>OX638134.1:26302096-27562735 GCA_951804985.1 Dryomyza anilis | reverse complement strand
TGGCGCTACAGTCCTGTACAGAACTTCGGCCGAGCTCTCTCACCATTTTGAGCTGTGCGTGTTATATTTGTACTCAAAGTGGTGGGAACTACAGTTTATTGCCGAATCCGAACGGCGGGTGAGAGCTTTTCATAGGCAATGGTTTTACTCTCGTAGGTTTGCCATTTACTGACGAGAGGTAGCGCGGTATAGAAAAATGTTTCTATGAAAAGATGTTGTTAGCCCCAGTCCAGGCTTGAACCGGGGACCTTTCGACTCGCAGTCCAACGCACTAACCACTGAGCTACCGCGGCTAAAATGACATACAATTTTTAATTAAAAAAAATTAACCATTGTCAATGCTTTTTCAATTGTGTTGTAGTAAATAACGAATAATAATAACAACAATTCTATTAATTTAAAAATGACATAATGTCAAATGCATTAAAAATGTCATGTCATCAAAATTCGAGCCCTCACTAACAATCGTGCATATAGGGCATTATTTCTGAAAGGTCCAGTTCACCAAATAAATAGTTGTTTTGTTTAAAAAATTATATAAGTTCAAAACGTTCCCCTTTTCGTTCCCCAAACAAATAAACGAAGAGGAGTCAATACAGGGTTTCAAGTATCATAGAAAAAAATGTACATCATATTGATGAATTCCGTTTTTCAAACTATGATTCATTGTATTGAAGAACCATTCATTATATTAATGCATAGCATGATCAATGTTATGAATGCTATCATAAATATGATGAACGCTTGGTAACTGTCGAAAAAGTGTTCTTCAATATACATATGTACATCATTTTGAAGTAGTTTTTGTATGTTATCCTTAAATAATGCTTGCTCGACAAGCATATATTAGTAAAATGTTTTATACTATACTTATTTATAATTACAACTTTTTATAATTGAAAAGTTATATCTAAAAAAAATATACTTAAAAAAATATATATAGAGAAAAAAAAAATTTTTGTTTTTTGAAAATAATTTTTTTTGTTTGACATTTTTTTTTTAATAAAAAAAATTATGTTTTTTTTCGATGTTCTTTTTTTCGAAACAATTTTTTATCTCGGTTATTTTTTATTTTGAATAATTTTTTTGAAAAAGTCGTCAACAAAAAATTTTTAAATTATTTATACATATTATGATTATATTCATCAATATGACAATATTTAATTAATGCATTCATTAATATGTCATTTTATGAAAGTTGGTATCAATATGATGAATCTATTAATAATAATAGTTTTGCGCTAAAGTTCTATAAGAACTTAGGCCAAGCTCTCTCACCATTTGAGCTGTGCGTGTTATATTTGTACTGAAAGTGATGTGACCTACCGTTTAATGTCGAATCCGAACAGCGGACTGACAGTTTTTCATAGGCAATGTTTACTCTGGTAGGTTTGCCATTGACTGCCGAGAGGTAGCGTCGCATAGCAAAATGTTTTCTATGAAAAATATGTTGGCAGTCGCTGGGGATCGAACCGGGGATCTTTGGGCTCGTAGTCAAACGCACTAACCAGACGAGCTATCGACGCTACATGATGAATCTAGTAGTTGGTAGAAAAATTCATAATATTTATGATAAATTCATCATATTGATGATTTTTTCTGTGTATATCTGATATGTCAATGGTTTTAGGGTAATATTGGTACACCAGGTGCAAGAACGGAAGGTCTCCACTAAACCCTCTTAAATTTTTGACGAATTTTTATTTCTCAGATAAAATTATAATAAATTATTACAACCATTTCCCAAAAAAAATCGGACTTCGATTGAGCAAAAATGTTTTAATTTTAATTAATGCCCGATTTACGTTGTATCTTCTGTGAGTCTCACTGTATCAAACACTTACAATAGCTTCTAGATACTACAGCGATCACGACAATATTTTCTTCAGCTTCGATTTTTTACAAAAGTTAATTTTCTTGAGGTTGGTTGCCCTTACTGGACATACAGCCGGCAAATGAAGTTTGTTTCAAACGGAATCGGCGCAAACGGTGGAGCTTGGATCAATAAACATTTTAAAAGTCGAAGCGGGAAGATTAAATAAAATTCGTTAAACAAAGTTTGGATTTTCATCCGTTGGTTCCTGGCGGAACAAAAATATTGTATATAAAATTAAATAAATTAACCCTTAAAATGTATTTAATTTTATAATTTTTTTTTCTGAATTGATACAATGACGGATTTCTTTAAAAAAATGAATTCTCTTTTTACTTTGCATTCTCCAACAGGAAATCTCCTTTTTTTACATTTATGGTAAACGGATACGGAAATGAAAGTAAATTCTTTCACGATTACCATGGTGACCTCTTGACCACTTCAAACGGTAACCGTACTCATTATACCTTATGTGTAGGGTACATATAATGAATTGAAATCTAAAATATATTGTACAACAATAAAATCCATATGAATTTACACCCAAAGTCGTATGAAAAATGTTAATTGAAATACATTTTTTATTATTCACGATCTAAGGCAAAATTATTTAAATTTACTGCATATATGTATATATTTATATATTGGTCATCCGTAGTCAGAGAATTCGGACTATTGATCGAACGTTATAATAAAAGTGTTTATGCCATACAAAAATGTATCACATTTTCCTTAATAAATGTTAATGGATTTCTCACCAAAAACTCATGTTAAAATATGTAAATAAATTGTTATTATGGGTAAATTTGTGTGTGAGAGTTTTTGTGTCGATGAGCAAAAAATAGGTCGAAAACAAGCAAGAATCTGATGTACTTAACCGCACCCCATCCACCCATCCACCACCGACCGACCGACCGACTCATCTACTTAGAGATGGCATAAAGTTTAAGTTGAAAACTATTACAAAGTTTGACCCAAATACGCCATAAATTTACTCAGCATTTCTGGACATACAAACAAAAGCAGCCAAAACCTCGAGAGCCAACATACAAAATTCCAGAACCACAAAAAGTGTTCTTTCAACGGCTGCAACATGGCCAACTGGCCCAACTTGGCCCACACACTTTGTGCATACGCCCATCTATTTTAACAGTTTTATTTAGCAAACCACTGGGGGCGACTCACACCATACAACGGACCCAGACAGGACCCATCGGCAGCCTGACAGCAGCCTGCCTCTGACGCTGTCCAGAGCCATAACTATGAGCGCGCGCTACGTTGCGGCACATTGGTCCAACGCGTTCCATGCGATGGAGCCAAGGTAAACATTTGGGCATTTGTGCCTGGCATTGTTGCCAGCAGCTGGCTGTGGCCGGATCTGCTGCTGATTTCACTGTCCATCCATCGTCATGTTGGGCAAGAATGAAAACTTTTCCGACTTAAAATTGAACTTTAAATTGTTAATGCCGCATGGAGCAGCAACAAAAGCTAAAAACCGGAGCAAGAAGAAAAAGAGGAGCAGAAAAGTCCAGTGACCAGGATGGTGCAGCAAGTAAAAGGATTTACCGGGTATAAATCGTTGCGGCCCAGGTAGCACAAGGTTCTGTGGCTTCTGCTGCTTTGTGAAAAGTTTCAATGCGATGGAAATTGATGCGGGTGCCTGAGTAAACAGCAAATTAATTGAAGGCTGCTCTGGCTTAGACGCTAATAGCTGGCATATCTGCTGCTTGGTAACCCAAAAAATCCATCATTGTCATTACCGTCATTGTATCGCATCGCAATTAATTTCATTCAAATTCATTATTATGATGAGAATTAATTATTCGATATTAATCGCGAAAATGAAAAATGCATTCACCGGAATTTGTTTGTGACAAATTGTTCGAATTGACCCTGGCAACTGGCAACACGAGTAGTAGGAGCAGCGGCAGCAGTACCGCCAACAAAACAGCTACCAGAACAACAACATCATCAGCCAACATTATTTGTTGTGCGTGCGATTGTGGGGATCAGATTAAAAACCCTCGCTTAAAATATTATTCGACCGAATATGTTTTTGCCAATACTCCGAAAAACGCACACAAAACACGTTCCGGAATGTCGTAAACAGGCTAAAAACGGATACAACAATAATAACAAATACACCACCAACAATATGAACAATCACGTTATCTAGATTATTGTCCAGCTTTAATTTGGCGTCATTAATCACGTGCCTGCGTACGCGGCTCATTGTTGTTTTCCGATGTGAAATTAATTTCAGGCTCATTTCCCCCCCAGAAACATCGGTTTTGGGCTCGATAATGAAATAATTGCATGTGACAAACTCAGCGAATAGTTTAATGCAAAATAATTAATCACGTACATACATCTCGCACAATAAGCGGTTCTTGTGGGAGAATATGCCATGGCATCGAAGCGACCAAAAGTTCCAATTCGGATGGTTCCAATATTTACGTATTTTCAGTGATGTTCTTAACGATCTTAAATATTCTTTATTATTTTCATTTAAATTTCCAATTTCGCCCATGCACTGAAATAAAAAATACTGCATTAAAAATTAATAAAAATGTATTATGATTTACGTCCAAAAGCATATGTATTTGTTTTAATAAACTGATGGAGTTTTTGTATTGAAAATAACTACATAATTTAACAGCTTTTCTATCCAAAAATTATAATATACCAATAAATGTTAATATTCTCATTCGTTTTTAAGATATAAAGTCTGAAAATTTGGAGGTTTTTAGACAATTTTTAAATTATTTATTTAGTACTAGTATTTTATACCCGGGCTGGTTTTAAAACTATGTTTTAGGCTTAGCTGTTAATTTTATACTATACACTGAAGAAAAATGTAGTAACAAAAATATTATGTGAATTATAAAAAAATATATGCAGTTCTTGTTAGTACTTTTGACCATTTTGTTTTTGATTTAATTTTGGTTTTCGTTTCTTTTGTTTTTATTTATGTTAGTCTTTTGAATTTTTTCTTTTCTTGTTCTTTTTTCTTTTGTGTGTTTTTTTTTTATTAATATAGTTGCTTCTATTTTTTTATGTTTGGTTTTCTGCTTTAATGTTTGTGTTTTTGGTTTTGTTTCTTTAGTTTTTATATTTTGATCTAGTTTTTGTTTTTGTGTATTTGCTTTTCTGTATTTTGCTTTTGTTTTTTTTTTGTTTTCTGTTATTGCTTTTATTTAGTTTCAGTTTTAGTGTTTTGTTTTGGATTTTTTTTAATTTTTACTTATGAAGCTTAACTTTTTTTATTCTGTGTTTTTGTTTTTGCTTTTTTGTTTTTGGGTTTATTTTTATGTTTTTGCTTTTGTGTTTTTGATTTTATGTTATTGGTTTTGTTTGTTTTTAGCTTTTGCTCTTGTGTTTTTGATTTCGTAATTTCGATTTTGTGTTTTCCTTTGTTTTTGTTTTTTTTTGTGATTTTTATGTAGGGTTTTTGCTGTTTTTTTTTGTACTTTTGTTGTTATGTTTTGCATTTGTGTTTTTTATGTTGGGTTTTTGGTTTTGTTTATGTGTTTTTACATTTGTGTTTTGCTTTTGTGTTTTTGCATTTGCATTTGTGTTTATGCGTTTGTTTTTGTGTTTTACTTTTTTGTGTTTTTACATTTTCTTTTGTTATTGCTTATGTGTTTTTCTTTTTCTTTTTGTGTTTTTATTTTGTATTTATGCTTATGTTTTGATTTTATTTTGCTCTTGTGTTTTTATTTTATTTGCATTTTACTTTTGTTTCTTGTATTTGCTTTTGTTTTTCTATTTTTTTGATTGTTTTTTTTTTTATTTTGCTGTTGTTTTGTGTTATTGCTTTATTGTATTTGTATTTTTGATTTTGTTTTTGTGTTTTGTGATACATTTTTTTTTTTATGTTAGTTTTTTATTTCCTGTTCGTAGCTGGTGTAAGTGCCAATATATATGTTTTGAATGTTTAGGTTGTATGGGAGGTGCCACACCCCTTTTTCGTACCTGATCAGAGACGGATGTGAATTAGGGCTAACTCTGACCAATTTCCACTCGGGGAAGGGTCATACTTCAATAAATATATATTTTAAAATTAAAAAATAAAAAGTCGTTTTTTAGTTTTATTTCCATCACCGTAAATGCAACTTTTCATTTAAAATACCTTTACCTCAACTCGAATAAGCGTTATTCACTAACGTGGCATTTGTTAGTTTAATCCTTAGATTTTTATTTAAATACTAGAATATATTCTTAAAAAATATGATAATATTAGATATAAAAAATGTGTTAAACCATACAATTAAAAAATATAATTTTGATTTTCTATAAAATAGTAACATTTTACAAATAATATTTTTAGTTATTTACAGGATTTTTATATTATTTATTGATATTCATAAATTATATAAATTGAATGTGCATAATAATATATAAATATTTTAATGAACAAAACCTTTTAAATAATTTTAATTGAAGCTTGAAAGCTATTTTCACAATCAACCAATTCAACAATTGAAAAGCAACAAAATTTTATATTTTAGAATTGCAATATTTTTGGATATTTCTTTTTATTTTTGTTATTTTAATTTGTAGAAACACTTGAAAATATGTTGAATATTTAAACACACACTCATAATATATGGACATGCATTACCACATGTCAAGCCATAATCTGTGCATTGCGTATCATGTATTGATCTGTTGATATAACAACGCCTGGACCATGATATTTGAATCTATGCACACGTTCAGTAATTTCACTCAAGTGTCGGTACTTATGTCGATGCCCAACTATGTAAAACAATAAAGACACAACAACAATAATTGTTACATTGACAATTTAACGTTCGAACTGCAATTAAATTTTCATCACCTAGAAGGAAGCAGTCTGTAAAGTGTTCCTCGTACTACTTCAGTTTTTGCTATGCAGCAACTTGGTCTCAGTTGGTCTCCGACGACAGTGATGATGATGATGCCTGTGCGTGTGCATAGAATTCCGGGAATCCGCACCTAGTGATGGGCATTTTTGTGGTTAACTGAGCGTCTGTGTGACACCCCGCAATCGGCCCCATATGTTTGATCATGTCATTGGAATTAGGGAATATTAATGAGATTGTCATTGAATGTTACATCTATAAGTCGTGGTAATTAATTTAAGTTTTCCTGTGGGAGAATATTTAAAATGTTTCTGAATATTATGAAAAACCGATTCAAACTAAAAACACGTGAAAAAAATTAAAAATACTTGGAAAATGTTTTCTACTCCGCTACTATTGAAATTAAATTTAAAGTCTTTGAAAAAAATGCAGTACAAAAATTCGATAAATTCATAACACCTGCGTTAAATAGGACCACAACACTAGCAAATTTGTATATCAATCAAATTCAAAAATTATAATAGTTTGTGCAGATAAAAATAATAATTTCAATTGTCTGGCTCTGTATATATCTGTCTGAGTTGGTGTTCAACATTTGAATATCTTTATGATACACGTTTGACAAGCTCTCAAGGGTCTGTCCGCTTTTTTTTTGATATAAGCTCGCTTACAGATGTCGTTGTCTGATACAAGTTTTATTATATCAAATAACAACGCACTTAACTCAAGAATTTAACCTGTTGTTACAGAGTTACGAACAATGCGATCAATTGAGTTTTCTTTGAGGTGTTCAATTCATTTTGAGCCATAAAATAAAAATGAATGGAATTTAACATTGGACACGTGCGAATTTCAACTATAAATTGCTATAACATGCATAATAAAAGGTGTGGTTTTGACAACATTTTGAATTAAAAGTTTTTTTTCATGCTTTTGTTTTACTCACTTTTTTTCGTGGTTAAAATCTTAATTTCGACATGAGGATCGAAGGGCCGTAGTCAAAACTTGTCTGTTTTTTTAAAGTAATACATACACCTGACACTTATATCTGATTATGTTGCGTCCAAAATATCCCTGATAGCAGGCAAACAATTATTGGTGTCAATTGTTCTTTAAATTTTGTAAGATATAAAAATTTAGCGTGCATTATAATTTTCTTCGGAACATCCTGACAATATTACAAACCTCTGCGGATTGCATTAAAGTGCTATGGCGCTAACTGTAGACAAATTAAATCTGGAATTTAATTTGATGTATGGCTTTTGACATGTACAGTCATATTCTAGCGAGCAATGACAATTGTTACAAATGACAATTGATTTACATTCTTACGTCCATAAACATAGAAAATAAAATTGACAGAATACGAAATTGTGATAAAGTGTACAATTGTGACCGATTTGAACTGACTCGTGCCAGAATAGGGCAATAAATTTCATAAGAAAACTTTCTGAAATGTCGAAATTTAAATTTCCGAAAAGCGGAAAAAATAGTTCCCAACTTTTTTATGAATTATAATTTAAGTATTTCCTACCATAAATTGTTCATATTACAGGTTATATGCATTAATGTTTAAAAAGCCTCTACTGGAAAATTCATGTAAATTACTCTAAAAGAAATGGTCTGTGAGTGGTAAAAAGGACCAGAAATTGAATAAATTTTATGATTCTACATTCTATTTGATTACACAGTTTAATTATTTATTAAAACATTATCATTTTTAAAGACAATATCTATGACACAGTGCGGCAATATGACACCTATTTTAATTGAACTCCGATTTGGGTTAGGCGCTATGGCGTCCTAAAGGGTACAAAGGATAACCAATATAGTTCGTCATTTTGTAGCGAAATGGTTCATAGTACGTTTTTATGTCTAAAGAGCGATTATATGGAACTTCCTAAGGATGATTTCCACTGAACCCTTTAAGTTTGTATCTCTACGATTTACCACTATTTTTAATGGTTTTCTTTTAACAATTTCGTTAAGAAGTTATAACCAATAGAAGAAGTCAGAAAACTATCATAATGTCTTTCGGGAAAATATTCGTCATGGTATCTATGAGCTTTCTTATGACCTCGTCACCTGCCATGACAAAGCCAAGTAAAAGTTTACATTTTGTTTCATTTTATTGGACTCGAACTGGATTGAAAGAACTCGGTCCAGTTAATATCACTCAAACACCAGTACAATGATATGTACCGATCCATTTCCCGGTAGGCAGGTTTTGTTGAAGCACTACCGCGAATACAGTAAATCAATTTTGTTATTTTATTAATTAACACCTTTACATATATGATGACTGTCTTTCGTTTATTGTTAAATACATATAAGACAATATCACTGTTAATTAAGATACACATTGCAATTCAGGGATACTGATTCATCGAGATTTCTAATTACTTGTTACCAGTTGTAAAGTTTAATTAAACGTCTCTTAAATTTAAACTGTGTTTAATTTTCTTCTCCGTTTTTATACCCTACACCTATGAGGTACAGGGTATATTAACTTTGTGCATATATTGTAACGCCCCTTAGGAGGCGTGTCCGGTATGGAAAAGTATATATATTCTTGATCAGCATCACTACCCGAGTCCGTTTAGCCATGTCCGTCTGTCTGTCTGTCTGTCTGTCCGTCTTGCTGTCTTGCTGTCTTGCTGTCTTGCCGTCTTGCTGTCTTGCTGTCTTGCTGTCTTGCTGTCCGAATACAGAATAACTTCAGAAATACTGATCAGAATGCGATGAAATTTCGTCTCAATATATTTTATCCAAAAGTAGGAACCGAGTTTGAAAATGAGCCAAATCGGTCAACGGACACGCCCACCTCCCATACAAGTCAATTTTATATAACTCTTTCGGGACTAATAACTCGAAAAGTATTCAATGTATAGTTATAAAATTTAAAACGTATTGTTAGAATTCACCTAAAAATATGTGGCCCAAAAATGGGCGTGATCCGCCCACATTTCATTATTTCCCGGGTTTTCATAGTGGAAATTTGATCCGTAAATTATTAAAATCTATAAAATATTTGCCTTTCAAAATTTTAAATATAGGCGTGGTCCGCCCAATTACATTTTAAATTTTTTTTTTTTTGTTTTTTATACTTTATATAATTTATATAATTTATTTACGTCTTAAATTTCTAGTATATGAATGATATTCTGAGGGTTAATATCCCCACCAAAGGTGTAGGGTATTCCATAGTCGGGCCCGACCGACTATAAAAGTCCGCCCCATGTGACCGAACTTACCCATGTGACCTAACTTTCCCAACTCGTTTTAACTGATTGTGTGATGCCTCGTGTGATTTCTATCAGATTGTAGAAGTCACACGAGAGGAAGTCGCATGAGAGGGAGTCGCCTTGTCAGTAACCTCCTTCGGTATTAAACTTATCAGGGAGGTTAGATAATAGTAGTAAAAAATCTTGTGATGAATTTTTGATTTGTACGGCCCGGTAATATAGGAAAATAGTGGAACGTAAACACTTATTCGGACAATGTAGTAACACGAAACAAATTGCATCGACAGACAATGGGAAAGAAGTGCTACTTTTATTTTTGAGTGGTTTAAATATTGAGATTTTAATCGAAGATCATACTACCGACCAACTTAAGCCATTTAAACCAGATTTCAACAAAGAATTAAAGTCACTGCAAAAATGAATTTTGAGATTAAACTACACAGAAAAAAAAAAATACTGTATTTAAGTACGAAAAAGACTTAGAATAGCACCATCCCAAATTGGACTTATATTAAGTCTGCACAGACTTATATTAAGTACACAGGGACTAAATATAAGTCTGTCTACTCTTTCATACTCTCATAAATACAGTATTTTTTTCTCTGTCTATGATTAATATATTTGAACTATTCCAATCGAATGATTCCTTAGTCAATTAGTCTTTATTAGCATACTGACCGAATACTTATCAACGCCTCTTACAAAAACTAACACGTATAAAATTTGAATTTACAATTTCGATACAAACATTTGAAATGATTTTAAGAGGTATAGATATATTTTAACGATTGTTTTGTATTGTAGTTCAGTTTAACTTTATTTCAATAGCATGGGCTCTGACCTAAAATCACTCTGATACGGAACTTGCAAGGAAAGGAGCCACCATAAAACTCATAGGTTTCGAAACTTTCTTTGGAATCGACGACAGTGTTGTAAAAAATTTTTAAGAGACGAAAATCTAATACCAGAGAAGAACTATGGTTGAGGCAGGAAAAATGCGTCAATCAAAGAAATTAATCGGGACCTATGAGCTGAGAAGATTCAAAGAATGCATCAAGTTAGCAAAGAAAACCCTGAGAATTCTAACAAGTCTTCTAACAGGACACTGTCGACTTGGTAAACATTTGACTAGGATGGATGTGCAAACGTATAGTACATGTAGATTATGTTTTCAAAATGAAGAAGATTCAGAAAATATTTAGAAATATCTCCAGCGCTTATGCGTACAAGAATGAAAATACTTGAAAATCTACAACCAAATCCGAACGATATTAGAAGGATCAACTCTAATCATATAATCAGATGTTTAACTTGGATATGCTTGACGTATATCGTATAGAACAAACTGTAAGAACAATCAAAACCACAACTGAGAAAGTCGTTAGTTATGGTATCAGATGGGGAACAATGGATCAAATCAGGTCGCAGTGCATTAAAGCGAAGCAGTTATCATTATTTAGTACAAATATTATCGTCTTCGATTAAAAATCGTGAGTTATAAAGAGATTTTTTTATAACCCATAACTCAAATTGAAATAAGTATTTAGGGAGTTTTACTTCTACAACGACATTATGCATTAAGAACCCGTTTTTATTTCGTAACAGAGTCAGTATCGATTACTTATATATGCATCGTATGCATTTTAATTTAATTTGTGCCTCTTCTATTCGCAAGAACAAAGAGTGTCACTGTATTAAAGCCTCACTTCAAGCCTCTTTCATAGAATTGCATACGCAGCAGCGGTTTCAATGCCAAGCACCACCAGGCAACACTTTCGAATGTCAAAAAGGTTTAGAAGCGGCTCACACAACAAAACTTCGAAGGAAACTCGAAAAATATTTTAAAAAGAAGTACGCTTTGAATAGGTTTCAAGTGATGACGACGATGATGATGACGTTGTTGCCATCGTCCCTCCACACCAGCACCAGCGATGCACGACGACGACTCATTCACTCACATGTTTGCCACTTCATCTTCATTCATCGCTCAATTATGACTTAATTCGTATCTAATGGGAATTTTCTGTGAAAATTTTGAGATTAATAACCACGATGCCCTGCCGCTGCACGGATGGGGTTGTTTGAGCCGCCACAAAGAATTCACGAGCGCAACGAACAGGGTGAAAATAAGTGCGCATAAAGCATAGATTGAGTGGGGGGGTTAGTATGGGAAATTAGTGCTCAGTCCTTCACATATGTGTACAAAAATTGTGCATGGGTGAAAGTAAAAAACAAAAAAAAACAACACCATAATAAAAATCTGAAAATACACCCCATGGCATAGAAAATATTATGAAGATGCAGATACCGTCTGATAACGTATGACGGAAGGTTCCGACAGGAAGGTTTGGTATTTTTGGTGGAGGTTTTCGAGGGTGACGAGCTTCGTCTCGGTTCTGATAAATGCTACTAGGATGGCAGAAAAATGCACGTAATGCAGTTTTTTTGTCGGCTATGAGCGGATTAAATTCGCAATTTGATGCACTTTACTCAATGAGTACGAGTAATATGAGTAGCTGCTGGGAACGAGAGAATACGGAGATTTCTGAAATTAAAAGAGATATATTAATGACGGACTCGTAAACATGTTAGAGAAACATATCCGCAAAAGCCACAATATTTTGGTAAACAAACGTGTTTTTCAGTTGCTTGAATATCAAGCATATATTGAGCGAGAGAGCCAATTGGAAAACGATTCTAGCGCCATCTGAAGTTGGAAATTAAAAGTAGATGCCAGAGAGCAATGAGAATTACCGCATATAATAGAGAATTTATGATAATCGAGATTTTAAATAATTTTTTTATGATTTTATAATTTTAAAGTATTTATATTAATCTTTACAAATTAATAAATATATATATAAATTTATATTTTTAAATAATATTGAATGTATGCTATATCAAAAAAAACGGTATCTAAAACATTTTAGCGTGTACACAAACCTATTCGCTCATTTTCTTTTTTGTATCTCTCTATTTTATGCCACTGTCTATATATTTTCCTCTCAGAGTTCCACCCTCTCGCTCCCTCTCTTTTCAACTAAAGCACATAGAACCGGCTCGTGCATGCAGCTGGCGCTCGTCTCTTGTTTGAGGCGTAAAGCCAGTTGAGTCGAATACGTTAAACTGAGCGGACGTGGAAATACTGTGAATTGGTGTGAAAAACTCGTTTCGCATGCGAAATTTTTAATCGTTTGTTGACGCGAACGTTTGCTGAACGATAGTAATAAAAAAAAAACAATATTAAACACACATACTCGCACATTAAGTTACCGGTGGAGTATCTATTAGATACTTTTTCATATACCTATCGGTAGTGTATCTGTCAGTCAAATTTGCATGTATCATCATCGTAATAATTGGCGAACTGCTAAATTGTGTGCAACTGTTTTAGTTATTTTTAATTTTTAATCTTGTTTTGTTAAATTGCCAAAAGTATCTGCTTTTCATCAGATACATTTTTAGGCATTTCGTGTGTGCGTGCGTGTGTCGCTCCGTTGCGCCCGAAAGTCAGCTGTTGTTGTGCCTCGACGCGTTGTCAACCAGCTGCAAAGTATTTAATTTCATTGAAAAGCCGCATTGCTCGTGTCCTGTCTACACACCCGCCTGCCGGTCTGCCTGCTTGCCTGCCTTCCTGGACGACTTCAGCAGCACTCAGCGTTTGTTCTACGAGATCCACGCAAATACAGCTCATTATCATCCAATTAGATTTGTTAATCACTCGGTCATTCGTGCAACATTGCGCCACATCCAGATAGATAACAAGTATCTGAGTATCTGCGTGCGAAGAACCTCGTTAAAAGTTTGAGAGTTGGCGAATATAAGGCATTCTTTTGGATTAAAATTCTGTTTGTTGTCGGTTGTTCTGTACTGTTCTGTCGCTGACAGCTGGCTGCGTTGCAAAACTTTCCGCTAAATAAGGTATGTGTTACACAAAACTTAATGTTTTTCAGTTTTTCTGGGGCGGTAGGAAATTTTCACAACTTCTGTAGTGCATTAGAATGTTTTTAATGAGTTTCCCAGCGTTAAGTAGGGGGGTGCCTAATTGGCTTAGGCAATTTCGCGTTATTTTTGGAAGTTGAAAATACTTGCTATAATTCAGTAAGCACAATGGATACTTTATAAATTTGGAAACTTAGGCCTACAGTCATAACTCATTATTATATAAACATAACCTAGGTGTAGTCATTTCGATTTACTCTGAATTATATACGCGTCATGCTGTACAGTGAGAATCTATTTACCGCTTGATAAAGTCATTACTCAGCTTTATCAACATTGATTTGTAGATAACAGAAGCTTGCAATGGGTACCAATGGGTACCCGATAAGATAAACAATACGTTAAAATAGAGACTGAAAAAATATTATTATTTTTGGTTTCATTATTGCGTTAGGTACCCACCTAGGTATGTATTTATAATTGGAAAAGCAGAAGCCGACCTGATTTCTTGCACATATGCATTATACAGATATCATGTTACTTGTGGTAATTTAATAAAATGCTTTCTATTTTTATGTAGTCTCCGATATGATTGCGATGACGATATAACTATGATTACAATTTACGGCACAGTTGTTTGTTTGATTTCAAATTGTGTAAATACGTATTGGATACGTATTTGTTGCATAGGCTCAAAGTTTCACTAAACTTCTTTTTTTTATAAAATAACTGTTATATTGTTGTCAACCAAAAGAAAAAATTACTATTTTCTAGAGAATTTGGTAATGATTCAATTTCTAAATAAGAGACAAATTTCATCCAACCAACGATTTTCTTTTTCAATTTTGTTTTTTTCAAATAAAAAACGTGTGTTTACGAGGTAAAGTTGAAATCTTCGGCCAACAACGGTTTTTGACCCAGTGCAAAATACATATTGCATTTGATAGACCTAGAGTCCGACCAATTAGTTTTTGCATTGGTATACAGAAATTTTTTTATATTTACCAAATATTGATCGATGCAATGTATATGAAATAATTGGAATTTTAATATGTATTAACTACTCCGTATGGAATTTGTTTTGATATCGTTCGGCCACTTTATCGTTACGATATCGAAAGTCAAATTGCACCTACATGCAAAAAAAAAACGAGTTGGGAAAGTTAGGTCACATGGGTAAGTTCGGTCACATGGGGCGGATTTTTATAGTCGGTCGGGCCCGACTATGGAATACCCTACACCTTTGGTGTGGATATTAATGTGGGATATTTAATTGCATACCTTAATTTTAAAGTTTTTAATTATGCTGAACTTCCCCACCATCAGAATATTATTCATATATCAGAAATTTACGTCTTAAATAAATTAAAAAATTTATATAAAAGTATAAACAACTAAAAAAAAAAAATGAAAAATATAATTGGGCGGACCACGCCTATATTTAAAATTTTGAAAGGCAAATATTTCATAGATTTGATTTTAATAATTTACGGATCAAATTTTTACTATGAAAACCCGGGATATAATGAAAAAAAAAGTGGGCGGATCACGCCCATTTTTTGACCACATATTTTTAGGTGAATTATAACAATACCTTTTAAATTTTATAACTATAACATGAATACTTTTCGAATTATTAGTTTCGAAAGAGTTATATAAAAGTGACTTGTATGGGAGGTGGGCGTGTCCGTTGACCGATTTGGCTCATTTTCAAACTCAGTTCCTACTTTTGGCTAAAATATTTTGAGACGAAATTTCATCGCATTCTGATCAGTATTTCTCAAGTTATTCTGTATTCGGACAGCAAGACAGCAAGACAGCAAGACAGCAAGACAGCAAGACAGCAAGACGGACAGACAGACAGACAGACGGACATGGCTAAACGGACTCGGGTAGTCATGCTGATCAAGAATATATATACTTTTCCATACCGGACACGCCTCCTAAGGGGCGTTACAATATATGCACAAAGTTAATATACCCTGTACCTCATAGGTGTAGGGTATAAAAACTCCATTTAGAGTTTGTTTTTCCGGAACGTGACATTTTAAGAATGGAACTTACACTATTTAACATGAGTTTTGCCATGGACATCCCATATACCAATTATATATAATTCTCTAGTGCTGTATTTGACTGCATATTCAGTTTTTTTAGAAAATTGCAATAGTATTTTAAAGCTGTTCTCAACCACAACATACTTAAAATAAAAAAATATAGTTCTATGAAAAAATTAAAAAAAAAAAACATTTTTCTTTGAATTATCTAGACAAATTTTAATTTACTAATATTCCGTTTTTAAGATAATTGGAAAATTTTGAGTTTTTAGAGATTTTTTTTATACCCTACACCTATGAGGTACAGGGTATATTAACTTTGTGCATATATTGTAACGCCCCTTAGGAGGCGTGTCCGGTATGGAAAAGTATATATATTCTTGATCAGCATCACTACCCGAGTCCGTTTAGCCATGTCCGTCTGTCTGTCTGTCTGTCTGTCTGTCTGTCTGTCTGTCTGTCTGTCCGTCTTGCTGTCTTGCTGTCTTGCTGTCTTGCTGTCCGAATACAGAATAACTTGAGAAATACTGATCAGAATGCGATGAAATTTCGTCTCAATATATTTTAGCCAAAAGTAGGAACTGAGTTTGAAAATGAGCCAAATCGGTCAACGGACACGCCCACCTCCCATACAAGTCACTTTTATATAATTCTTTCGAAACTAATAACTCGAAAAGTATTCAAGGTATAGTTATAAAATTTAAATGGTATTGTTATAATTCACCTAAAAATATGTGGTCCAAAAATGGGCGTGATCCGCCCACTTTTTTTCATTATTTCCCGGGTTTTCATAGTGGAAATTTGATCCGAAAATTATTAAAATCAAATCTATGAAATATTAGCCTTTCAAAATTTTAATATAGGCGTGGTCCGCCCAATTATATTTTTCAATTTTTTTTTTTAGTTTTTTATACTTTATATAAATTTTTTAATTTATGGGGATATAAGACGTAAATTTCTGATATATGAATAATATTCTGAGGGTGGGGAGGTTCAGCATAATTAAAAATTTTAAATTAAGGTATACAATTAAATATTCCTCATTAATATCTCCACCAAAGGTGTAGGGTATTCCATAGTCGGGCCCGACCGACTATAAAAATCCGCCCTATGTGACCGAACTTACCCATATGACCTAACTTTCCCAACTCGTTTTAATTTAATAATAAACAAAAAAATTATGTATGGTGTATAAGATGTATATACAAAATAGTCCAAACTATCAAAATTACTAACATTTTTCTAATTGATCCACTTTTTAAAATACTATAATCAATTTTCAATAAAAAAAATACTAATTCCCTAATATGAAAATATCATACTTCATATCTAAAGTATTCTTATTATTATTGCTTACTCAGTTTTTTTCCTATTACGTAGCGTTTTTGAGAAAAATTCGGGTAAAAACGACTATTTTTTTTTGTAATTTTTATTTAAAATATACAAGCATTTTAAATTTTAACAGTTTTTGACGGAAACTGAGATTATAGAGCATATTTTTAAAATGAGAACCGATACAAAAAAGTTAGTAATTTATATCGTTAGTTTGAACTATGCTCTGCATAATCATTAATTATTTTCTTATTTGTAATTAGATTGACAATGCTAAAAAATCGTTTAAAAATAGTCTAAAAAAAATAAATATTTTTCGAGTTTAGATTCAAATATCTTCAAAACCTATCGCAAAAATATTTAGGCAATGGGAAGAAAATCGCGTTTATAGATTTTTGGTAAAACTAGTTGTGTAATACTAGTTATTTTAATACTAAAAAGTTGTTGAAAAGGGCATTAAAATTCGAGTGAAATTTTCCTAAAAACGTTACGTAATAGAAAAAAACTGTGTAAGCAGTCAAAATCAGCAACCTCGAGTTATATAGAATTGATGTATGGGATGTTCATGGCAAACATATGTTATCGTTTTGTTGAGTAGTGTAATTATTAGAAAAACAAAAAGTTTTTCTTTATTTTTCATACACTGAGAAAAAAAACTAATGTAATCCCATTAAAGTTTGTCAATAGGACAGTTATTGATTTAATAGTATACAAATAATAAATATTTTCATACAAACTCAAATAAATGTTATAGTATTTTGTAGTATTTAATAGTATTCACCTATTGAGTTAATAGTTTTTTGGACAAATATCCTATTGACTAATTTTAATAGTAAAAATTATTAATTTTATGGTATGTTTTTTGTGAGTGTACTTTTAAAACCCGATATAAAACCGATACTCTTTATATCGGTTTTGGCTATTGCTTTAATTTGGATTTTCGTATAACGGTTGTGGTTTTAAAAAACAAAAGGTTTATATAAATGAATTCGTTTTCAATCCCTGGTTAATAATAACACAACAATCAAATATGTCATAATTCTTATTTACAACTCCTGTCACAAATTTGTCATTTACTAATTGCATTTGTCAACATAAATATAAAGTTGCAAAATTATTATACAAATACAGTACACAAGTTTATTTTTTCTAAAATTTACTTTATTAATGGAACCTCGCACCTTTTTCGCCCTCGATTGTAAATATTTAAACTGTTATTTTTTTTTTGTGTTTATTTTTGTTTTTTTTTTGTGATGTTTCTTTAATTGCTTTTAATTTAAAGCTGCCTCTGCTAACCTTGAGGTGCCAACAGCAGCCGCCTCAATTACAATCACCTTTTCCTCAGCACTTTGGCTTCACTTCACCCTTCGCCCTTCGCTTGGAGCAAAGGCACTTACTACGATGTAAAATTCAGAAGTACCAAACAATAACAAAACAAAAAAACTTTTTATACCAACAAAAGCAACAATATTAAAAATGTTTATATTTGCCTAACATTGTACTTGAAAGATACGCACGGTGCGTTTGTTTATCGTGGCATTCTGTAGATACTAAGCTAGATACTTCCATAGATACATTCATCGCAGCCACAACAAACAGCCAGGCCAGGCCAGGCCAAGTGCTCAATTTCGGTTGGTAGCAACGCAAAAAATAAGTTTTTCATCCAATTATGAATTTTCAAATGAGCAACTCATAAAATAAAAATGCTTTATTCCTACTGGTACTCAAAATGCTTAATTGACATTAACTATCTGCAGAGAGTTTTATGTTTTTTTATTGTGGTTGACATTAGCAAAAAGTTTGCTTTCTCTAATTTCATATATATATATATTTGTCTATAGAGTATATTATGTCCTTGCATATAAAGTTTTCCTATGTGCTACATATTTGCATAAAGCTACTAAAGCTTTTTTTTGTCTATTTCGCGCAGAGTTCCATAAAAATAAATTTTATGTAGAATAACGTTTTTTTTTATAATAATTGGATAAATAAGTTTCTACCTCGATCTTAATAAAGAAATCAGTCTGATCTTCGAGAATATCCCAAATTTCAATAAATATTTGAACATTAATTGGTGTCTAATTGACAAAAATAATTGTAATGGGCCATGTTTTGGCTTTCGATCGAATTCCGTTCGAATATCATATAAAATATGTAAAATATGCATTGGAACGTTTTTGAATCGATGTCACAGTACAAAAAATTATTTTTCAAATAAATTCAATATGTTCGCTTTGATTTGAACGATTTAGATAAAAAATTTGAAATTCAGATTTACATTTTACAATACAGAATAAATAACGTTGAATTGTGCTTTGGTCAAGATTGAGACTAAAGGGATGAAAACCCTTTGGAAAATTTTAAAAATCATGGAACCTCTACTGGTTCCAAGATTTTTTAAATTTAAAAAAAATTGTATAATATATCGGTTCCGGTTCTTTAAATTAGCTTTTTATAATATTTTAATAGATTTTTAAAATAGCGATTCCGGTTCTGATTCGTTTTCCAACCAAAAAAAAAAACTATTTAGGTTTCGATTCTAGTTCCACACATATTTTCATAGCGGTTTCGATTCCAAAAACGGAAACGGTTCCGGCCATCAACCTGATCAATGTTATAATCAAAGTAAAACTAAATTTTTGAAACAATTTGATTGCATTTGATGTTTAGAATTTGAAATTCGTAATTAATTTTTTGTATAAAATAATAGAACAATACTTTTTTGATCACAAATGAATTACAGAAGATACCCTATAATACTGACATCTTTGATTTAAATAATATGCTCTGTTTTTAAACAATTTGAACTGTTTTCCCAAGTAACAATTCATACCAGAATCCTTCCAGTATTCAGTCAGTTTTAATAGACACTTCGTCACCTGAGAACATGTGTGGCTCAGACGCCATTGAGTCGATTACGAGAAAAACGATAGAGAAGATGGGTTTTTGAGTTAAAATATGCGAAAAATTGCAATTTAATGGAACAAAGTCGATGCTGTATATCTCAGATCCAATACGAGATATCGAACGGCATTAAAAACAGAATATATAAGTCATATCCAATATATAAGTCATATCCAATATATAAGTCATATCCAATATATAAGTCATATCCAATATATAAGTCATATTCAATTCCTAACTCCCATAAAAGGCGTTTGATCCAAACCAATTCTCAGTTGACGACTTGTTGAGTAATTCGCAAGCGACGCCCCTTCCGACCAGATACTACACCCAGAAAAAATTCCCCCAAATCCCATTAAAATTTGTCAATAGGATAATTATTGATTTAATAGTATACAAAAAAATAAATCTTTTCATAAAATTAATGGCAATGTCATGGTATTTTCTAGTATGTAATGGTATTTAAATGGTATATAAACTATTATTTATATAGTATTTTTTTCTGGGTGTAGCATGTAAAACTCTTTTCTGTTTTATGTTTTTATTGTATTTCTGTGCATTTCCGAACCAGTAACAGACCTGTTCTTGACTAATTATACTTATAGGGATATATTCTTAAAATCCCTACCAGTAATCAACCAGTTCTTTACTATTTTTACAGGGGACAGATCAGGTTTTGACTAGTTTTACTGGCAGTGATCTACTCTTCAAATCCCTACCAGTAATCGACCAGGTTTCGACTAGTTTTCACTAATAATAATACGAAAACTACCCCTTTTAATTTAATTGTAATGAAATTTTTTGTTCATAATTTGAAATCTATAATCAATTTTTCAATACAAAATAAAGTTTTTAATAGAATAAAAAATGTTGTAGATTTCTAATTTATGATAATGAACTATAATATTGATTTTTTTGATATAAATAACACTTTGTCTCAGTAGAAGTTGTGTTTGTTTCCAGATCGGGAACTAGTGACCAACATGATACGGCCCAATATTCCCAAATAGTGAAAATTTTGGAAAATAGTATTTCACAGTATTGAATTCATTTAATTTGAAATATTTGTTTAGATTTATAGTAAATTCAACGTTTTATTAAACGTATAAAAACTAAAAGCTTTAATTTCTTTGAAGCTATTTTTAAATGCCAGCATACAGTAAACAAAATCAACGCCAACTAAAAGCAAAAGTCAATATTTACCAAAACTTTTTAAATAAACACTCCACACGCAAATATTAGCAGCACGCAATGATTTTTTTTAACATACGGAATTTTTACTTTGAACATTTCATCAAAATTATAGAAGAGCAAAAATAAAATGAAAATCAATTTGTGTAGACGCCGACAAGTCTTCAGCAACAGCTGCTCATAAAATGTATTCCCCTGATCAGCAGTCGAAGTCGATCGTGCACCCGCTACAAAACACGTTCACTTCAACAGACGCAGGCAGACGCACAAAGTAGCTACGAGTGAGTTGCAGATACTGGCCGAGGCGCGTCCGTCGTTGCAGCTACTTAAAAATGCGTTGACCGTCCCGCGACGCGTGCGATAAACCCACAACAACATTGGCAGCACAACAACAGCAATCACTAGTACAACTACAACAACGCCAATAAAAACACCTACATTAATGAGGCCAACGTGATCCAAATATAAAGTACGCGCGTATCTAATGAATGCAATTCTAGAGCAGTGACTATAAAAACATATTTTTCTCATTGTTGTTGGTCAAATAGTGAAATGTGTTAATTATGTTAATTAAACAGCATCGATAAGACACAACTATATTAACGACCAACGAACATCCGACTGACTAACTGACCGACCGACTGACGGTCAATAAATGAACAATTTAATTGCATTTAAAAGATACAAATACTGATAGCAATAGAGCCGAAGGTGTTCACAGCCAACGAAACTAAAGTTTTCCTTTCTCTGTACCATGCTAACTGCTAGTAGTATCTATAAAAAATATATACCTACTACTCTATCTTACACTAAATAATATCTTTTGTATCTAATAGATGCATAAAAACATAAGTAAAAAATGTATATTTCAGTTGGAATGAGCAAAACAAACTGCACCGGAACGCCTCAATTCCCCAAACTCATGAATTTAGGTTATCAGCTGAATTGGTGACCTTTTTTCTTCTTCTTCCAACAGCTCGTAGCAAATAAATTATTTACAATATTTGTGCTCAAAGTTGTTGTCAACGTCGTCGTCGTCGTCGTTGTCGTCATCGTCACCGCCATCATCGTCGTCGGTGTTCGATTTCGACGTACTTTTGAGGTTACTTAAATATTTTATGAGATTTTAATTACGTATTGCATGCCAGCTGAAGGAATTTGTCAAATTGTCAACTTTTGAATTGCATGGAAACACAAATACATATGCAATGCATAAACTACTCGCTTCTTTTAAGCTAAACTAACAGTTTGACATTCATTTAATTAGAGGTCAAAGTGACCCCATCCACCATCGATATGCCATCCACTGATGAAGGGTTATAGATTGTATGCACCCCAAGTATTTTTATACAATGTATTTCTAATATTTCATTGAATTTTTAAGAGCCAAATTTTTACAGAACCTATTTAGAATTTTTTTGGCTTTATCTTTTAGGTGGTTTGAAATAAATTGTCTCATAAATTATTTTTTTTTTTTTTTACTTTATCTGCGTGTCATATACCATATTTTGCGTCATTTGTAGTCGCAAATTCAGATTGTGGGGGCGTTTTTGCTATGTTTCTTATCTTCATAGTTTTGCAAACATTATAAAAATTACACGGTGGAAAAAAACCTCTAAAATCCAGAAGGAATCAAGAAGTATACGGAGTGATATGTAGCTAAACTGAAAAATTCTTAATTTCAAGAAACAGTTAGTTAGATAGTTGTCAAAAAAGTAACTAAGTGGAATTATTCTTATTAAGCAAATATTTATTTCTTATAATTGGAATTATATCTGATATGCAGTTATTAATTTCGTAGTTCGTAAAAAAGCAACTAAGTGAAAATATACTTAATATGCATTAATTTCGTAGATATCAAATATGTTATTGCTGTTTTTTTCTCCAAAATTTAGTGAATACGTGTTCGTATAGCTCTGATGCCTGGCAATGTTTTGTTATTCTATTTGCAAAAGCACACACATACATGCAATCTATATTATACCGTTTTTTGTTACCAAAAACAAAAACTTCTGCATATCAAGACAAATTGTACTTAGTTACCTTAGAAACCGTAACCGATATACGATTCATTTAATAAACAGAAACTGTAATATCAAAATCAAATAAAGACCGTTAAGGAAAAACTGATATAAATCGATTTTATACCGATTTTCCAAGGGGGTTTTGACAGAAAACAGAAAAAATTCATATTTTTAGTAAAATAATACAGTTTTTTGTTCAAAATATTAAAACATAACCAAAAAGTAACCTTAATACCAAAACCGAAATCAAAACCGTAACCGTAATTTGGAACCGGTATATCGAAACTGTTTAGTTACAAAACATTAAACCGAAACCGAAATCGAAACCGTTATTCGTTCCGGTTTCAGTCCTAGGTTTATATACATTATAACTACTTTTGTCACTTTATTTGAAAATGTTTCTTTATAAAAAATGGACTAGGTACCAATAAAAATTACACAATTTAAATACAAATGAAATAAAAATCAGTTAATTTCCCAAGAAATATTATTGCACATACTGCAAATATTTTAAAACACAGACAGTAAAGTAAATATTTGATTAAGGCATATTATGTACGTGTTGGTGTTGCTGTTGCCGCAGCGGTGAGCAATACTTCAACGCGAATATGTACGATAGGTACTTCCAGGCGTAGACAAGACACATAGTTAACTTCGCAGATATAAAGCCATTAACAACACACGAACGTGTCAACGACTTCATGACGATAACGCATAAAGATAAAAGAGACTAATTTTATTTCTTGGATTTTCGACACCACACTACGTACTTTACAAGGTACTTAAAAAGTAACAGTTTAAAAGCATCCGACTTACAACATACAGCTTGACTAATTGAATTGCCTTAAATGACACGCATAGAAAATCGGCCGCAGCTGGGTTTGTGGCAAAACTTGTTGGTTCTTTTGGTAGTAAATTTAAAACTTGGACATTTTTTAGGCACCACCAATTCTATGATTTTTTAGACTTTTTTCTTGTATACAAATTTTGTATTTGCTTGTTTTCGCATGCCTAATTCCTGAAGCCTTAATGAGTTGTTATGCATCATCATGGCTACTTATTTGCTGGCCACCCACCCTAGTTACCTGGCGGCAATTTTTTATTTTACTTTGAGTCGGATTTAGCAATGAGTCGAATAAGTTCTACCGCCCGTCCAAACCCACTTCCTTTTGTGTGAGATTTTGTTCTGTTTTTTGCTTGTTTATTTTTTTGCGTTTTCTTCTCCTGCCTGCCGTCATCATTAATACTGAGTGCCGACCTAAATGTGTGCATAATTCACCTATCCCTCGGCTCCCTCGACACTCGTATTAAGTGTTGCCGTAAGTAGATGTGTTTAAGACACAGAGTCACTGAGTACTAACTAACGTCTCACTAAGCAACTACGTGCTACTATTGAGTCATGGCTATAGGTACAAATCCCAGGTTTATGAAATCTTCCAATACCAGTAAATCAGAGTTACAAAATATTTGTTACATATTGATTACGACTAATGAAAAATGGTAATCAAAATTTTTACTACGATTCTTTTGAGTACTTCAGACAATATTTTTTGCAGGAAATATTTTTTTGACTATTTAAAACATACATCGGCGGAGTTTGTGTCACAAGTTGCCGGTTTTCAACCCGTTCCTAAAATATTACGTGAATCTGTCAGTAAAATTCCACAAAATTTTACAACCTGCTATACCTTTTACAAAATATTCTATTTATCTGTGTGTTTACCGGAAATATGACCGAAATATTCCTGAAAATGCCCGAATTTTGTCTCGTGTCGTTTATTAATTTAATTAATTCGAGTTCAAGTTTTTGTTTGTTTTAATATTTTAAGAAATTATACATTCTAGCGCCAATTGCGAGTTTTTTGAATTTTCAAGTATTATTTTTCCTTAAGTGAGCCTCAACTTTATTCTTTTAGGAAATTTTGATTTCTTGAGTTAATATGCCACGTTTCTGAAATCTCACTATGTCTCAAAGGTTTTTAATTCATTAACAAAAAATAGCAAAAACAAAAGTTTTTGATAATTTCTTAAAAATTTTCATAAAATTCTCAATTCTTTTAATATGTTAAGAAATTATACATTCTAAGAGCCAAATCCCAGATTTCTGAACTCTAAAATGTTCATTTGTTTTGTGATGATCAATTTTAAATATTTGTCCAAATCGTTTTAAACGGGATTTTAGGATTTCTAACCTGGAACCCTTACTGCGTAACACTAACTTTTCACATTCATGTATTTAATATTACATTTTGTTTGGCATTTGCAAACATTTATTGACGACACGTCGAGGAAAATGCAAAAAGAAAATAAAAATATTAAATATTTGTTATGGTTTGTTTGGTATCGTTGCTCAAGCATGAATGATGATGGATCTTTGCCATGACAGCTAAGTCTTGCTGAATGTGTGAGTAATTATTATAAAAGCGTTTCTGTTGAACTAGGCTATTTGCAGATTTATTTTTGACAAATGAATCTTACATTAAGTCATTTATGTCAGATGCTAAAATTTAATAAAAATATGTTTAAGGTGAAATAAATGTTGCAAATCAGCAAATACATAAAAAAAAATTAATTAATATTTTTTTGGTGAAAAAAATCGTTAAACAAATTCATTTCTTTTATACATAAGTAAAGATATGTTTTTCAGCAAACATATTATGTTATATGTTAATTAATGATTTTTCAGATTATAAAGATAAATTTGTTTAAAATAATATATCATAAATTTAATACCAACATAATTTGGAAAATGTGGAAACAATGCCAATAATAATCAACATTTTAAATTTCAATTATGTTTGCGGCAATTTTATTTGCGTATTATAATCTTTAAAATAGTTTTTAATTATTTTTTTATATTTCTGTCGATAATTAAACTGAAAGAATTTAATATAATAAAATAATGTAATTTAATATATAAATATTATGTAAATATAGCAAAAAATGTATCAATACAAATAATTTGTAATTGTTTCATCGCTGATACGACATTTAATAGTATTGATTAAATATTTAATTATATTAACTAAAAAATTAATGGAACACAAATTAAAGGAAATTAAGACATCCGATGAAAAAACTTTTTTTTTATTATTTTTTTTATTATTTAATTTATATTATTTATTTATTTACATTTTTTTTATTTAATATTTATTTATATGTATAAATTTTAACACAAACACAAAACCAGATAGGATTTGATTTATACTATTTAATAATTCGTATGTGTGATATTAATAAAATTAATTATTTTATATCAATTAATCTCAGTTGCTATATTTACGTTCAATATTTTTTTCTGTATATAGTCAAAGAGTACTGATTCGTAAGTTCACAATATGCAAGTATAAAATTTATTTGTGTGTAAATTTCTTTCGACAAAACTACAAACTGAGTCGTAACCATTGCGCAGTAGTTAGTTGTAAACTCCATGTATTTTTGACGTCGATCGCATGCGCATCATCACATCGATCACTCATGTTGTCGGCACTGCAATTCATTAGGTAAACTGCATAGTGTGTTCGTTGTGATTATAGTTTGTTGATTTAACCCAAATTAATTTCAAGTCAAACAAACAACAATACTCTCGACAGCAACAACAACTTGAACTAGGCAAACAAACACAAACTGAAATCAACTAGCACACAAATCATCGTAGTGACTGACTGACTGATTCTCGACAGCGTCAGAAATCAATACCCGAACCAACATCAAAAAGAAAGCATTCATTCGGTGCTACCCTTTTAGCAGAATTGCCATCGATTGCAGTGCCCGTCCGCTCGCTCGCACGCACAGCATAGCACACATACAAAAAGGGTGCGTTTTTATTATCATATGTTTGGGAAAACAAAAACACAAACATTTACATATAGTCGAAAATATTTGTACGATTTGTACGAAAATTGTTACGTATGGGACGAGCAACTATTTACTTAACTGCAACTAATTATTAAGGTCTTGCCTGTTGACTCTTGTAGTACAAGGGTGTCAATGGAGCAAACAAACAGACAAGAAAACAGATAAACTAACTAGTCAGAAAAAAACGTTTACGTTGAAATATTTTGTGGCGAACGATGCAGAGATTCGTGTGGTAACGTTTTCATTTGAGGCGTGACTGGCTACTTAAGTTTTGCGTATTTCATCAGAATACAAATTTATTATCATATATATGATAACAAAATATAATAATCATGTAATGTTAAATATATAATTTACGAATTTAAATATATTGAAAACATATCTTTAATTGCCGTGATAATATTTAATTGTAGTGATAATTCAGTACTTTACAAAATTCACATAACAAGTAAATTTTACATATAACAATTATGAATGGTTGCCATAACAATAATGTTATTTGTAGTAATAATAATAATAAAAAATAATAATATGCTTACAGCAATCATTTAAATATTATGTACATGATTGTTAGCAAGTATAAATCCTGTAAATGTTCAAAAGAAACAAAAAGTAAGAGAGAGATTCGACAAAGTAAAGGATTGGGTTTCTTCTTCACCTTCATTGCTTTATGCATGTTATACAATTGTCAAAGCCATTCAAACATATGAGTCTCAAGAATAATATCTTTGAACCAGTGCAAAATACATATTGCATTCGCCTGATCTAGAGCCCGACAATTAGTTTTTGCATTACTCTATTTTAAAGTCGACTAAAAACAAACATCATTTTCTTTCAAATATTTTAAATTATAAAGCAATATGTGCTTACTGCAATTATTCAAATAATAAGTACATGATTGTTTTCAAGTATCAATCATTTTAATTCTTAAAAGAAACAGAAAGAGAGAGATATTCGAGAAAGAAATGGATTGTGTGTCTCTTTTACCTTCATTGCTTTACCCATGTTACACAATTGTCAACGCCACAAAAACATATGTGTCATTGAATAATAACTTGGAAAGAATTAAAATTATAAAACAATAATATGCTTCCTGCAATAATTCAGTTATTGTGTACATGATTTTGATCAAGTATCAATCATGTCAATGATCAAAAGAAACAGAAAGAGAGATATTTGAAGAAGAAAAGGACTGTGTTTTTCATTCGACTTTATAGCTTTAATCATGTTACACAGCCATAAAATCATATGTATCTCAATAAATAATAACTTTGTAAGATTCACATTACTTTTAATATTTTATTACCAAAATAAAATGACTGTGTTATTAAATAGCATGATGTGTCGGATGTATTTAGATGTAAAATACATTTTAAAAATTAATATAGTTGGTTTAGAAAAAGTGGAATGTTTATGAATTCTACTCATTTGTTGACTATTAATTACACCCAGAAAAAAATGTCCTTAAATCCCATTAAAATTGGTCAATAGGACAATTATTGATTAAATGAAATACCAAAAATAAAACTTTTCATATAAACTCAATGGCAATGTCATGGTATTTTCTGAATATAATAATAATTTATCCTATCGACTATTTTTAATAGTAAAAAACTATTATTTAAATAGTATTTTTTTTTGGGTGTACTCATACTAGTATCTATTGTTGAAAAATCTTAATCTTTTGAAGGGCATTTCAACATTGAGCAGTTTTCAATTGAAAAAAAAAAACAGCATTGGAAAATGTATTTGGTTAGTTTTAGGAATTTTTATTTACATTAAATAAAATTACTTCAAAAATTTGCGAAAACATTTTAATAAATAAAAATTTGTCATAAAATTGTTACATATTTTTCGTTCACTCAGAAAAAAAGTGCCAATAATATTAGTCAATAGAACAGTTATTGATTAAACGATATACAAAAAATAAATATTTTCATATAAACTTAAAAATATTTTTATAGTATTTTCTAACATTCAATAGTATTTTCCGGTTAAAATAATAATTTATCCCATTGACTAATTTTAATAGTAAAAAAAACTATTAATTTTATAGTACTTTTCTCCGAGTGTATATATGTACTATTTACGAAATTAGTTTTTCGCGGTTATTACCAATCCCCGTATTATTTATATTTTATCGACTATAAAAAATTAATTGGAAATTTTGCAATAATATAAACAGATCTTGTAAACAATTCCGATTATTTAAAACAACATGATTAGTGCCCGTTGTAAAGCAAAACTGTGCCACGAAATCAAAATTTTTAATTAGTTTGGGGGAGGCGTTACCAACATTTTCCGAAACACTTGTTGAAGAAACCACTTAAGCTTAAATAAGCATCTTGTAGCCTCATAAAATAGACATCGAACCAGCCTCATTAATTAACATAAATAAATCACCAAATTCAAGGGTCTTTTAAATATCATAGACTTAAAAACTTAAGCTGTTGCGGGTCGTAAGACCTTTTGTACTACAACATTTACCTAAAATTTAAACAGCCAATGCTAAAATAAATGATTATCATACAATCCAATTAGTATTAAAAAATATTTTATTAATTTAAAATAAGGAATTGCAGCTCATTGATTACTTCATTCATTCAAAACTTGTTTTTCCAGTAATACTTCATTCTAAGTTCCATTTTAAATATACTTTATACATTTGTTGTTTACTAAAATACAGTCACTGAAATATACAGACATAATTCAAAAAAAAAAAACATTACTTTTAATATATTGCTAATGGCGCATAATATTTATAAACACTTTTGTGCTTTTATTTATTTTTATCTTAATGGATTTATTCTGATTTTTATTTTATTTATTTTTTGTTCTTTTGGATAAATGATATACCGAAACGGAGCTCATAGTCTGAATTGTCATCAGATGTAGAAATGCAACAATAAATTATCGCAATAACTTGTTTATTTTGGCCAACATTCAAAAGTTTTTGTTTCTCTGTCTGTCTGACTTTCTGACTGTCTGTCTACATGACTGTTTGCATGGCAGGCATCTTGATGATTTATTTGGATTTTAATAGTTTTGCGCAAAATAATATATTTATTTTTATAAAATAAAATTTTGTGCGAAAAACAGTTAAATTAATAAATTAATATTAAGTAGTCAGATTACTAACTTGAGTCACAGTTGAAAAAGAAAATGGTTTGAAAAGATTTTCATTGACTATAAGGAAAACTTAAAGAACTTTGTAACTTCAGAGAGACGTATAGAGTTTCAGTAGGAAATCAAAATAATTCTCTTTATGAGAACTAAATAATTTTAAAATAGAAAAAATATTTTTATAAAATTTGAAAATAATGAAAATTTTATTTTTATTTCAGATCTTGGCATCGTTGAACTTTTGTAAGTAAATATATTATGATAATTTAAAAATATATAATTAAATTTGACTATGCTTTAGTTAAGTGAAATTTATATTATTTTCCAATTACTTTAATAATTCTACCAATTCCTCCCAATTATATGATATGTTTATTACTTGAACGATATATAACTTTTCTATTAAAACCCCAAATTTTAAACTTGGGCAAATTTCACATCTTGTTTCACAGAAAAAATATCACCAACAAAATCATCATATTGATGATTTCATTCATTAAATTAATATCGTATTTTATTAATATTTTTCATTTTCAATATTTTTTTACATCAAATTTCAAACAAAAATTTTTCTGCATTTACACATTTATGTATTTAAAATTCTTATAAGATAATGAAAAAGCGTACATCATATTGATGAATTTTGTTCATCAAACCATATTTATTTAATTATCAATAATCTTATAAGAATTATAAAAACAGAAATGTGTAATTGTGTAAATGGAGCCAAATTTTTGTTTGAAATTTGATGTAAAAAATATTGAACATGAAAAACATTAAAAAATATGATTTTAATTCATTGAAACCATCAGCAATATGATGAATCCTGGTTGTTGGTGAAATTTTATGTGTGTGTTATTGAAGATAAATAAAAGGAATTTGTAATATAAAAATATAATTGAGAAATTGTTATCAAGATTGAAAAATAATGAAACTAAATCTCTATGGATCTGGAAAATAGTTTAAGTTAAAGTTAGCCTTATTTATGCTGATATATACTACAATATAAATAAAAATATGTAGTAATTAACTTTAAAATTGATTATTATTCCATAAAACTAGTTATTAAAGCTGTATTCGAAATTCTAGCTTCGATCTATCTGATATATCAGAAAATGTAGGTCTTATTAAAAATATCAATATTTAATTAATTTTATATTGTCACACCATATAATTTATGCCTTGACGCCGTAAAATATGCGGCATGCAATTAAACACATTCAAAAAATGACACAATCTATGCAGATACAAATGTATCTTAAATCTAACGTCGAATGCTATTGCAGCGATAGTAGTAACCAGGAACTAACTGGTAACAGTAGACAATTTTTGTTGTTGTTGTTACAATTATTGGCATCGAATTGATATCGGGTACGCGTCCTTTATACTATATATACATTTTTCGCTCAACGTCTGTCGGTTTGCCGTCGAGTAACTGTCGGTTTGTCTTTGCCTGGTTTTAGTTGATTTTGTGGACTTTGTTCCAGTCGAGTCGGCAACTTGTTCGCCTTTATTGTGCAAATTCTGTGGCCGGCAGCCGCTTACCGCGCCGTCTACTTCGGCAGCCATGATGACATGCATGTGTGTTGCTATCTTTAAGATACATTATTTGCATTTGTATCTATATCTGCAACCTGCCGTTGTTGGCTGTTCGATCATCTGGCATTTGTGTCAGCTGGTAGTTGGTTGCTGGCTGGTGCCTGGTGCAACAGTGACAGTGAGGCAAATTTGTGGTACGACCACATGTCAATTTTCTTTCTTTTTTTTGTTGTATCTGTCGTTGTTGCTATGTGGTATGCCACTGCGTAGAGCACTTTTGTATATCTCACAGTCAGTTGCCTTGAGATACATAAATTACTGTTGCGTGGCACTCTGGTCAAACTGTTGCAAATCAAATTGCAGTTCTTGGCTTGGCTAACGACGCTGGAATGCGTGTGTTTTGGAATTTTTTTTCAATTTTTTTTTAAGTAATTTAAAATTATTTTAAGTAGGCAATTACAAATAGGGCAAATAGGACAAAAAAAAAATAATCCTAAAAACTAAATTAATGAAAAAATGCAAAAAGGTACTGAAATAACGGCCAAAATGAAATATATCTCAAAAAATTTGAAATAACCCTCAACGAAAACCACATAAAATTAATTCGAGAATGCACACATTTATCATACAGAAAGTTGCCAATGAAATAATTTCAAAAAGGAATTAAATAAACCCTAAAAAAAATAGGATTATCTGTTAGACAGTGGATTATTAAGATAAAACCAGTTTGGAAGGTTAGATCACATGGGAAATTTGAAAGTAGGTGTTAGGTGTTAGTTAGGATTATCAAAATTATAGTCGGTCTAAGCCGAATATAAATACCCTACACATATGTGTGGTTGCCATTCAAAGTGGTATATAGGTCACCAGGGTATACGAATCCTGAAAATAACTACAAACTTTCCATCCCTGAAGAATTTTCTTTCATTTGATACCCATATTTACAAAGGGGTAGGTGTACCGAATTTCGAATTTTTGGGAACCACAACTCGTTTCGCAGGAAAACATCATATTCATGTATTTAAGCATGATGTCAATATATATTTTACCAAAAAAGTTTACCTAAGCACGTATACAGTAAAATTGATTTTTAGATGTAAATTTTATATGAGGTATTTGAACATAAGTGGTCGGTTCTCAGGTCACAATAGACCGATCGACACAGGAGGTCATGCTGATCAAGAATATATATACTTTTCCATACCGGAGATGCTTTTTTTAGGGTGTTACAAACGGCGTACCAAACTGAATATACCCTTTCACTCTTAGTGTAGGGTATAATTAAAATATGATATAACAAAACTACTCAACAAAACGTGAAAATATGTATGCCATGAACATCCCATACATAAATTCTATATAATTCGCGGCTTTTTCAGGCTCTTTTCAGCCAATTTACAATATACCAATAAATATTACTATTCCAATAGGTTATTAAGATATATTAATTTAAACTCGAAATATATTGATTTTTTACGATATTTTTGGACGATTTTTATAGCCATTTTTACCAGAATTTTTCTCAAAAACTCTTCGTATTACGAAAAAATTGAGTACGCAATAAGAATAAGCATACTTTAGATATGAAGTAATGATATTTTTTGATTAGGGGCAGTAGTATTTTTATTGCATATTCATTATATAAACGAGTACCAAAATTAAGTTCTTAGGGCACATTTTAAAAAGATAAATTGGAAAAATGTAAGTAATGTTGATATTTAGTTTGGACTATGCTCTAAATTACCACACATATTTTTTCATTAAAACCTAAAGGATTAAAAAAATCACCTAAAAAAATCAAAAAATTCCGAATTAGATTCAATTATCTTAAAAACGTATTGGAATATTAGCATTCATTAGAATATCTAAATCCTAAAAAAATCAAAAATTTCCGATTTAGATTCAATTATCTTAAAAACGTATTGGAATATTAGCATTCATTAGTATATCTAAATTAGTCTATACAATTAAAAGAAAAATTGCGTTTACGTTTTATTGATAAACTACTTTTCCACAGAACTATATCTTTGTTTCTAAGTGATGGGTGAGTTGATGTTTATATAATTGATGTGTATATAATTCCAATTGAAAATTCAGATTGACTTGAGTTCACAAAGTCCAGCTGCTATTCAAAAATATGAATATTTAAGATTTGCATCTCGTAGATACTCAGCGCAACTCAACTCAAGTAAGTCGTGATCATCGTAGTCGTCTCATCGCAATTATAAGCCCAGCAAACAAATGTATATAATTTGTAGTTTTTATTTCTTCGCCTGAAGAGTGTTAATTAAGCAAGTTTAGCAACGTCTTTTTGCTGAATTTTTATTATTATTTTTTCAAATTTATATTTTTATTTATTTTTTTACACAGTTTTTATTAGCCGCGAACCGCTAATTAGCAACACGGCGGCTACATCGTATCGCATCGCGTCTAAGTCATTGCAAGGTCTTTGCAAATTTTTGCAATGAAATCAGCAAAGCAGCAACTTTATTGTTGCGACAGGCACGATTCGAATTGCAAACTCACAGCATTGCTACGTTTGCATACGAAGTATTTACACGGTGTATTTACAGGTTGTGATGTCACCACGTATTAGTCACAATGTAAATGCGTTTTTTTATTTTTTACATTTTTCAGATTACACGTTGATACACAAATTGTGATTTTTAACTAAATTATTATAACCTTGCCAAGTCTACGATTTGACCGACCGATTGTCTGCTACTAGTCAATGCGATACTCAGGGCAGATACTCAAATATTTATAGATATTATAGAAGTGTGAAAAGTTTTTGACATTTCAAGCATGTTGTTCAACTTCTTCACTCAATGATTTACGCACAATTTAATAAAAATACGATTTCAATTAGAAGAATGTCTTTGGTCTTTAGATCAGGACGGTTTATTTGCTGTAACAAACAGCACATGTCACATTGTTTTATTAAGATTGATTAGCAATTGAATTCTATTATATTACATCATAGAATACATTTATATTTTTGCTTTTATTTATAACTAGAAAATATTCTCGTTTGTTTTTTTCTACATTAAGCCACTCGTAAAATAGAGCTGCTTTATAATAAAATCATTACGAGAGTCAATGATAGAAAATGATTTTTTGTTTGTTTGTCACTTAAGTTGATGCCATTTTATTTTATTGTATTTGCATGTTTTTATTTTACTTTTTTGTGTGTTTGCTGCTCAAAGACAAGCTGTTTTGTGTAACTTTTGTTAAAGTTTTCTTTATTTTTCCATTTGGTCCACCCCCACTCAACACACGAAACACACACAGGGTCTTTAAGAAGAGTCATCCAGTCAGTCAGTAGTAGTCTTGTCATTCATGAAACTGTGTCTAGTAGCACTTTTAGCTTGTTTTCTTTTATTTTTATTATGATTTGGTTTTATGGTTTTCAATTACTTTCATGTTTTTTATGGATTATTTGGCCGTGATTGTCTTTTTTATTTTCTGCACATCACTGACACTTCTTGCATTCCCGCCCATATCTATTTGCCAAATGTCACTTTGACAGATCCGTCGGGTCGCAAAAGCAGGCACAGCTTGCGTTGAAATTAAATTGAATTATTTTTCATAAAATATAATAATAATAATAATAAATTTGCAATTTAACTGTGTTATCAAAAATGCATTAAGTGTTTTGTAATATTTAGCAGATACTCATTTTAAATGGCATGCAGTCATTGGAAATAATTTACATCATTTTAATGTTGGATTAAATTGAGGATTTTAAAATAACAAAACTATTTATGTTGAATGTAATTTTAATATGTGTAAAATTTCAACTAAATCAAACAATTCTAATGATATCGGTGATTTAAAATATATTTGCTAAATGTAAATTGATTTGTTTATGAAATTTTTAAAATTAATATAAACGAATTAAACATATAATACACTAAAAAAAAACACGTATCAGTAAATTAAATGCTTATTTTACATATTTTTATAGCTTATTTCTTCTATAAAATTGCAATCAGGTAATACTATTAAATACTCAACAAAAAGTAGATTGTAATTGTTCTGTAATTCGCTGTTTCTGTGCTGGAATTCGATTTCACTATAAATTCAAAATTTTGAAAATTAAATTCGAATTGTATTCGTACTGTCCTAAATCATCTTGGAATTAAATTTAATACAATTTCAATCGGAAGTTGGGAAATACATTGAGAGCAAATATTTTTTTTTACTGCAGTCACTCGTATTCCGACGCATTAAACAACTAAACCAATGGAACTACAGAAATAATAACTATATTGTTTAATAGTTTTGTTTTTTATTCAAATACATTATAATACATAATATCCGTTTTGTGAAATTTTTGTAAATATTGAATGTTTTGCACAAAGTATCGAACTTTTAGAAGGTTCACATATAACTGGCAAATAATACTACCCAACAAGATTTTTGCCATGGACATCTAATACATCAATTCTATATAATTCGTTTTTGGGAAAATTGCAAAAGTATTTTTGAGCCGTTTTCACCCACTTTACGTAGTGTTTTTGAGAAAATTCCGGTTAAAAACAGCATATTATATAACAATAAATCATTTTCTGTAGCTGCGGTAGCTCAGTGGTTAGTGCGTTGGACTGCGAGTCGATAGGTCCCCAGTTCAAGCCTGGACTGGGGCTAACAACATTTTTTCATTGAAACATTTTTCTATACCGCGCTACCTCTCGTCAGTAAATGGCAAACCTACGAGAGTAAAACATTGCCTATGAAAAGCTCTCACCCGCCGTTCGGATTCGGCAATAAACTGTAGGTCCCACCACTTTGAGTACAAATATAACACGCACAGCTCAAAATGGTGAAAGAGCTCGGCCGAAGTTCTGTACAGGACTGTAGCGCCAAACTATTATTATTATTATTAAATCATTTTCTTATTTAAGATTAGATCCAAAATCCTAAAAAATCGTCTAATAATAGTATACAAAATTTATTTTTTTATTTTAGTATTTGATGGTATAATGTAATTAGTCTTGACAATTGAAAGAAAAATTGCATTTACCATTTTTTGGAAAACGAGTTGCGTAAGGTACTGTTTTTTTATTATTCCAAAAAGATACTGAAAATGCCTAAAATGTTGAAAGTTATTTTCTTAAAAATGTCACGTACGAGAAAAACAGAGATCGCAAATTACATAGAGTTGATGTATGGGATTGAGTAGTGTAATTAATATTTTTGGCAAATATTTCTAAAAGAATTATAATCTATATTAAATATATATGCAAAATATAATCTGTAAAATATTTTAATAGTTGTAGCAAACATCTTTTTCTTTTTTTAGTGTACCTATCTATTTAAATTAAAATTTAATTTCATTCAAATTAATTTTTCATTAATGTTGATTTTTATGATATTTATATGTTAAATTTGTTTAATAAAAAAAATATGAAATTTGGGTTAATTATATTTACATTACATTTTAAACATATTTCTAAAATATTTATTAGACAAAAATGTAAAATTATAATAATAATAATAGAGTTTAGCTACTACAGCTAGCTATTTCGCATTTTCTCAAACATAAGGTTTAGCACTCAGCCAGGAACATATAGTGTATAGTTATAAAATATTTTTTTCTCACAGCTAATGTCAAGAGAGTTTTTATGCTAGTGAAAACAATATCTGGAAATATTTACCAATTATTTGGCTCGGACAATTAACAACATGTATTGTATATACATCACAAATTAATAAACAATTTTTTATTATACAATATAGAATATTAGTAAATGCATCGCAGATCACTTTTAAAAGATAATTTGGACGTAGAGAGATTGAAAAAAGAACAATTGATTGCAAAGGTACACATACGATTAAAAAGAGCACTTGTACCATTGTTTGTTCTATTAAAAGGTACATAAAAAATATTAGTATTAGTACGAATACTTCTACGATTGTTATTGATTTTAAAATAGTTTAAGAGCTCAGGAGAATCAATTATTCCTGTAGATAGCTGATGTTTATATACAATCTGCATTTTTTCTCCTTACTTCAAAATGTTGCAGACCTATTAAGATCAAACGATCTGAATAAGGTGGTAGATTATTACGATCTACCCAATTAAAATGGTTTAATCCAAATCTAACGAACCTTTTTTGAATTCTTTCAATTCGGCTAATATGAGATTTATACATTGGAGACCAGACTTGAGAAGCGTATTCAAGGTGTGGTCATACCAATGTGGTATATAATGTTTCTGTCACTAATGTGTTGTTGGACTCTTTGGCCCAACGTTTTACAAATCCCAGCATTGCAGATGCTTTACTGCAAATTGTATCAATATGAACATTAAAAGTCAGCTTATCATCAAAGAATATCCCAAGATCCTTGATAAAGTCAACTCGGTGTAGAGTTTGATTGGAAATTCTGTAATTAAAACATAGTGTTGATCTTTTGCGAGTAAATGATACTGTTTGGCATTTGCTTGCATTTAATATTAAGCTGTTTTTTTGACACCAAACTTTAAAGGACTTCAGATCTTCCTGAAGTAATTCACAATCGTCATCTTTTTTTATTTCTTTATACAGTTTCATATCGTCAGCATATATGAGCAAACGAGATCAGGTGATGCTATGTGATACATCATTTATGGCCAATATGAATAATAGAGGTCCTAAGTGATTACCTTTGGGCACTCCAGATATTGCGCTGAAGGCAGATGATAAGCAGCCACGAAAACGTATTTGATAAGAGCGTGTATTCAGATAAGATTCCACCCAGTCTATAAAATACTGAGGAAACCCTAGAAGTTTTAATTTAAATATAATTAGTTTGTGTGAAAGTTTTTCAAAAGCCTTACTGAAATCAGTGGTTTCGTGATTCAATTGAACGTAGACTAAAGCTAGTAAAGTCCAGGAGATTAGAGACAGTTGATCTACTACTTACAAAGCCATGTTGACGGGTGTCAATAATATCATGGAAGTGTTTTTTTTATTGAATGATACATCATTCGTTCAAAAAGTTTAGGAATACAAGAAAATTTTGCGATTGGTCGATAGTTATTGACGTCTGTTTTGCAGCCCTTTTTAAATACTGGAGATATTATAGATGATTTCCATAAGTGAGGAAAACAACTTTCAGAAAGAGATTTATGAAATAAGTAGGCCAATGGTTTGCACAAGGAAGAACTGCATTTTTTTAGTAATATTGGTGGAATACCATCAGTACCAGCATTAGTATCGTCTTCTAATTGGCTAATTTCTTCGAAAATAAGCTCAGGTGGAAGTATAATTGTTCCAAGGGACGTTTTAGGTAAAGATCCACCGTAATTAAAATAATTTAAATCAGGACTATAACAGTCAGTATTAAATGATTTTCGAAAAAGAGTGGCAAACAGTCCACAAATTATATTAGGATCGTTTGTTAGTCCGTTATCTGATTTAAAAGATGCCGGAAAACCATCACTCTTTTTTTTCAAATTAATAAAAGACCAGAATTTATTTGGATCTCCTAACAGTTTTAAATTCATTTGTATCAAATAATCGCTGTAAAGACTGGCACAGAGCTTATTAAAATTCTCTGCAATTCTACTATAGTTGTGTAGATCATCCGTATTTTGGGATCGAATATACTTATTCCAGGCTCAATTACGAGTATTTCTTAAATGTTTTAGGTTTTTGGTGTACCAAGGATAGAATAAAGATGAGATACGCTTTTGTTCAATAGGAACAGAAAGTGAAATGCATTCAAACATAATTTTATAAAAGTTTTCGGTAATTATATCCAAACTTTCAGAAAATATACAGGCGTTATATTCATTAAATTTTAGATAAATTAATCTGTTCAAAAGATCATAATCAGATTTTCTAAATTTAAATTTAAATCTAAATTCCTCCGATATCACTATCAATACTACTGAATCTATCCTTACGAAAAATGTCAAAGTTATTATCAAGCAGTTCAGCATTTATATAACTTGGGTTTAGCCAGGTTTCAGTGAGTGCTATTATATCAAAATTAATACTCTGTGAACGTAAAAATAGTTCACGTGTATTAGAGCGCAATACCCTTACATTTTGGTAGTAAAGGGACAAACTTCTTAGATTTTTGGAGAGCTTGAAGATTGTGTACTATGACTGCGGTAGGGTTTGTGTATAAATTCTTTTACTAGAATTATATTTAATATCGAATTTTTTTTTTTTTTGGAAATAGACAGGGTTGTTAGTTGTGAAATTTTTTACTATTTGATTTTGTGATACTCTCAATTTTTAAACAAAACGAATGCTGGTTTCAATTTTTTCTTTTTACATTCTTTTAAAAAACCTTCTTTTAATGAATGTCTCGTTCTGGTTACAGTTCTTAACTGTTTTCTCCGAAATCCTGATTTAAATCGGATGAAATTTCGATGGTAATCGCAATTTTCATCACAATCAAAAGTTATTTTAATTCGTGTTTAAAAAAGCATAGGTACTGTATTTTATATAAAACTTTTATATATCTACTTTTTTGTTTTTTTTATAAATTTTTTTTTATTAAAAATATTTTTTTTTTAGCAAACAAATTTTTTTTTTTAATAAAGTTTAAATACAAAATAAGTTATTAACATTTTTTTTTAAATAACGCTTCAAAACTAATAAAATTGTACTTTTATTGTTATTTGAATACAAATTTATTTAATTAATGCCCTATATTGATTAATACTACTTAGTAACTAGATAATTTTTTTAAAATAACGCAAATTAAAAATCTGTGCCGAGTTGTTTTTTTTTTTTTTGTATCTTTTGTCTGGTAGCAAAAATGAAAAATGTCGAAAAAAAATTTAGCAGATAAACAAAAATCAAACGGAAAACAATTGCCAAAAAATTAACAACAACTACAAAATACCAATAAAGTTTTACGTGCCGCTTTAAAGACGCATCCAAGCGCATGCAAAGAAAATTCAATACAAAAAACGGCGTGGAGAGCTCTACCTCCCCACTTCCAACGCAACCGTGTACACTGCGGGCGTGCTGTTGTTGTATCTCACAGATACTTTGTATCTAAAAGTCGTAGCTATTCGTAGCGTAGCAAATAGAACAAATTCAAGGTTTCTCTGTCGGTCTTGACGCTCTTGTGCATGGAAGCTGCTGCTTCACATTCAGCTCATTCAATTTTAGTTTCAATTTCTTTAGCATGCTTTTCATTTGTTCTCGTAGTTTGTGTTGTTGTTGTTGTTGTTTCGGAAAAGTTTTCCTTTGTTGCAACGCATAGCACACACAATGTGTTCAATGTGGCGGGCGGCCAGACAGACAGACAGCAACGACAATACGAATTACAACAACTACAATGACAAGATTGAATGAAGAACCAACAGCAGTAGCAGCAGCAACATCCAAAGCAAGTTATTGAAAAGCTGAAAAGCCATTCGCCATTCATGAGAAAAAAGGCTGCTGCTAAAGTGAATTAAAATGACCCAATTTAAGCACGGCGCTTAAGTTGCCTCTTTTTTATTTTTATGGCAAACCTTTATTTAATGCTGTGGAACTTTGCTGTAGACGCAGCCTTCCAAGAAGCTCTTAGCACCGTTGAGCGTTCATCAAATGACTAACGTGAATGAAACGTTCGTCATGATAAAATGTTGAATGGTAACGCGTAAAAAGAAAAACACTTTAAAGCACATTTAATATATGTGTAAATAAATAATAGATTAAATGAGAAAAAAGAAAAATTTGTTTAAGATCCAACCCACTTTACAAAAAGCATAACAAATTAATTTTCATTTGAAGAAATTAATCCACACTCTAAGGCTTCGGGTTGTTAGGTTCGGACCAATTCATTTCGATTGGGTTCAAACGATTTTAATTCACATGAATTGCATTATATTTTCCACTGCGAGTTCTAAACATTAACAGAAAAACAATCTAATTAGGTAAAACTGGATTATCGTTATCCCAAGTTGAATAAAGTGCGATTTCACTTAATGTGAAAGAAACAAACCAAAAACGAACCCAAGTAGTATTTAAATAGGACTAAATATTTGCAAAAACTTAGAGAATTCTATACGGTAGATTAAAAGATATAAATTAAATATTGGTCGTTCCGGAAACTAAGATGCCTGTCGTTGTCCGTTGAATACAACGAATCGTTTTTGTTTTTGTACTTATGAAAATTTGAAAAATATACATTCAGTGCTTAATATAATAGAAACGATAACTCACATGGCTTTGACTTCTATGACAGTTTTTAGTGTTTTGATATGCTTAATATTTTTCCCAAAGACATAATGATACATTTATTAATTCTTCATATAAATTTGACCAATTAACTGCAGAGATTTTTCGAAAATCCTTAATATTGATGGTTTAAAGACGAGATAGTAAATTAAAATATACTACAGAAAAGATCATTAGGTGAAAGCCTACATTTGGTTTTCAGTCCAGAAATCCCTATCTTATACCGTTTTCCAGAATTTACCAGATATTTGGGGGTCAATACCTTGAAATCTCTGAAGTGATAGAACATAATTTTATAGTATGATAACATTTTTGACACCTTCAGGATATTAAAAATAAAGCCAAATCATTGGCACCGCTAAGGGATCATTCGATTTTCAGCTAAGAAAAACTTTAGTATTTTTCAGTTTCATATAAAATAAAAAAAATACTTTGCAGTGCTCAGTATTAGAGAAACTGTAACTCGTACGTCTTTCACATATTTGGCCACTTTTTATGTTTTTTAATGCTAAATAATTTTTCCATGAATTATATGATACATTTGTAACTTCCAAATATGAAATTGGTCGATTATGTAGATTGATCCTTTGAAAATCCTTAATATTGATGGCTTAATGACGAGATAGAAATTTAATATGTACCACAGATATGAAGCCATGGATGGTGTCTACATTTGGTTCTCAGACAATAAATCCATAACTACTACAGTTTTCTTAATAAATCAACGGTAATATTGCGATCACTTTAGGACCTTTATGGTCATATATCTCGTAAACCTGACGTGATAGGGCATAAGTTTGTTAGGTGAAATTTCTTCAGGTTTCTCAAGCACTCTAAAAAAAAATTGTCAAATCTCTGGCACCAAAAAAAAAGTGTGATTTTGCTGCACTGTGTTATTTCTATCTGTATGTCTTAAACGTTTGTTAATTTGGTTACTCAAAGTACATGAAAAAAACAGACAACCAACAAATTATAAAGAATCGAAGTATAACATTTTTATACCCTACACCTATGAGGTGTGATCAGCATCACCACCCGAGTCCGTTTAGCCATGTCCGTCTGTCTGTCTGTCTGTCTGTCTGTCTGTCTGTCTGTCTGTCCGTCTTGCTGTCTTGCTGTCTTGCTGTCTTGCTGTCCGAATACAGAATAACTTGAGAAATACTGATCAGAATGCGATGAAATTTCGTCTCAATATATTTTATCCAAAAGTAGGAACTGAGTTTAAAAATGAGCCAAATCGGTCGACGGACACGCCCACCTCCCATACAAGTCACTTTTATATAACTCTTTGGGAACTAATAACTCGAAAAGTATTCAAGGTATAGTTATGAAATTTAAAACATATTGTTAGAATTCACCTAAAAATATGTGGTCCAAAAATGGGCGTGATCCGCCCACTTTTTTTTCATTATTTCCCGGGTTTTCATAGTGGAAATTTGATCCGTAAATTATTAAAATCAAATCTATGAAATATTAGCCTTTCAAAATTTTAAATATAGGCGTGGTCCGCCCAATTACATTTTTCAAATTTTTTTTTTTTGTTTTTTATACATTATATAATTTTTTTAATTTATGGGGATATAAGACGTAAATTTCTGATATATGAATAATATTCTGAGGGTTAATATCCCCACCAAAGGTGTAGGGTATTCCATAGTCGGGCCCGACCGACTATAAAAATCCGCCCCATGTGACCGAACTTACCCATGTGACCTAACTTTCCCAACTCGTTAATAATATTTTACTTTCAATTTTAATATAAAATACCATTGAGAACATTTACATAATTGCATAATATCTATTTAAATACAGTAAACGATTAGATACATAAAAGACAAAAAAAAAAAACTGAAACTATAGCTTTGTCTGTAGATCTATTCAATACTCAAGTGCCAATATTGTACAGTATTCATAGCAACGATTATGTTCATGCTGTATCTGCGTTGTATCTACAATACATTGGTTATATTTGTTATTTACTTTTCACTTTTCCTTTTTTTTTTTTCGCTTGCAATAGCGCAAAATAGTGACGCCAGAAATGTATAAAAAAAAGAAAAATACAATGGGGAAAAGTCAAGGTTTCAATTTCCCCACAATTTGCGTGATCTTTTATTGTTTTGGCGTCTGCTGCGTTTCTGTTGCTTCCGTTCCAGACACAGTAGCAATATTTTTTTTTGTTCTATTTTATTCCAATTATTTGAATTTAAAGTGTTTCTTTTTTATGTGCAGATGAGAAAAAAGAATAATTCAATATGGGTTTTACTACTTTAGTTTTTAAAATTAATTAAAACAATTTTTGCAAACTGATTACAAATTATGAAAGTTTTAAAAAGCTAATTAGAAATTAACGCAAAATTATTCTGAGCATTTTTTACGCGCAACATATAAATTAATTTGTAGTTTTAGTTCGGGGAAATATAATTATTTTGTTCTATAGTTATATGCGTGAATTGACAAAAGTTTATTTATTAAATTGTGTTGTGCAAAATATTTGAATACAAATGGAGTTAAATAGTATACGCAAAATTATAACTAAGTACGTACGTGTTAGATTTTTGGTAAATTTACGGGTTTGGATATTTATATTAGTGACTTGAATTCACCAAATATATAATTTTAAGAATGTACCACGATCTCGAAATAAAACTAATAAGGTGATAAAAATAAAAACATTGTTCTTTTATTAGAATAGATTACAGTGAATACTCCTAAATTCACTTTAGTTGAAATTCAAATTATTTATATTTACTAAAAATTGTATGTTTTAACATAAAAGTTTCGAATTTCATTAAAAACTATTATTTGTTTTCAAAAGCCGAATTCTGGATTTCATAACAATTTCGAACGAAATGAAATTTATTTTTTGAACAATTTATTTTATGATCAAAAAATCTAACCAGACCGTACAACACAATATTCTTTGTATTTTCACAAATCTTAGTCCATCTTTGTATGATGTATACCTCGCTTCATGTCAGTATTTGCCCGCTAATTGAACTGTTTGTAAAATTATTATTCTGTCCTAAAAATGCTGGATTTTTTCAAATGGTTTCACAAATAAATGTACCAAAACCATTAATTGCAAAATGTGCTAATGTATATTTATTGTTGTTGTTGTTTTCCCCGCTGCTGCTTAAATAAATAAATAAAACTGTGCAATTAAATGCATTTGCATAATAAATTTTCCAACACATAGCCCATTGACGGACGGACAGACACACACACAAATAAAGTAAAGTGCGGCCTGTCATGGCCACTGGAATATGGCACAAAATTTAGCAAAATTTCAAATTAACATAATGACATTATACTATTTATGACACCCCCCTGGGTAGGGTACAAATTGACCAGGGGAATTGTTGGATGAACAAAGGTGCAAACTTAAAATTCTTTACACAATAGTTGTAGCAATAACCAGCAGCCGCTATAAAGTGCTTGTCACATATATATTTGTAAGGGTGTGAAAATGTTTTTGTCCGTCCGTCAGTATCTGAAGGCAGCACATTTATTTGCAGCTGCCAACTTTGTCACGTGACATGACGCAATGAAACGAGCCGTCAAATGCAACTCAATTGTGAGTGTTTGTTGTTAATGGAATTGAAATTGTTATAAAACAATGACGACAATACTACACTCAGAAATAAAAAGTTCTATAAGTTGGTCAGAAGAACAGTTCTTAATTTAATAGTACAGAAAAAATATATTTTTAATATATTTTACATTTTTTTGCACAACTATACGTCGGCAATTTCCGATCTATACAAACTTCGTGTAGCATCGATAGCTCAGAGGTTAGTGCGTTGGACTGCGCAGAAAGGTCCCATGTTCAAACCTTGACTTGGGCTAACAACATCTGTTAATAGAAAACATTTTTCTATACAATGCCAAACCTCCGAGAGTAAACATTGCCCATGAAAATTCTTTCACCTCCCTTTTCAGATTCGACATTAATCTATAGGTCTCAGAACTTTGAGAACAAATATAACACGTATGGCGGAAATGGTGAGAGTTCGGCCTAAGTTCATCAGGACTGTAAAACCAAACAATTATGATTATCCCAGTTTTTCAATTGCCCAACCACAAACGTAGTTCCAGAATTTTTGAACACCATCCAACATTAAATTAATAATATTAATTTGTATTTAATACTTTTATTATAAACATTCATTTCTACTAAGGATATTGTATTTGACCAATACATAAATTTAATCTTTTACAATAAATACACGCTGCAAAAAGAAGGTCTTTCCTAAACATAATTTTGCAGGTATTACAAATATCTTTGGAGCTTTATGCAAACAAAAGTATTATTGCATTGCAAAACATTATTATAATGACAGCCAAATACATTTTAGTTTTCGTATTTATGTTCAAAATGAATCATTTTCGAGGTTATTGCAGACATATATATGTTTGAATGCGAAAAACATTTTATTTACATGTAAACATATTGTTTACATTTCATTTTAATGTCAAAAAAAAAAATTTAATGCTAATAATTTTTTACACAATATTTTTTTTTTCATTTTTTCACATAGATTTTTTAATTTATATTATATAATTATAAAGTTTAACTATTTTTTTTTATTTTTTATATAACATGTTCAGAAATCAGAAATACTCAAATAACCCAACGAAATGCATATGTATGAAATCGAAACGATCTCATTTATAAACGGTTTCTATAATATATAATAATAATAAAATGATAGGGTTTTGAATCAAGTCCACCCTATTTACAATTATAACTTATTTTTAATCGTTGTGGATATCGAAAACTTATATTACAGATCAAAAAAGGTTATTTATTCAGAAAATTACAATGTAATTCTTAAATATTGTGTCATGTTCCGGCTTTCGATCGAATTTCATATAAAATTTTGTAAACAAACTGTTTTCAATTCGATGTCACAATACAGACAAATTATTTTCCAAAACACTTAAAATCGTGCAAGTCAAAGCAAACGAATTGAATTCATGGAAAAACTAATTTTTGTAAATTTTAAATTCGATTTGAATTCTAACGAAAGCCGGAATTATATTGGCCGATTATATCGAACATGACCAATTTATATCGAAAAATTATAATTATTATCAAAAAAAAAAAAAATCCTTATTATGCAAAATAAGAATTGAATATAAAATTTGCGCGTTTAAATTTCTTTTTAAATTTAATTTATTTCTTGCTCAATATAACTTGTCTGGCTATGTATTAATTTATACAATTCTGTATTCATATTGTGAATCTGTTTTGAATTTGGTTTGATTACACTCTTCGGCAGAAAATTCTACCAGTTTTCATTTATATCATTTCTATATCATTTTATAGTGTTGATTCACACTGCCTTTTTAGTTTTTTCCCTACACGTAACGATTTGACAGCTAGTAATGTAAAATTAATACGTTTATTGCACAGTAATAAATCAAGCAATGTTATGACATTAAGTCAACTTGATTATTAAGTCTTTTTATAAGAAAAGTTTTTTGTAAAATGCAGTGAAAAATGCAAAAATTATAAATTCCATTTTTCTCTAAAACACTACGTATAGGGAAAAACAAGGAACGCAGTTCGAATCAGCACATTAAAATTAGGTAGAAATGATATGAATGAAGACAGGAAGGAACAAAAGTGCTCATTTTGCCGAACAGTGTTATTAGAAGTTTCATTTGAGCATCATAAAATTAAAATTGTGCCTTTTAAAGTCAATATTATCTGTTTTGATTTGTATTTGTTACTGATTTCGTATTTATTTAAGATATAATTGGTACAATAAGAAACAATTTCGTTCTGTTTTAGTACAACATAAAAGTATTTATCATCAACGTTTTCTTTACAGAAACGAATTTTTCTATTTCGATTTCAATTCACTAGAGTCTGAATTCAATTCATTTATTTTGCATACCATTTACGTATTCATTTATGAATTGAATCTGCAAATTGTCTACACTCCAAATAAAAAGTCTGCTATTAATAGCAAACTCTGAATGCTAAATTTTATCAAACTTTAAATTGCATTTTCAGCATATTTTCATATGCAATAGCGAAATGTTTGCTGGGAAACTTAGTTCTGCTAGTGATCAAGATCGTTCTAGTGTCACCGGTGTGCATATCGCTAGTGTAGCTAACCTGCACTAGATGGCGCCATAGTCACGAGTCGCTGCAGCTAAATGTGTCTATAATTCGTAGATTCTTATTCGACAACATGTTTATTTCAAAAGAGATATTTCTTCTACGTAATAATAATGCACACATGCAAGAGTGAAATAAAGGTAAAATAAAAAATAAGATAAAATGAATAAATTAAATATAATTATAAATATACTAATAATAAAAAAAGTTATAAAAAAGTATATCAGAAATTGAAAAAAAAAATATTAAAATACAAAAAAAAAAGTATTCTATTTTTTATGAATTTGGGTTAACAGCAAACAAATTAGTTAAAACAGCTAAAATTGTCTGCTCTAATAGCATACATACTGAAACAGCAAACTGTCATTTGCTGTTTCAGCTAAATTCGGCGCTTTCCCTTTTTTCAGCAAACACTTTTGCTATATTGGCAACCTTTTTTGATACTGTTACAGACTTTTTATTTTGAGTATAGTATAACCTGAAATATTCCCAAATTATAACTAAAAATTATTATTAATTAACATTTCAAAACGATTCAAATTATAATTATTGACATACAATGCTTTTAATTTCATAAATGTTGCAATAATTCCATTTATTTCTGTCTCTGACACTTCAATAATATTTCGATAATTACCACAGTTTCAGTGCCAAAAATTCTGTAGAGTATTTGTATTTATCAAAAACAAAAAGTACTTATACATGCACTCACTTATAGTTGTAATTGAAATAAATATTAATATACTCAGAAATTGTAAATTATGTAACCAACCAAACAACCAAATTTTAATTTTGAATTTGAACTAATTTAAAAATTTGTAAACCGGACCTAAATGAACCCTCACAATAGGCATTAGAGCAACAACAAAAAAATCTATACAATTGGCAACATTAAGTATACGAATTTATAACAAATTGTTTTGGTTCAGAAACCTTTTTTGATTTTCGGAAATTCAGTGATTGACACAGTAAAATATGTGGCAATGCAATATGTGGTTTGGGGTGGGTGGCAGGCAACGCACCTTGCGGTCAGCGCACAAGTATAAAAACCATTTAAAAAATAAGCCTATTGTTCGGTTGCGTACAATGAGGTAAATGTGTGTAGTATATATAAAATACAACACAAAAACCGCATTTTAATAACAACAAAAACAAGGCAAAATCACGTTATGCCAATACGGAAATTCGAAAACCCAAAAATAAATAAACCAACTAACAAACAAACAAACATTTTCATTAAGTATTTACATTGAACATACAAAAACATTTATTCTGTTAGTTGTCGTCGTTTTTGTTGCTGTTGTACTTTGCATTGTACGTACGACGGACGGACGAACGGACGAACGTACTGCGTCGAACCAACCGTGTATCCCATGAATTGTTTAATTTGCATCTTTATGCATATTGAATGTGTATTGGACATGCGAACGTGATCACATGGTTTTAATTGTTGCGTATGCGAAACTTTTGCATTTTCTCCAAATGCGGCGGCAACTGTTAAATAAAAAACATTCGTTTTCATTTAATTGAAAAACATAGATTTAAACGTAATTATTTAGAATTCGTGATAATAGCGTAATTTAAAATGTTTACTCTAATGCTACGATTAACAAATTAAATCTAATGAATGGAAATCATTTAATATGTTTTATTTTTATAACCGAAATTTTGTGCAAATGAATACAAACTGATTTTATTTTATTTTTATATTGTGATTAATTACAAAATCATTAATTTAGATTTAACCAAAATAAACTCATTCTAAAATATGTAAACTAGCCATCAATATGAATTGTAGATTTTTTGTTAGTGGACAAATGTATGTCACTTCTAACGATAAATAAAAATAATGGTTGTCATATAACCGGCACTTACCGATTTTGGTTAGTTAGTATTCTAATATGTATTAACATCTTGTATTTTATATAAATACATGATGTAGTAAAAATATATGCACATGTAGTAATTAATCGACATATTCCAAGACGTATAAATAAACATAAAATATATTTATTTTCAGTAAAATTATGTGTACACAAATATTTGTACAGAGCTGTAGTAAATTTATGTAGTTGTTTAAGTTTTTCTCAAAAACTGGGCGTAAATCCAGTACAAATGTGCTATAATTTAAAAGATCTAAAGGTTTTAATAACGAAGCTTTGGGAAGAAATGGGATTTTAAACTTGCATTTTGATATGCAAATTTTAAATATTTCGATATGAGCAACATTTTTGATATGTACAGTGCAAAAATGAAAAAATATATATATATATTTTAAATTCTGATAATGTTAATGTATAATTGACAAAAGTTATAGAATACGAATCAGATGCACAGAAAACTAATTTTCAATATGATGATTTTATTCATAAATAGCTGGACATGTGCACAGATTCGCCCGTGCTCAGTATTTGTAATTGCAAAACTATATCATTTATAAACTGTGGATACATTTACGCCACTTTTTAGTGCATGTCTACGTCGCAATTTTTCTCGCCCACATTGAACGTAATGGCATACTCCTTTTCCCAATCCCGCTTGACTCTTAAAATTTTAAAAAATGATCCTTTGTTTCGATTTGCTCAGGAGTTAAAGCATTTTTAAAATTTTAGTTAGGTGTCACGCCCCATTGTCTAATTCCGTCCACATTCTACGCAGGACTGGGATATTTTTTTATTCCAAAAAATTCCACTTAAAAGAATCCTAGATTTTTTGACTTTTGTTGGATTTTTGGATTTTATTGATTTTTGTACATTTATCGAATTATAACTTAAGAAATATATTTGTGGATTTATTTTTTGAAAATTTAAGAATTTGATAAAAACCACCAAATTAAAATCAATTATTTGGACCACTGCTGGAAGAAATCTCTGGAGAAGATGATAGTGAAATGGCTCATATATTATATTAGCTAACATACATATTACCCAACGTAGATCCAAATAATTTAATGAGGTAGTCGCCGAAATCATGGATTTAATTCAAGCCATTTCTATGCCAATTTTTAAAAGTACTTTATTAAAGAAATAAGACAATTTGTTAATATAACAATGAAATAAGGGAATTGTAAATATTTGTAAATATAACAAATATTTTTTGTTGACCGTATATTAACAAATATTTGTCATTTTAGATCGGATTTTTGTTAATATTACCATCGGAATTTTTTGTCTGTATTTACATATTTATTTTGAATTAAAAGTTAAATTTTTCTCGCCCATTTTTGTACCTTAGGAGGCGAATTTCAAAAATCCCGTCGTAGTGAGCGCGTCAGGAAATGAAAACCCTGTCCAAATTTCAAGTTCCTAAGGTCAAATTTAGATGTTTTTCGATTTTCCGGCTTTTCCTTCGGGTTTTTCCGACTTTTCTTTTTTCCTAAACCACTCTTGCATTGACACAAACAAAATACAAAAAGAATCAGGAAAATCCGTTGGTTCGTTCTCCCGTGATGCTCCGGCACACATATTATGAATTTTTTCACCAATGAAAGATATCATATGGATCATATGAAAAATTTCATTCATTGAATTGCAATTTAATGTTAAAATAACTTTAGAAACAAAATTATTCTTCAATTACACATGTATGTATTTATAATTCCTATAAGATTTATGTTATTTAATTGTTAAATACTGCTTGCTTGGTTTTTAAAATATTATTTTGAAAAAACTATTTTTTTTTAAATAAATTAATCGAGGGCACAATATTTTTTACAATTTTTCCAAAATAATAAATGTTTTTCGAAAAAAAAATAAAAAAAAATATTATTTTCAAACAAAAAAATTGTTTTTCAAAAATAAATTTAAAAAAAAAATTAACAAAAAAATATCTTTAAAAAAAAAATCGGAAAAAATTATTCTAAAAAAAAAATTCCGGAAAAAAATTACTTTAAAAAAAAACTCTGAAATATTACTACCCTGAAAAAAATTGTATCAATAAACAAAATGCTCCGAAAAAAAATAATTTTCAAAAAAAAAATTGTTTCGAAAAATATTTTTATTACAAAAAAAAAATAAAAAAAAAATACTCTGAAAAAAAATTACTTTTCAAAAAAAAAAATAATAATAATTTGGGAAAACATTATTTAAAAAAAAAAGTTGGCTAAAAAAAAATTGTGCAAAAAAAAATATATATTTAAAAAAAAATTGTTTTGAAAAATATTTATTGTTTTAAAATAAATTTGGTATAATTATAACCTTTTTTTAATAATAAGTTGTAATTATAAATATATTAAAACACATTTACTAATTTAATCATGTTGAACAAGCAATATATATATGTGATATTGCAAAAAAAAGTCTGTGATACTGAAAATTACGCCTAATTTTGTGTTATAATCGGGTTTTTAATTAAATGTTAATCGGATAAATCAGAAAAATGCCATTATAAGTTATAACATACTTTATTTAGTATGAAATAAGTGGAGAATCGAGACTGAAAATAGTTTTGTTTCTTCTAAAAAATTCATTTTGTAAGAGGTATTCGAAAATGCAGATAGGCGGTTTTGCAGTATCATCGACGAAATAAGGTTTGATGAACATTCCTCAATATAATGTACATATACTTGTTGAATTTTATGAATTTGTTCATTTATATGATGAAACGTATTCTTCACATACAATTTATCATATTGAAGAACAATTTTTCGGTCATACATCAAAGTGATTTATCAATATTATGAATCATTCTTCAATACAATGAATCATGGTTTGAGGAACAAGTTTCATCAAAATGAAGTTGAATTTTATTCCGTGTGGTAACTCAACTTTTATAAATAGACTTAGCCATTATTGAGCATTAACTTAATATATATGAAATGGAAAAAAATGAATAAATTCTAGAATAAGACAAAATATTAGCTATTCTGTTTGTCCTTTTACTGGACTGGGTTGAAAAAAATCCATCGAATAAAAATGGTTTAAGATTTCCTTATTAAAAACGCAAACTTTTTAGGAGAATGGAAAATGGTTCTAATCGAGACTTTTTTCACTGAATTTGTAATGTGAGATTCTTTAACATTTCAGCATCAGTACAGAACCATAAACTAATAATTGGGTTCTATTATAAAAATACGTCGTATAAATATTTAATACCATTTTAAACCGTTCAAAATTTATGTTTTTTTCAAATAAAAAAAGCAATAATCCCTTTCAATTAAATTGTTACCGATTTGAATGGATAACATTTCGATAGTTTTAAATTCGGAAACTATGTTCGTTGTTGTATTCAATCAATACCACATAAAATGCTTTCGTCCTCATCAACAGGAACAGCAGCTGAAGCAGAAGCTGAAGCAACAGACAATCAAATTTTGAATGCGAGCCAATTGTTGAGTAATAAATTTCCAATTGAACAAATACTACGTTCGTTCAATTCGTTTGCCAGACAGTGCGCGATCTGCACTCGTTTATGTGCATTGGCGCGGTGCAGTGCGGTGCGGAGCGGTGGCTGAATATATTTGTTTTGCGATTTCAGGAAATCGTTGCTTCCGCAACAAATTCAGTCAAGTCCTCCCAAGTGACCGCCGCCGCGCCCTTCTCGCAAAACAGCTTCAGAGAAAGGCAGCGCACAATACGGTGATGGCCATGCCCACTGGAAACGCATTCCTCGAATACGCCACGCCATAAACGTTGCCAATAAAGTAACAAAATTGAAATCGAAGCCAAACGTGTAGCATCGTGGCTGAAATACGCGCGGCGACACTTCATAAAATACGCCAACGAACAGCTACTAATGGTGTTCGTTCGCCGCGCATAACTTGTGCTTGAATTTGAAATTCATGCATCTATGAGATACTTGCGTAATACACCACATCCCATATTGAATGCGGGCGTCGGCGGATGCGGATACCAACAAAAATATTTAATAATCATTTTGACAAAAATGCAATCTGACTTTTGTTGTCGCTTTTCTGAAGTTTCTGTGAAATTTGTTGCATGACACATGCAGGCAGATGGATGCATCAGTGTCATTCACAGATACAATGCACAGATACAATGATGCGATGCGCGCAACTTTCGCTTTTTTTCTTTTAGTTTGGATTTTGTTACAATTTCGTTGCACATTTAAAACATTTTATTTTTTCTTGTTTATGTGCGTCGTATTTTTCATGAGTTTTGTCAGTTTTTAGTTCATCTTTTGTATTTCGTTATATATTTTTTTTTTTTTTTTTGTTATTTAGTGAAAGTCAACTCTGTTGGCGACCGCGGCGGCGACTGTCAATTAATTTTATTTCTTGTTGGCATTTGTTAGTTATTTGTGAACACATTTAGCTGGTTAATTTCGGTTGGACCGAATCGGCTAAATGTGCCTGTTGTGGGCTGCAGAGCGCCACAGTTATATGTACTACATGTGTCGGCGACAGATGCGTCGACCCAAGGGTCAGAATACATCTGTTTTTAATGCATTTATTATAGATGATGATTTTAATGCGAACGCGTTACTAATGCAATGTGTTTTTCTTCTCTTCTCTTTGCAGCGCCTAATTTATTGTCGCACTTGGTAAGTGGTTCTGGCATTAAGTATCTGCTGGATGCGCCTAGTATCTGGCGTTTATTTATTGACAACATTTGTATTAAAAAGTGAATATATATTGTATAACTAAATGCATTTTATGAGCTGCGAATTTCACAAGTTTTCCAAAAATCTCACTTCAAATAAATCAAAAAATTTACTGAGCGTCGCTGCTTTTATGTCGCATTTTTTCGTTTATTTTTTGTTGTAAACTAAATGCAATAAAATTCGGAAAAACAACACTTACATTTTTTTAACATTATATGCGGCAAACACCTTCCGAGCGGCACGGCGGCGACGGTGGCTGTCATAAAAAATGTTAATACTCTTTGCACACACTTGTAAATACTTTAAAAACAATGTATCTGCGGGATAAAGCCACAGCTCAAACAGCATTGTTGTCGCTGTTGTGTGATGTTGGCGGCAGCGCATTCCAGCTGCAGATATATAACAAAGTATCTAGATACGTACGCGTTCGCAGGCCAAAAAACACGTACGTGTGAGTTGTTCGTTCACAAGTGTAACAAACAAAGGACAGACAAAAGCAACGAATATTTAATGCTCACACGTCTCGGAATTTGGGGATCCTTTGTTAGTCTTTTTTTCCCGTCGGACAGAGGCAGGATTTGTTGGCAACAACACATTTGAATGCAGCCTAAGCTGTTGTACGCGGGAGTGAATTATAAAATGCATTTTGCAAAAACAAAAACTGTAGAACAGTGTTTTGAATTTTATATATCAATAATTACAAATTGAGCAAAAGAAATTGGTCTATACCAAAATAATCCACGTATGTGTCAATTTCCACACTAAGGGAAAAAGTAATAGAATGTTTTAAAAAAAGTTAATAAATTTAAATATTTGTCGAAATGTTTTTTTATTTAGATTTATGTAGATAATTTTTATTTAGACTTGGTGCAAAAAAGGGAAAAAAATAAAAATTAAATTATTACTTTTAAAAACAATTACCAAATTACCAAAAAAAATCTGCATATCAAGATAAATTGTACTTAGTTACTTGTTGTATACCTAAGAACATAATGACTTAATATCTAGAAAAAATTGGCTTAGTTATGGCGACCTCGCAAAACAAAGCATACGAGCGAATATTACAGACAAAGAAAGATCGATAAACACAACAACAGATACATGAACATGTGTTCTTTTTGCGAAGAATACAGCAAAAGTTTTGCGTGTTATTTTTGTTTTTTAACAATCAATAAATTAACTTCTCAAAATTCAATAGAATTGAGCTTGTTTATTTTTTGATATCAAAATAATTTGCTTTCCCTAATATTCAGATAATAATTTTTAGCATTTTGGTAGTATTTTGTCTGGTACGATAAGTCAAAATTTAAAATATCGAAACTAAAAATACCGAAGACAAAAATGTATAAAATAAAAATGCCGAAACCTAAAAATGTCGAAAACAAAAATGTCAAAAAGAATGTTGCATCTGTTTTTACTACATTTCTTAATTAAATTTACTACATTTCTATTAAAAGTTTTTGTATTTATTTTGTTTTTGTTTATACGTCCTCAAATATGTAGACAATTTAAAATGAAATATTTAGCAGAATTTCATTTAAAAATGTAGTAAATTTTACTACATTAAGTTTATTTCGACATTTAAGAGTTTAAGAATTTTATTTTTTACCCAACACATTTTATTGAGTTCAAAAAATTAATTTAAATTTTTAATGAAAATAAACGAATAGAATATTAAAATTTGAAAGTAAAAAATAAACAATTAAAATACATTCTGACGTATTGAAAGCACTATGCATTGGCTGTACAGGTGGCTGCATTAGCTCATTTTCGATCACCAAATCAGCGCCACAGGTGCAACTAATCTTCAAACTAATCTCCAAACTCAATATTTATAGCCTTTAATAAGTACAACAACAGCACCGAAAATAAAAGAAAAACGTGTTTAAATAAATTAATCGTTTTTCACAGCGATCGTTCACTCCGCAATTATGTCTGGGCCAAAACATTAAAAACAACAAAACAGAAAAGAAAAACAAAACCACAGTGTGTTCATTTGGACCTTAGTATGTATGACAGCCAGCAGGCAACTGACAGGTTGACAGCAAAATGTCGAGCCGGGGGGTGCTATGGGGGAAGTTGGGGGGGCTGGTCCAACAACTGTTTGACTAATGTTTGCTGCTGCTACAGGGCCAAAGAACTTGGCATGTTTGCGAGATATCACAGGCCGGGCGTTGTTGCGTGTTGCGAACCGGTTCTTTAGAAATTAGACTCACGGCTAGAAAACAGCAAAATTATAATAAAAACAACAACAACAACATAAAAACAGCAATTTAACCATTCTTGTTAAAAAAATAATCGCTCTAGCGTTAGCTTAATTTTTAACAATGTTTTGTAAAATAACAGAATAACATAATTCCACGAAATGCGCGTTTGTGTGGCCAAATTAAACTTTAATTTCTATATTTTTATAATTTCTATATTTAGGCAAAATTATGCTGGAACTCAATTATTCATTTTTTTTTTTGTTGATGGTGGGAAAAATAAGTTTTATTTTTTTATATATTTTTTGGTATTTAGTTCTTTGACTGTGCAGTGGATCATTAAGTTTGAGCAATTTGGTGTTTACGAAATTTTGGCAACTATTAATTTATATACTTGCATATACATATATCACCTTTTGTAAAAATCATTATATACTTATATAGAAATACGATGCAATCCATAGTTTTTTACTATTCAAATTAATTAAACATAATTTTGGTACTGTCTCATATAAACTATTTTCAATAAAAATACTTATGCCTTGAATCTGAAAATATCACTACTTCATATCTAAAGTATGCTTATTCTTATTGCATACTAAGTTTTTTCCTATTACGTTGCTTTTTTTAGAAAAATTCGGGTAAACACTGCTATTTTTCATTAAATTTTTCATTCTGAACATTAATATATTTGAACGAAAACAAAAATATGCTTAGCTATCATTATAATAATGTTTTGCATTGCAATAATACTTTTGTTTGCATAAAGCCTCAAAGATATATGTAATACCTGCAAAATAATGTTTTGGAGAGCCCTTTTTTGCAGCGTGTTGTAAACTATACAAACATTTTATATTTTAACAGTTTTTGATGGAAACTGTGTTGATAGAGCATATTTTAAAAATAAGAACCTATGAAACAAAGTTAGTAATTTTGCTCATTAGTTTGAACTATAAAACATTTTCTTATTTAGCTTTAGATCCGAAATACTAAAAAATCTTCCAAAAATACTCTAAAGAAATTAATATTTTTCGAGTTTAGATTCAAATATCTTAAAAAAATATCGGTATAATGGTATTTGTTGATATACTGAAATTAGTCTTCACAATTGAAAGAAAAACAGCGTTCACACTTTTTTGATAAAGTAGTTGGTTAATGGTCAAAATTTATTATTTATTATTCTAAAAAGTGTCTGAAAAGTGCCTAAAAGTTCTATTGCAATTTTCTGAAAAATGTTACGTAACAAAAAAAAATGAGTAAGCAGTAAAAATGAGCAATAGAAAATTATATAGAAATGATATATGGGATGTCTGTGGCAGAATTTTGTTTTCGTTTTGTTGAGTAGTTTTACAGAAAAACTTTGAATGCTTCTCCTGCAAAACTTATTTTTTAGATTTAGCATCTTATGGAATAGGATGGTCGATATATCGCTACAGCATTAAATGGTGGCATAGAAAAACATTCTCAAATCTTTTTACAAAAAAAAACAAACAAACCCATCTGATATGTATGCCCAAAAATAAAGAACAAAAACACAAAAATACCCAACTACCGACAATTTTCAACAGGTTCACGCCTTAAACATTGTGCCGAAGTAATTCTTTTTTTTTTCGCTTATCAGCTTTTGTAAATCGAGCTTCAATTGAAGCCCGTTGGGCAAACGCAGCGGTGTTTTTTTTTTGTCTGTGCTCTACATGCTCTGTGCTGCTGTTGTAGATACACTATGGAACAATGTATCTTATGGATACAGTAAAAGTATCTATAGACGTATCTACAACACATGCCGCACAACAATCAACTGTTGCGCTCGTTTCATTGAACATATTCGAACTGGAAAATAACAAAAAAAAGAAATACAAAGAATTATTGAGTGCAGCTACAACAGCAGCGTCAACAGCTCCAAAGGCATTTTTCAAGTGTTTATAACGTTTTATAGAGTGGCCGACTTTTTTTTTAAATTTTTTTCACTCCTTAAGCTGAATTTGCACCAACAGTGATCGAGTTTCAGCCAACATCAGTCTACTGCAGCAGCAATAGCAGCATCTGTTGCCCGTTGTCCATTGCTGACACTGACAATGAGTCTGCACTTTGTATAGCCTGCTGTTGTCGAAGTGGAGCAACATTTGGCAAGTTTCTTTCACTCGCATTAATCCGGAGTCAAGTTGCATTTGCGCACGATCAGCACTAAAACAAGTTCATGCACAACACTACGATCGCAGCAGCCGATCGCAGCAGCTCCAGCAACAGTTGCTTGTCATAATTCCATGATGAGCGGTCTTTGGAGGGGGGGGGGGGCAATTGCGCTGTTTTCCGGTTCTACTGCAGAATACGATCGCTTCAAGATCATTAAATCAAAACTCATGCAATTATAAAGAGTTCAGCAGCATCAGCGGCAGTAGCAGCAGCAATATGTTGCTTGCTTGCTCGAAGAGTTATTAGAGCACATCATAATGAAACAGTGTAAATATGCGATCGCGTTGATCCAATCACCATCATCATCATCAGTATCAGCAGCAGCATCATCATCATCGCCAAACAACAGTCACAGTCGTCGGTCTCGATCAGCCGACTGAGCTCCCATTCCCTACGTATCATTCATCAATTTAACATTTTCTCGGGTCATTATCTTGCGCAGTTATGTACGGTCTACCCTTGGCTTGAAATGATCAACTCGTTGGTTGGTCTGCAGTCGGCAGTCAATGAGAGGCACCGACTTGGACTTGAATGGTTTCCTGTCTAAAAGTGGCCACTTTTCTGCTAGCAATTACGCTGGCACTCATTTCATACGAACTTCGCGTTCATTTCACAGCCTTTTCTTTTCCTTTTGCTCTCTCAACTCATAAACCATATTTACTAGAGCTGTGTTCATGGGAATGCTGCTCTTGAGAGTCATCAAAATATGCCATGGATGCTGTGAAAGTCTGCACAAGATTACAACGTGGCATATAATCTAATTAGCGCCCTCATTTAAATGATGATTGCGTCAGTAAAAGATCAGTCGAGCACTAGACTAATAAGTGTAATACATATCCAGTATCACTCGATCTACAGACAGTGAAGATAATTATAGATTGGTTTATATTTGCGAATAAATGCTTTTTTATGAAATCTAATTGATAATAAAAAATGAGCTTTTACAAAGTGATCCTCATTTGTACTTCGAGAGATTGAGTCTCATGATTTCATGCCGGTCGGTAGTTTATCATTGATTTGACAGGATTCGAACATAAAATATATATATATATCTTTAAATAAAACTACACTAAAAAAAACTCATAAAACCCCATTAAAATTCGTCAATAGGACAGTTATTGATTTAATAGTATACAAATAATAAATATTTTCATACAAACTCAAATAAATTTCATAGTATTTTGTAGTATTTAATAGGATTCAGTGATTGAGTTAATAGTTTATCGGAGAAATATCCTATTGACTAATTTTAATAGTAAAAACTATTAATTTTATGGTATGTTTTTGAGTGTAGACAAATACTCTACCAAAGATAATCATTACAGGAAGAAAATTGTTAACTGATGATTTATGAATAAGATATTCATAAAACATACTTTTTTCTAATTTTCTTATTTTTGAGTTATATAATATATTATTTTATATATTATAATTATATTCAGAATATATTCATGTATAATACTAAAAAAATATGCATAAAAAACTGTAAATCAATATGAACTTATTATAATTAGGATTTATAAATTTAAAAAATATATATTTTTAATCGTAACAGGCGAAATTGTGAATATTTATTCATATGAATATTTATTTGTCCATTGTTTTTTTAATGTTCGATTCCTTCCTAGTATTCCATTCCCATTTTCGTATTATATTTTGAAATGCGATATTTTTCACTTTATTATGCGTAATTAGGGTTTATTTTGGCATCTTCAGGCTACGGCTATTTGGTACAATGTATGCAATTTTAATCATCAATTATGAATAATAAATCATAAAATGTATCCCAGAATCTATTCAAATTACTCATGACTTATGAATGTCTTATACATAAAACATGAGTAAACATACGCATGATTTTCTTCAATTAATCATAATGTTTACTTTAATCATATATTATTAATAAAACCTAAATCATTATGATTACTTATTTTTGGGCCTATATGATGATTAATTTTTGCAAAATTTATTCGTATAATACAGGATTTATGTAAACATTTCTCTACGTGTATTAAATTTAATACAAAAGATATTAATTTATAATAAATTTTTGTGATAATAAATATATTACGTTATTAATATTTTTAATAATGAAACGTTACACAAAATTAAAATTTTCAAAAATATAAATTTGGAGTTATCAAAGTATAAATTGTCCTGGGGTCATGATCAAGAACTGAACATAGTGTTTTTACCTTCTCATAACGCGTGATCTGACAAACGTGATCTGGGCATGATCATGGTTTCCCAAATGGGGTAAATTTATACCAGGGTACCATAGTGGAAATTACCCCCTTACGGCCGTGTTATGAAAAGTAAAATATTAATTGATCAGATCCGGATTCTGACACTAGAACAATTTATTTTTAAATTTAAATCCAAATAAGATGAAAATGATAAGGATTTGACACGGTAATGTTCGTGTGCACTCTAATATGGTTTCACGAAGAATATCGATAATTCATATTCGATAATTCATAAAAATTCAACTACTTCTAAAATCAGAAAGAATTCATTCGTCCATTTTTAAATATCAGTGAATATCAGATCCGTGAGATTCAAATTTTCAGTATCCTTTCATGTAGAAAATTCTTACTGAGTTTTAGCTGATAGTCGCAAAAGTGTTTTGACAAGTGATACGGACGAGAGTCTCTTTTGATTGAGATAGGATTCGTGATTTTCATTATGGAGACTCAAAAATATCGATCATATACATTAGTCAACTATTATAGTCAAATTAATAAATTTATTTATATTTTCGTATGAAATGTTGATCGATGCTTTAAAAAAAAATATATATTTCTTATGTTGAATTTTAAATTTCTGATTTTCTGTAATGAAAATAATCTGGAAAAAGATCTCTGTAGTACATATTGAATTAAATCAAAGACTTTCTATATAACTTTTAAACAGTTGACAGCACCAGAATATGTCGTTAACCAATGAAATATATCAACTACTCAAAAAAATAAAAAAGGTCAACTGAACGAAAACAATATTGTGCCGAAAGTATGCGCGGCAGTTTGGCACGGATTAAATTTAGTATAAATTCCTATTTTATGAGCTTATTTGAAGCACGATGATATGAAGCTACTTTCGAAAAGACGTAGGAAGGTCCTGCCATCAATGTAGTTGTTGTTTGAGTTAGGATGTGTGCTACGATGATTGCTTTCGTGCGTGTTCTTTGGTCCTTGTCGTGTAATATTTTTGTTTTGTTTATTTCGCAACTTTGAGGAGTCACCGTCATCATCGTCGTCTTCTACATCGTCGTTGGTGGCGGCATATAAAACCATTTTCCTGTAGCATATAGTTAGGCGCAGAGCATAACAAAAATTATTTATTTATATGTGCGATGATGTTTACTTAGCTCTTTGTGCCAGTTCCATACACAAACAACAACTAGCAACGATGACGACCTACTCGAATAACGTTCGAAATATTATTATTACATATAGAAGAAGTTGAATTTATTTTATCATGCATTTACTTTGTTTACTCGTAAAAGCCAAGACACATCGATTCACAAGATGCTGATGCTGCGACACACAAAAAGGCTTCAACTACACTTGTAGGTTTTACGCAATAAAGTCAACAGAATCAAGAGTTAAATTGAATGGAAAACAGAATGCATTTTATTTATGCCTTAAAATAAGTCTCAACCTAACCTCCAGTTAATTACACTTAATATTTGAATGGTTTTAACAAAATAAACAAATATTTTTTTAAAATAAACTGTGGTTTGAAGACTGACTTGATAACACTATAAATAATACTTTAAATGAAAAGATTAAATTACTTTTAAACTCAAAATTATATTAGGTCCTGTTTTTAGTCGCATTCTCATATTAAACTTAGTTTAAACTACATGTAATTTTGTCTATATTCAGTATATTACAAATATTTTAAATGTCATATCAAGTGAGTACTAATTTTCTTAATGTTTTTAAAATTGCAAGACTTTTGGGCCATTTGAATTAGAAACTATTTACTTTTTAATAATGTGGAAAAGTTTAAACTAAGTTCAAATTTTTTCACTGAAAACCGGGAATTTAGTGGTAAGTTTAAACTTCTATTGAGTCTGCTTTATATATGTCTGACTTAACTATAACATTTGTTAAAATATATAAACCGACTAAATTCAAATTTTGATAATGGTGCAGTCAAAAATGTACTGCAAATATTGTATACATTTGTAGCGCTGATTCAGTTTTGGAAAATTGGCACTGGTTTTAGATATAGCCATTTTTTCAATTTATTATTTTAACGTCCTTCTTTTAAATTTTAAAATTTAAACAAAAGAACAGAATAATGGAAACATTTTTGAAATGTTTAATTCGAATTCTCTGATTTTGTAAATTTTGAATAGTAAAAAATTGTGTCTTTATTTAATCTAGTATTTTCATTGCTGTATGCATTCATTTTCATTAAAAAAATTCCACTAAGTAATAAAATTTATAAAAACAACCACTGTATTTTTTTATATATTTTTTAATTTTGATTTTTTTGTTGCTTATATCTCTTAAACAATATTTATTCATGCATTCCCTAGTAGAAATTTTGGTAGAGCCATGGTCATGTAGTGATCATGTCATTATTTGAGGTGATCGGGATATGACGAGGCCCATAATTTCCTTGTAACGCAGTGTCCTGATCATGTATTGAAATCAGGCCATGATCATGTACTGATCGGGCAATTCCCCATTTTAATATTTACCCGACAATTGCCTTGTCTGAGCCCGAGCATAATAGGGTTTCTCTCATTCATCTCGATCATTGCCTAATACTAATTCCGTAATGAGGAACAAATAATGTAGCTATGATCGGGAACATTGACTGTTTAGATAATGTAAACCCTGCTATGGTAAGCATGATAAAGGCATGCAAAGGCAATGATCATATTTTCTCTAATAGGGCTTACCCAACGAAAACCCGATCATTTCCCGATGGCGCATCTACTAGGTTTAAAGAAATATTTTGTAGCGTACTTGTAGCGTCTAATATAGAAAATCTAATTTCTTTCGTTTCTTTTAAACAAAATTCCAAAAATAAACGAAAATACTGGGCTTAAATCTCAAAACTAAGAAATGTATTTATGAAATGATTAGTTTGTCAAAACTATTTTTGGTAAAAAAACGGTGAGAAATCTCACAAGAATGTAGTTCTTTTTTAATTTTTTCTCAATATCCTTGAAACGGGTTGTCGACTGAGAACACTTTTGTTCCTAAAATATCGAAATCCAAAAATATATATATGTAGAAATTTCCTTCAATGTTTTGAGAATCTTTTATCAAATGATTTCAAAGTTTGTTTAAGAGGTTAAGCTGAGACGTTGATTGATTAGGTTGAAATTTGAAATTAGTAGGCATAAAATTCCCAAAACTAACACTAAGTTTTGGGAAATTTAATAAACGCATAGTATTAAAAAAATATAAAAAATACCTCTCTTCATGTTAAACACATCAAACATGTGTCTATTCAAATTACATTATTTTTATGCGGTTTTAAAACACTTTAATTTTCAATATTTGTTTAGATTTTGAACGTACACTCAAAATAAAATTTGCTTAAAATTACGAAAAATTCGTGAAATATAAAAAATATTTCGTAAAATACACGAAAGAACTTTCGTAAATTTATGATAAAATTACATATAGTAATGTTTTATTTTACGAAACTATTCTTAAATTTTATCTACGAAATTCATTCGTACATAATACGAAAGATTCGTAATTTAATGAATATTTGTGTACCTTTTTACGAATATATTCGTACATTTTACGAAAGTATTTGTACTTTTGACAATACCATTAGTACATTTATGAAACATTTTTCGAATCTTTCGTAAAATACACGAAATATCAAATAATTTTCCATTTGGGCACATCACGCGTACTTTCCGAAAACAATGTTCGTAGTACACTCAGAAAAAAGTCGTTTTAGTATAACAATAGTACATAAGTTGATATAGTAGTATTTAAAAAAATATATATTTTCATATAAACACAAAAATATTTATGCATTACTCTAATTTATTTAACTAACCAATTTTAAATTTCAAATAATAAAAAATACAACATTATGAGTAACATTGTAAACTATACCAATTGTGTGTAATTTTTTTTTTCGTATGTAGTATGTATATCTTTTAAGATGATTATCGACATTACGCTGCGAAAATATGTAAACAAATCGCAAACGCAAATATAAATGTTGAAATTGAAAACGTAGCTAAAACGGCATAGAAATTGGAGCAGTGACTGAGTGAGTGATTGTATCGCATAATTATTTTATCTATCCGATTGATTTTTATTTACATTTTTTTGTTTTCTGAAAAGCAATTTTGTTTATGCTGAGCTTCGTAGAAAGTTGCAATAAATATCAATGTATGCTTTACATGGAAAGTCATTTAATCCCACACATACGATAGATTTTTATTTTTTTGCTGATGCCATGTAGCGGTGCCACATAACTTGAGGCTATAAACGAAGCTATTGCTGCATGTAGGTTGCATAGCAACTGCCATGCCTGTAATGCTTAGGAAATGCAGTCAGTCACTCTATATTGTAATATGGAACGAACGAAATTTTGTCCGGAAATCTTGTTCTAAATACTATTTGAATAAATGAGACAAAGGATGCAAAGCAACACATAGCAAATTTAAGATTAATTTAAATTAATTTATACTCCTTAGAATATCTTGGTTATAAAGATCCATATAGTATATATTTAATTAATCAGTATATTAAATTAATAAGGAATATTATGACTCATTAAATAGCATTACTAAAAAATGTTATGTTCAAATTACTTTTTCATATAATATTAAATTTAAAATACTTAGCTGAATATGAAAAACAAAAATTAATAGATTCCCTACAAACCATTTTATGATAATTTTATGTTTATGATAATTTTATGTTTGATCAAAAAATTATAATTTTTCGTTATAAAACTCAGAATATTTTATAAATGAATTCCGTATTCTTCATAATTTTTGTTTTCAGTACAAATAAAATATCTTTATCTGAATTACAAATATTTTAATTTCAACTCGATATCTATATTGACAAAAACAGCAAAATCGTTCTAGATGGCTAGGAACCCTATCATTTTCGAACCATTATGAATTACCAACGCCATAATTTAACCCTATAAATGATATCACTGCGATTTCGTTTGATTCGCTAGATTCCCAGTTCGTATGAACAAATTTTAAAAATTATTTGTATAATTTAGGTCCAGAGAGGAATGAATGAGTATATAGGGTCTATATATATAAGGGTATATAGGGGTCGAATAATAAATTTAATTCTTTGAAATAATAACTAAAAAAAATTTAAAATAAATTATAAAAATTAACTTTAAATCTATTTCCTGTTTAAAACATGTATGTAAATATTTTGCAACCTCGATCTAATATAAATGTTATTCATTAAATTATTAAACTATTTTAATTTAATAATTTCATATATTTACAATCAACACAAACCGTATCAAACATAATCAATGGCAGTATAAAATAATGCGCATAAATTCATATATTTTGTAAAATTTGTTATTCAAATCATTTTTTTATTTTTTGTAATTTTCGTGCATAATATTTATAGTTTTAATTTTATTTTTATTATTACGTTCCCGCGCTTGTAAGCAATAAAAAATCAGCTTCTGCTCTAAAAACGAAACAAGTTTTGACTGTTTTCATTTAGCATAAATGTTTTGAGCACCTCAAAAGTTGCTAGTTTTATGTTTATTTGAGCAGCTAATAATTTGATATAGTTATTAATTGACAAATTTATTCAATGACTAAATCATGAACTCATTAACTGCAGCGCATTCTTTAAAAGTTGAACTCCAGAGCTCAGACCGCGAACTCTGAGGGGCTACTTGTGGTATTCGAGGTGTCTGCCGTGCATGTTGTCATGTCGTTAATTACAAATTCGTTGGTTACGCTGCTATTGAAATGAAAGTCTGACCTAATTTATATATATATATTTATTTCATTAATCCGTTCGAATGCATTCAACGCAACCTTCTACCATTTCAAATGATGCGCATTTGCAATCAGCAAAAATGACCCATATTTATAAAACGAGTAGTACTGCCTTTTATTTGTAATTTTTTTTTTTTTTTCTATATGAGTATTGTTATTTTTGCACCATCTAGACGATTTCAATGTCAGAATCAACTTTGTACATTCCAACAATTCTATTTATTGCACACGATGCCCATGATTTCAATAACGATGACGACGTAGTTCTCACCGAATAGTTTATTGGTTGTGTAAACAATATGTAGCAGCGTCTTCTGGTTCCTATTACACTGTCTGACACTATTTTTTACACATGAAAAAATCGACCTAGGTATACGAGAATCATTCTAAGAATTTGTGCGTACCCAGTTTTATAGATCAATTCGTTTGCGGTTTTTATTTGCATTTGAATTGCAAATGCATATCATATTTTTAAAATAGAAAATAATATTTTTTCCGGCATATGTTTTGTAGCTTAGATCTCTCTGAGTATGAATATGAAAACGGTTTGCAATTTATTTATAGGTTTTATTATCATTTGAAATGGAACTATGAAAAATTTAAAAATAAATTCAAATTTATTAAATGCAAATAAAAGCTGTATATGAATTGATATCGGAGAATCATTTTCATATTGATGCTTTGTGATTTTTCAGCTATTTCCAATTTCTTCCAAATGTTCGATCAAAAATTTGATATGCCTTGGCTTTCAAAATGAAAATAAAACCATTTAACGTATTCATCTATAAAAACTGGTGTATTTTATTTTTTGCGTACCTTAACAATATATAGGATTTTTTCATGTGTGCAGCCAAAAGATGAACTCTTGTCCTGCAGTTTCATAAATACACAGAAAAAAAATTCATAAATATGAATTTATTCATAAATGTTAGAAATTTTCACTAACTACCAGATTCATCATATTGATACCACCGTTCATTAAATGATATATTGATTAATGCATTCATTATATATATGAATATATTCATACTATCGAACATCATAATGAAGAACGAAATATTCAATACAATAAATTAGAATCGTCATATTGATGAATTTGTTCATAATATTTATGTATATAATATTCAATTAATGAATATTGTTATATAAGAAATAACATACAAGAACTATTTGAGAACAGAGAGTACGACAAAAAAATGAAATGAAAAAAATGAACGAAAAATAAATATTTTGATTAAAATTTGGTTTGATGAAAAGAATTCTTCAATATGAAGTAAAATATGTAGTATTTTATGTTTTTGTTCATTAATATGATGAAACGTATTCTCACATACAATTCATCATATTGAGAACACTTTTTTTTGACAGTTACCAAGCGTTCATCATATTTATGATTCCATTCATAACATTGATGGCGTTAGTCATTAATATTATGAATGGTCCTTCAATACGATGTGGTTTGAAGAACGGAATTCATCAATATGATGTACATTTTTTTCTGTGCTGTGTTGGCATGATGTTATTTGTGGAAATATGTTTAAAAAAACAAAAATTACGTTAATTATTTTTATATCTGAAACAATTTTGGAAATTATTTGAGTTTTTTGACTATTAATTAATGTTTTTTTTTTAGTTGAATAACAATCAAATGTTGTTAAGAGGAAATCCATTTGTTGCGCCAACAAACTAATTGTCAAGCCAACTAATTGATTCGATTCCCTAGTAGAAATTTGCCCGATGCGCCATCGGGAAATGATCGGGTTTTCTCTGAGTAAGCCCTATTAGAGAAAATATGATCATTGCCTTTGCATGCCCTTATCATGCTTACCATAGCAGGGTTTACATTATCTAAACAGTCAATGTTCCCGATCATAGCTACATTATTTGGTCCTCATAACGAAATTAGTATCAGGCAATGATCGAGATTAATGAGAGGAACCCTATTATGCTCGGGCTCAGACAAGGCAATTGTCGGGTAATTATTAAAATGGGGAATTGCCCGATCAGCACATGATCATGGCCTGAGGTCAATACATGATCAGGTCGCTGCGTTACAAGGACATTATGGGCCTCGTCATATCCCGATCACCTCAAATAATGACATGATCATGGCCCTACCAAAATTTCTACTAGGGTTATCCCAACTATAGTTTGGAATACAAATAATTTTTAGCTGTTTAGAATAATTATTTTGCATTTAATTATAATATTTCATATGGCAGCCTCTTTTCAATTTATCTGTGTATATGCATCATGATGGGAATCAATCATATCTGTTGAATATTTCTCGTTGTGGGTTCTTAGATCATTAAAATTATTGATACCAGGTCACAATCAGGAACATAGTTCATTTAATTATTGCAGCAACCATGGAATTAATATGTACTAGTTATCCAAATCAATTACAATGTGATTAACTAATCAAATTTAATCTTATAAATTCTACTAGAACTTCTTGAACACTTAAGTATCATAGCAAAGCAAACAGGCTAAAACGGACGAAATGTCGAAAAAATCGATTGCAATTCTCTGCATGACCAGGAGTACAAAAAATATGCAAAATTAACCTCTTACAGAAAAAATGTCGCTGGCCCCAATAGACACACAAAATATCATACACGCGACTTAAACACTACCGCAGCAAGTTTCAAGTAAACTTACAGCGTTGCTGTTTTTAATCCGTATTTTAGCCACCCAGTACCGGACTGGCCTTAATCCGTCACTGGTCACTGACGCAGAGTGTCCTTCAAGTGTGCTTGCCATCTGCCGCCAACGATGCACAACCGTTTGGAGAAAACACAACCATTTGGACTGCAAACACTTAGCAACGCAACGCGAAGGCGTCACCAGTTGAGCGCCACTGAGCAATGCTGCGCCACATAATTTGCACAAAAATACTAACGCGCACAGTGTGACAAATCGTGAAAATACTTAGTCTGCTCTTTATTGTTGAGATTTTTTAGTCACCCAGAATTTTGAAATGAAATATAACAAAATTAATTACTTAATAAAAATTTTAAAATTATGAAAAAAACACACAAGATTTTTGTATTATATAGTTGTGTGACGTACAAAAGTCGGTAAGGCAGTTCTAGTCCAAAATGATATAGTTAATGCTTGAACTGAAACCAACTACTATTTCTTAAACTGTTTCAGATTTAGAATAAAAAATGGTATTGAACTCCGACATTGTATATTGCAATAATAGTTAAGACAAGGCCCAAATCTTAATTATTAATAAACAGTCTTTAAAATAGTATTTCTTATGGATACTTATTATAGTTCTGAATTTGAGATATAAATTACAATTTGTATTTAAACCCATTTTACAATATTCATATATGGGATTTTTTTTAAATATACTTCATTTTAAGGAAAATATCAATCTTAGAGCCATGATACAAATATTTACAGTTACAATCACTCTCTCATTTATACAGAATGTTTACATTTGCTGACACTAGGTAAGTTTTTTGAAGTTTAGTTTTAAAGCAAAACAAAATCTTATATAACATTCCATAGAAATGAGAAATATTTATCAAGGTATGCGTTGAGGTAATTTAAAAATGTTCATATTTAGAATCAAAACAAATTTATTTTTTTCTTTGAATAAAAATTTCAATCTTCAATAATTTGAATTTGAATCAAAACAAAATATTCAAAAATTGATCAATTGCATAGTGTCAGAGTGATTGTTCCTGCAAAAATTTGAATTATGCATAGAACTATGTAGTTCGAAAGAAAAAAGTCAAAAATACTTTAAATTTTGACATTTTATGTGCGATTACGTACACTGTAAAATGTCAGTAAAAACATAAAAAATTCCAAAAAAAATGTGAGTGAATGTGTGTTTGATGAGTGGCCATCACACGTGCTGGCGTCATAATACTGCACAGGGGCGGCTGGGTGTGGCGCACATTATCATTTAGTAACGCGTTTATGCGGCACGAAATACGAGAAGTTATAAATTTTGCAAAGGGTGGCAATGCGTTGTATCTAACTTTGTTTTCCGCTACGCTGAAAACTAATTATTGGAGCGTAATAATTTGTGAAATTTTATTTGAGTTGAAATATGATTCAAAGTATAAAAATTAAATTAGATATTTCCTTTTTGAATTCGATTAAATTTTGCAAATACGCAAAAATGTGCATATCATTTGTTAATTTGTTAATTTTCTAGAATTACAATAGTAATTATGATACAACATTAATGGGATTCCGATAAAATCCTATTTAATTATAAAATTTAACAGGTTACAAACATGTATGTTAATAGGAGGCATTAAACTAATAACCTGTAATATAAAATTATTTACCAAAATAAAAAAAATAAACTCAAATAAACTGATTTTTATTTTAGAGACGTACAGAAAACAGGAAGCTCTTCATACAAAATTCGATTTTTAGCTAAAATCATTTAAAAAAATTATTCTAAATAGTCTTGATTTTGCCAAATAATTTAATTAAAACATTTTTGGCAGACTCAAGTCAGTTTAGACATTTTTAATGAAAGATTTTAACAAAGGCGAAGTTTGTATCAAAAGCGACCCACATATTCCTGGGGGCTGCTAAATTGTAAATGTTAATTTATATCAAATTCGACAATATTATTTTAGACAATTTTAAAGTCATCTTCGTATGGTTCACTTATTTTAAACAAATTTTAAAATATAAGTTTCGAATATAGATTAGTTTTTGAGAAATATTAATCTACCATTGGATTACATAATGAATTGTAAAATTGATCACGTTTTACTTTAAATTTTAAAGCTTTAATGTTTAAGAGCTCTGGAACGTAAAATACACGGGGAATCAAATATGTTTTGCAGCAAATATTTTTTTTTTAACTTACATGATTTTACACTTTTTTGAAACAAATATTTTAATAACAATTTATAATCATAAATCATGGAATGAACATCAACATATATTGACAAATTTGTAAACATTTATTTCTAGCCAATTTAAGTCATTCAATTTATGATTGCAAATATATTATGTTTGCTAGAAACTAAATTTTTTCTCTGCGTGCGTGTGTTCATACTTTGAAGTTTTAAATGCATAAATGCTTTACAGCTATAAAAGTACAAAACTGTGTAGATTTTAACTTTTCTTTTTTTTAACCACTTTTCACCACGTGTTTTTTTCGCAATATTTAAAACATTTCATTGAGTTTAAACAGCTAGCTTTTTTTCTCAATTAGCGCGGACCACCCAGAGCTTCTCGCAATTAAGTATTTCCATTTGGCATGCCAACAACAAACAATAGGCAGTCCCTATTGGCCTCTACGCGGTGCCGACTGTTTGCGCTAAGGTAATCAGCCGCTTGTTTGTTTATCATAGCCACTCTGAATCCAAAGAGTTAAGTGATTCAATCAAATTAAATTTATTTCTTCATATCGTGTGCACTTCTATTAGACCGGCGGCCCGCCCGGACGGCAGCCAGACGACATTTGCGGAACCTGGGCGCAATGCGTTTCTACGTTTTCTGCGGCAAACGATGCGCACCGCGTATTTAGCAACGCAAGTAATGCTGACTATGTAATTATGTAATTGTAATGGCGATCAACGATGTGATCGAGCGATGAACTAAATTGACTTAAGTGCGCAAATGCACGAACGCACGCACGCACTCACGCACGTACAACTCAATTTAAATATTCAAAGATACTTTGTAATTTGGACAGACGAATGCCTGTTTTAAGGGGGAACCTTTCACACTTCAACTACACTGTCTTCCGCCATCATTCAAGCGCTTGACATTTGACACAACAATATCAACAAAAACAACAGAGCGTGCTTGCGTGCGTGATTGCGGCGTATTCAAATTTTTTATTTTTTCTTTTACCTCTTTACGTATTTCTTGTGGCGCTCGAAGGTGTTTGCATTATTTGATTTCATGTTGTTGTTTTTATTTCTTACGAGTTACTGTTTCTTTAAGTGTCTTCCGTGTATCAGATTTCGTTTCAATACCGTACTCTGCACCAGCGCATGGTCGGCCATTCGTTGCCGTCATTAAAAACTACGCTGAGTAATTATTTCACTCCCTTTTTTGTTGTTTTTAGTGCTACTTTAGGTGGTGTTGCTGCTGCTTTGATGTGTTGCATGCAGCACAATTTCCTGCCACCTCTGCCCGCCGGGATCAGCCACGGGCGGCGAGGCGAGTTTGAAGCATTTAAAAACATGCAACCGGATGTAGAACGTAAATTAGAGGCGAACAGATAGAAAATGGCTCGATTTAGATGCAGAGTGGCATTTCTATTTTATTCAAATCATTAGTGAAAAAAGTGCGTTCAGTAGATAGTTGGTTTCGGAAAGTATTGAGGTCGTAAATTCGAATCAGACGATTGACTAAATTGTATAAATTTCATTTTGCACCAAAGACAAAAATCGTTATATATTTATAAATATTGTGGCACTTTGAATTTTTCGAATTTACCCAGTTTACCATGTCTGGTCAAAGTTTTCGAGAACTAAGTGCGATAAAAAATTCGTTGCTGGTTGCTTTACCACTACTAATATTTAAAATTATTCGTACAATTAAATTTATCACATCGATATCGCAATGTTTTCGAATCAATCTCGATATTCGATGCGATATCAACAAAATCCTTTATTTTTTTGTTTCGAACCATTAACCATTAACGGCCTTAAACATTTTGAAAATTGATATGTGATATTAAAGATCATCTCAATAACTTTCAAGCAATAAATCACCTAATAAATTACCTTATCTGTGAACTACTTTTTAAGTTAAACGCAATTAAGGTAACTCACCTATGTTAGTTCTTAACTATTTTTCACTTTTCAAGGCGCCATATTTCGGAAACCATTAACGTCAGAGGTCGAAAAATTTGTATATTTCTTAGGATAATATGAGAGAACATTTCTGCAAAGTTGGATGACTTACTTTTCCGTTGATTTAAAATGCAATACACCTAATATCATCTAAAACAACTATTATGAATTTTCATTTGGAAATATTTCAAAATTGAGTCTTCATTGTATCATTGTTTCTAACGTTATCCACTGTATAATACAAATTTTTAAATATTAGACGAATAAATTGTCTAAAATATGACTTCCTTCCTAAAATGAATTCCTGACCTTTCAGTATAAACTCAAAAATTATTTACATTTTTATACCCTACACTAAGAGTGAAAGGGTATATTCAGTTTGGTACGCCGTTTGTAACACCCAGAAGGAAGCATCTCCGGTATGGAAAAGTATATATATTCTTGATCAGCATGACCTCCTGAGTCGATTTAGCGATGTCCGTCTGTCCGTCTGTCTGTCCGTCTGTCTGTCCGTCTGTCTGTCTGTCTGTCTGTCTGTTGAAATCCCTACTACTTTTAAAATTGAAAAGCTAGAAAAATGAAACTTATAACTTAGATTACTAATATACCTACGCTGTATGTGCGAAAAAATTGGCGAGATCGGTCCATTGTGACCTATGATCCGACCACTTATGTTCAAATACCTCATATAAAATGTACATATAAAGATCAATTTTTATCTATACGTGCTTAGGAAAACTTTTTTGGTCAAATATATATTGATATCATGCTCAAATACATGATAATAATGTTTTCCGGCGAAAAGACTTGTGGTTCATAAAAAAAAAAATCGAAATTCGGTATACCTACCCATTTGTAAATATGGGTATCAAATGAAAGAAAAATCTTCAGGGATGGAAAGTTTGTAGTTATTTTCAGGATTCGTATACCATGGTGACCTATATATCACTTTGAATGGTAACCACACATATGTGTAGGGTATTTATAGTCGGCTTAGACCGACTATAATTTTGATAATTCTAACTATCATAATTACACCTACTTTAAAATTTCCCATGTGATCTAACCTTCCCAACTGGTTTATTATTATTTTGACATTTTAAAATAATTAAAATTTGTATTTTTTTATATTAATAGCCTATTTGTTCAGTATGTCACACTTGGTAACATTTAATCAAATACTTCAAATAATTTAATTGTTTTTTTCCATAAAATTATCGAAATGTTTAACATTGTTTAATAATACATCATCAGTGCATATATAATTTCACTAAAAATGCATTTATTAATTTGTTTTTAATGAAACACAATCAAATTTGTAAAAAACACTAAAGGTATAAAGTTAATTTTGCGATTTAAATTAGTTAAACTATTATTTTAATGTTGTTTTCATAACACATTGTTGTCATAATTTCACCATTCTGTATATTGTACATTGTTCAGAATTGAATTTAGTTTTTTTGTTTTTTTTTTGTTTTTATTATTTTTTACTGAAACCGCACTCGTGCGCAATTTTCATTTAAATATGTGCAAAAGTGGAAAAAAGAAATTCATTTAAAAAATTAATTAATTCTGTAGTTATGCATTATTTATAAATAATTGTTTTAATAAAATTTATTTATTTATTTATAATATGAGTTTTTTTTTCTTTCTTTGCAGCTTTGAAATCGTTTTTACAACACCGTCGGCGTTGCAATATGTTTGAGCCGAAAGCGTTGCCAATTAATTTAAAAATCAACATTGAAATATTTTTACAATAAGTGCAGCACAAAGTATAAAATATTAATCAAACGACAACAACAAATAAAAAAACTATAACGCGAAAAACAAAACCATTAAAATATAAATTAATTGGATGAGCTTTTTAATATTCAACAAAAAGGTAATAAATGCAAATTATTTTAAATACTATTAAATCATCAATTGAATTAAAAATTAATGAAGTAATTGAAAAAAGCAAAATTTAAATTAAAGCCATTTACAAATAGTCGTATTATTGTAATTGAATTCTGAAGAATACGGTATTTACTGTAAAACAAAAATTAATAATTACATAAATAACTAAAATATTCTATTAATATCTTATTAACTATGCTTTTAAACTATTCGTAATATGAAATAACTTGCCAGCATTTTACTGTTGCTCCGGTTTGTTTAATTTTCTAGACCACATTTGCGAAGGGTCTCGAATGAATCCCTGTATTACATGCTTAACTAATTAGAATTCCTTAGTACGTGTTTTCTCAAAAATACATAAATTCACTCAAACTCAAATGGATAGAAAATCCGGGCTAAAATACCCAAATACTACCCAATAGACAAACGAAGATAGTAACATTGTATTATTATTAGTCAGTTTAAAATAGATGTGTTTGCATGAAATAAAATATAGTTAATTCTAAAAATATAGAGGATGTTTTAGATCATACCCCTGAACATACTCTGCTCAGCAGTTGAAAGATATGAAAAAACTTGGTAAATTTATAGTATGTAAATTGAATAACAATTACTTATACTATTACAATTGGTCAATAGGAAACGTACCATTTGTTCAATAATATTGGAACTTTTTATACAATATGATGTTGTACCATACAGTTTATAATGTATTCTTTTAAATGCAATAAGCAAGACCTATAAATATTTAATAATTATATATTATTCATTTCATCGAATTTCATTTTTATTAAAACAAAAATTAATTTCAGTTAATTTATTGTATAATTTGATTTATTTAAATGCCGAAATTGAAATTCATTTTTAAAAATCACACACATAAAAAGAAACTACTCATTGCAAAAGATTATAACACATGTGATTGGGGTTTGCGCCGTTTCATACTGTTTTAAACTGGTATGTAAACATATATTATGTTTCATATATAAGTACTAATATAAATATATTTTCATGTGCAACTACTTTCCGATTATACGATAACTTTGGTTGATTGAATGAAGGTTGCCTTTCACATCGTCGGGATACTTGGGTTGTACTCATTAGGAATATGAAACAGATACTATGAATATGGTGCAGTGCCAAAACTGACTTTGCCAACCTATATACGTCATTGATCATTCGATTATGAAAGCGGCGTTGTAATTATTTATGAAATTATTATTTCTGTCTATGATTGTCTGTTAAATTATTTTAGCAATAAATATAATAAATCTCTTTGCAAAAAATATACGTTTATGTACTTAAATATAATTCAAAAATGGTAAAAACCATTGTCTATGCACTTTTGACAACAGCAACTGTCAGAACAACAGTAGCAACGGCTACCTACATATTTGACACTTGTGCTAACGACACTATCTTTTGTCGTTTTAACCTTTATTCAACATTAACTTACTTACTTACTTACTTACTTAAATGGCCCTTACAACCGTGGGTCGGTTTTGGCCGCTGAGATGAAGCCGCGCCAGTCGGATCTGCTTTGCGCGCGCTGACGCCAGTTAGAAATACCAAGCGTTGCCAGGTTGTCCTCAACTTGGTCTTTCCAACGCAGATTTGGACGCCCTCTTCTACGCTGTCCACCTTCGAGTTTCGATTCAAGCACCTTCTTGGCTGGAGTGTTTTCATCCATTCGTTCGACATGACCTAGCCAGCGAAGCCGCTGGATCTTGATGCGCTTGACTATGTCAATGTCGTCGAATAACTCATACAGCTCGTGGTTCATCCTGATTCGATACTCGTTAGCAAAGCAGATAGGGCCAAAGATTTTACGGAGAATCTTTCTTTCGAACGCTCCCAGTACTCTCTCATCGGTGGTGGCCAGTGTCCATGTTTCTGTACTGCGGGCTCCATTTCAGCACTGAAAACTGTCGAAAAACACCCCAAAACGACAGTTTATGTCTCTGTGTGTAGTATTTATACCGTTATAATCAATAATATTGATATAATTAATTTAATAGTACTGAACTTTTTAAATACTCTCAAAAGCATTAGAAAACTTTCGAAGTAAAAAGAAAAAACGATTAACACTTGAACCATAAAATCAATGGTCTCACCATTATTTACTTAATAGGACATTTTCTTCTGAGTGCAGCATTTAATATATTTTCTACTTGGTTTATGAACTACCCCAATCTACGCTCTGCGCAGTGTTGCATGTCATTGCTCTCTAAGGGGTGTCTTGTATGAAATGGTTTTTTCATTTTGTAAAATATTTTATGAATTTTTTCTGGTTTTATAAATTGTGTGTTTTTGGCATAAAGTTTGGTTGCTTTTATTTCATATATTTAAATATGTTGATATAGTATTACTTACTGCCTAATCCGAATTAAAATAATAAATATAATCAAAAATAGAGCACATAGAATAAATATAATATCAAAAAAGACATTTAATTAGTTTTTTTTTTAATATTACTTACACCCAGAAAAAAATTCCCTCAAATCCCATTAAAATTGTATAAACTCAATGGCAATGTCATGGTATACTGAATATTTTTAATAGTAAAAAACTATTATTTATGTAGTATTTTTTTCTGGGTGTAGTTGTAATCGATAGTTTGAACCGACTAATAGATTAATCCAACATATTGGCTAATTCTAATAGCAAAAACTATTAAATAACCTAAAACTAACTTCATTATTATAACTGTCGATGAATCTGATATTTGTATTAAAGCAGACATTAATTTAATAAATGCTATTCTTAATTTGTACAGTATTGCTACACAGAAAAAAATAATCGACGTAAATATAGCACTCAGTATTAATTGCATGCATTAATCAGTCTAGCAATGAAATTCAGTAATTCAATGTAAACATTTGCTCTTCGTAGTTAAATCAGCAATTGTGTTTGCTAAAATGTTTGCTAATACAACAAATTAATTATTCGGCGCAGTTTCAGCAATTATATTTGCTATATATGCAATTAATATCGTTTGCTATATTTACGTTGATTATTTATTTCTGTGAACTTTAAAAATTTGAATCTTTTATGTTGTAGTTAGCTCTATAATGAGTGACGTCCTAGATATTAAGCCCATAAATGGTATTTAGCCCATAATAAGTTTGAATCTGCAGTGAATATATCTACCTTATTAGTCAAATAATTTATTTTTATTACATATTTTATTAGATTTAATTACCTATTTTATTTATTAAAACTACACCCAGAAAAAAAAATCCATCAAATCCGATTAAATTTGGTCAATAGGACAATTATTGATTTAATAGTATACAAAAATTAAATCTTTTCATATAAAATCAATGGCAATGTCATACAATTTTCTAGTATTTAATGGTATTTTCCGATTAAAATAATAATTTATCCTGTTGACTATTTTTAATAGTAAAAAACTATTTTTTATATAGTATTTTTTTCTGGGTGTAGTATTGAAATCTAAATGAATAACGGTTTCTACTTTGGTTTTATAACTAAACGATTTCGGTATACGTGGTCCAAGTTGAGATTTAGATTTGGACTACTGTTATTTATAGTTCATATTTTCAATATCTAAAACAGAAACCCAAATTATTTTGCTCAGAGAAAATCAAAAATCCAATTACTTTGAATTATGATTTTGAAAATAGATAAATATTTATATTTAATATATGAAATTTGTTTAGTTATAATCAATTTTTTAACCCCGTTTTATAATCGGTATAAAAGCGAAACCGTTTATACACGTTTTGTATATCCGATTTTTGCATGATGGTTTCGGTTACCGTTTCGGGGTTAAAAATGAAACGGTTTGAAATGTATAGTATATTTAATCAGTAGATTTAAACTACAACGTTTTCAATTAATTTTAAATTTAATATTTTTATAATTAATTATTTTTATTTTATGTTCTCAAGAATATTATAGAGTATATCTGCCATAAATATAAAATATAATTAATAAAATATAATTAATGAACAACGTCAAGTTGTAGTGTGCCCATTAGTTCGTGCCTCTATTGGCGAATAACTCTTAATAATGTTGACAAGTGTCGTGAAACTCAAAGTCATTCAGCAGTTCCAGCAGCAAAGGCGCGACGTGGTGCACATTGTTTCTTCCGCATAACTGTTGCATGCAACAATCAACAAGCAACAATGGCGCTACGCACTGCTGGCTGCATGCGCAGCATTTGTTCCATGTATGTGTTGTACACGCAAACACACAGCCACATATGACAATTGCGTGACAACTTTAATTAGAGCCGCGCTTCGAGGTATGCGACGCGATGCGTTGCTGCCGCCACTCAACTTTCAGTGGGCCTCCTCGCAATTAAGCGAACAATAAGCGTTACCATAGCGTCGTTCGTTGCAAGCATTAAGTGACGCCAAAATAACAAAAAACAAAACACAGCTCATAGAAAACGCACTGAAAACACTAACGAGGGGATATTTTTTAAATTTAGGCTGCCATCTGGATACTTAAAAAATCTAATAAAGAATAATCAAATTAATTGAGTTAAATATGAGCAATTATTCGAATGCTGCATTCGTTACAGAAATACAGAAGAGTGGCAATTAAAATATTTAGTTGTATTGTGCATTTTTAGTTATAGCATTTTATGCAGAAATTAATTAAAAGTATTATTCTCCTTTTTAAAATTCTCCTTTTTGATTTTTTTTATAATATTTAAGACACAATTCTCTGTGAAAACTGATCTTATATATAATTTTTTTTTTTTAATATTTTTCACTTTTCACTCCGACATATTTCGGGAAGCACATAAGTTATATTACATATATTTCTTAGTTTAATAAGACAAAACCTTCATGCATGCATTTTATCAATTTCAAAGAGGATGATATCTAAGCAGATGATTTTAAAACCCTACAAACTATATCCCATTTGACCTTCTACTCTTTAAGATACACGCAATTATGTTTACCAAACTTTGTGAATTTTTAATGATTTTATGACTTTTCAAGTCACCATATATCAGATACTCTAAAAGTTGGAGTTCCTAAGTTTAGCAATTTAGATTAGTTTAGTAAAATACAAAATGAATCCATTTTCAATTAACAAATTCTAAGGGGTAGGAGATATTCTTTCGGTGATTATATATGTTTTACCCAATAGGATACTTTGGTTTTGCAATCGATCTTTAAGTCTTCAGATTAAATACAAAAATATGATCTTCAATTTTGTTGGTCTTCAATTATTCATATTATATTCAACAAATTCTTAAAACAGTGGAATTAAGCATTGCATATGTGTATTTGCCACGGGATTTAATGACGATTTTAGGGTAACATGGGGTCGCTGATATCGAATCTGAAGTCCGTTTTGCTCTTTATGCTCTAGGTTTCTCACAATCTGTACTTTGTAGTACCGTAGTTTCCATGCTCAACCTCTCATCACTGAACCACTGAATTTTAAATTTTTATTCGATGCTATAAATTATGTACCATCACGATTTTTTACATGCTAAACATTTTATGTGTATTTATAAATATGCGCAAATACGAAAATACACAAATAAATTAATTTCAAATTTAAATTTATCGAAATAAAATTCCATATTTCTGAAGAAGCATTAAACAAAGGCCTACGCAAAATCCACATTAAAATCACATTAAATATAGTTTTTGCTCAGTTTTTCAACAACATTCATGATTATTTAATAGTGATTTTTCTCATTTAATGCACAAACAATGATACCAAATATGTTCGACGTCGATGAGCAATTTGTGCATTGGCAACAACATTCAATATTGCTGTTGCTGCTTTTAACTCTTAGCTCTTTAATTAAATTGAATTAAAATTGAAATAAAATGAATTTCTCGCGCTGTAATTAAAATCTTATTAAAATATTTGAATAGCTTTAAATTCCGTTGTTAAAAAAAATCTCACACATGTTTGGCGAAGCAGCATCATCATCAACTAAAGCGAGCATCTCTTTTATTTTTTATTATATGTTACAGTTTTTGTTGTTGTTGGCATCTCGTTGAACATTTCACAGACAGCCGACGAACGCATGGAAATTGTGCATGCCATGCCGCCGCATCCCGCATGTCTCTTGCCTACTTCCACGCGGCGCACATATTGCATTCTTCGCATAAATTTCAGCCGCACTTTAATTCATGTCTCCTGGCATGCATCCGAGCGCACACATTTACACATGTCTGTGAGAGCATGTATCCCAGCGGGAAAATCTACAAAAATACAAAACAAAATACCTTTCAATTGAATGCATCGAAAAATGTTATGAAGAAGGCCTGATATTAACCCTTTCAGGAATTTGATACCATATGGTAACAGTTTTTCAAAGTTATTTTTTTAAATATTCTATGATATGATATATTGACAGAAATAGGTTAACTGATAGTTAATGATGAACTGTGAGGTGATATTTTGGGCAAAACAAGTAAAATTGCATATTCGGGTGTTAAGTCATTTTTAGTATTTATTATATTTAAAATATATGGTTATTTATGTATACTTCTGTATTTTTTTTTAAATAGTAATATACTCAGTGTCGAATGAGTTAAATTTAATATATGTTTAAATTTAAAAATTACACTATTTTGTTATTTTTTATTAAAAACATACCAAATGGTAACATTTCAAAAAATTATCTAAACATTTTTTTTCACTTAAAGTGAAGTTGGGCTTAAAATGATTCCAAAAACAAAACTTTAGAATGTTTAATGTTTAAAATAAAAAAAAAATATTCACTGAAAGGGCTAATCCAGAAGTGCAAAATTCAAATACAATCTATTGTTTTTTTTTTGTATTTTAATATATAATATCGTCACTGTCATGCCAAAGGGGCGAATGTGCATTTTTAAAAATGTTGGGAAATCAAATTTTAAAGTTTGAAGTGCTTTAAAAATTAGAAAATGTTAGTTCTTTTTCAATTTTTTTTGTTATTTTGGTTTATTCATGAATTATTATAACGTATATAAAATATCTTTGGATAATTTACTGAATTATAAATACGAATTTTGTGAGGCTATATCCTGACCAAAAAGCAAATATTTTTGTTTTTTATGCTATAACTTTTTATTAGCTCAAAATAAAATAGTGATGTAAAGGAATTAATTGTTTGTTTTTAAAGCACCTATCTATTGGCATCATTATTTATTTTGCCAAACATTAATTTGCCATTTGTTATTTGAAGGAACATTTTTTTTGGCAAATTTAAATAATGATGCCAATCGATAGGTGCTTTAAAAACAGACAACTAATACTTTTAAACTACTATTTCATCTTGCACGAATAAAAAGCTATAGCAAAAAAACGAAGAAATTGCTTTAAAAACAAACAATAAATGCCTTAACACTACTATTTTACCTCGTACCAATAAATAGTTATGGCGAAAAAGGAAAGATTCGCCCTTTTGGCATGACAAGATTTTCAATTTTTCGAATTTTTGTTATTTGCAAGAAAATATTTTTAAGTAATGATGCAGATCGATAGGTGCTTTAAAAACAAATAATAAATGCCTTCACACTACTATTTTATCTCGTACCAATAAATAGTTATGGCGAAAAAGGAAAGATTCGCCCTTTTGGCATGACAAGATTTTCAATTTTTCAAATTCGCCCTTTTGGTTTTGACTTTTGTGGCTAGATATATCCAACAAAACGACACGCGATTTTAGCACAGTATACTTGAGGAAAAACTACATTCAAAAATGTAAAAAAACGCAAATGTCAAAAATTGCACATTCGCACCTTTGGCATGATAGTGACGATATGTTTTCAAATAATATATATTGGAATTATTCTTAAAAGCAGTTTTGGGTTTTTTACTTGTTCTTCTATCATGTTTACGTCACAAAAAGGTTATTTGTCGGGTTTTGATAAAGAAAAAACTTTTCCTAACAGGACAACGCTATGGAATACAAGAAAATGGAAAATTAAGCGATGGGAATATTTTAATGGCCCTTTAAAATTTTCCGTTAATGCAACTAAATCGTGCATCTGAGCCATATTATATTAAATAATGACATAATGAGTTAATGAGCATGGCCCTACCGAAATTTCTAATAGGGATACAAGAAGTTCTTCTTATAACATCCAATTGTAACATCCAAGTAACCAGAAAGTAACCAAGTAACCAGAAATTACGATATGGGACCAATTTCAGTTATTGTTTGCCTACAAATCGGTCACAGTAACTGAGTTGTAGCCGAAAAAGAGCAAATGGCGGAGCCTAATTGTGATCTTGTACTTTGAGTGGTATTTTTTATCTCACTTTACGAATTTTTAATTTTTTATATATCTTGATCCACTTATTAAAGGTACCGACACTACCGACTCAAACAATTTATTTTTACAAGCTTTTTAAATTAACGTCAAAAAATCAAATTGAAATTGATTTTTGTCTTCGAAGTATTAATTGTTTTGAAATTTTAACATATTGTTTTTAACATATTTCAATTTGTTGACTTATAAGTGGCCATTTTGTGGCTAATCCCAAATAGATTGCTTCCAATCGGTTTCAATTCATTTATTTGTGATTTGATTTGTAATTTATTCGAAGTTGGTTTCATTTTAACCTTTTGTTGGTATATTTGGACCTAGAAGATTACTACAGAACCAAAATAAATTGTATATGTAACCATTTTAAGTACAAATTACCCATAAATCATTTATAATTCTCTCTCGATTTAATTGAATACACCACTAAGTATTCAATTAAATCGAATATTATATTAATCCATACACCGCAATAAACAACGTTCTGATGTGCATTTTTCCCGCTGGGTTGAGGCCATAAGTTGTGCACTTGCATTTACACAGCATAAACCAGGACGGTGTTTAAAAAGCCTCTTTTCTTTCATGTAAAATTCAACAGCGTACATAAACGGCAGCCACACTTAATGCGGCTCGAAGGAGCATCAGCATAGTTGCAGCCCTCCACGCCCCCCTCGAGAAAGGATGCAAAAAAATAATGGAACTAAATTTAAAGCGCACTAAATTTGCCCGAGTTTTTTTTATATTTTTTGTTGTTCCGCTCACTCAGTGAACTTTGTTTCTTGCAGCTTTTCGCGCGATTTCAAAAGATTTATTTCACTTCGCGCATAGGTGAGGTCATCAGCATGGCGCACGGTGCACCGAGTACCAGTGAGTCGAGTTCCTTACTTAATGCACATTCGATCCTACTTTTTTTGTTGTTCTCTGTTCTCTGCGCCAATTCGGCGGAGGTGACGCAAATTGTGTTGGTGCAGCGTACTGCTGACGAAGTCCCATGTCGCCGGTGCGCTGGCAGCTGGTAGTAGGGTCTGACAGAGGCTTCAAGGTACGTTGGCTGGTTGTGGACCTCGAGAGGAAGGAATGTGCGGCAAAGTGCACAGTGTTTGGCTGCGGATGCTTTCAAGCTTTTGGGAAGAAAATGCATCGAGTGCGCAAAAACAAAAGCGGGACTCTAATGGTGGGCTCTAGTGCGCTTCCTTTGGGGTGATTTTGGCGCCATAAAATCGCGTTGACAGTTTGTGCAGAAGACTGAAGAATGAAAACAAACGAAAAAAACAAAAGAAATAACAAGACGGCCAGCAAAAAAACAGAAATATTGTAAAATAGCCCACAAAAAGAAAAAAAAATTAAGAAAAGTGCATTGGGATTGCGAAAAACCCTGTTAAAGGAATTTACGAATTTGTTTGGAAGCGAATAAATGTCAAAATATTTGACAATTTAAAAGCTTTTATTTGTCTTGTGTCGAATTTTGTGCACGACAAACAGCAAAGAAATGAGAATACAAATTATATTAATCCGTTTAGTGAGTATGGACTATGAAATGGAATAACGGCATGCAAGAAATATGGTCGATCATATAGATTTATGTTAAAATTATATATAAAATGTATATATTAAACTTTCTAGAAGATACCAAAAGTTTAAGGTTAGTTGAGATATACTTAGACGTGTAATTCAAAAAATAAAAAAAAATATCATTACCTCTGAGTCCACAAAAAGCTATTTTGATTATAACGGAACAACTCAAATTTATGCGTGATCATTGTATAAAATTCATATGTATTCAAAATATTCTTTTCAGAACATCATATTTAGTTTTTGAGTTATTACTTGAAACACAATTTGTTTTAACACTCGAGTTTAACATTATTCCAGAGTATCAAGTTATTCCGGAGAAATAATGATCAAATGTTTTCAATTTCTATTAGGAAGGTTATACATTGTTTTGGTCCAACCAGATCAAGTATGTTAGTTTTTCGGATTTCAACTTTAAATGATAGTTTTGCACTACCAACATATCTAAATATGTCTTATAATGACTTTCTTCGACTCAAAGTTCTTATGTTACACATGTCAAGAAGATTCAACTCTATCTTTTCTCGTGAAATTAAGATATTCGACATCTACGAAAAATGTTGATTTGGTCACATTTAGTAATATATTCTAGATTTAACGATATACATTTTTAGATAATTTCATTTCCTTTATGTCTCATCATGTGTCTGCCAATAACCAATTGCGTGTCTTCTCAGAGTGTAAATATCTGTTACTCAACAGAGTTCACAACTTTGATTTTTAAAACCAAAAAGATTCAGTAGGTTCAATCAGTTGGTTCAATTAGTTGGCATCACTAGTTCTTGTTACGATAATTTGCTTGGACAGCTTGGGTTTTTATATCTATTTTATACCTTCTCACTTTTGCAGTCGTTCATCGGGTGTCTGATCATGTCTGTGAAAATCCAGATTCTGCAATATATAGCCAACGAATTCGTTTATATCTACACGACGAAAAACCTTTCATAAAACGTACGTCGTGTATCCATACGAATTTTAAATAATTAAAATAAAAGCAAAAATAAAACGTAGTACATTTTTTGCAATATGTAGATAACAAATTTTCAATATATGGTGAAGTCAATTTAAGTAAAATAAAACAAATGTATTATAAAACTAGCAAAATGTAGTAGACATACATTTTTCATATCAAAGACATAAATGTTGTATAATTTACTACAAACTATATGGTAAAGAGGTATCTATGGTAAAGTGGTATGGTTACTGTTACGAAAATTCAGTCTACGGAAAACTGTTGTACGAGTTCGTATCTCTGGATTGTGTACAAAATAAAAACACACTAATGTTTGGTTTAAATTACAACAATTTACTTTATTACTTCAATTTAATTTAACAAATATATAAATACTAATAACAAATTCTAACAACTACACTATTTAACTTTACATTGTTCTCACACGAGACATACTCGACCAATTTCCAATTACTACTGAAGTGCTGTGCCTCAGATGCGGCGCCCTTATATACTGCATGCATCAGTTGGACACGTTTCGAAAAGCTTCGACATGTTTCGAGAACCTTCTACTCGTCTCGTGAATGACGCATGCTATTGGCATTTAATTCGCTCTTAAGTGTTTTAATGTGCTGATCTTCCATCTCTTTCTCGCAAATTGTCTCAGTGCGCTGAATAATCTTCTGTCTTTTTCTAACACATTGCTTAATGCGCTGAATTGTATTAATAATAATAGTTTGGCGCTACAGTCCTGTACAGAACTTCGGCCGAGCTCTCTCACCATTTGAGCTGTGCGTGTTATATTTGTACCCAAAATGGTGGGACCTACAGTTTATTGCCGAATCCGAACGGCGGGTGAGAGCTTTTCATAGGCAAAGTTTTACTCTCGTAGGTTTGCCATTTACTGCCGAGAGGTAGCGTCGCATAGAAAAATGTTTTCTTTTCAAATTCTTTGAAAAATACTTCGATATTTTTCAATCGAAGTTCTCGTAGAAATTGGAAACCTGTAAATTTGTTTTCAAGAGTGACTCTTAAGTTATAAGATTAAAAAAAATCACAAATTCGATTTTAAAATTAAAATGTTTGTTTTTTCTATAAAAATAAGCAAAAATATGATGTAGTATACAGTTTTCCGGACGAAGTGAACTTTTTGAAACCATTCCTTTTTAATATGAAAAATAATAACTTGGAGTATCCGAAAATGTAATGTAATTCGTTACGGATACTTTTTCCTCATTACAAGTTTGTAGTTATTTTCAAGATATCTAAAACCTAGTGTACTCTAGACTACTTTTCTTTGTATAAAACTTAAATTTGATAAAATAATTCGATTTCGTTTGGTTAAAGGTGTTTTCTGCAATTATGTATGAAACTTTAATAATTTTAGAACTCTTTTAAATGCTGAAGGCCTATGAATCATGTAAAACACCTCAACTCCTAAAGGTCTATAATTGTAAGGAACCACGTACTTCTATTGTTGATTCCATAATTATCAAGGCATGTATTCTGGTATTAAAAACCTTTTGGGAATAATAAGCTAACAATGGCAGCTACAATTTCAACAATTTCTTGTACAACTCGGTTCTTAATTAAGTTTAACCCAAAGAAGCGTATACTACACATGACTGAATTTGAGTGCGAATTTGCAGCACATAAAGTTGCGTCGACAAAAGGTCAACTTCAATATAAAAAGTAACCTTCGTGTAACCTAATTCCGGGCAGAGGGTATAAATTATTGTCAAACCATTTCACTGAGTCCCATACATTCCAAACTGCGACTGGCTGTCCTTACGATTTACTTGCCATTGTAAGGATACAAACATGTGCCTGGCATGTGGTACGCGACGCTACACGAGGTTTATTGCGCGACATGGACCTACTATGTGTTAGTGTGTGTTGTATGTGATGGCGCCGCGGGACGACATGCTGGCGGCAGCTAAACAGCCAAACAGCGCGTTTTAGCGATTCTTTTGCAAACCGAACCGAGTCGAGCCGAGCTCTTCTGGCCGTTTCAAGGATCAATAGACAAGATTTATTGAGTGTTGTTGTAGATGTTCTTGCGCTGCTGCTGTTGTTGTTGATATTTTTCTGTTTGTAGTTTGATTCCTCGCTTGTGCTTCTGCCTCTGTGTGTGTGTGTGTGTGTTGGCCAAGTTAAAGTTTTATTTATCAAAACAAAAACAATATGATTTCTGCTATGCTGACCTTGAGCGTAATTTCTTCGTTATTTGTTGTGCTGGCAAAGTTTCTACTACTTTTTTTACGACTCCCATTGTGTGTGTTTTTCTTAAAAGAGTCCTTGCTGCTGTGCTGGTAGTGGTGGTAGAAACTTGGCCAAAATTATGGCAACACCGGCGACAGCGCTTTAATTTAAACCTTTTTTAGTGTAACATTAAAGCATTTATGTGTCTCGGTTTTAACAATGTGTTTCTCTTTATGTATGTGTGTATATTTATTGCTGTGTTTGCATGTGTGTGTGTGTTTTTGTTAGCCTTGTATTTTATTGCATGCTAGCAAGGATTTTGGAGAAACATTTCATGCAAAATAAGTAATAAAATGAGCCGAGACACAAAAATTGCACGCAAAACTTTGAAACAAAAAAAAATGCTTATAAACCAGGACAACTTTATGATGTGTATATGCCTTCATAAAAAAATATACTCACAGCAAACATATTATCAATTAATATAGTACACGGGATATAAGACGGGAAAAACTTCTAAAATCCAAAAGGAATCAAGAAGTATACGAAGTGATATACAGCTAAACGCAAACAAATCTTAATTGTAGGAAACAGATCTACTTAGTTGTCAAAAAATAAGTAATTTAGTGGAATTATTCTTGATATGCAAATATTAATTTCTTAGTTATCAATCATGTTGTTGATGTTTTCTTTCTTTGTCTGTAGTATTCGCTACTGTGCATTATTTTGCGTAATCCGTTGTCTGTTTGTTCGTGTGTCTGTCTATCGATATGTTGAAAGTAATTAAAATAAATTATTTTGATACTAACATAAAAAGATATATTTTAGGTAATTTATTTTTTATTTAGAATTGTTATACATATCGTCGTTGTAGAACGAAAAGTCACCAAATACATTGGCAAAATGCCAAATACTCATTTACAAAAATCTTTATATATCTGTCAATATTTAATCGATAATCTCTATTTTTTACCTCATGATAAGAACAGGTAAATCTATTAATTGATATATGAACTTTAATAATGCATCAATTACTTTTTAAAATATTCATCAACAAACTCGAAATTTAAGTTTTTCGTAAAAATGTATTTGGTATTTATTTAAATGACTTGTTTGAATACTTAATTGATTTGAATTGTTTATTTTATTTTAATTATTATTATTTAATGTAATCTATGTATATATTTTGAAACCGTAAACTTACTTATACGCTTTCTAACCATACCAAAATTCGTAGAAAAGGTAGTTTTTTCTATTTTATAACTTTAGCATTAATACATACACGGACGCTGTCTCGTCTGGCTCTGAAACTAAAGAAAAAAAAAACTTCTGCATATCAAGACCAATTTTTACTTAGTTTATTTTTTGATACCTAAGAACATAATGTCTTAATATCTGGAAAAAAATGGCTTAGTTACTTTCAACAGACTGGTAGGCACACTAACAATAAGATGGCGACCTCAAAAAATAAAGCATACGAGCGAATTATACAGAGAAAGAAAGTTCGATGAAAACGCTAATAGATACGTGAACTCCTTTTGTGAAGAATACAGCAACAATTTTATGTGTTATTTTTGGTTTTTAATAATCAAAAAATTAACTTCTCAAAATCCAGTAGAATAAAGCTTGTTTACTTTTTTGATAGCAAAGTAAATTGCTTACTTAATGTTAAGATAATAAATTCTAGAATTTTAGTAGTATTGATATTAGACAAATTCTACTATTTTTCATTCGAGCCGAATTCTTCTCGAGTTTTGGAAGTTTATTTCCCTCCGAATAGAGTTTAATGCCGAATCCGAGTGGCGGGGTGAAAGCATTTCCTGTGCAGTTGTTACGTCGGAGGTTTGCTATTGTCTGCCGAGGTGTAGCGCGGTATAGAAAAATTGGACCTTTCGGATCATAGCTACCGACCGTAGATACTAATAATGATGATAATATCCTTATTGCGGTTTTCTCTTCGTATCGCTTTCGATTTAATAATAAACGGCTTTGGTATCAGTTACAAGTTAAGGTGTGTTTTTCAGTTTTATCCCATATTTTCAACATCCATATTTTCAACATCATTTTATTCAAATAAATACTCAATATCAGTTTTAATAGGTTTTTACTATTAAAACTTATTTTGATTTTATAATTAATCAAACATTATTTTAAACAAATTTGTATGCAAGGACTTCTTTATATCAAATATTTGTTTTTTTGCTCTTAAATACTTAATATAGATCCTCTGAAAATGTAGATTCTACTTCTGGAAACAGATTTTATGTTTGCGCTCATTAACAAGAGTATCTTCCAGTCACAACTGGCTCACAGTGCATTTGTTGCACATTCTTCTCATGTAGCTCAATGTCCCGTGCGGCTCATTCACTCAGACCAGTTCAGTGCACTGACTTCTATCATTTTCGAATTCAGTTTTGGAACACTGTAGAAACGTAGCAACTATAACAACGCCACACAGGCAATAAAAAAGCGGATATTATGTCTGAGGTGCGGTCGAGTTTTTCCAAAATTCCAAAAGGATGAATGACTCTGGGAAAATGAGCCAACCCAAAACAAAGAATAAAATCGTTGCCATTCGTTTGTTGCACACATGGGGAGACTGACACAGAGACACTTTGTACATACTAACAAAATACTAATATATTTTGTGAATATGTGTGTGTGTGTTTGTGAGTTCGGTTTGCATTCGACTAGTATTGTGGCATGTCCAACATCTAAGTTTCGGGAAGGTCTGGTCGGCAGACCCACATATTTGGCAGAAGTTCCTCTGACTAACTGTATGTCTGTTTGTCTGTCTGTCTGTCTGTCTGTCTGTCTGTCTGTTTGTCTATCTGTTTGTCTGCCGGTCTGTCCTTCTCTGAGTCTGCTGCATGTCTGTCTTGTTCTTAACCACGTACGTTAGTATGTTCGCCTCTAATGCTGCTTGTCGTTCGAACTGTGCTGCCAGTGTTTTGTCCCTCTGGTGGTAGAAGTTGGAAACTTTTTTTGTTTGTTGCCGCATCCAGCCGCTGCTGTGGTTCGTTTTCAACGTCGTTGTTGAAAATGCGCCAGAATAAACTTTTGTACAAAATGAAATTGCAAAATAAATAATTGTTTCTGATTTGAAACATTTGAAACTTTTTTGTTGGTTTGTTAGTTTGTAGCTGTGCACTTTTTCTCAACGTAATGAATAGCGAATATTTTTTAGGACCAACAAAATGGCGATTTAGAACCAACCGAGCAGCAGAGGCAGCAGCCGACAGAATTGAAATTCCAAAATTCAATTTAAAGCCATGCGATAATGCCTTGGAATCTAAAGATTTTAGAGATTTAAGACAATAATACTTAAATGCAAAAAATACAAATTTAAAATTAAACTATATAATAAAGATTTCTTGAAACTAGCTAATTTTCTTAAAATTTGTGCTCCTTAAGTAAAACTAGATGGATGAATTAATGCACTGCATAGAAATAGAAATGCAATCATGAATTTTAGTTACATTTTAAAGAGGATTATGTTATTAGAATTGAGGCAAACGTGTAACATGATTGAGACAATAATGTCCACAGCGTAACATGAGTAAATTGATGATATTTTCAGTTTCTCTTATTCGATGTTTTATCATTGACGCACACAGAAAAACCATCATCTAACGAAAAAGTTGGTTGTAAAAACCAACTTAATTCGGGATAAACGAATTTTTTACAAATTGGTTGGCCGAACTGCCATATTCGGTTGACGCTATAGCCTACACACACTCCAAATTGTCCTCAAACTGTTTGAAATTGATCTAAAACTGTTGAAAATTGGTTGTAGTTTAAACTACAAATTCTTTTAATTTTTGACTATAAGAACCGAGTAAGCGGTTGAGATAACAGAATAAGTTGGTTGGACAAATTGTTAGTTGGTGTAACAAATAGTTAATTGGTGCAACGAATTTCTATTCTATGAGCGTGATTCAAACATGGCAGGGTTTACGATATTAAATTCAAACTTCCCTATATCTAAGTTTTCTAGAACTAAATTCATTTCAAGTATAATGTATACTAGACTGACAATGGTTTTTTATGAAAAAAAAAATGTATAGAATTTTATTGAATAGGTCAACCCCCTTTAAAATGCTCAATTGGATGAGGAAATCCATGTGTAGAATGTTAGCGAAATCCGAATATGGGAAATGGACCGCCGGGATTTCAAAGTTCCCGCTTTGGTACCAACATCGACAATTCCAAAATTGAATTGAAATGACGTCTCCCAAACGCAATAAACTAAAAAAGTGAATATGGCATCTGCAATAAAATTTAATTAATGTTTCAAGAAACTACCAACGAGCTAAATCGTGTAGAAAATACAGACGAATTCGTGATGTAATGAATGTGACTAATATGTTTGAATATCTAAATGTATTAGAAGATTTTGTTGAGACAGAAAATTTAGCAGTGTAATCCAAACAGAAATTACTAAACACTTTATATAAAAGTTAAACAAAAAATCCATAATTTCAGTATAACAAATTTTATATATAACGAAATGGTATTTGGTTTCGTGAGAATTCAGTATCGATTGCATATCTATCAGTAATTATGTTATGTTTTATAGTAATAATTAAAACAAATTCGATTACATGTCTGAAATACTCCTGAAAGTTTTATTTACAAATATTCGATTTTCAGGCCTGTAAAGTAAATTATGTTAAGTAAATCTGAAATGCTACCTTCGAGTTGAAAAAGTTTTTATATTTTATCGGAATTATCAGGAAATTTCAATGATGGTAATCATGGGAGTTTTAAACAAATAATTCTAAGTGCGTAATTGCAAGTTTATGGCTTGGGATCGCAAAGGAAACTTGATATAAAAAAAAAATACTGTGAGGCCGAACTGGAGTGTGGGACCAGTAAATCTTTAAAATTTCATGATTTGATGCAATGCTTAAATGCACTGTTTCAGGGATAAATTAAGTTGTCTTTTTTCAGTAATTACTTCGAAAATGTAAAGCTTTTTTGTTTTTGAAATATCATGTTATAAAAAGTGTTTTTTTTAATATTTGCTCATGTTTCGAATTTTTTTTTATTTATTTAATAGAAAACTTTTACTTTTCCATAAAATAATATTGGAACATAACATTTTTTCAGTTTTATTTTTTTTATCGGCCAATTTATAACTTCGCCCAGCCATCTCTAATTCCCTTTAAACTCATGGCACGCAACTGATTGTTATCAGCAGCAAATGTTTTTCTGTTATTTATACAGCAATTCCGTCTAAACGCGTTTAACATATCGCTGGCAATATTTTGTCTTTGTGCGTCGAATGATGAAGTTGGCAAATTTATCTGTCTTTGCGCGAACGATTTATCTCCGGGTAGTGTGCAGTGCATATGTATGTCTGTCTGTCTGCGTATTTCTAGCATGTTTCTATTTGCTATTTGCAGATGTGACGCTTTTGTTTGTGCCGGAAAACATTTCGAAATTCAAGTTCAACATTTGCCAAGTGACATGGCTTCTGAAAAGCGGCGAAGATAAATTGTTGCATACACAAAGGCGATGTACATATGTATTTTTTTGCTTTGTTTATACATTTGTAAGTTATTTAACTATTTATTTTTTTTATTATAGAAGAAAAACTTACAAACATTTGAAAATATTAAACAATTGATTTAAATAACTCATATTATTGTGCAATTTCAAATATAAGAGATCAATTGATAAGGCATATTGACCTCACGAATGGCATTTCAACTTTTAAAATACATCCCAGTATGTCATTCGTTTTGACATCGTTGCAAGATCATCGGTACGACACCAATGCGATGGAGAAAAACAAACGATATCGGACAATATGGAGAGTCAAATTGGACCTTCATGGAAAGTAGATATAGATAACTTTTTTAAATTAGTTCGAGAAAGCTTCGAGGCATCAAAGGTCTCCGAGACATAGCAGACTGGGATAAACTAAATTAAGAAATCTGAATTAAATTCACTGAACTCGATTTTGTTTTGGAAAGTTGAATTCTGCAACTGCAAAAATTTGCAAAATTTAAATTTAAATACTATTTCGATCATAAATTGGAACTTATACAAAAACAATTTAAAGTAAAATTTAAAAATAAAATTAATTTTTGCATTTTATTTTTTATGAACATTTTCAAAATAGTACAATTTCATTTCTAAAGTGGCTTCAAATAAATATACGTTAAATAACTGATAAACTTTAATTTTTGTATAATGGTTCCCTATTGTCCCGTCCAGAACCAAAATCATATTAAACTTGCAATTTTTTTTAAAGAGTTAAGTCCTCGGTTTCTAAATCTGAATTTCCTCAGCATTTTCAAAAATGTAAACACCTACAGTAATTCTAGAAAAAATTTGACAGCTAATTGAAATCTGTCCCGTACAGAAAATTGAGCAACAAAAGTGTAAACCACAGTATAAAAAATATCAAATAATTTTTTTTCTCAAAAATATTAAAAATTCTAAAAAAACAACTGGAAATTCGAATCGTCAATTTGCCCAGTCTGCCATGTCTCGGAGACCTTCGATACCTCCAAGCTTTCTCGAATAACTTTGATAAAATAGTTCGATATCGTTACATTCTCGATTATAATTTTTAAAAATGTTCGTACATTCAAATTCTTTGACAAGATACGATATTTAAACATTTATCAAATCGATATCGCAATATTTTTCGCAGCAATCTCGAACTTTGATCATGTTTTTCTTCGATATCGTTCCGATTTCGAAACATTTTTCGTATCGAGAAAACTCTGACAGAATGTTCCGATATCTACCTACCATGTAGGTCCAATTTGCCGCTCGATATCGTTACGATAAAGTATCCGATATTGTGTAAATTGTTCTGCATCTCGGATTGATGTCGTAACGATATCGAAACGAATGGCACACTGGGTGGTAATAATGATTATTTATATGGTCAGATAAAAAATTATTTTTAGAAAAAAACTGGTAGTTAAATTTCCATACTAAACGTGCGGAATTATTCTGTGATTTATTACGAAATAACTATAAGCTCTACAAACAAAGTGTACATAACAAAAATATAGTAAATTGTCTCAGCTATTTTCTTCGATAATTCAAAAAAATATATTGTACGAAAAAGTATTTTTAGAAAAAAAATCGTAGTGATAATTTCTATACGGAACGTTTTGTCCAGTCCGAAATTTTTCTGTGATTTATTATGAAAAAATACAAAATTTAGGAACAACGTGTAAATATACAAAGTAAGCCCAAGATTTCACCTAACTTTTATAATAATGAAAAAGTTAGATTTCGATCAACCCCCTCGTTTTGTCCGGATCCCCAGAAAATGACCACATGTAAAATATATCTTCTGCTATTTTTTATTAAATTTAAAAATCATTCAATTAAATTAATTGAATTAATGCCAATATTTCGTACGTCACTTCTGTGGTGGCACTTTATCGACAGCCTTGTATTTCGGTTGCATGTGTTATTTGTTTATTGTCCTCCACACAGACAGACAGACGGACATAGCAAACACTTAATAAAAACACATATTTTATTATGACCGCGAGCCTGCTTTTTATGCCTGCTTTTTAACAAATTTGCATTTTGCTTCATTTTTGTTAACACGTTGTGCGTCTCGCATGTCCTTTAAAATATCATTTTGTATTTTAAATGTGTGCAAAGTCGACAAATAACAAGAGTCCCTTGCTGGGGAGCATCCCTACTACAACAACAAAACCACAATAACAAGGACCTGCCTGCCTTTTTGGCCAACAACAAATAAATCCCTCATGTTAGGCAGGAACTACGGCAAAAAGGATAACATCCTGCAAAAAATGTAAACAAAGCTTTTTAGCATAATATTCGAGGTCGTTCGCTGCTGCTTCTGCCATTTTGCGCCGATCAGTTGTTGGGAACATGCGCCGGCAGGCAGCCAGCCGTTCGTTATTTCTTTCGTTGCCCGTGTTAATCCATCTGTGCCGGTGCCTGTTACTGTGTGTGTGTGGTTGGCTGGCATCCTTTTTCCTTTTTCCATTATTCTTTATTCATTTTTTTCATATTATTATTATTACTTTTTGTATTTGGCAGGCAACAGCATATTATTTTGCATTCTCTTTTTATTATGTAAATATCATATAAACACCCGGCGGCAGCAGCATCAGTGGCGCGCAATCATTCGAAGGACTGCCGCAAAAATGCGCCATCATTATCATCCATATTCCATCGGAGCGGAGCAGCTACTTGTTGGACGCCCCCTACTTGTTTGCAGGCTACTCCTTTGTGCAACTTCCTCTTGGCTGACGCTCTTTTATAACAGCGTCTTTTTGGCGCTGTCTCCCGATTTTTGCAAAAAGAACAGTCAGACAGACAGACGATATGTTCGTTCTGGGCCAGGAAGGAAGTAAGAAATTTCCTTCGCATCACCGAAACCATTTAAAAAAAGAAACCACTACGTGCTTCGGCTGGATATAGAAAATTTTTATAGCATAACCTCAGGCGGCATAACACGAGCAAAACAAGTGGGTTGGCAGGTTAGCCCTACCACATAGGCTTTCGGAAAACCTACTTTATTATCATATTCACGCTGATATGTGATGGCTTTGTGTGTGCAAAACTTACATTTCTTGCGAACTTTGTTGCGTCTTTTTGTCTTTTTTCAGTTTGCCTTTTTTTCATCATGTTATTTTCCTAGTAAGTACTGATTCCTGTCCTTCTTTTTTGTTGTTGTCTCTACCGTGCTCGTGTCTTCTGTCTTGTTGGCAAACATTTAAGCCATTGTTGTGCTTATTTATTATGTAAAATTTGTAAGAATGAAGATGTGTTCAGATAGCAAACAACAAATTTAAATTGCTAAAAGGCTGCTGGGAACAATCCTCACTTCCAGCGGGCGCCTGCCTGACAGATTCGTGCCGTGTATTTGTCGTATTTGCTGCATGAGCATCGTCGACTCCAACGTCGTTTATATGATGTGCAAAAATATGTGTTTTGATCCTTTAAAGAGCCTTGGGAAATATGCCAACACGCATGCCGCACCACAGCCTCTAATATTTGCATTTGTTTGTTTCTCTAATGAAAACTTTTGATAAAGATTTAAATGAGTGGCAAATTTATGGCACGATGTCATAGTGGCTTAATTTGTTTTGATATGGTAAATTATGAAGCAGCACAAAATTACTGTGTTGTTTTGTGTTTTTTGTTTTTAATTATATGACTTGGGTGTTGATTGGCAAAATATCTTATGCAACGGCCAGTAAAAATACTTTTATTTTATCTATTTTAATTTTACTCAACTGGCCGTTATTTACATAAAACTAATAATTTTGTCATTGTAAAGGTAGATCTTATCAACTACATTTAAAAAAATAGCGATAAGAAGGTAAAGTTAGGTCACATGGGAATTTTGAATTATTTAGGAACATTTTGATAGTAGGTATAATGAAAACTTCCAACTGTATCTAAGCATCAATTTACTAGGCGGCTTAAATTCGGCTAAGTTTCTCGTAGGAATTTGAAGAGTAGTAAAAACCAGAGCCAGTAAAAACTAGTTAAAAACTTGTAGGCATTTGAAGCGTATATCCCAACCAGTAAAAATGTCCAAAAGTGCTCTGTAATCAAGTTACCTGCTCTGTAATCAGTTAAACTAGTCAAAAACTGGTCGGTAAATAGAAGTGTTTTGAAGAGTATATATCGTCACTTTTACTGGCTAGTTTCTGGTCCGAAAGTGCCAGACATCGCTTGCGAGTAAAACTTGCTTGATACTAGTACGAAAGTGGTAGGAATTGTTGCTTGCGTAAATACCCTAGACATATTTCCTAAAGATAGAAACGCGTTTACCGTTTAAAGTGGTCCAGAGGTCACACGAGTTTTTAGAATCTGAAAATAACACAAAACTTATATTCGTTTCATTCATTACTCAGGGTAAGAATACCGAATTTCACTTTTTTTAAGGATTACAGTGATATATGAGGTAGCTGTCCAGGTCCAGGTATGCGCGCTGAATTTACATTGTAAGGTCTCGGCTTTAAATCAATGGCTTAAGCACGGGCACTCGTAGTGAAATAACTCACAAAAGAGCACATACAAGAGAACATTTCAATATGATGATTTTATTCATAAATTTTATTAATTTTTCGCTAACTATCAGATTCATCATATGGTAGATTTCATTCATTTAATTGCAATTTAATGTTCAATATAATACTGCTTACTTGATTTATGAAATATTATTTTGAAAAAAGTAATATTTTTTTTTTGAAAATAAATTAAATATTGGAAATTTTTTTACAAATTAAAAAAAAAAATAAAAATTTGAAAATATTGTCCTTAAAAACTAATACTCGAAAAATCAATATTTTTTCCTTAAAAGAAATATTGAACAAAAAAAAATTACGAAAAAAATATTTTTTTTTTCAAAAATATCCTTAAGAAATAAATTTTTAATGTTTTTTTTTTTAAATAATTCTCTGAAATTCTTTTTTTTGTTAAAAAAAATCAATTTATACAAAAAAAATTTTCGAAAAAAAAATTGTCCCAAAAAAATTCGAATATTTTTTTCGAAAATAAAAGTGTTATCGAAAAAAAAAATTGTCAAAAAAAAATATTTTTTTCGAAAAGCAATGTTGAAAAAAAAATCTTCCGAAACATATTTATTATCAATACCCAATATGCCATTCGTATCGAAATCGTTACGAGATCAATGCGATAAAAAGGAGAAACCACACGATATCGGACACTTTCTCGTACCGATATCGAGCGCCAATTTAGATCAACATGGTAGGTAGATGTCGATTTGTGTTGTCGGAGTTTTCTCGGTACGAGAAATTTTTTGAAATCGGATCGATAACGATGAAAAAAATGATCAAAGTTTGATATTGCTTCGAAAAATACTACGATATCAATGCGATAATTGTTTATCTATCATATCGTCACTATCATGGCAAAGGGGCGAATGTGCAATTTTTGACATTTGCGTTTTTTTACATTTTTGAATGTAGTTTTTCCTCAAGAATACTGTGCTAAAATCTAGCCACAAAAGTCAAAACCAAAAGGGCGAATTTGAAAAATTAAAAATCTTGTCATGCCAAAAGGGCGAATCTTTCCTTTTTCGCCATAACTATTTATTGGTACGAGATAAAATAGTAGGGTGAAGGCATTTATTGTTTGTTTTTTAAGCACCTATCGATCTGCATCATTAATTAAAAATATTTTGTCAAACATTAGTTTGCCATTTGTTATTTGCAGGAAAAAATGTTTGTCAAAATATTTTTAAATAATGATTCAGTTTTTTTTCTAATTTTTAAAGCACTTCAAACTTTAAAATTTGATTTCCCAACATTTTTAAAAATGCACATTCGCCCCTTTGGCATGACAGTGACGATATCTCGTCAAAGAATTTGAATGTACGAGAAATTATAAAAATTAGAACCGATAAAACAATGAGATCGAACGTTTTTCTCGAAGTTATTCGATAAAAAATCGAGGCATTAGAGATCCCGAGACATGGCAGATTGGGTATATTTCGTAAGATTTTTTTTATAAATATAACTATTTATTAATACAATGTTGTAATTATAAATAAACATATTACAAAACATTTTACTAATTTATGGATGTCGAGCAAGTAATATATGAGAAATAATAATTGAGGACTGAGAAGTAAAATGAACGTAAAATAAAAATGTTGATTGAAATTTGGTTTAATGAACAGCATTCTTCAATATGATGAATTTTGTATTTCTTGTATTTGTTCATTAATATAATAAAATATATATTTTCAGCATATTGAAGAACACTTTTTCGGTTCTTTATAAAATGAATACTGAATTCATAACATTGATGTTTTGTAGTTATCAATATTATGAATTGATCTTCAATTGAACAACGAAATTCATCAATTTGAAGATGACTTTTTTTTCTGTGAGATGCTGTAGATAATCCAAAAAAAAAAAGAAATAGGAGGCATATTTTAGAACTGGGCGGATAGCATCTCACAATCAATCATTTTGTGCTTATTTGATCTAACTCATTTGGCGGATATCTCTAAATTGTCTCAAGAGGTGGTCGGGATCAGGATTATATTTAAATTATATACCGACGATGCTTACTTCTGGCTGGTCGTTACTGGACCTGAGTACTATTAGTTCTATTAGATCGATTAATTTATTTTTTAGTACTATAAATTCTTTAAATTTAAAATTCTTGTTATTTTTTTGTTATTTTTATTCTATGAGTTCGTTTATTCTTTTAGTTTGTCAACATTTATTAATTGATTTTTTTAGTTATTTCAGTTCTAAGTGTCCTTTTGAATCTTTTATTTATTTATTTATTTATTTATTTATATATTTATTTATTTTAGTTAAGTTATTTGAATTCTTTGACTAGTTTATACTAGTTCTCTTATATATTTGCATTTTTACAATTCTATTAGTTCTTTTGTTTGTTTTGAGTTTATACCGTTCCTTTAGTTCTTTAGTACTATTAGGTCTTCTTTAAGAATATGATTTCCAATACAATTTAAATGCCGCAAATCTAAAAGAATATTATCGCTTTAAAGAGCAATTTCATTAAATTACCTTCATTTCTTTCCATTCATTGCAGCAATCAGTCGCATTACGAATGTCGTCCGGACCATTGGAGCAGAAGCAGAAGCAACCGCATTTGCATCCGATGCCAGATCGCAACGTTCACCAATCTCAAAACTAACCGGATACGGCCACAATTATTGAGCCACAAAAAAAGAAACACCACCACAGACGGACAAGGGAAACGTGATAGAAAATTAGAAATAAATGCTGCGACACGAAACCCGTGAAAGGCTGACAGTGCCTGCAGCAGCACCGATAACACGAACAGCACGAGGAACCACATTCGACGCAAAGCACAATCGCACCGCAATGCAGCGCCAAACAGGACCAAAGGCAACAACGTGTAGACCATCGTCTCGGTCTCGTTCGTCGCCATTCTCATCGTCGTTGTCATCGTCATCATCATCATCGTCGCGATGGCTGGCGGCCATTAGCAGCGTCGCCTGTTTGCTTGCCATCCTCGTTGCGCCGACTAATGGCCTGGCAAATTGTCCCAACGGCTGCGAGTGTGACGACGACACGTTGGTGGTTAAGTGCGGCGAAGGCACCCTCGACGTGCTGCCCATTGCGCTCAACCCGTCCATACAGCGCCTGGTGATAAAGAACAACAAAATCAAGACCATCGACTCCTCGCTGCAGTTCTACGCGGAGTTGACATTTCTGGATCTGTCATTCAACGACCTCGTAACCATACCGCAGCGCACGTTCGCCTTCCAGCGTAAGCTGCAGGAGCTGCATTTGAACCACAACAAAATCGGCCAGATCAGCAACAAGACCTTCGTCGGTCTGTCCGCCTTGACGGTGCTGAATCTGCGCGGCAACCTTTTGGCGGAGCTGGAGCAGGGCACCTTTACGCCGCTGCCCAAAATTGTCGAACTGAATTTGGGCCAGAACCGCATAAGTCACATAGATGCGCATGCCTTCGATGGGCTACTCAACCTGCGCGTGCTCTACTTGGACGACAATACGTTGACGACGGTGCCGTCGGACGTGACTTTTAAGGCGATGCCCAGCCTGGCGGAGCTATTTCTGGGCACGAACTCGTTCATGACGCTGCCTGCAGCCGCCTTCGCAGATCTGCATGGCTTAACACGCCTGGATCTGAAGGGCGCCGGCCTGCATAACATCTCGGCCGCCTCGCTGCGCGACTTAGAGCGCGTGCGTTACTTGGACCTGTCGGATAATCGGCTGCGCGAAGTTCCCACGGCGGCGCTGAGTCAGTTGGAGCGCCTGGAGGAGCTTTCGCTGGGACAAAATGACTTCGAGGTGATCGGCGAGGGCGCTTTCAGCGGTTTGAAGAATTTGCGACGACTGGAAATCACGGGCGCGCAACGTTTGCGCCGCGTTGACGCAGGCGCCTTCGCGACCAACACCAACTTGGAGCATTTGAACTTGTCGTCGAACAAGCTGCTGACCGAGGTGCAGGAGGGCGCGCTCAGCGGCCTGCCGCACCTGCGACACGTCACTCTGAAGGAGAATCAACTGCATACGCTAGCCGAGGGTCTGTTTCCTTGGGCGGATTTGCAGACTCTAGACCTGTCCGATAATCCGTTCGTGTGCGACTGTCAGGTGCTGTGGCTGCGCAACGTGCTCGTCAGTAAAAACGCCAGCGCCGATGCCAGCGTAGCCAATGTCCTCTGTGCGTTGCCCGAGCGTCTGCACGAGGCTTCGCTGCGCGAACTGACGCCACCGCTGCTAGGCTGTTCGCAGCACGATCCCAACCAGAAGGCCATGATCGGCATTTTCATCGTCTGCTCGGTGGCCACCATAACCGCGCTGACCATCATCATCTACCGTTGCCGCCGCAAGATACGTGACGTGCTCAAGTGCAGCTGGGGCAACTCGGCGATTGGGCGCAAGGAGCGGGAGTACCAGAAGACATTCTCCGACGAGGAGTACATGACGCGCCAGCAGCAGCAACTGCATCCCTGCAGCATCGGCGGCCTACACTCCGCCGGCTACGGCGTTAACAACGCCAGCAGCTACAATCCGCACCAGACGCAGTACATGGGTTCCAGACCCATACCAGTCACCGAACTATAGCTAGAAGCACCGCCCCCGCCTCCGCCGCACAGAGGTCGGGGCGCCTCGAATACACACACGCTGCAGCAGCTGCAGGTGCAAGTGCCCGACACGCAATCGCCCTTCGTGCAGCTTAGTCAAATTCACCTCATGTCGAACAATGTGCCAGCCAGCATCGCTACTGCTGCCGTCACTCCATCGCACTATCCGTCGCAACAGGACCTGCGCAAGGTGCCGAATGGCAAATGCACCCCGGGCCTCTCCTCGCTACCACGTCATGCCACTTGCCGTCAGCCGCAGTTGCAGCTACAGGAGAGCTGTCTGAACCAGACTAGTCTGGGTGGCGGTACGTTCAGCAAGCCGCTGTCTAATGGGACTGCCACCACCGATCGCCACATCCGTCTCACGCAGGACCACTTCAATCATAACCTCAACCACTACGGCCCACCCAGCACCTTGAACGGTATCCCGCTGCAAGATCCCGCCGGCTACATACACAACAACTCCCACTACTCACTGCCGCTGGATCACGATCTGCCGCCCAGTCCCACGCCGACGCCACCACCACCGGCGTTGCCTTTGCGCAATGGCAGCTGCGGCGGCGCTATGCTTATGCATAGCAACACCACCGGCCGGCGTTCGTTCATAGGCGGTAATAATATCAACAACAATACCAATGCAGCCCATAACAACAACAATAACAACAGCAGTTTACGGCGGTACCACTGATATTCGCTGCAAAAGGGCTGCGGTGGCCGAAGTGCGCAGGAGTCGTTTGAGATGTGGACATTGCAACACTCCTAGAAGCGGACACGGTTGTAGACATTGATGCGGAAAAACCTCGAAAAAGTGGTCCCGAAAGTGGAGAACGAGAATTTTATTCGTTATTCGCGAATTTTTTATTTAAACACAAAAAATCGACGATTTGCATATAATTCACAGTAAATTTTTCATCAGACTAGAACTTAATATTTGCATTTTATGAAAATTTAGATTATAAATGGTCGATTATTCGAAACATGTTTAAAAATTGATTGAACATATTTCAGTGTTAGTTCAAACTTTGTTTAAACATGTCCGAAATTTTAGAACGTCAATAACTCTTAATCAAAACGACCGAATTTAAGAATTTTAAATATATCTGATATGTGGACTATTGACGAAATGACATCTAATATAAACTAAGTTAAATTTGCAAATCTGACTGGACGTAAGAAATTTTCGTCGAAATTAAATAAAATCAATTTTTGATTTTCAAGTTTAGATTCTTCGAGTTCATCCTGAGTACCGCGTGCGCCACACTCTCCGTAAGCAATAAAACGTTGTTGTTGATAACGCCCATTAATAAATATAATTTAAACCAAATTGCTGTGTGGCAACCATTGAACAATTGAGACATTTATTCAGTTAAAGTAAACTTTTCAGTTAAAAATTCTGATTTTCATATTGAATTGTATATAAAATGATTAAATTTTGCAGTTTTGTATATCATATAATTTTGAAAAGCAAAACAAACGAACTAACAAAAGACATGGGGCAAAATTTAATTCCAGTGATGTTAATTTTAAGTTTCTATTTAATTGTATAAAACAAAAGATGTGTAAATAAAATTAAACTTTAGCAATAAAGCATTATATAATACAAATAAAATATATATATTATTAAAAAAATCAAAATATGAAAAATAAATAGATACAACATTGAGTTGTAGGTTACAAAAAAATCGTAAAAAGAGTCATTAAGCGTAGCATTAGATTTACAGCATAGCATAAACTCTAAGACACAGCATAGTTTTTAGGCATATGGAATTAATATATATGCAATATAAAACACAATTACACATTGAAATGGCAACTACTATTTGTCGCATACATAGATAGTCCAAAACATACATATAATATTGAAGCAATTACCATTTTGAAATTCTTAATACACAATGTAATTAAAAACAAAAAAAAAAAAATATAATAAAGTCTTATAGAATCATATTTGTGAACAAAGTTAAACATAAAATACAAAACACCAACACTCTAAATAAATTACGAAAAACAAAAAAATTCAATAAAAATATATAAATAAAGAAAACTTGACATCATTTTGTTTTTATTTTTATTTTAATTTTAATATTAATATTAAGGGGATTCATTGCAGCCGCGTAAACTTCTTAAATACTAAGGGGATTCATCTTAATGACGGACATTTACGTTTTCGTAAATATATAAATTTATGCGTAACTTGACACGAACACTCAAATTATAGCTTTGCGGAAACCTACTGATTTATATTTTTATTCACATAAATTCCTAGTTAAGTCACTTTAAACGCAGCATAAATTTTAAACACAAATTTGATTATTACGTACATTTTTTGACAAATAACAAAAAAATACAAACAAACATTTTGCTCTATATTTACATTATTTACATTATTTACATTATTTACATTATTTACATTATTTACATTATTTACATTATTTACATTATTTACATTATTTACATTATTTACATTATTTACATTATTTACATTATTTACATTATTTACATTATTTACATTATTTACATTATTTACATTATTTACATTATTTACATTATTTACATTATTTACATTATTTACATTATTTACATTATTTACATTATTTACATTATTTACATTATTTACATTATTTACATTATTTACATTATTTACATTATTTACATTATTTACATTATTTACATTATTTACATTATTTACATTATTTACATTATTTACATTATTTACATTATTTACATTATTTACATTATTTACATTATTTACATTATTTACATTATTTACATTATTTACATTATTTACATTATTTCCACACTAAATCTACAAATAAATGTATGAGTTGTGTGTACAATTGTATTATAAATTTTTTTCTTAAATTTCTACTATTTTCACTTCTTACAAGTTTTACTTATTTGAGTGCCATAAATGTAAAATTCGTAAACTGTAGTAATTTTACGCAAAATTGGTATCATATTTTTACGAGAATCATATACATTTTTTGCGTTATCTTTATTATAAATTTACCCTGTCATATTCTAATCATATTCATTACGAAACTGGTGGGTGTAACGATGTAAAAATGCAATCATCATTTCCCCATCATGTCTCTATTACAATTTCTACTAAAGATTAACGTACACAGAAATTATTGTACATCATAATTCTTAGTAAATTAGGAAAACAACTTACGTTTGTGTCAAACACGTATAAATTTATATACTTACGTAATCGTAAGTTTACGCAGTTGTTTTGAATACTCTTATTATATTTTATTATCGTGCTTATATTAGTATTGTCTGAAAATGTACTTTTTTATTTTTATAAGTCATGGTGGGTAATTTTCGTATATCATATTTTTTATTATGTACTTTTTTATTTTTATAAGTCATGGTGGGTAATTTTCGTATATCATATTTTTTGTTATTTAAATACAATTACTTCAAAAAAACTTTAAAAAAATAATATCGAAGAACGTTCTCTAGACACATTACAGATTTGGAATAATAAGAATATGCTGCCAATAAATTAAATTCACTATATTTATAATTCCATTTGATTATTTAATTTTCTTATTTTATTTATTAATAACACGGTGTTACAGCAAAAAATATACTTTAAACTTGGAATTGTTTTTGTAGAAGACCTAGTTAAGTTGAGAATAACAGGGTACGACATTTTTTTAATTCACCCTCAAAATCTGTCTTGATAGAACAAAACTGTTTTTTTCTTACGCTCAAAATAATTTATAGGACATTTTACGAAATATTTTTTTCTTATTTTTTGGTAAAATACGCGAAAAATTCGTAAACTACACGAAACATTTGTAACTTCTTTCGTATATATTACGAATCAATATTTGTTAAATTAAAATAACAATTAAATTATAAATATTTCGTTTAAATTACGAAACTTTTTATTGCTATTTTTATTTCAAAAGAATAACATATTTTACGAATATTTGTTTCGTAAAACTATGAGCATTACATTTTACGAATAAATTACTAAACTTTCGTAAACTTTGAAGCTGTATGTATAATTTTACGAAATATTCGTGTTTTTACGAACAACTAATAGAAACGGAAATACGTCTGCGTCAAAAAGCAATACAATGTTGCATTTTATTATAATTATTTTAGTATTTCATTGATTAAAATAATAAATACACTGATTAGACACTTTTGTACTTTTGACACAAACAGAATACAAATACAAACATATAAAATTTGTATTCTGTTTGTGTGAAATGTGTCAAATCAGTGCATAGAATTTCATATTTTTATTAATAAAATACTAAAATTATTAATATATTCATAAAGTTACGAATGTTCTTATTAAAAATACGAATTTATTCGTAACATTAAAAATGGCTTTATAAATTCACAAAAAAAAAGGAGTTTGTGGTCCATAAAATAAGATTTTGAGGGTGTATAAGAAATCTTTAACTCAACTACTTCATATAATAATTATAATATTAATTTAATTTTGTCACACCGTGTATTAATCGTGGTCTATATCGAAAAGCATTTTACGGAACAAAATATTAAAACGAATACAAGGGAGTTTAAATACTAAACAAAGTAATTTAGAAATGCTTATATGGCATGCAAACAAACACAAAAATAGGTTAGTCGAATTTATGATAAATAACAAAATAAGTACAGTACGTATATTATATACTTAAATTGAATAACGAATATCTTTGATCATTACAAACTAAAATATAAATAAAAAAAAATATTGAAAAAACATAGAAACTATTTTTACTTTTTGAATCAATTTATGAATTCATATGAGCACCAGTGTTTATATAATATAATAAATACATATGGATTTCGAATTAAGATTCGAAATATACCTACCTAAACACCCTACTAAAAAAAAAGTGAAAACTGAAAAAATATGAAAATTCAAATACAACATGAGTTACATATACTAGTTAGAAGTATTTAACAATATGTGCAAAAATATAAAACAATTAACTTCAAATTATTACATCATAAGCTACAATGTTACTACATTCCAAATTTTATTTGTATTTACTGAATTAATAAAAGCAACAGAAACAAAGGAAATAACGTTATAAAAGCAATGAAAAGAACGAATTTGCAACAACAAAAATGTATTATTACATTGATTATTTTTTTAGATAGTTGCGTTATTTTCTTGACAAATTATAAGTACTAAATAAACATATAATATCATGAAAAATAACAAATTTTGTTTGAATATTAATCAGAAGAACACACAGAGTGCAGAAAATCGTTATTAAAAATTGTTCTATTAAAGGAACCTTCTTTTAATTTGGGTTATATCAAAGGCGAATGAATTTAATTAATTGTTTAATTTATAAACGGAATTCACATTATTCAAATTTTGCAGTTAGTTGTGAAACCCAATTGTGTTTCGTCCTTTCGATATTTCCTTTATTGCTCCTTTGTACGGTTTGTTGTGGCTGATGTTGCTACTTTTTGTTTTACTAATTTATATGTTAATTTTTTGATGTGGTCGCATAATTTTTAAAATATATTTTTTTTTTTTTTTGTGTGAAGAGTTTTGCTGTTTTGCAATTAGACAAAAAGAACACAGTAAAATAAAAATGATGGAATTCTCTTTTTTAGTGGTTTTTCTTCGGATTTGGTTCTGGTTTGGATTTCTTCGGATATGGTTCACGAAATTATTTTTGGGAAATAAAAATGATCTAGTAGTTGATTTTTGTTTGTTGTTAATATAGATTGAATGATTCAAAATATATTAAAATAAGCAATACTTAATTTGTTTCATGATAACGTATACTTAGGGGAACCTTTGGTAAAGTGGGAAAAGTTTTCCTCCAAAAAAAAAGTGCACTTGAATATTTTATTAAATTCTTTTGAAAGGTCTATTCCATTCAGACTGGTTCATGAACTAACATTGTGCACATTGCGTATTGTGCAATCAGCTTTAAATATTTTGGAAATGTTTGAAAAATCTTGGGGTAAAGTGGGAAACTTGAAACATTTTTACCAAAATAATATTTTAGTCATTCTTTTTCATGTTCGTTTTTTTATAAAAAAGTCAAATATATTAAGGATGAAATAATTATACTAAGGTATTAAAAAATAATGAGAATGCAAGAAAAAAAGTTTAAATTCATAAATATTTCAGAAGTTAAGGAAATATATAAACAATTGTGCATTTATTCCTAGTCGGAATATTCTGAGTAACAATAGAGAGAGTTGCTGGTCCTCAAAATCGCACATTTCAAGTGTACAGGTCGCAGGTACTACACTGAGGAAAAAAGTAATAAAATTAAATACTTTAAAGTAAATACTTTTTTTTGATTTTTATTACGGTAATAAAATTTTAATTTAATCACAACGTCATAAACATGTCATTTATTTTTATAATATGTTTATTTTATTTATGATTTAAATACTTTTTTTTATTTAAATTAAAATCAAATACGCGCGTTATATTTTTTGTATGAAGTATTACGTTTTTTATTACAAAAGTATTTAAATCAAATTTTATTTAATTTTATTAAGTCACTTATTTCTTAGTGTAAAGTTTCAATTTCACTTTTAATTTCTTAGTTCAAATTTAATTTCTTTGATAAAAGTTGATAAATATTTACCGATGTATTCTTTTTGCACATTTTTACAATTCAGGTCTTATCTCACGGTGAAGTCAAAACTTTGCTTTTCATTGGTTTCTGCCAACGATCGAAGTTTTTTCAAAGCTAAACTAATTAAATAACTCATATCACACATTATTTTCACTAAAATTAGAAGAAAAATTGCTTAAATTACGTGTCCCACATTAACCCAGAAAATGTTTCCCACTTTACTCGAATAGAGCAATTTGAACATAAATTAGCACCATTTAACTAATGTTAAAGTATTTGCAAAACTTGTTTGTATTATGCGAAATATGCGATCATTTTCAACATACTGTCCTAATTAAAACGACAGTAATTATCACATTTTGAAAGCAAACACCAACACTCTAAAAAACTTAAAAAAAGGCTTTCACTTGTTCTCGAAATGCAATTAAAATTTATTATCTTGATTATGCCCTTAGATGAACAAATTGATGCCATATGAAGAATATTTTCGCAATTTCCCACATTACCCCATGTCCCACTTTACCCCAGGTTTCTTTACCTAATTCCGTCAACATAAATAAAGTTAAAATTGGAACCTACTAAATAAGAAAAGTTTAATTTTACAATTATTTTTGTCAAATGGAAACGAATCATTGTTCAATTATTTATTAAAATTGAACGATTTTTATGATTTTTTTTATTTTTTTTTTAATCAGGACAAAATTAAATAATCTACTACTCCCAAAATAATGAAATGTACGTAATTTCTGCTTAATTTATTAGTGTCAATTAATTGAAAACAGATTTGTATTGATTTTTGATAAAAAAAACGAAGCATTTCCACATCTTTATCCTGAACAAAAAATCGCCCTATCAGATCCCGTAAAAAATCCATTTCCATTTTTCATTTTCATCAATCCATTATGTAACAAATTGCTGAAATAACGGAATTAGGTTCAGGTGATGATGGATATAAAATTCCAATTAATTTAGGTAAGATTTTTATTTTATGTGAATTGCTAAGATATATTTTAAATTGTATACTGCGTATAATTTTTATCGCCTACACCCATAGTTTTTATATAATTTACTGTTTATTTATTGCTCGAAAATTTAGCAGAATGTTCTACACAAAATAATGCAGAGAAACAGAGACATATGGTGTAATTGTTGGCATGAATTAGAATAATAGTCTGCGGATGAGATAGGGCTGCCATTTAATATTCTTGTCTACAAAAAGACGTCCAAAATGGCAACAAACATTCCGCATTATTGTTATTGTTACAATGAACCACAGAGATGCAAGAGAACCACGGAGAAACAGACTTTTAGAAAAATGTTTTATTTAAATTATACATATTACGAAAATATATACACTAAGCAACTTATTGAAATAACTAAATAACTATTGTCCTATTAACTTATTGCCTGCTCGTTAATGGAAAATCCATTTTGGTTATAATAGAAACATTTATTTCATAATTAAAATATTTGTATAAATTGATTTTTCGTAATTTCCTTTGTATCAGGGACTATAATCCTTTTGCAATATCGATGCTGGGTCTAGTTCCAAGATTAAAAAAAAATATATTTTTAAAAGCCAAATAAAAAATATATGTTCCGATTCCGGATCCACACTTTTTTTAATAACTGTACCTATTCCGGTTCCAAACATTGAAACGGATCCGGTTTCAGTTTTTTGCGGAACTTAAACCCTTTGAAATATCGGTTCCAAGATTTTTAAAATGGCAATTCCGGTGCTGATTCAGGTTCCAACATTTTGGCATTTTTCTGGAATATTTCCGGCAAACGCACAGATAAATAGAATATTTTGGGAAGTGTACAGCAGGTTGTAAAATTTACTGGCTTTTTATTGGCATATTCACGCCATATTTTGGGAACGGGCATGAAACAGACAGCTTTTGATACAAACTCCGCCTTTGTCTGTTTGTAATATTTCGATGAAATCCCGAGACAAAATTTTTGGAATTTTTTTGGAATATTTCGGGCATATTTCCGGCAAACGCACAGCTAAATGGAATATCTTGGGAAGTGTATAGCAGGTTGTAAAATTTGATGGCATTTTAATGGCAGATTCACGCCATATTTGGGGAACGGGCAGACAACAGACAGTTTTTGATACATACTCTGTTTGAAATATGTCGAGGAAATGTTTCTAAACTGCCTTGACCCTGCCAAAAATGTTGTCTGGAGTGTTGGCAAAAAAAACTTTGTGACATTTTATGCATGTTTTTTTTTTTAGTGTACCCCAACATTGATCATAACTTTGCCGCGCGCCACAATTTCATTTTTCCTTTTTAAAAATTTGCATGCTCATGATTCTTATTGTAATTTTTGTTTTATTTTTGATGCCATTTTCGGACATTGTCACCATTGTAAGAATCAGCATCGTCGTCAGTTCATGTGGCGATTTCGGTGCCTGGGGTCCTTCCTGCGGGCTTCATTCATACCGCACATTGCATGGCACTAATTATTCCGCAAATGTATTCGCCTTATTGCCGCCACACAAACACGAAATGAAATTCTATGCGAAAAAAAAATGCGCGTCGCTAAAATTTAAAAATGCTGATGGGCAAAAAATTAAATGCCAACTGGCATAATTTTCATAACATGGTTTCAAGCATTGTTGTATTGTTATTATATTCGTTTTTCTTGCTGTTCATTTTTTTTTTAGTTTCAAATTTCGTTATTATTTTTTGGTGTTTTGTTTTATTTTTTTATTTTTATATTTTCCGCTTTGTGGTCAGAATATGATACTTTTGTGGTTGCATGAAGTCAGCACAACGACAGAAATTGCATTTTGTTTGAATGCTAAAAGTTTTGCCAATTTTGATTTTATTAAAACAATTATAATCTAAAATTATGCTATTCAATGTATATACTGTAATTTGATGTTACTAATAAAAAAGTGGCAAATAATTACAATGAATACGTAAAAAATTATTGTTTATTAATTATGATTTATTATTCGAACGTTTTATTAACCTTGATGTTGAATCAGATAAATTATGCTTTTTAGCCTGGCACTTTAAAGCTAGGTATATAAAAGTTATAAATTAAATATTTGTTAAATAAAACGATACTTACCATATTTAAGTACATTTCAAGGGTAGTGCATTTCAATGGAAATGTTTAAATAAATAATACTGGACCACACAATACGGTCAATCGCTTATCACGTACGTACATTTTTAAATGCAACATCTGAGATCAAATATTGCAAAGTCCCTGGCATTTTGAAGGAAACAAAAACCAGTTGGGAAGGTTAGATCACATGGGAAATTTTAAAGTAGGTGTAATTATGATAGTTAGGATTATCAAAATTATAGTCGGTCTAAGCCGACTATAAATACCCTACACATATGTGTGGTTACCATTCAAAGTGATATATAGGTCACCAGGGTATACGAATCCTGAAAATAACTACAAACATTCAATCGCTGAAGAATTTCCATTCATTTGATACCCATATTTACAAATGGGTAGGTGTACCGAATTCCGCAAAACATTATTATCATGTATTTGAGCATAATATCAATATATATTTGACCAAAAAAGTTTACCTAAGCACGTATACATAAAAATTGATCTTTATATGTACATTTTATATGAGGTATTTGAACATAAGTGGTCGGATCATAGGTCACAATTTACCGATTTTTCCAATTTTTTCGCACATACAGCGTAGATATATTAGTAATCTAAGTTATAAGTTTCATTTATCTAGCTCTTCAATTTTAAAAGTAGTAGGGATTTCAACAGACAGACAGACGGACAGACGAACATCGCTAAATCGACTCAGGAGGTCATGCTGATCAAGAATATATATACTTTTCCATACCGGAGATGCTTCCTTCTGGGTGTTACAAACGGCGTACCAAACTGAATATACCCTTTCACTCTTAGTGTAGGGTATAAAAACTATTTAAGTAGATAATGGTAATTAAAATGTTAAATGCCTAAGCGAATCCTATAATAAATTAATATGATTTATAGTATATAGTAATGTTTGCATAACTAATAGATAGTGCAAATAGTAAAAGCTCAACAAATTTGTCAATTGTAAATTTTAGTTGTTTCATCGCCGATAACTTTTATAAGAATATTGATAAGGTAATTACTTATATCAATTATTAAATTAATTAAAAACAAGTATGGAAATTTCGATTTAATTGTTGGTAAGAATTGTATGAAAGGACTATAAACACTCTACACGTAAGTGATAATGGTTACATTTCAAAGTGGCTCAGAGGTCCCCAGGAAGAGTTCATGAAAAAACCTGTATTCTTGCAATCTTGAAAGAATTTCCTTTCATTTGTGTACCCATATGGGCATTTCCAGAAAAACGTCAACAAGGACTGAAAAATTCAAATCTTTGATATAACGATATATTTGAAATCATAACTATGTGAATCTAAATATCTCAAAATAAAATTCTATACCATTAACGGTAACGTATACTTATAAAGATACGTTACTATACAACTTTTAAATATAACAATTTTCATGTACTTTGAGTAACCAAATTAAATATTTTGAAGGAAATATTATTTTCTGTTTTTTTAGACAACGTTAGTTAATATTTCTAAAGCTTAAAAATAAGCATTGAAATTAAAATTAGAGACAAATTTTGTTTTTTTTTTATATAAGTGTGACCTATTTTCACGTACGTAACCAAAAAAATACATATATTATCATATTAAACTAACAACATTTTTTAAAGAGTTGAGTCCTCTGTATATAAAGCCCGAATTTCCTCGGCATTTTCAAAAACTTCCTAATAACTCAAGTACATTTTGAACAGCATACTTTGAGTACCAAAAGAGTAAATAAATATAAAAAAAAATGTTTAGCAGTAAGTAATAGTAGTTCATATAGAATGTCCGGAATTATTCTGTGATTTATTACGAAAAAACTATAATTTTTCGAAATAATGTGTAAATATATAAATAAAACAAATGATTTCAGCTAATTTCTAAAATAGTTCAAAAAAATAATTTGTACGCATAATTCGCTGATATTTTGGAATACCCATATGAACCTCAAAATGCACTTTCGTTTTTGTCCCGTCCGGAACGACAACTATTTAATTTATATCTTTTGATCTACCGTATAGAGTTATCTAATATTTGTATATGTTTAGTCCTATTTAAATACTACTTGCACAAACAAATCGAAAAAAGTAAATTCTTTAATTTTCCTTCGCATCTCCTGGAAATGTAAGAATGGGTAAGTGTGCCGAATTTCGATTTTTCGGTAACCACAACTCGTTTCAGTCATTATACATTTGAACAATAATTCACTTTGGGCGGTATAAAGAAAAATTCATCCGTAAATGTGAGGTTATATGAGGTATTTGAATATAAGTGGTCGATTTTCTTGTTCAGAAAGTGTAGGTCTGTACGATTTATACGGTTCTCTCAACCGGTTCTCACATCCAGTCTGTTCTTATATCCAAAACTAAGAAAAAAATTGTCTAATCCCAATTTAAAACAGTATTAGAATTATTTCCCAAAAGTTTGATATCAATTTGAAGTGTGTATAAGCTAATATCCCAAGCGCCAACCGAATATGTCGTTTTATTCGAATGATGTTGGTTTTTCTTTCTTTCAATCTCATGCCAAACGAGGATTTTTCTGTATATAATTTCTGTATATAATTTAAAAAAGAACTTAGTGTTCGAAAACAACATTTTCGAACAACAAAATTTTATGTTTCTCCTATTAATTTTTGCAAAAAAATTCTATATAAATACGACCAAATGAATTTTCGGTCTCCTAATGGCGCTAAACAGAAAAAAATAATCGAGGTAAATACAGCAATCAAAATTAAATGTACACTATTCATTGATCTAGCAATGACATTGTTTCCATTTTCATGTATTGAGCAAACACATTCGCTAAAAATGTTATTTGCGTCCAAAAATTCAAATTCTAAGCGAATTCCATTTTTAGTTTTCGACATGGATCCCGAATAGATGATATTTGCATTAAAGTGGTTAACAAATAAATATTAAAGTACTTCAGGAAACTTAAACGGGATTTTCTAAGTGCCCAATCCGCAAAATTATTCAAAAAATGAGGCACCTAACCGAAGAGTTTCTAATCTTGTGTTTTGTATTTTTAATTTTAGCCATATTTGGCCATTGGGTGATGGCAACACTGGCGAGTACACGCACACACACCACGCACTGTTATAGCGAACACGCACTGCTATATCATCAACGAGGCAAGCGAATACACATAGCTGGTGCCAGCAATATGAAGAATGTGTACGCCAGGCATGTCAAACACGCGACCCGCGGGCCACATGCGGCCCTCCAACATTTCTGTGCGGCCCGCGAATACTTTGTAAATAATATAACGTGTCGATCATGTATTTCCCGGTGACAACGATATCGGCTACAATTCGTTTGAATGTCGGTTGAATATCGTGTGACTACAACTTTTGATTCATGTATCAAACAAAACGTTGAGTACGCTCGTTTTGAGAGTTTTTTTGTTGCCAGCATATAAATCATACGACAAAGTAAAAAAAAAAATTAAATTTTGTTTATGAAAAATAGTTGGCAAAACAAAAATTTTGAACAAACGTTCGATTCAAAGAGCGAAACGAACGAAACGTTTGAAATACGTTATACAAATTTTAGACGAAGGGGACTGGAAACGAATCGTAGTCACACGAAAATAAAAAGATACATGATTTGGGGATAAGAAAAATATATTTTTAAGAATTGAAAATTTTTAAAAATATTTTATTTTCAGGCATTAAAATGATTATTATATTAAATAACGGAGGCATAATCAAGATTACCATTTATTCTTGGTTAAAAATTTATTAATTTATTTAAAAAAAATCAATATTTTTATATTTTCCAAAATTTAATAATGAAAAATTGAGACTCGAAGACTCGAGTCTGAATTTATTTTCATAATTTTCATTTTAAATATTATACATGGCGTTGAACAAATGGCTTAACAATAATGTTTATCTTTTTTTCATCAAGTAATATTGTTTTTTATTCATAAAATTTTAAATTTAATGTAAAGTTTTGAATATCCCTTGGCTATAGTTCACCGGCATTTATAAAAAATATATAGTAGCTGATAGTTTTGTACGTCTAACAACGAAATGATAAATACATTATTGTTTTTTGTCCGAATATTAAAAATAAAAGGAGAGAAAAATAATCAAAACTTAAAAATCTTAAAAAATAGACCCTATTTAACAAAACCATTTTCGGAATTAGCTCCAGTATCAAATAAAGGCGCAATCAAAATAAAAGAAGAATCAAAAATTTGTAGACAAGAGTCTTGCATTGTAAAAATTGGAATTGAATTCATTTTAACATTTTTTTTTGGTAAGTAAAACTTTTTGTTTAGAGACATTCCACACCAAATCTATCAGAGTTCCAGACTCACCTTCTCCAGAGATACATTGGTCCAAAGTTTCAAAAAATTAATTAAAAAATTACCTCATTTTAAGGATAATAAAATAAACTTTGTTATAACTCCTAAATCCGTACATCTCTAATCAATGGATTGCCCTTGCAATTTAAATTAGTTGTGCATAAAAAGGAACCCTTTTCAAATTTATATAAATTTCAAATTTATATAAATATCAAATTTATTTTAAATATCGTATATTTAAAAAAAAACTTTTTCAATATGTTTGGTAAGAAGTCTGCCATGTGGTTTATGCCTCGAAGTTTTCTCGAACTATCTTGGATAACAAAAATTCGATCTCGTTGCTAATTTTTAAAATTTCGTAATTTTAGTAGAGTCAAATTTTATGTTAGGATATTTAAACATTTTCCACATCGCTATGTTTTTGAAATATATCTCTATATATTTGAACTATTTGATGCAATATTAATCCAGAATCGTTTTTATTATCGTTTCCAAAAAAAAAAACGGCCATATAGCGCTTTGAACTATTTTTGTAGTTTTAGTACGATTTGGCCTTCGACATTGGTACAAGAGCTAATTAGATATCGTACGATTTTGCGGACATAAAAAAGTTGCAACTATTTTGGATGATTGTTAGATCTGTTTTACAAAATTGTCTCTGGTGTTTGAAATATACTCCATTGTATATACCCCTGACAAAATTTTTGGCAGGATCAAAGAAATTCGAACATTTTTTCGATATATTTCAAACAGACAATAATCGCACCATTTTTTGCAAAATTTTCGCCTGCGGCGCTTTTAACAAAGATCAATGAAAGATTTTTCATCTTAGTTAGTTTGGTTAGGTCGTGAGGATGTTGACAATGCAAATATATAAAGATATTTGACGCTTGCCAACCCACTGAGACCATTTTTGGTCCATTGTGTTACCTCTGTTTTATTGTATACTAGCTGGACCCGTGCACGACTCGTGCCAAGATTTTCTGAATTCAAAGATATGGAGCGATTTTATTAATATAAAAAACATTTTATTATTTATATGAGGGGCCCGTGCTTAGCTGTTGAAATTTATTTATTCGTTTTATAAATGTGGTAACCAAATAATTCTCCGCCAAAACAACTTTTCTCAAAGACAATTTTTTCTCAGACTGTGCTTCTCCGCAGAATTATTCCCAGTAGATATCTTCCCCGTAAAATCCACATAGAACGCTTTTCCGTAGAATTTTCAACGTAGAATTCATCCCGGTAGAATTGTTCCCGGTAGAATTCTTTCCCGTAGAATTCTTTCCCGTAGAATTCTTCCCCGTAGAGTTTTTCCCAGTAGAAGTTTTAGTGTGGTGGGTTTTAATGTAGTAAGTTTCGGTGTAGTGAGTTTAGATGTGGTGAATTTTGGAGTGGTGAGTTTAATTGTGGTTAGTTTTGGTGTGGTGAGTTTTTGTGTGTTGAGTTTTAGTGTGGTGAATTTGAGTGTGGTGAGTTTAAGTGTGGTGTTTTTAAGTGTGGTGAGTTTTAGTGTGGTCAATTATAGTGTGGTGGGTTTTAGTGTGGTGAATTTTAATGTGGCGTGTTTTAGTGTGGCGTGTTTTAGTGTAGCGAGTTTTAGTGTGGTGAATTTTATTGTGGTGAGTTTTAGTGTAGTGAATTTTAGGGTGGTGAGTTTTAGTGTGGTTAATTATAGTGTGGTGGGTTTTAGTGTGGTGAATTTTAGTGCGGTGAGTTTTAGTGTGGTAAGTTTTAGTGTATCGAAATTTGAGTGTAGTGAGTTTTAATGTGGTGAGTTTAAAAGTGATGAATTTTAATGTGGTGAAATTTTAGTGTAGTGAGTTTTAGTGTGGTGAGTTTTAGTGTGGTGTAATTTTAGTGTGGTTAGTTTTAGTGTGGTCAATTTTAGTGTGTTGAATTTTTGTGTGATGAGTTTTAGTGTGGTGAGTTTTAGTGTGGTGAATTTTAGTGCGGTGAGTTTTAGTGTGGCGACTTTTGGGTATAGTGAGTTTTAGTGTGGTGAGTTTTAGTGTGATGAGTTTTAATGTGGAGAAATTTTAGTGTGATGAGTTTTAATGTGGAGAAATTTTAGTGTGGTGAGTTTTAGTGTGGTGAATTTTAGTGTGGTGAGTTTTAGTGTGGTGAAATTTAAGTGTGGTGGGTTTTAGTGTGGTGAGTTTAAGTGTGGTGAGTTTTAGTGTGGTGAGTTTAAGAGGTTAGTTTTAGTGTGGTGAGTTTTAGTGTGGTGAGTTTTAGTGTGGTGAGTTTTTGTGTGGTGAGTTTTAGTGTGGTGAGTTTTAGTGTGGTGAATTTTAGTGTGGTGAGTTTTAGTGTGGTGAATTTTAGTGTGTTGAATTTTTGTGTGGTGAGTTTAAGTGTGGTGAGTTTTAGTGTGGTGAGTTTAAGTGTGGTGAGTTTTAGTGTGGTGAGTTTTAGTGTGGTGAGTTTTAGTGTGGTGAGTTTTAGTGTGGTGAATTTTAGTGTGGTGAATTATAGTGTGGTGGGTTTTAGTGTGGTTAATTTAAGGGTGAATTTTAGTGTGGTGAGTTTCTTTTTCTTTTTCTTTCCTTTTTTTGTTTTATGTGATTGGTTTTGTTTTTGTATTTTTGCTTTTGTTTTGTTTTGTGTTGTGCTTTTGCTTTTTTGTTTTTATTTTTTTTTTTTGTATTTGAGTTTTTTGTTTCATGTTCGTTGCTGGTGAAAGTGCCGAGTTATATCGTGTTTAGGTTGCATGGGAGGTGCCACGCCTCTTTGCCCAATCCCGCCTATATATAGCCTATCATTCCTTCCAGACCATACCGCATCTGTGGTAAAAATTTCAAGACAATCGGATCAGCCGTTTAGACGGAGAAGCGGAACAAACGTGATTGCTTTTGTTTTTGTATTTTTGCTTTTGTTTTGTGCTTTTGGTTTTTTTTTTTTAATTTTTTTTGTGTATTTGAGTTTTTTGTTTCATGTTCGTAGCTGGTGAAAGTGCCGAGTCATATCGTATTGAAACTTTAGGTTGTATGGAAGGTGCCATGCCTCTTTGTCCAATCCCGCCCATATATAGCCTATCATTCCTTCCAGACCATACCGCATCTGTGGTAAAAATTTCAAGGAAATCGGATCAGCCGTTTAGACGGAGATGCGGAACAAACGTACAAACGTACAAACGGACAAACGTACAAACGTACAAACGAACAAACAGATTTATTATATTAATAGGATATCCATCATCTTAATATTATATTTTATTTTACAACGGACGAACCAAATGTATGGTACACAATTGCGGCCCGCCTCATCTTGTGAGTTGCGGCCCGTGATGGCAAATGAGTTTGACATGCCTGGTGTACGCTAATACAATTATTAATTTAGTCGGCTCAGTTCTAGCAAAAGTTTGATTGTGTTGATGTACCGTTTTGGCTATATTTACGATTTTTTTTTGTGTACTAATACCGTAGCGTGGTTATCTCATTTGGTTACTGCATTCCAATACTAGGGAAAAGTTGCTGGTACGTAGATGGCATATGGCATGAACATTTATATTAAATCAACCAAAATACACGATTTTTTAAGAATTTTTAAAAGGGTCCTTTTTAAGGACATCAATTTTGAAACCCAAGGATAATGACCACGGGCCACATGTTAAAGTTTAGAACTTACAACATTTTTTTCATAAACTAATAAAAAAGTACTATAAAATCAATATTTTTGTGCTATTAAAATAGGATAAATTATTATTTTAATGGGTAAATACCATTAAAACGAAATACTATTAAATTGTTTTTGTGTTTATATCCAAATATTTTTTTTGTATACTATTTAATTAATAATTGTCCCATTGACAAATTTTAATTGGATTTTTTTCTGAGTGTAGAAAACATTTTTCTATCCGACGCTAACGTTGCCTATGAAAAGCTTTCACCCTGCGTTCGGATTTGGCATTAACCTGAAGGTCTCACCACTTTGAGTAGAGATACAACACGCACAGCTTGGTGACAAAGATCGGCCTAAAGCGCCAAACTATTATTATTAATAACCTTTAAACATAGATATTTAAAAGGAAGGATTTCATATAACTATTAACAAATGCTCTTTATTTTTAGAAATAAAATATAAGTAATTGGTCAGTCGTTTGTATTAATGTCCACGAATTTCAAATTTTATTTTTTCGAACAAAAGAAAGTGGTCACTTTTGCAATTGGGAGCATTTTCTTCGAGTTTTCAGCAATGTCGATTTTTATTAATATAACCCAATGTCCATGGACATTATGTCTGTTGGACATTATTTGAATTTGTGAATGGACTTTCTGGCTGTTTTGAATCAGATATAAAGTTTATGAACTTATTAAAAATCTTAATACTAAGATATTGTCTTAACGTGCTCAAAGTTCAGTCAGTACAAATTGGGTGTTTTGTACCAACATATAAAACAACAAACAGTTGGCAAAATGCATTGAGTGGCAGATCGTATAGTTGTTTCAGAGGCAACCAAGCCCCTTCATCAGCGATATTTCTCCGCAGATTATTTGTTTTTGGTTCTTTCTTCCTTGTACATAATTCTTATTGTGTTCATTGGAAAAGGAAAACTTTAGCGACTTCAAATTCAAAATCTGCAGAGGAATATCGCTGATGAAGGGGGTTGGCTGCCTCTTAAACAGCTGTACGATCTGTCACTCAATGCATTTTGTCAATTGTTTGTTGTTATATTTGTAGGTACAAAACACCCGATTTGTACTAACTGGACCTTGAGCACGTTAAGACAATATCTTAAAATTATCAAGAGGTCGTAAAACAAAAACAATTAAATCTTAATATTTTTAAAAATCGCCAGATCATTGAAAATTTTTAAATTAATTAATTTTTTTTGCAGGCAAAAACTTAAATAAAATGTTTTTTATGTAAAGGTTTATGAACTGCTAGTTATCGATATAGCGCAAGCATATTTTTTCCTCCATGAAATGTTGTAATATATTAAATGCTCTTATAAAAGTGAGTAGCTGTCGAATAACCCCTTATAGACACCAACCGCATGTGTACATGTTAAAAATAATAGTAATAATAATAAACAGTTTTTTACACATGTAAGTATGATGCTCCAATTGCAACGAGACACCGTTCCGAACCCACGTCTGCTCCGTGAGTCCCACTGGAGTTCATGCATTTGTGGTTGGAATAAGTAATTGATTGTTTATTGAAAAACATTTGTATTTTCCCATAAGTTATAAATAAAAAATATTGACCATTTACTAAACGATATTTCAAAACGTTAAATCGACGATATCAACTCCACTGAATACGCATTCATACAGGCGGCAGCCAGTCAAACAAACAAACAGCCACCGAACGCCCTACCGACCGCCCGCCCGCGCAATACACCCCATACATCATGCGTTCGTTCCTTCACTGTTCAGTCGTTGGTGTTCGTGCTGCAGTCCAAGGGGAGCATTAAGGGTGCACACACACATGCCATGCATATAATAAACACGCAGTGCACTCTTGTGTGCGGGGAGTGCAGCAGAACATGTCGGACCGGGGTGTTGGACAGGGGTGTCGGCGCAAAAATGATTCGAATAATGGAGCGATATCGATAATATTGCATGGAGAATCGTCGGAACGTGTAATAAAATGCAACTGCTTTCGCGGCTGTGTTGCTGCGGCACAAAGCAAACATGTTGTCGGTTCGCATGTGTTGTGTCAGGACCCGGAGGTCATCGGAGAGGTGAGTACACTAACGAGTGCAGTTTGCAAAAGTTTATTTGAAATATGTAATTCTGATGGATTGTTTTATGAAACCAGGCACTTTTTAGTTGTAGTCATATTTTTCCTTTTTAGAAATCAACTCAATATAATGCAAAATCGTTATAATTAAAGTTCCATCGAAATCTTTGATTGACAACGAAACATACTACGGGATCATTTCATTCCATTGTGACAGGCGTTACATCCACATGATTAAAACACTTCTCATTTGATAAATCATAAAGGATAGTTTTATTTTTAAGAAGCTCTTATAGTTCTCTATTCATGTTAAAAGCAAATATTTGCAATAGGTACTATATTTCTATCTTCTATATATATAAAACTCTTGGTCCGTCTATCAGTCTGTTGGTTCCAACATCATGTCTAAACCACTAAACCGATTTGACCGATTTGCACGAGGATACCATGGAGTCAGCAGGGTGGCATAGGCTGTATATGGACGGGATTAGACAAAGGGGCGTGGTACCTCCCATATAACCTAAAGTTTCAAAACGATATAACGGCACTTACACTAGCTACGAACATAAAATAAAATCAAATTTAAAAAAAGTTACAAAAGCAAAAACATAAAACAAAAAACACAAATGCAAAAGAAAAAAAAAATAACAAAAACAACAGCAAAGTAATAAAAAAAAACAAAAGTTAAACAAAAACAAAAGTAAAACAAAAGAAAACCACAAAAACAAAAGAAAACCACAAAAACAAACGCAAAAACAAAATACAAAAAGAAAAACATAAAAACAAAAGCAAAATCAAAATCACAATACAAAAGCATAAACACAAAAACAAAATTAAAAAAAAAAACATAAAACAAAAGCACAAAATCAAAAACGCAAAAATCCAAAACGCAGAAACAATAGAAAAAACAAAAGTAAAACACAAAACAAAAGCAAAAATACCTATACAATAATATAAGAAAAGACTCAAACAAAAGCAAATAATAAAATAAAAAGCAAAAGAAAAAACACAAAAACGAAATTAAAACCAGAAACAAAAATAGCAAAAACACAAAAGCAAAAATACCAAAAACGTACATATAAAATTTAAAACACAAAAGCAAAACACAAATACACAAAAAAATTAAAGCAAAAACAAAAAGTCAATTTCAAAAATCAAAAGGAAAAACAGACGAAACCAAATAAAAAAATGCAAATAAGGAAAAATCAAAATAAAAAGAATAGCAAAAACAAAAAACGGGAAAAACAAAAAAAAAGGGAAAATGAAAAAACAAAAATAAACATCTATGCTTAAAAAATGGATTAAAGAATCCAAAAAATAAAACACCCGTTGCGAAGTCCGGGTAGTCTTTCCATAATTTCGATTTTAAGTCCAGCCACTGGAATTTCATTGCAGTTATAAATTCTATAATGGTATCATCGATGATGGTATCAAATGATATGTATTAAATATTGATTCGAAAAATATAAACACGAATAATAAATATTAATTTGTATAATTATAATAAAAATATCTGTTTTTTTATTAATTAATTAAATTTATGCATATTTGATCATTTTATAAATACACCTAAAAAATTACTATAGTAAATTAAATACAATTTTTGTCTTTGTTTTGTATATGTAGGTCTACTACATTTTGTTAGTTTTTAAATACATTTGTTGTTATTTGACTTATATTGACTACATCATATATTGGAAATTTTATCTATACATATTACAGAAACTGTTTAATTTTTTGCTCTTATTTAAATTATTTCAAATTCGTGTGGGCACACGACGAACGTATTATGAATGGTCGTTTGTCGCGTAGGTATAAACGAATTCATTGACTACATATTGCAGAAACTGTTTTGTCACACACACGGTCAAACACACGACGGACGAATGCGAAAGTGAGAAGTTATCAAATAAAAACCCAAACAGCCCAAGCATTTGACCTAAACGAGAACTAGTGATGCCAACTAATTGAATCAACTTTTTGAACAAACTGAATTTTTTTGGTTTTGAAAATAAAAATTGTAATATACATGTATACTCTCTGAGAAGACACATAATTTTCTGACAGCTTGTTATTGGCAGATACATGATGAATTTGTCGAACGGTAAATTTGTTGTTGTTTTCAATGATCGCTCTATCATTTCGCTCGCCGCTTGTATTCTATTCAAGCATTTTAATACAAATGTTTTCAAATTTTGTATAGCAATGCAGCCAAATTAAGAGTTTATTTTCTATACACAGAGAAAACAAAATACTGTATTTAAGTACGAAAAAGATTTAGAATAGCACCATCTCAAATTCGACTAATATTAAGTCCGCACAGACTTATATTAAGTACGTACGGACTTAATATAAGTCTGTGCGGACTTAACTTTAGCCTGTGCGGACTTAACTTAAGTCTGTGCGGACTTAATATTAGTCGAATTTGGGATGGTGCTATTCTAAGTCTTTTTCATACTTAAATACAGTATTTTTTCTTTCTGTGTACAAAAACAACTACAACATTAGTAATTTCCCATCGAATTCGTTTCTTTAGTTCAAATTTGTATTTAACAAAAAATCTATTCCAATTTTCATACAATACTAGAGCATTTCTATCATGCATAATTCAATATTTATAACCATTATATCTATCCAAAGTATTTAATAAACAAACTATTTATCTTACTGGCTACAGACAACGTTCGAAAATTAAAAGTAATAAATACCAACTCCGTCCAATTGCCATAGATCGTTTATGTTCTTGTGCATGTCCAGCTATAAAAAATCATCCGACATGTGCCAGCTAGTCAGCCTTTTTGTAATATATTTCCTTTTCGTTTTCATTTATGTGGAAAATCGCTTGGCAGCAATTTTCAATTTTCCCTTCATTTTTTTTGCAGGAAATCGCAGCTGACCGTCTCGTTTGTGCGCCAAGCGGCGGCGGTGGTCGTTTTTCCATTAGCTCGAGCAACGACATCCCGTCGTATGACCGGATGCAGAGACGTATGACCGGAACGCTCTTTGTTAGCACGTTGCACTTTGGTATAGAAAATTGGCAACGCTGCACGATTGACTGACTCATGCAGACAGAGGGAAACGCATATGTATAAACAGAACGACAGCCAGTTCACATAATTGAAGAAACGGCGCAATTTCTACTCTCGATTAACACGTTCTTCGATTTCTTTGGCGTTCCAATTTGAGTGCGCCACCCTTTGTACGAGCACCAAATAACCAACCAACCATCCAGGCAGGCAGCCAGTCAACATATTCAGTACGAGTGGCAGGACTCATGCGTTGCTCACGTTGAGATCCTTTCGCATACAGCATCGAATGAAGGCAGCAGGATGGCGGCGATTCACGTGCTATGTCGACAGTTGAATACACTTTCACGGATTCGTTTATTATTGCTGTTGTTGCTGTTGTTTATACCTACATCAAGTTGCCCTTGTGCTGTGCACCACCACTGCTGTACGATTTTAATATCGTATCTGCGCACTGACGTATTGAACTATATAGTGCTGGCCCCGAAAATTCCCTTGGCACTCATCATTTACGGCATCATTACTTATTTCTATTATTTTATAGCGTTGAGTGAGTGCTATGTGCAATTTTTTATTTATTTTTTATTTCGTACTCCTTGCAATTCAATTTCAAAAGAATAATAAATTATAGTTGAACTGTTCAAAGTGTATATCTCCAAACGGTGCAGATATACTTTCTGAAAAATCGACAAAAACACCGGATAATCGTTAATGATTTAAATTTAAGTAGTATCAATTCGTTGGTAAAAACTTATTGAATAAAAATTTAAAAAAAAGTAAAACTTAAATAATACTATCATAAAAAATGGCGTTTTTAATTGATGGTATTCTTAAATATTCATAGTGAGTCCTTTCACTGGTGCAGATAGTGTGTCGAAAGATTTGCATTAGAAATTTAAGCCCACACGAAGGGAAATAAAATTCTAAAACTCGAGAAGAATTCCGTTATAAAGAAAAATGGTAGAATTTGACTAATATGAATAAAATACTACTTAAATTCAAAAATTTGTCAACTGAATATTAAGAAAGCAAATTACTTAGTTGTCAAAAAAGTAACGACAAAGCAAGATCGTAAAAACAACAACTATATGAACACGTGTTCATTACTTTTTGGGACGAAAACAACAACATTTTTGATACCAAAGAAATTAATAACTGAATTCAAGAATAATTCTACTTAGTTACTTTTTTCTTGAAATTAAGGATTTTTCGATTTAGCTTTATATTACTCCATATACTTCTTGATTCCTTCTGGATTATAGAACTTTTTTCCCTTCGTGTAGGTGCTATGAATACAGTTTCCTACAGAAAGTCAGTACCGAAAATCTCGAAAATAAATACCTGGGTTGCGAATAAAAATAACCAGCAATTAAATGAATATAACTGAGTTTAAAGTTTTTGCCGCTAGATTATTTTCTAAAAACGGAATACTTAATAAAATGAAAATATTACTGTATTTATAGCACAGTAACTGCTATTTGCCACATATTACATTATTGATAAATTAATGGTATATGTTTAAATTTGGTCAATATGATGCATACTATTATTACAATAATAATTAAAAAATTATTAGTTTGCTTGTAATAATAATAGTTTGGTACTACAGTCCTATAAGAACTTAGGCCGAGCTCTCTCACCATTTTGAGCTGTGCGTGTTATATTTGTACTCAAAGTGGTGGGACCTACAGTTTATTGCCGAATCCGAACGGCGGGTGCGAGCTTTTCATAGGCAATGTTTTACTCTCGTAGGTTTGCCATTTACTGTCGAGAGATAGCGCGGTAGAGAAAAATGTTTCTATGAAAAGATGTTGTTTGCTCCAGTCCAGGCTTGAACCGGGGACCTTTCGGATCGCAGTCCAACGCACTAAACACTGAGCTACCGCGGCTGAAGTTTGCTTGTACCATTAATTTTATTTGCGACCGGTTATCTATAATTTTTTTTTTTAGTCGAATTAAATTTTATTTTTCAAATATTATAATATTAGTTACATATACATAATATAATATATATATAATATATATTATACTTAGTTTATGAAATGTCAAAAAGCTGTACATTAAAATAAACTTAAGTTTAAAAATAACGATAGTTTAGTCTTCACCAATTACTTTGAGTAATCAATTAATCAGGATTCTTATTAATCAAAATTGTGATTAATCATCATTTTTATTAATCAGAATTTCTGATTACCTAACTTCTGCGTCGCGAAATATTTCAAAATACTTTACAATATGGTTCTTGAACATTTAAAATACTTCCTTTTATTTTCTTAGTTATTTTAAAGATATATTTTCACGTTGTTGACAAAATGTTCAAATGTTGTTGAATAAAATGTATCATATTTAATTAATCAAAATTCAGATTAAACAGGGTTCCTTTTTAATCAGGGTTTCTGATTTATCGTTTAATAAATTAATCAGGATTCTGATTAATCAATATTTTTGATTAATCGATAAATCAAAACAGGCCTAATTGAAATTATTAAAATGATTGTACTCAATTTTTCAAAAACTATTAAATTCATTATAAAACTGTTTAACTAATGTGAAAAAATGATAAATATATGAACTATAAAATCAATGGTCGCACAAATAAGTACTTAATATGACATTTATCACAAAACTTCATGTTTAAACCCGTTAAATGTAGTACAAATTTCAATTATTCAGGACTAATCCTGGGTTCCCGGTATTTTTTTTTATAAGTCCCGGGATGGTCGAAATTAGAGTTGGCACGAACAGCACGGGCACGCCGATAGGTGACACGCACGAGCATGAGCCCGACGAGTAAATTTACAGGCACGCACGAGAAGCACGATAAAACACGGGATTTTAAAAGACACGAAGAAACACGACAAAACACGAAAAAAGCACGGAAAAAAATGAAAAAGCAAGCGAAACTTGAAAAATAATACCAGAACCGTTTTTGAAACCAGAATCGTTATTAAAAATGTGTTGAACCGGAACTGGAATCGGAACATATATATTTGTTCTGGTTGGAATCGGTACCGTTATATATCGGAACCAGAACCGGAACAGATATTATAGTCCCTGTCAGGGAACGCAAAGAACCGGAATCGGAACCGTTATTAAAAATATATGGAATATATATATGGAACCGGACTCGAAACCCATTTAATTTGTTGATTGTAACCGGAATCGGAACCACAATTTTAAAAATCTTGGAACCCGAATATGTAATAAATAATTCAAAATTTAAGTTTTATTTTCTTAAATCCATAAGTAAAACTGAAACTACAGATTGTTAAGAAAAGGTTAAAATACCAAGGGTTTTTTTTAAATTGGGGTAGAAACTATAAAAAAAATGTTAATGGACGTGTGCCTGATTTTGGAGGCACGGACACGCACGGGCACGACAGCAACTAGCACATTTGCACGCACGAACTCAGATTTTCGGGCGTGGTACGAAGAAAGCACGGCACGCGCCCATCTCTAGTCGAAATGCTTCGGGATTGGAATTCCTACTATGAAGTCGTATAAACAGTCATTATTTTTGTATTTCGGGAAGAAACTCGGTATCTTCTAAATATATTAGTTAAAAATATTTATAACTGGAATTTAATCTATCGGTTAAGTTGACGGAGAAAAATATCATCTGATTGTACAATCCAATTTTTAAAATCTATCTGTCAAAGTTGTTATTAAAATTTAACCAACATTGTGAACATGGTCCTAAATTCTACATTATTATCTGCGTAGAATTAATATATTATAATTTATCATTTAGATGATTGTGTTTATTAATAGGACGAATTTCAATATTTTAGTATTCAAGTCCACCATCTACCATTAGACGCCATTTCTTCTTACTTTTTTTGATAACGCTTATCCAACTAGCGCTTATGTTATTTCAGTTTTATAAAATTTCAATATTTTTCGAAGAAATGATTTATTTAAGCGAAAAATTTTAAATCTTAACCTTGCTCAGGGCAGTTTGGAGAGTTATAGTCCTTTTGGAGAAATAGTATCATACGATTCTTGTTTATTTAGATCTTTAATCATTTTTTTGTTTTTATTTAGAACTTTTAATGATCTCAATTTGAATCTCATCTTTACTTTTTGAAAATGTGAAATACATTAAATTTTTTGACACATCTCTTATTGATTGTTGGGCTCAGATTCAAACACTTTATTTTAGCCGCAAATTTACGATTCATAAATTCTGATGTTTGACCTGATTCATGTTTACAATCAATGAAGATGGTCTCTCGAAACCAATTTCCGATTTTATTTTTGGTTATGATTTATACTTGATTCTTTCTCGCAAAACATTATTTTTTTAGATGGAAAATATATAAAAAAAAGATTTATAAAAAAATAATATTTTAAGCACCGTTTTTAACCAATTTCAGTTTTGACACTAGAGATCTGAAACATTACTAATAATACCTAAACAAGATATTTTTCTTTTATTATCACAAAAATATACAAATAATGGTAAGTGACCACCTAAGAGAGAAATGTTTGAAGTAATTTTTGATTTTGCGTCTTCTCATTCCATGTTTACCGACTGCAATATTCTGAAGAATATAATAAAAATAAAATATTCTACAATAAAAGCATAAAAAACTGACACTGAACAGAAGGAATAAAAGGATATCTGTTCAGTCTGGCTCTATTCATCGCACTCAATGAAGAAGAACGTAATAAATGAATGCGCTGATGAAACGTGGCACTGCTTTCGCGATCTGTCAAATAAATAAGCGAAAAGTAATTCGAAAAATGAAACTCGCATCTGAAGTGTTTTTCATTTAAAAGCGAATAAGAGAAACGGACAGACATTAAAGCCGGATGCGGTTGGTATGTGAACGTGATGAATAAAGCCGCCAAGGAGGTTAATGTAAGGCAGTCAGATGACATTCAAAGTATAACGTCAAAAAAAAAATCAATAAAATGGCTCTTTCTATGATAAATATTGTCAAGCCTTTGTCGTATAAGTTGTGACATGAGGAAAAATGCGTCTCGGGCGCCATTAACATAATGTGAACTATATTAAGAAGATTTCAAATTTTAATTATTTCCATTCGGTTATAAATTAGACACCAAACGAACCCATTAAAAACTTATTAAAAATTAAATCCTAAAATAAAATTATATTCTTTTTGCTCCCGACCATGGAATTTCAAATATTTATTATTTTCTAAGTGATACTCAGTCGAAGTAAACACAAGTATTTCAAACACCTTTTTGGAACACAGGGGTAACAGCAGCCCAAATACAAACATTTCATGAACAACCAATTAGTTTGACGAGAAGTTCTGTTATGTAGATCTTCGTGAAAGTGCCGAAGATACACAAACTGCATCCGTGGTAGGCGACCATCCTGGTTAGAGAGTCGAGAGTCGTATCATTACGTAATGTAGCTGTTAAGGCAGTCCCCTGACATTGAAAACTACACGTACGTGTGCATGGTATTTTTATACTTTCCAAATTTAGATATAAAGATGCATCGCCGCAATGTATCTCACTGGCGGCGCCATAAATTAAATCTTAAGTACGAAGAACACTCTTCAAAGATTGTGAAAAACATCTGGTATCTGTTGCTGTCAACGCCACACCAGGAATACCATGCCTTACAATTCCCAACACCCAGAGACAGTCTCATGCAGACTGTTAAAGCTAATTAATTAGTTCGAATTTGGAGTTGGGTGTTTGTAGCTAAAAATGAACGTGTGTCGGAATCACACGTGAAGTTCTGTACAATACAGTTCTAATAAAGACACATAATGTTAAATTATATTTCAAGAAATAGTTCGAAATATTATTAAGAATGTCGTCTATTTCAAGTCGTGAATGTAGCCCAACGTATAAATAACAAACTAATTTTGTTCGTATTCCACATTTAAAGGATTTTAAAATACCCACGATAAATGAAAAAAGATTATGAAAATAAAATAAATAGCACCGAACTACCATGAAGTTGCAGTTGGTTAAAAACTATTTTAAATATATGCTTTATATATGAATAATTCCATGTCATAACAACACTAAAGTAATAAAATTAAATAATAAATTTAAATATTTTTTGACACGTTTTTCACCCATTGTCTTTTTTATTTAAATTAAATACTTTTTATTTAAATACAAATTGATGTAAATACTTTTTACAACATATTTACATATTATACATATGTAAAGAGGGATAACAACGCATGTTTATATCACTCACGGTGGTTAAGATGGAAGTTTTATAGGTTGGATTATTTATAGAACATATCAAAGTTTCAGCATGGCCAAATTTTACTTGATTTTGTAGTGGTTATTTTCAAAAAAACATACTTAAATATAATTAAAAATATTTCTACAACAATTCCAAACTATGAATTTTAATGCGTACGTAATAAAATTAAATACTTTCTATTTTTTATTGTTTTTCGTTAATATAGTGCAATTCTCGAAATGGACAAGTGGACGTAGTACCTCCCATAAAAGACAAATGTTCACAGGGTAATATATTGGAAATTAATAGAGCTGCAGTGATGAAACTTTGTAATATACAGTTTTTCGTTGATGTAATTCACTTGTCTAAATTTCATCTTTATTGAACAAGTGGACGTGGTACCTCCCATAGAGCCAAAAATTGTTGAAATTGTTAATATTAGTATAAATAGTCGGTCGCTTAAATGTGAATAACTCCTAAAAGGCAAAAGGAAACATTTTCATTAGAGTTTTAAAAAATTTAATATTTGTACTAAGTACCAATTTAATCAGTTTTTCCGGAGCGTGCCCGGCAGATTTTTGTTTTCATCTTTGCAAATGTCAAATAATTTAAAAAAAAATTTAAAAAAGTGAATTTACTCCAGTATTTTTTCTTTCTAAAGTATGAAAATGTTCTAAATCAATTGCAAACGCTTTATAGATACCATATGTAGGTGGCTGAAATACAAAACAAAATAGTTTTTATGGTTTTAACGTTTAAAAAATTGATCACAAATTTGACAATATTTATACCCTACTCTAAAAGTGAAAGGGTATATTCAGTTTGGTACGCCGTTTGTAACACCCATAAGGAAGCATCTCCGGTATGGAAAAGTATATATATTCTTGATCAGCATGACCTCCTGAGTCGATTTAGCGATATCCGTCTGTCTGTCTGTCTGTCTGTTCGTCTGTCTGGCTGTCTGTCTGTCTGTTGAAATCACGATTACAGAAAAAATAGAGCAATGAAACTTTAGATTTAGATTACTTATATATCTAAGCTGTCTGAAAAAGAAAATTGGCTTGATCGGTCTTTTGTGACCTGAGAACCGACCACTTATGTTAAAATACCTCATGTAAAATGAATATCTACAGATCAATATTACTGTATACGTGCTTAGGTAAACTTTTTTGGTCAAATATATATTGACTTATGCTCAAATACATGATAATAATGTTTTCCGGCGAAAAGACTTGTGGTTCAAAAAAAATAAAGTGAAATTCGGTACACCTACCCATTTGTAAATATGGGTATCAAATGTAGGGTATTTATAGTCGGCTTAGGATTTTGATAATCCTAACTATCATAATAAAACCTACTTTAAAATTTCCCATGTGATCTAACCTTCCCAACTGGTTTTTCTTGCAATTGTTAAGAAAAATTGACTGTGTTTGCGAGTGTGTGGGGAAAAGTTTGATATATATGACAAAAATTGCCAATATTGCTTCTATTGTAGGCAATTTAATTTACTATATAATGAAAAAAACAATTTCAGAAATTTGGTACGGAGGTTTGAAAGTTCCTAATATGCCACAAGGTAAGCGTTTGAAAAAAATAATCATAATTGACTTTGAGGTCTAGTGTGTTTTTCAAATCATTTTCAAATAAAAAATAAGTGCTATTTTTAGCGCTTACTCTGAATTTAAAATGATTTAATAACCAATGATTTAATTACCAAAAAGGGCAGTGAAAATTAGGAGCAAAAATGTACTGACGCTAAAAACAGTATTACAAATCGCGTCTAAATCTAATAGCTTACCGAAATCTATTAGTGTTTTGACTTCTGTGAATATTTAAAACAATATACCGACCGGCCCCGCAAACCTTGAATAGGGTCCAGAATTATATTCGAGAGCTTGAAACATACAAGTTTAAAAAAACACGTCTACCACATTTTGGATGCTGGCATCGATTTTCTGAAGTTGTCTTGACGCTCGGGCTTGAAGTCTACGATATTGGATGAATGACATATTACGAAATAATTAATTGAAAAAGCGCTTTTTGTTGTCCTATATGAGGATCCCCTTTTGTTTAACTTATTTTGCAGGATTAAGTCGACATTTAAAAGAAAAAAACAAAATGTAGGTTAATTTGATATTGAGTTAAAAATAAGGATAAATTTTGATTTGAAGTAAACGTCATAATCAATTTAAGAATTAGTGTTAATATTAATTTGAAAATAAGGGAATTTTCAAGTTAAGGTTAAGCTACCAGTGTTTATTGAAAAAGCTATGATTCTTAAATTTTGGTTTAAGGTGTTTCAAACGTTAACCTCAACTCTACGATTTGAAAGTAATGATAGATTTCAAAGCATTCGCAAGTTAATATTAAGTGCAATGGCATATTGGGTTAGTTTTGATTTGGTGACTTTTGATATGGTGAGTTTTAGCGCGGTGAGTTTTGGATAGATTATAATAATAATAGTTTGGCACTACAGTTCTATAAGAACTTAGACCGAGCTCTCTCACCATTTTGAGCTATGCGTGTTATATTTGTACTCAAAGTGGTGAGAGCTTTTCATTGGCAAGGTTTTACTCTCATAGGTTTGCCATTTACTTCCGAGAGGTAGCGCGGTGTAGAAAAATTTTTCTATGAAAAGATGTTGTTAGCCCCAGTCAAAGCTTGAACTGGGGACCTTTCGGCTCGCAGTCCAACGCACTAACCACTGAGCTACCGCGGCGGATAGATAAGTAACATCAAGATTTAAAATTTAGTTAAAATCAATAACATTTATAACATTTTGAATTTTTGGGATGTATGGAAGGTGCCTTTCGACTTTGTCACATCTGGTTAATTTATAGTTTAGTATACCCTTAGGACCATATAGTATAGTAATGAAGATTTTCAGTAAAATAAATTCAACGATTTTGCATTAAATCTGAAACTTACACTCTCATTAAAAATGTGTGAGTGTGATCGATGAAACCTATACAATGATATTCTTCTGGGTCTGTAGGCTATATATATTCCAAATCTTAACAAACTCGTGCAGAGGATTCATATTTAGTTTTGGTGTGGTGAATTATGATGTGGTGAGATTAAGTAAGCCACAAGTCTTCGCGGTCAAATTTGGACCCCAATATTTCGACAACCTAGCATACTAGCGCTTTCTCCTTAACTAGTTTTAATGAGTTCATCTATATTTCCCAAAACTTCATTCAAATCGGAAGCATAAAATTTTTGAAGCGGGTACGGTTGACAAATTTTCACCCATATATATTTATTCTCTATTGATCGTAAAATTAAAAATCATTGAAATTCAAAATTATGATTTTATTCCGCTTTCGAAATCGGAAACCAAATCACCACTATATTTTGCATGTATTCCATATGAACTGTCAACTTACAAAGTTTGAACTGAATCCACAACAGTTTAAAATCTAGGTGGTCAATACATAATCATTAAAATTTAAATAGGTACTCTTTTAATAAAAATCGTAATATTACCTAAGTAATACAAATTATTTAGTTTTCCTGAGCAATTTGAAACAATACAAAGTAGTAAATTCAAATTTTAAAACACATTAAATATAGTTAAACAAAACTTATCCAATTTCGATTATATTTCAAAACGTCATTAAATTTAAATGTACATATAAGTGATAAATATTGTGTCGAAATGATTTTAGTTATTATTTTGTCCATGCATGCAGCTCCGAAAATAAATCGTTTTCATTACCAGACATTTTTAATAGTTATTCTAATGTCAAACCTATGATAAATACTTTGTTAGTCCGAATTATCTACCAGGATTTACAAAACTATAATTTATTGTTTATTATTCGCTTGCTTTTATATTGTTGGTCATCATGCGATTCTCGATGTCGTGTCGACTACGGCTACGTATTCCTGTTGTGCCATTGGCATCGCGCATTTCAAAGACAATAGAATCTGCTGGCGGGTGCAATGCGCTCCAAATCCACTTTAAGTTATGCTGCAGAATACTTTGGAGACGTAGTCGAAATAACGACATTTCGTTTGGTCCTGTGCCTACACCAAACATAAACTCGCTCTAAGTTCATGAACCCTATGGCAATGTATTGTCATGATTATTATTTATTGTGAAAATTCACAAAATGCAAACAAAAACGTAAAACTACTTGCGAACTAACGATGATGCTAATGACGAAATGCTGTGACTTCATTGCATAAGTATTACAGGGAGATGTTATAGGAATTTTTTGGTCTTGCATTTTATTTTTAAATATTTTATGCAATATTAATTAGTTATTAATTTACTTTTTTTTTGATATGGTATTCAGAATACAATATCAGCTATACACACAGAATAGAGATTTGTTGCGCCAACCAACTCTTTGTCCAACCAATTTATATGGTTCTCTCAACCGCTTAGTCGGTTGATACTTATTGTCAAAATAAAAAGTGTTGTATTTTGTACTGCAACCAATTTCGAACAGTTTTAGAAAAATTTAGTACAGATTTAGAACCATTAGGAGTGTGTATGGACGAATTTCATGTGTACACTAAGAAAACAAAATGTTTATGAGAGTGTTGCTGCAACTAAATTACTACTCGCTTTAAGAATTCCAATATGCAGGAAATACAAATAAATTTGCAGCAAAAGTTTAAATAATTTGTAAACATCACATATTTTGTATTATTTGTAAGGTGTTTCTTATAAACATCACGAAAAATGTCATATTTGTGGTAGATTCACTGCAACTACTAGAGATATATTCCACAGATATTAATGCTTTTGTAGAAAAACTATTAATATTGTCTAAATATCACGAAAACATCAAATATTTGAATTGAATAATTTGCAACTGCAATGATGTTTAAGGCTCTAATACTTTTCAACCATCTTTCGTTTTCTTAGTGTATGGGCTAATATGGCAGATCCGCCTCAAATATGTAAACCATTCGATTTAACCGAATGAAGTTAGTTGGTACAACTAATTTTTTCATTCTTGCAACCTCATGCCAAAAGAGGATTTTTCTGTGTATATTAACTTCTTAATTTCAATACTATTGAATATAAAGGTATAAATACTATTGTTTTAATGTTTTTTATTGAGGTTGATCTGCCATATTAGCCTTTAATTATAGATATCTCACTATATGGCACATAATAACTTAAACACGAATAGAAACCTTTTCGCTTTCTACGTCATTCTGCGACTTTACATCCATTTTTTGGGTAATCCAAATTATTAAACGCGGCCTCAATGTGTTTAATGTAAATTCATTATATTTAACCTGTTTGCATTAATTACAGTAAATAAATAACACATCGAACTTCCATAATGGCAACGGATTCAAAAAATAAATGCCATAAAAATTGTAATTCGATTTTAAACTACTTTCCATCGCTGAAGAATTTCCATGATGTAAATTTTTTATGAGGTATTTGAACATAAGTGGTCGGTTCTCAGATCACAATAGATCGATCATGCCAATTTTGTTCAGACAGCTTAGATATATAAATAATCTAAATGTAAAGTTGCTCTAGCTCTTCTACTTTTTCCGTAATCGTGATATCAACAGACAAACAGAAGGACAGACACACATGCAGACGGACAGACGGACATCGCTAAATCGACTCAGGAGGTCATGCTGATCAAGAATATATATACTTTTTCATACCGGAGATGCTTTCTTCAGGGTATTACAAATGGCGTACCAAACTGAATATACCCTTTCACTCTTAGTGTAGGGTATAATAACAAAAATAAAAATATGAAATAAAAAATATTTTTTTTAAATAAAATGTTTTTAAGGTGAATTTAAATTTGAATTTAAAATGAAACGAGGGGCGGTATCCTTAAAGTTCACATTAGAAACTTTTTATATTAAAAATTATTTTTCATTCATATTTTTAGTTATATTTTTAATATGTATTACAATTTAATACAAAATAAAATTTCATTTATGTTTGTTTTTAGTCGGTCTTAAACGGATAATATAAAACCAATTTGTCGGTCTCTAGGTCTACTAAATTTTTAAATCTTTTTTTTAATCTAAAAATACTATTGAAAAAAATAAATAAAAAAGCAAACATTACAAATATTTGTAAACCAAAATCGGAAATTAATACTTTTTTGTTGACAATATTTGGGATTACTTTCAAAAGCATTTAAAAAAAATGTCTTCAGATTTTTTTTTTACCCTGTATTTTATTTAACAAAAAAATCGTTTGTATTGCTTCAAAGCAGCCAAATATTTGCTAAATCAAGCCGTTTGTTCATCAATTCTGAAACATTTGAAGCCAAAATAAATAATAAAAATAAAAACGATAGACTTAAAGCACAATAAAACCAGCCACAATATCAGCAACAACAAATACAACGTGCGATGCAAGTGCAGCACTTCATCTTCATCAGATCCATAAATAAAAGGTTCTCGTGCAGCCATAAAACGGCAAAACAAAGCAGCGCGCTATTTAAAATGGTGAAAATGGTTCGAAAGCCTGCCAAAGCAGCCTTTATAGCCTTGCCTTGGTACGCGATGAATACCACAGGTTATAAAACCCCCCTTTGCTCCCACTAACGACAGCACTGTTAACGAAGCCTGGTAACTTTCTGTGTGTGTTCTTTTATACTGCAGAATAATAGGTGGAAAACGGTGCGCCGAAATCCCTGCAAGTGATGCATTTCGTAGTGAATGTCATAAATAGGTGTTGCCAAGTGTTTGCAATTCTAGCACTTTCAAAGCACCGATGTACATGTGGTTTCATGACTGCATGTGCTGTGTGCTACATTTAAAAGTTTTATGGTTTGAAAATTTAAACAAAATAAATTAAAACAAAAAATTATATTCAAAATGAAAATTTTTAATGGGTCAAAGAAAAAAATCTATTTCAATTCTGGAAAAAATTCCAAATTTAGTTAAAAGTTCCATGCGTGAAATTCAGAAATTCTAAATGAAGTTCAAAATTTAAATTTTTATTTAAAATACAAAATAATTCTAATAAAATTTATAAATTTCCTACTATGTTTCAAAAATCACGATATGAACTATGTTATGTTATAGATTTGATTGCAAATATTGTGGTACAAATGATTGAGAAAAGAATCCCAGAAAATTCTCATATGTCCCCTAGGCCGGGTCGAAAAAAAAAGTTTGAAAGTCCACCTCTTAAATGAAAGCTTACCTCGTAAAAGTGTCAGAAATATATATAAACCGCCAAAATCGTTTTCATCTTTATTTAATGTCCGATCATCAAGTTTTATATATCGTTGGAAATGTCTTGGCAGTTAATATATTTGTGCCATAGGTTTAATTGACATTCAAGGGAAACTTCAACAAGTGATGTTGGTTTTTCAGACTTCTGCACCCCTAAATGCAAAAACATCATATAAATTAGTAAATTTTTACTGTTATACAAAATTCAAAATGTTCCCTTATTTTTATTTCAATGATTTTTTTAAGCTTTAGAAATATTAATTAAGGTTGTCTGAAAAAACAGAAAATAATATTTTGTATCTGTATATATTTCAAATTATTTTAAACCAATTTTGAAAAATTGGTATATTTAAAAGTTGTATAGTACCTTAATTGTATGATTTTTTTTTTATACGTTATCGTTAACGGAATAGATTCCAAATCCAGATTCCAAATCCATCGTTATTCCAAAGATGCGAGCATTTTGAATTTTTCGATCGTGGTTGACATTTTTCTGGAAATGCCCATATGGGAAATATGTTTGTAAAGGACTTAGTGATATTTCACTGAACGACAATCATCGAAATGTAAAAGAAACCGAATTAACTTCACAAAAAAGTCAGATCTAATAGAAGTTATGATCGTCAGTTTCATTATAGTCAGTTTTTTGTTCTAGATTTAGAAAATCGTAACATGGAACCGGTATACCGGAAGCGTTTCTTTCCACTAAGGGACGGTTTTACAGCGCTGGTTTAAACCTAGCCTAATCTTCGATTAAGTAATCGTCTCTCAAATTCAAACGAAGTTTAACTTTGAAAGCAGTTTTACAGTGAAGGTTTAAAATGAACTGTGTTCAAGTCAGTTTATTTTGGCATCACTGGCTCACTGGTCAAGTAAATATCGATATCGAAAATTAAGAAATTGAAAATAGATTTTAGATGAATATAATAAATAAAATATTATAAATATACAGATCGGACAATTCCAGTGAGGATAAAAGTTTGATTTGTACAGTGCAGAATTACAAGAAACAAATAGAACGCAAACAGTCAAACAATGCAGAGACGAGGAACAACGAGCTCGAAGAGGCAACTCTCATTTTTAAGAAAATTATCTTTCAAAAACATTATGATTTTAAAGTAAGTTAAAACGGCCAACAAAAGACGTTTAAAGTTATTTTAAATGAAGAATTAAAGTATATGTAGAACTGAATTCTGAGAATAAACTACGTCTAATCCACAAGTAGAGTTAAACTACCACTGTTAAACCGGCTTTAAGAAACCAGAGTGTTTAAGAGAGTGTTGCTGCAGCTATTTCGAATAATAAAAAATCACATAAGTATTTGGTAGCCGGGGTAGCTCAGTGGTTAGTGCGTTGGACTGCGAGCCGAAAGGTCCCCGGTTCAAGCCTGGACTGGGGCTAACAACATCTTTTCATAGAAACATTTTTCTATACCGCGCTACCTCTCGGCAGTAAATGGCAAACCTACGAGAGTAAAACATTGCCTATGAAAAGCTCTCACCCGCCGTTCGGATTCGGCAATAAACTGTAGGTCCCACCGCTTTGAGTACAAATATAACACGCACAGCTCAAAATGGTGAGCGAGCTCGGCCGAAGTTCTTATAGGACTGTAGTGCCAAACTATTATTATATTATTTGGTATTATTTAAGAGATGTTGCCCATTAACACCTGAACAATTTCATATTTGTGGTCATATCACACAATATCATATTTGTGAATGAGGAATAGAGGAATAGTTGCCTTGTTGCAAATATTTACATATTTTATAAATATAAATGTATTTGCAGAAAAACCATTAATATTATCTTAAATCACCAAAAATGATAAAAATTCTACATGAGTAATTTGCAAGAAAAATGTTGTTTAGGTCATAATTGCCAGTTCTGTAGAAAATAATAATTTTCTGTCCTTGCGGAAATTACTTCTCACACGAGGGAATTCCCACGTGTAGGAAAAATTGTCACACGTGGGAAATGTTCCTCACGAAGAAAATGCGGTGGGAATTTTTGAAAATTTTTCTCTGTGGGACATTGTGAGAGTTGCATGAAAGAAAAATGTCTTGAGAGAATTTAATTTGGCAACCTTGCCTTCAAATCTTTAGTTTCCTAAGGGCCGTTTTCACAATGTTCGGTTACGTTAAAATTTATCTGTAGGTTTGTTAACTGACAGATAGCCTAACTTTCAGAATGAAGTTTCCTTTAAATATTTTCAATTTTCACCAACACAAATTATTTAACTTCCGGTTAGAACGATATTGTAATAGATTTTCTGTCATATCTGGCAACTAATTGACATAAATAAATTAATTCAAATTTAAATTTTCAAATTTAAAATTTCATGAAATGATAAATTTTTTCTCGTCATATTTGGATATTGCGATGACAGATTTGCAATGGCAATATACAATTTTGCTAATATTTCTATTGCCATTTACCTTATGATATTTTGCGACATTGCATTTTGGTATTTCGGGTACAATTTTATGCACAAATTTCAGCATAAATTTTTCAATTGATTGTCAAAATCTGGTGGTTATAAATATAACGGAAACATGTTCTATCAGTTAAAGTATCTGCCGGTTAAAGAAAATTTAAATGACAAACAGATATAACAAATGATTTTGAAATCGAAATTTGTGCAAACTTTCGGTTAAAGTGGAAGTTAATATTTAACTAGATATTGTGAAAACGGCCCTTAATATATAAAACTTAAACCGAAATGTAACCGAAACGACGAAGCAAACTGAAATCTATATTCGTTTGAATTTCAAAACCTGTTCATAACTATTGTGCATAACCAAATTAATGAAAAACTATAAAATTGGTATGTTAAATTCGGTTTTTTTCAAACTCAGACTCTTTCATAATTTGTAGCAATTAAAATTCCTAAAAGCTTGTTTAATTATTTTCAATGATATATCATTTAAAACTATTCTAATTAAAGTTATAAGTACACTCAGAAAAAAATGCTTATTTGATTGTGTTTCTTAAATTTTATATATTTCTCTAAATGTAACTTACCATCGTGTTTGCATCCCGAAAACCAATGGTACAAATCGAACATTCAAACATATTTTTTATCGCTATGTTGACTCTGTGCCGGCACAATTTGCTGCACTTTTGACCACGTTCACTTAAAATCTACGACTACGTTGTACTTTGGCTTCCTTTGCCTGAGTCGTCTGAGTGCACTTAGTAAAACTTTTGCATTATTTCGTATTCGAAACCAGTTGACGTGAGTCTTTTGCTTGCGCGATCGTTTGAAAATCGTTGCCCAGCACAACAGTCGAAAGCATTAATCAAACGTTGTGAGTCAGTCGTGCCTTTGATTCGATTGCATGCGGCTCGGATGGTTACATTTTCGTGGCCAAACATCGATCGTTTGGGGGCTGCATTAGTTTTGTTAATGATTTTTTCTTCCTTTTTATTTTTTTTATTTCCCATTTTACATTCTCCGAAATAATGGTTAATGGATGCAACGTACGTCCGTAGTTCGGACACTGAGACGTGATATTATAAATTGATCTTATTTCGCGGATTTACCACGGGATTCGTTCTCATTTTAAACTTGTTATACTTTTATTTTATTTTGTGTCTTTTCGTGGTTTGGCGTTATGTTTCTGGGTCAAGCTATGGGACAAACATTGAGAAATGTGGCATCATATTAGAGAGAATAATGTTTAAAAATGTTGAAACATTAACGAGAAAGTATACCAAATGGTTCACATGGAATTAAGTAAAAAGTATTGTGGTAATGGTATTAGAATGAATAAATAATTACAATTATTCGGAATTACAAAAATTTTAAAGGGTTTTAGCCCCTGTTTATATATTATAATTTCAACGACCGTTAGACATGAATTTTAAAATCAAAAAATCTTGAATAATTGAACCTTAAAACATGAAAGTTATCTTTTTTCTTGGCATAGTTTTGAATTCACAATGAAATTTAATTACATTATAATAGAAATGTAAAATACTTTTGCTTATATTGTTACATTCAATTATGTATTTTACGCATAATTTACTTAATACAAGCTATTTAAAAATATACCAATAATACACTCCACTGTTAAACATTCCCTGAGTTTAAAATACTCAATCTGCTTTTATTTTATGATGTATATGTTTAATATTGTATCGTAATATGATCCTTTCCCCACGTGACACAACTCACAGAATTTCCAGTTGCACTGTCAGCGTTCCATGAGTCACATTGTGACCTTGGCGTGGTTCTACCGAAGGAATCGTGGGTGTTGGGTACAGTTTATAAAAATGCTATAACATCCACGCGTGCTTTGATCCGCAGTTGTGTGTAAGTGACACCTCACTCTGGGGAATCCTGAATCTTCTTGACATCGTCAGCGTATCATTCGCGACAACATGCTCTATTTATTTAAAACGAAACTAAAATACACTGAGAATACCATCGATTTTCAAATCAATCATGTGTGCGTAAACACAAAAAAGAACAGGTACACTGTTCTTTTTTATCACACAGAAAAATCCTGGCATGAGGTTAATTGAACCAACGATTCAGTGTAGCAACCGAAATACATTTGTTGTAACCTCATGTCATTATAATGAACGTACCTTATTTTACTATACTCTAATATAAATAGAATCTTTATATACATAAGTTTTATATACATAAATTACCTTGTTAAAATAAAATTTCAATTGGAGGTCTAGAAAACCTATGCTCACCGACTAAGAGGTTGCGACCACCTAATGCCGAATAATTTGGAGGTTGTCACAACCTCATGATTACCAATTTGGAGGTTAGCACAACCTCATGTTCACCGATTAAGGGTTTTTCACAAACTCATGATCACCCATTTGGAGGTTTCCACAACTTCATCTCGATTACGATTTCGTATCTATTAATATACGAAATACATATATACTAAATTCATTCTAAGATGTACGCAGATTTCGTAACGAGATAATGAAGTTTATTTGTAACGAGAAAAAAACGATTCTGGTACATTATCGCATCAAATATCGAGATTGATTCGAAAAATAATGCGATATCGATTTGATAAATATTTATGAATCGTATTTTCTCCTAAAATTTTATTGGTGGACAAATTTTAAAAATTAGAAGTGATAAAGCAACGAGATCGAACTTTTTTCATCGCAGTTTGTTCGAGAAAACTTCGATCATCGAAGAGCTCCGAGACAGACTGGGTTTATTGTATTTGTTTTTGGAAAATTAATTTTTAAACGCAATTGTATTTATTTGACTTAATATTACTACAGAATGTATTGGAAATTTAAAAAAAAAATTTCACGCAAAATAAAAAAACCAAGAGTTTCCACTGTTGAATCAAAAGTAAATAAATTTAATTTATAAACAGCGTAAGCATTATTAAAGCAAATATGTGGAGTTGTTGGGTACTAAATGACCAATAAAAGTTGTTGATATGAGGTACAAAATTGTTGCCATAGCGATTTATTTGCTTCAGTGTATTTTAAAGCAACAATTTACTTATAACAAGAATATTGTTCTTATTATAAAGCAACTTTTTACTTAGTGCTATTTTATGTAAAACGAAGAATTTTTTTTTCAGAAAGTCATGATAAAAGTTAAATGTATCATTCCCTTCAATTGTGTAAATTCTAAAGTGACGTGAGCCAAATTTAATTTACGCCTACTGCTTTTAGTAGCTCTTACAACTGTTGCATTGTGGAGTAATTAAGAGCAACATTAATTGTAGCATTTTTCTTTAAATAGTTTTCAACCCTTCATTTTTCAACGAGTACAAGTGAAGATATCCGACTCATAATGATGAGTAGTTTCCACTTATTAAGCATTTTATTGAGTGTGTAATTTTCTGAGAGCGGCGCGTTAACTTGAAGTTAATTGATATTAATTCAATTGGTTGTCGGGTTTCTGCATCTCACTTCGACAAAACAATTCATTAACTACCACGCCGCCTCCGTCCACATGCAATTCCTAGTTGAATTGAAGCGCAAATAAGACCGAAAGTGGGTCTCACCTATGCGTATTTGAAGCGCCAACGCATTTCATACAACAGCTTCCATTCCTTTCCCCACGCATGTATACTGTTAGATCCACTTGTCTTGCGTTCTGATGCGATGCAGTTGGTCTGTTCCACCACCGCAAGACGGCCCCCCATTTACGAAGGCAGGTCCAGTGTAGAGTGTGTTCTCTGTAGGTTCTCGTACACTTCATTGGCGTTGCAAGTGAAAGTTTTCAGTAATTTAATTAACATTTGTCTCGCATGGTTGTGGCAAATTTAATTAATTGCCAGGAAATATTTTTTCCATTTTGCTGTCAACTGCATTGTCAGCTAAGTGGAACTAGTACTTTGTCACAACAATTAAGTCGAATGAAAATAGACCAGAAAGGCTTGGTTTGTTTAAATTATATATACTTTTAACAAGACATGATGTTACTCTTAGAGCATATTGTTCTAACAACTGAAAATATGGTACCGAAATATACCAAAATAGTTAAAAATCAAATATCGATTCGCATTCGATGATCTACTCGAAGTGTAAAAAATGCCAGATTTACAAACCAAGTGATTTAAACAACCACTTTCTTCTGGTCTTCAAGAGAAAATATAAGAGATTGCAATTAAAAATATATAAATTCGTATTTTAAATACTAAATACGAATTTATGTAAACATAATTTATAATTGTGTGATAAATCCTTTATAAACAGAGTTGTAAAGAGACTTGAACAGTGTTGTAATGAGCTCTGATTTACATTATGACATCACGGAAACATTTTCATGTTACCTCTTAAAATGGTGTATGTTCAAAAAGCAACATAATTTGTACTTAAATTGGTAGGACCTACAGTTTATTGCCGAATCCGAACGGTGGGTGAGAGCTTTTCACAGGCAATGTTTTACTATCGTAGGTTTGCCATTTACTGCCTAGAGGTAGCGTCGCATAGAAAAATGTTTTCTATGAAAAAGATTTTGGCAGTCACTGGGGATCGAACCGCGGACCTATTGGCTCGTAGTCGAACGCACCAGCGATAGTTCGCTCGTAGTCCAACGCACTAAACAGACGAGCTACCGACGCTACATAATAATTACTACATCCAAGAAAAATAAATATTTTAACCGAAACAATAATATACCTAAAATAAAACTAGTTTTGAAACCGCTTGAATTGTTTCAGTTCAAGTCATATAATAAAATAATGCATAAAACAAATCAAAATCTTTTTAGAATGAAATCCAGAAAATAAATTAAAAATAAAATATTGATGATTTAAAGTCAACTTTAAAATTAACGTCAACTTTTTGACAATTTTCGCATAGAAAACGAGTTTGGAAAGTTAGGTCACATGGGTAAGTTCGGTCACATGGGACGGACTTTTATAGTCGGTCGGGCCCGACTATGGAATACTCTACACTTTGGTGTGAATTTCAGTGTGGGGAATTTAATTGTATACCTACCTTTAAAGTTCTTAATTATGCTGAACATTCTTACACTCAGAATATTATTTACATATCAAATTTCTGACGACGTATATTCCATTAATTTAAAAAATTGATGTAAAAGTAAAAAAATAAAAAAAATCAAAAAATGTTAAAACATGTAGAAAAATAAATGTGGGCGGATCACGCCCACTTTTAAAACATATGTAGAGATTTAAGGCTAATACTTCATAATTTTGTTTTCAATAATTTGCGAATAAAATGTCCACTATGAAAAAGCGAGGAGTAATAAAAAAATCAAATGTGTGCGTATCACGCCCATTTTTGGATCATATATTTTATGTGAATTCTAACAATACGTTTTAAATTTTATAAGTATATCTTGAATACTTTTCGACTTATTGGTTCGTAAAGAGTTATATAAAAGTGTCTTGTATGGGAGGTGGGCGTGTCCGTTGACCAATTTGGCTCATTTACATTAACAAAACTAACTTTTGGCTAAAAAGTATAGAAACGATATTTCATCGTATTCTATGCAGTATTTCTCAAGTTGTCGTGTATACGGACAGCAAGACAGATGGACAGACAGACAGACTGACGGACATGGCTAAACGGACTCGGGTGGTGATGCTGATCAAGAATATATATACTTTTCCATACCGGACACGCCTCCTAAGGGGCGTTACAATATATGCACAAAGTTAATATACCCTGTACCTCATAAGTGTAGGGTATAAAAAGTTAAAAATCAGATTTTCATTTTAAAGTCGACTTTAAATTGTCTATGAAGATGCGCCAATGTTTATATTTTTATTTGTTTTTATTCATGAAAGAGTATCCTGTGTTATGTGTTAGGAAACATTATTTCAACCAACAAAATTAATGAGCAAAATCGGATTAAAAATATAACTAAAAATTATCCACATTTTTTATCATCCAATAGAGCATTTTTAGTGTGTTTCTATCAAAATTTGTCCACACAAGGCCGTTGTCAGTCTAATGTATATACGTAGGGCAGCTTGAGGTAAATTGAGACATGGGGTAATGTGGGAAATTGCTATTTTTGGACATGTTATTGTACTTAGAAAAATAAAAACAATTGTCAAGTACTTTTTAATATGGCATCAACTTTTTCAGCCATGTTTATAGTCAAATTAATATATTTTTATTGTATTTCGGGAGATGTGAAAAAAAAACCTTTCGAAAGTTTCTTAGAGTGCTTTCACATAGTGAGAATTTTTATCGTTTTTAATTCAGACCGTTTATTTAAAAATATTGCATATTATATATCTTTTGAAATACAAACGGGTTTTGCAAATAATTTAACATTGCTTAAATGGTGCTATGTTATGTTCAAATTGCTATATTCGAGTAAAGTGCGAAACATTTTATGGGTTTAAGTTGAAAACGTATTTTAAGCAATGTTTGTTGTAATTTTAGTGAACATATTATATTATATGTATTATATAATTAGTTTAGCCAATCGCCATAGATAAGATAAGATCTGATCTGAATTGCAGAAGAAAGCCGAGATCAAAAAGAATACATCTGTAAATATTTTTTAACTTCGTCAGAAGTAGAAGAATTTTGTACAATTTGTATGAATGTAATGCGGAAAAAATGAAATTTTAACTTTAGCCCTGGCTCCCCTATATATATTAGAATTTATTATAAATAAACACCATTTAACAAATACAAATCAATATATGTACATGGGTTTCTTGAAAAAGATTCCAGTACCATCCAGTAATATTATTTATCTAACTTTACTTTATTTAAAATTGCGTAATAATATAAAAATGTGTATTTGCATTTGAAAGCTTGTCAAAATCTCTACAAACTGCAAAATTCTGATTCATAAGTGGCCATACTGATATGAAAAGCATAATTTTCTATTCTTTTAAAAAATTATATAAAGAAAATACCATGAACATTTTGGAAAACAAAATAATATACTGTTTTTTCATGTTTTAAAGCTAATAAGTAAGACAATATTTTTTTTAAACTATTGTACTTTTTAAAGTTAGATATTTCTCTGCAGATACTACATTTAAAAGTTTATATTTCCCACGAATATAAAAAATATGTGAGTGGATGAGAATAAAATAAGTATGTACAAAGTAAAATTTAAAATTTTAATATTTTGTCCCAATTTAAGTTGACTTATATTTTATGCGAACTTGAATTAATGAATTTGTTTATGATTTATTGGAATTATGCATTGTTTATTAGAATCAATATTATGAATTTCTTAAATTTTATAATAAATAATCACCATGGATGATCGTTTATTGATGATTTTTTGCTCCACATTTTTATACCTAAATTTATATAATAAAACATTTTAATTAAGTCACTAATTATTGCATGACCTAATGTTAATGTATAAATATAATATTAAATCATTTCATTAAATGGATAAGGCAAGTCCAACATAAGCCAAGCCAACAACACAAATTAACTTCGTCGTGTTGACCTCTGCAATTAGCTCATTACTCGGAGACATTATTTATTTATGGACCAATAGTGGGTCGAACGAGCAAACTAACTTCGTAGCTTGCAATTTAATAACAATTAGCGCCAAAAGCAACAACGACAAATGGCCGAACGAGGAACGAACAACGAGCAACGACATGAACAAGAGTAAAGCTACAAACAAATCGAGCCCGACACTGAATGCTGCCTGTCTAAACGTTGACAATTTTGTCATTAATCCAACACGTCAGGACGTACAGTGGGGTAGTGAGTATCTTTAAATTGGCAAAAACCTACAAATTTCAGAGATCTGAAAACGTTTTTTGTTTTCATTTCCTAGATAAACCTTACCCATTAAACGTCATATGGGCATTTCCTGGGGTTCCGAACGGGACATTCGTACGCTTAAAACTTTAATATCTCGAAGAAAAATTAATGAATTTACTTCGCAATATGGTTCGAAGCAATCTCGGGCTTCGATGATATTTTACTTCGATATCGTTTTCATTTCGTGCAATTTTCGTACTAATATTGCTCCGATAGAACGCATCGATATCTCCCTACAATAAGGGTTCAATTTGCGACCTCATACCTTTGCGAGAATGAGTTCGATATCGTGTGATTGCTCCATCTACTCGCATTGATCTCGTAAAAATATCTAAACTAATGGAATACTGCGCTGAGGTACAAATGGAAATTCGAAAAAGTCAGCGAATTTTGCGTACACTTTTTTTTTTATTTTAAAATATTGCTGAGATATTTATGATTTATTTGATAATTTACTTTTTGTTTCTAAAATTTACAGTTTTTTCATTATAAATCACAGAAAAATTCGGAACGGGACAAAAAATTACGAATAGAAATAATCACCACGTTTTTTTTTAAAATATTTGTTTGCTTATAAATTTTTTTTTTATAATTTAGGAGCATAGCTGAGATAATATTCTTTATTTTTGTATATATTTACTTTGTTCCTAAAGTTTATAGTTATTTCGTTATAAATCACAGAACAATTTCGGACGTTCCGTATGGAAATAAGCACTGCGATTTTTTGCTAATAACAATTTTATATCTGACAATATAAATAATTATTATTAAGAAAATAAAAGTTATATTCGTTTCAAATTTAAAGATGTTTTTAAGCTTTTTAATTTCTGAATTACTAAGAAATCGATGCTTACATTTTTGAAAATGTCGAGGAAACAGAGGATTCAACGCTTTAAAAAAATGTTGTTGGTTTAATACGATAACAAATGTATCTTTTTGGTTCCGGAAGCGACAATAGGGCACCCAAAATCAAACTTTGTCCCATATTTTAATTTCAATTATTATTTTTGTGCTTTAAAAATATTAATTAAGATAGTCTGAAAAATACAGAATATATTATTTTAGATTTAGACATGTAAACAGGGATGTAAAAAAACCGGAACTTTCAAAAAAAAATGTTGATTTTAAAAAACCGAAACCGATTTTTCGAAATTAAAACCGGTTTAAACCGGTTTTTCGAAATTAAAAATCTTAACATTTAAAAGGAACAAATTTATCAATTTTAGTATAAAACACACATATTTAATGACGAATGTTCGATGTTAATCACAAAAATATATTAAGTATTAAACAATTGAAATAAATATTTAATTTGTACTTTAAAACACAAGCTATATAAATTATATTAAGAATCATAAATGTAACTTTGTGAATTAAAAATCGATTTTTATAATAATACGTTAGAAAAATAATACTGTCTTAATGTTTTAACTTAAGCCATATTTTGGTTCAACTTTTAATTAAACTTGAAACGGACACACATTTTTACAAATTTTCGCAAGTAGAAGTAATCAGGTAATTTAATGAAATTAATAGAATTAATAAATGTATTTTGAAATAGCAGCTAAACTAGACGCTATATGAAATCGTCTTGATTGCAGATAATACTTTGCAATTTTTGAGTGCTAAATAGCTTGTACCAGAAATACCGACTTCAGCAACACATCGTGCCAAATCTTCTTAAATATTTTTTCCCAAATGGACTTCAAATATTTACTGATCTCGTCATAAAAGACACATTTTGTAAATTAAATGTATTTATAAAATAGAAAAATGTACTTACATTAAACAAATTTTGCCGTAAATTGAAAAACCGATTAAACCGAGTAAAAACCCCGGTTTTTGACATTCCTACATGTAAAATTGGTATATTTACATGTTGTATACTAAAGTATTTTCTTTTTACGTTACCATTATCGGAATAAAATTTTCTTTTCAGATAATTAGATTCGCAGATTTAATATTCAAATCCACCATTATTTCAAAGAATTTAGCATTTTGAATTTTTTCTGTCGTGGTTGACGTTTTTGTGGAAATGTCCATATGTGTCCAATCTTCCCTCACACCCACCCTCTCAAACACAGACATTTTTCGCAATAATTTAAAGAAACTTTTAAAAATCATCAATGTAATATTTTGTTTTGTAATCTGAAATTATTAAAGTTTTTACAATTTACAATTTTACGAATTTTGTTATACTTTTTAATTTCTGAATTCAATTTTTAATATATATTTTTTTGTAATATCAAATCAAAGAGTTACTTTTAAAATATTTCAACTTAATTTTGTATTATTAAAATCCCAGCAGATCAGTACCTAATGTCAATTCTGTAATAATGAAAGTTTTCTGACTTGAGAACAGAAGACTGTATCACAAAATACCATTGAAGTCATCACTGAAACATTACAAATAGTGCAGAACATTGGCAGAGAAAGTGGTAACTATCTTCCTGGACCTCACTGTCTCCACACCATATGCATAAATCCAATTTTTCTTAAGTGTGCATGCAGTGTGTTATGACCTGTAATGACTCCAGTGAGTAGTCTCAGTTCTCTCATTTTTAAATTTATTATTGCAAAACCCCTTTTTTAAGACGTTCCACAATTTGCCATGAGTTGGATTTGTGCCATCTTTGTGACATTTACTCATTTACTCATGTCCGTATTGAAATTAAATCCGAAAATTTCGATAATTTTTTGAGAGAAGTATTATGAAATTTGAAGCATCAATTGATGGACATTTGTCTGAAAAGTGGAAAGAAATCAGTTGTATTACAGACTTGTGAAGAAGGTTACAAGATTTAATTTAGATATAAACAAACTGGATATTTTCTGCTGCGTTTTCATTAGAGTATCCTCTTTTCCAAAAATAGCAATATTTTTCGTTTTTGCCAATTTTAAGTACTAGTTGTCCCACTGTGGGTCGGGAGCAGCATTTGTCAGGCAAAGGCGTTTGGCGCCCAACCCGTTGTATGTATTTTTGTGCTTGTGTTTGTGCGGTGAATGTCCTGGTTGAACGTTGCCAACATTTCATTGCACGTTTTATTTAGTCGCGTCATTGTGCCACATGCAACAATTATTCAATTTAAATTGTTATTTGTGTCCACATATGTAATTTTTTTGTTGGTTGATTTTGTCGAACATCGAGTACACTTTAGCGAGTTGCAAATGGCACTTTGTTCCAGTTGAACACACGCCAAATTGTACGCGCACTGCATCAGTACTGGGACAATAACCGGATATAACACCTGGCATCCGATTGCGCCATTATGTATCGTATGCACTGCAAAATATACTCTTATCTTAAAATGGCAAATGTACCGAGAAGACCAATTAATAGTAAAAATTAATTTAAAAGAAGGACCAGGCTAAATCATTAATGTAAACATATATGAACGGCCGTACATTACAGAATAAAATTAAACATGTCTTATGAATAAATTATTAATGAGATTCATATCAACCCCGTAAATCTCGTAAATAGTGAAAATTTCGTATATAGTATAAATTTACGCTAAATTTGTATGGGAATAATTTACATGCATCTCAAAAATGTATTTCTGTGGTCTCAAGCAATAAGAACATGAGTCATTTTTTACTACTTTTCAGGAGAGCATTTTAAAGGTTTAACTAATTATAGCATAAAATTGTATTAAGTTTTTTACCAGCGCAAATATCTCACATATTAGTAGTATATTTTGTAAAAAATACTAGTTTTATAAATTGTTTATTATTTTAATACTTATAGCGAAATTAGTATTAAATGTTGTTATTCCAAATTGAAATATTGATATTTCATGTACATAAGTCGAGTTATGTTGTTATTACACAAAGCAAAAAAATAAAACGAGCAACATATGTCGACTTATGTTGTTATGCCGAATCGAAAATTTCGAATATGCTAAATTTATGTTGTTTTAGCATACTAAATATAGGTTAGATTTGTGTAAGCATGTTTCTTTAACAAGGCTAATATTATAAAACTAAAAATATCAAAATTACTGAATATTCTTTACAAAAAGAAAACCATATTATTTACGACATTTTATTAAAATTTTCGGATAACTATTATATAATAAGCTTTGAATACTTTAAATACTTTAAATGTGTGACTATGATAGTAGAATACTCGAGGGATTTCCAATTCGACTATGAAACTATTCAACTTTATTACTGTCAATTCCCATATATTTTTACAAACATTATTTGGAATATTTGCGATTCATCAAAAGATGGATCTATAACTTCCCTGCAGTGTAATGGACTAGTTGAATACTAGTTTTGGTCTAGTTTTCCGTAGACACTCAACTAGCCCGAATTCGACCCCATTTTCATACAATGAACTGTAATTTTTTTAATGCTCATGTCCTACGATGTGTCAATTGTCTCCCCTTGCATTACATTTAAATAGTTTTTAAACTAGATTCTTTTAACCAGTCTATAGACTAATTTTTTACAGTCAGTCTATAAACTAGTTTATTCAATCCTACTTTAAACTGGTTACTATTTACCAGTTGAAACACTAGCGCTGTAAGTTATTCGAAGACAATTGACATAGTCAAGCGCATCAAGATCTAACGGTTTTGATGTCTAGGTCATGTGGGACAAATGGATGAAATTGCACCAGTCAAGAAATGTCTTGAAATGAGATTTGATGGTGAAAAGCGTAGGAAGAGCGACTGGCGCGGCTTTAATCCAGGCACGGTTGTAAGGGCCTTTTAAATATTTAACAAATGCCTTTCAAACAGATTATTTGTTAACATTTATGAGTCCATTGTGGACAGAAATTAAAAAAATACAAAATAACTAAATGAAATATAATTTGTATTTCAAAATTTATTTTGTTTTTGACAATTTTGACACGTTCCTCTACGAAACAATTTTTTTAATTTTTTTCTCTGCCTCCATTTTAACTAGTTACCGATCTGGAAACATGGTTACTAATATAAATACTACATATATATGCTACTAGTTTAGATTTCACTGCAGGGTTATTTTTATTCAAATATATTATTTTTAAGTGAATATGATTTACAGTTTTTATTCTATAATTTTGACGTCGTGTATAAGTTCTATTAAGATGTTATAAAATAACAATAAAAATATGAAACACTGCCCCAGACAACATTTTTGGCATATTTCTGAAATATTTCGGGCATATTTTTGGCAAACGCACAGCTAAATGGAATATCTTGGGAAGTGTATAGCAGGTTGTAAATTTGTATTGAATTTTTATGGGGAATATCACGCCATATTTGGGGAATGGGCAGAAATCAGGCAGCTTTTGATACAAACTTCGCCTTTGTCTGTTTGAAATATGTCGAGGAAATGTTTCTGAACTGCCTCGACCCTACCAAAAATTTAGTCTGTGGTGACTACAATTTTGAATGTATGCCTTGTAGCAATTGTGCAAATATACCTGAAGTATTGACCATCAACAAAACTCTTGTTATATTTTAAAAAGAAATGTTGACAGTTGTTGTCATCGACCCCGGGCCTTTTCGCTCGTAGTCCAACGTACTAACTTACTAAATCGAACTACAATTTACTCACTGCAAACAAGTATATAAAAGGACTCGAGGTATATTTTTAGAAAAACTGCAAGTTTAGGCAATTTAAAATTTTTTTTCGTTATTCGCACTTAATAGCTTTAAATGTGCCTACACTATTATAGTTTAAGCGACAAAAACTCACGCCATTGTACAATTTTGGCGGGGAAGGTTATACAAAGACGAAGTATAACCAGAAAATTGCTTTAATGTTAGTTAAATAAAATGTACTTAGCGAAATGTAATGGAGTACCATTTCAAAGTATTCTTCAAGTGTTTTAAGATTTGCATAATATTTAATTAATATTTAATACAAGTAAATGTATTTGCAATTAATCCGATTTTAGTCACATTTAATTGTGGCATTTGTTTCATATTTTAATGATGTTTGTCATAAGTATAATTTTAATAATTTCCAAGTATAATTTTATACGCATGGATACTATGGTGTTCAGAGGTATCATAGGCTATATATGGGCGAAATAAGGACAGCAGTCGTGTCTCCTCCCATGCAATATACATTTTTCAAACAACATCATGATCAAATACAATTTAAGATCACGGATTTGTCGATTTGTATGTGGAAATAACTGAAATATATTTTCATAAACATTTTGTTTATCGTTAGATGACAATAAAATTATTTTTGTCGCAAATGTTTGTTTGTTAAATTGTGTTGTGTACTGATTGTATTTGATTTAATAAAAAAAAGCGAATCTAAAATTTTGAAAACCTAGATTACGCGAAGTCAAAACTAAGTGCGTTCAAATCAAATTTCGCGTAAGTTTATTTTTTTACGAGAATATAACTTTACGCGTGTGATTTAATCCCCTTAATATCAATTCTATCCTATTCTATTTCCAATTACCAGTACAACTTTTTGATATCAGTTCTAATAGTAGATTTCCAAATGTTTTCAGTGTTTCACCGCCAATTATTAGCTTAGGTCACACATTATTTAACTAAAAGTGTGGGTTAGTGGTCAGTTGGCAGAGACCAACACGTATTTATGTGTCGGTCTCTTCCGTCATTGCGGAAGTGAACTGGGACGTGTCCTGATTTCCGTGTTGATTTTACGTTTGGTTGCATGGAATTCTCGTCCTGAAAACTGCATTACATCTCATTAATGATAATGGCTCTTTAATTATGTGCGGATATAAATTGATTAAAATTAAGAATAAATGCGAATACAAATGAATATGTGTTAACATAACTATAATGACCGCAGACATAATAACATGATATTCATTTATGAGATATAATAGAGAAATAATACAACATTCGGCTTACGAGAATACTACAAGGGATTAAAAAATACCATGTTTAACGAGCAGTTCTATATATGTTTATTTAAATTATATACTTTTAACTAAAATACTTCTTTGTTATAAAAATGTTAAATCAAATTTCATTTTCTGTCTTTCATTTCTTTCACTTTACAATATTTTGATTTTGAAAAATATTTTAAAGTAATTCATTGATGTACGAATCACAGCTTTGGGCACACTTCTCAAATTAAATTTAGTAAATAGTTTACTTTTTAAAAATATATCTTTCATTGATATTTTTTGTACCCTACGGCTATCCTATTAATATAATAAATCTGTTTGTTCGTTTGTACGTTTGTACGTTTGTACGTTTGTACGTTTGTTCCGCTTCTCCGTCTAAACGGCTGATCCGATTTCCTTGAAATTTTTACCACAGATGCGGTATGGTCTGGAAGGAATGATAGGCTATATATGGGCGGGATTGGACAAAGAGGCGTGGCACCTCCCATACAACCTAAACTTTCAATACGATATAACTCGGCACTTTCACCAGCTACGAACATGAAACAAAAAACTCAAATACACAAAAAAAAATTAAAAACAAAAAACCAAAAGCACAAAACAAAACAAAAGCAAAAATACAAAAACAAAAGCAATCACGTTTGTTCCGCTTCTCCGTCTAAACGGCTGATCCGATTTTCTTGAAATTTTTACCACAGATGCGGTATGGCCTGGAAGGAATGATAGGCTATATATGGGCGGGATTGGGCAAAGAGGCGTGGCACCTCCCATGCAACCTAAACACGATATAACTCGGCACTTTCACCAGCAACGAACATGAAACAAAAAACTAAAATACAAAAAAAAAAATAAAAACAAACAAGCAAAAGCACAACACAAAACAAAACAAAAGCAAAAATACAAAAACAAAACCAATCACATAAAACCACAATACAAACTAAATGAAAAACAAAAAAAGGAAAGAAAAAGAAAAACAAACTCACCACACTAAAACTAACCAAACTAAAACTCACCACACTAAAATTCACCCTTAAATTAACCACACTAAAACCCACCACACTATAATTCACCACACTAAAACTCACCACACTAAAATTCACCACACTAAAACTCACCACACTAAAACTCACCACACTAAAACTCACCACACTTAAACTCACCACTTAAAAACTCACCACACTAAAACTCACCACACAAAAACTCACCATACTAAAACTCACCACACTAAAACTCACCACACTAAAACTCACCACACTTAAACTCACCACACTAAAACCCACCACACTAAAATTTCACCACACTAAAACTCACCACACAAAAATTCACCACACTAAAACTCACCACACTAAAATTTCTCCACATTAAAACTCATCACACTAAAACTCACCACACTAAAACTCACTATACCCAAAAGTCGCCACACTCAAACTCACCGCACTAAAATTCACAACACTAAAACTCACCACATTTAAACTCACCATACCAAAACTCACCACACTAAAACTTACCACACTAAAACTCACCACACTTAAACTCACCACACTAAAACTCACCACACAAAAATTCAACACACTAAAATTGAACACACTAAAACTCACCACACTAAAATTTCACCACACTAAAACTCACCACACTAAAACTCACTACACTAAAATTTCACCACATTAAAATTCACCACTTTTAAACTCACCACATTAAAACTCACTACACTCAAATTTCGATACACTAAAACTTACCACACTAAAACTCACCGCACTAAAATTCACCACACTAAAACCCACCGCACTATAATTAACCACACTAAAACTCACCACCCTAAAATTCACTACACTAAAACTCACCACAATAAAATTCATCACATTAAAATTCATCACACTAAAACTCACCACAATAAAATTCACAACACTAAAACCCACCACACTATAATTGACCACACTAAAACTCACCACACTTAAAAACACCACACTTAAACTCACCACACTCAAATTCACCACACTAAAACTCACCACACTAAAACTCACCACACCAAAACTAACCACAATTAAACTCACCACTCCAAAATTCACCACATCTAAACTCACTACACCGAAACTTACTACATTAAAACCCACCACTCTAAAACTTCTACTGGGAAAAACTCTACGGGGAAGAATTCTACGGGAAAGAATTCTACCGGGAACAATTCTACCGGGATGAATTCTACGTTGAGAATTCCACGGGAAAGCGTTCTATGTGGATTTTACGGGAAGATTTCTACTGGGAATAATTCTGCGGAGAAGCGCTGTCTGAGAAAAAATTGTCTTTGAGAAAAGTTGTTTTGGCGGAGAATTATTTGGTTACCACATTTATAAAACGAATAAAAAAATTTCAACAGCTAAGCACGGGCCCCTCATATCAATAATAAAAAAATGTTTTTTATATTAATAAAATCGCTCCATATCTTTGAATTCAGAAAATCTTGGCACGAGTCGTGCACGGGTCCAGCTAGTTAAGAAATACAAAAAAGAGGTTTATCTTGCAAAGCGGCAACTATCGTTTAAGCAAATTATTGTTTTCTAATTATGTTTCCCAAATAATCTCAACTTAAATTAAATCAGTTGGGAAGGTTAGATCACGTGGGAAATTTTAAAATAGGTGTTATTATGATAGTTAGGATTTTCAAAATTATAGTCGGTCTAAGCCGACTATAAACACCCTACACATATGTGTGGTAATCATTCAAAGTGGTATATAGGTCACCAGGGTATATGAATCCTGAAAATAACTACAAACTGTCCATCCCTGAAGAATTTTCTTTCATTTGATACCCATATTTACAAATGGGTAGGTGTATCGAATTTCGATTTTTTTGGGAACCACAAGTCGTTTCGTGGGAAAACATTATTTTCATGTATTTGAGCATAATGTCAATATATATGTGACCAAAAAGGTTTACCTAAGCACGTATACAGTAAAATTGATTTGAAGATGTAAATTTTATATGAGGTATTTGAACCTAAGTTGTCAGTTCTCAGGTCACAATAGACTGATCATGATAACTTTCTTGTTCAGACAGCTTAGATATATAAGTAATCTAAATCTAAAGTTTCATTGCTCTAGCTCTTCAACTTTTTCTGTAATCGTGATTTCAACAGACAGACTGAAGGACAGACGGACAGACGGACAGACGGACATCGCTAAATCGCTAAATCGACTCAGGAGGTCATGCTGATCAAGAATATATATACTTTTCCATACCGGAGATGCTTTTTTCAGGGTGTTACAAACGGCGTACCAAACTGAATATACCATTTCACTCTTAGTGTAGGGTATAAATATTATGTCATCAAACAGTTCTGCTATTGTAATGATTTTGACTGACTCTTCGAAGAAATTGGACAACACATATTTCAGAGCAATGGAGACTGTTTATTGATTCATCCGTATCGAGCCTAAATATGGTTTTACTTCATATTGGAAATCAATATTCATTCGTTTGCTTAGATGGAATTAATGGACATCCCATACATCAATTTTATATAAATCGCGGCTGCTGATTTTGACTGCATTCTCCATTTTTTCTATTATAAAACGTTTTTAATAAAATTGCTCTCGAATTTTTAGGCGATTCTGACATTTTAGAATTTAAAAAATACACAACCAGTTTAAAAAAACTGTAAACGTAATTTTACTTTCAATTGTCAAGACTAATTACAATAAATACTAAATATACCATTATTCCGATAGGTTTTAAGATATTCAAAACTAGACTCGAAAAATATTAATTTTTGTATACTATTTTTGAACGATTTTTTAGATTGTGAATCTAATTATAAATTAGAAAATGATATATGATTATGCGGAGCATAGTTCAAACTAATCATGAAAATTACTAACTATTTTGTATCAGTTCTCATTTTTAAAATATGATCTATCAACCAAGTGTCCGTCAAAAACTGTTAAAATTTAAAATACTGTTCTCATTTTTAATATACGATCTATCAACCCATTTTTCGTCAAAAACTGTTAAAATTTAAAATGCTTTTATACTTTGCATACAAATTACTGGAAAATATCCGTTTTAACCCGAATTTTTCTCAAACACGCTACGTAATAGAAAAAATAGAGTATGCAATAAAAATAAGCATATTTTAAATATGGAGTTATGATATTTTCAGATTAGTCCCATTAGTATTTTTGTTGAAAATTGATTGTAAAAAAGAGTACCAAAATTAAGATCTCAGGGAATATTGTAAAAAATGGATTTATTAGAAAAAAGATAGTTATTTTAGTTCGGAATATTTTCTAAATAACAACACCTCATTTTTTCGTTTATCATTTAATCCTAAATAGTTAAAAAAATTCTCTTAAATACTCTCAGCTTTTAATTGTCTACTAAATTTGTTTATTAGTTTTTCGGTTTTCTACTTCTGTATATATGGGCTTATTTGTTGGTGTCCATTTTGTAGTTTAGTCTCTCTTGTGGGAGAACATTTTTGAAGTGGAATGTGGAGTACGTCCACATTCCTAAAATCTGTCCCACTTTTGTTGCTGCTACCTCATTTTTTTGTTCATATGGTCTAGTGTTGTTTTGTGATCGAATTTGTGCGAAGATATTCTTTTCCGTAGTTTTGTTTTTATAGCACCAACATATATTTTTTTTTTGCATCTGTTGGACCCGTTGCGATGGGATTTTGTAAATTAAATTACATTTTCTGTTACTGTATAGTTGTCTAATATTAATTGTCATCTTGTGTGCAAATAGATATTGTTATGGGTCATATATATTTGATTCAGTGAATCTCTCCGATTGTCCTGGTACATACGTCACTGATTTATGTATTTATTTTTTTCTCAAGTTGTCTATTATTATTTTTAAAGAAATTCTTGATTAGGTCCATCGTCTTCTTTTTTTTCGGAATTCATTCATCTCTAATATTGTCTTTATCTTTTTTATGTTGTCTTGGTGGAATTCTGTGTCACTTACTGTTAAAACTCATCTGATGAAATTATTTGCAGTGTTTAATAACATTTTTCTTGGATTTTAAAATAGAAATTAATCATGCGTTCTGAGGCCATTTATTTTTGATACCAGTCAATTTTTAAATAGTTCTCCTTTCATATTATTAAAGTGTCTAGATAAGGTAGTTTCCCATCTGCTTCTTTTTTGCTGAATTGTATATTTTTGTGGAATTTGTTTCAATTACGTATGTTTCTTTTTTTAATAATCGCGAACAGGTCACCTATGTCTTTCGTCAGTAACCTTGTCAAAAAATTTACCAAATTCGTGGCACTAAACATATGAGGCAATCTGTATTTAAAATGATATAATATGATGACTTAGAAAATTCCTATTTTATTATTTTATGTATCCGGATACTGAGTAATTATTTATTTGATTCAAATAAAATATCATTGATATTTTGTATGTATGCTATTAGTTCTGCAAATTATTTGATTTCTAGCATTGCAAATAAGAGAATACGAATCTAAATTTTTGTGTCCCCTGAATCCCGACACCGATCCACACGAACGATACAACTGAAAAATAGAAAATAAAGAAAGAATGAATGATAAAAGCAAATGTGTTGCGAATGAACCGTGTCGGTCGGCATAACAAAATGTCGTACGGCAACATCAACAGGAACGAAACAAATGTCCGTCGTTGCGTCACTCTGGCAACATTGCTGTCACGAATTGAACTTTAGCTGATGGCTGGCAATGCGATCATGCAACGATGGAAATGATGACGATGTTGCATGCGCAGACAACAGCCGATGTTGCTGCTGATGATGTAGTTGATGGGATGATGTTGCTGATGTTGCTGATGCTGCTGTTGTTGTGCTAACACAATAGATCGAAGCAATACGATGCGACCAATGCATTTGTTAGGCTGCAAGAGGGAAGCATTTATTTCCATGTTTTACGATGTTGTCGGCAGCCCTCAGCGGCAGCAGCAGCAGCAGCTGTTATTGCTTGGAGACAATAGAATGAGATTCTAGCCACACGATCGTGTCTTCAACCCGTTGGTGCCTCATAACAATGAGTGTTGCGGTGCGCCGCTGATGTGCTCCATTGCAGATGAGTGTCGATGTGATGGAAGCCGCCGTCACACAGTGTGTCGGAACGCTTAAAACTTGTGACAAATTTTACAGCAATATGGTGCCATACTAAAAATTTAAAAATACAATAAAGGCCCGTTTTATCAATTTTGAATTCTGATTTTTATACAAAATTCTGATATTCTTAGGGCCAGTTTTTCAGTGCTCGTTTAAACGTAGTTTAAACTCCGTTTAATTAATCTTCTCTTTAAATTAAACGTCGTTTAATTTTGTTAGCAGTTTTTCAGTGATAGTTTAAAATGAACACAGACCAAGACAATACATATGGCACCACAGGCAAATGACAAATAATTCTCTCGATTTTGACTTCTGATAAATGTCATTTAAAATTAAATAAATAAAAAAATTGTTTCAGAAATTAAAATTTATGAATTTTTAAATTTGAACAAGAGATCGTGCAACTAAAGTGCACGTGAGACTTTGTTTTAATGCGTAGTGTGCAAAAATACAAAAATTAATAATAATTTGTGAAACAGCGCAGCGACAGAAAATAGTGAAAAGTGTTGTGAAGAAAAACTTTGAAAGTTTAAACGTAGTTTAAACCATCAGCATCGGTCGTTTAAACTAAGTTTAAACGATGGTTGAAGTTCACTGAAAAAACCGATTTTGATTTTAAACGAAGTTTAAACAACATACAAAATTCAACTAGCACTGAAAAACTAATGAATTCAACTAATATCGGTTGCTATATTTACGTCGATTATTTTTTTCTGTGTATGATCTGTGAAATTAGATCAATAATTGTATAATTCGTCTTACTTTGTTTTTAAAAATCACTCTTTAAGTCTTCAGATTAAATACAAATTCTTGTATTCGATTTTTGATTCAAATTTTCTTTTATGATGCTCCTTTTAATTAATATAATTTTTTGTCCTTCAATTATTTGAACAAAATTCAGCTATTTAACTAGCAATTGGATTGCCTCATTATCTTACAATAGAGTCAAATAGAGATCACCTACTAAATATTCATACTTTTAAAATAAAATAAAATATTTGTCTACTTATCGAACAAAATTAAGAACATTTTTTATTCCGATTTGTAAAATTTCCATCAATATCAGGATTTAAAGAATGATTTGCAAAAACAAGGTAAGAGGAAGCATAGAATTGTGGATAAAGTCAGATATAAAATATAGACTTTTATTTAACTATGAAAATCATAGATGTTATGCAATAGATAGTAGGTACATAGTAGGTACCTTTAAATTTACATTTTTCGGATTTTACTGGTCATATCTTTGGTCAAATCTAACCGAATTTTATTGGGTCTATTTCAAAATGTTAGCTGATGTTTTTTCAATGGAATACAAGAGTAATTAGATCGAAAAAAAAATCTGTAAAAAAGTTAAAGCCCAAAATATGTAGAAAAAGACAAGAATTGTAAAATACTTGTTTTACGTAATAACTCAGAAAGTTGAGGCAATCTAAAAAAAACTAAGTATGATGTCATTATTAGAATTTTGACGTCCATCGGAAAATCATACTTAGACCGCAGATATTTTTGTTGTTGTTGTGCTGTGTTATCAATTTATGTAATCTGTGAAAATGAATAATGGTTTATTTTGCAAAAACTTCATAATTTAAAAATTTTTAAAAATTCATCGTGTAGTAATTCTAAAATATATATTTTAATCGATTCAGGAAGTTATAAAATATATAATTTAATCGCATTTCAGAAAGTTTCGCCCCACTGTGCAACATCAGTTATTTCTTGGGTTGCATAGCAAAATTAAAAAGATATTTAAAACATGCAGCAGTGTCTTCATGGAGTTGTGGACACTGGGAACCACATTGATGAATCTATTAAATTGCATTAATATTTGGAATTATTTCAGATGTTGTCAGTTATCAGTTTAAACGATATCAAATCGAACATTGAATGGAATGTACTTATTTAGTGTAATTATTTAACTTCATATTATTCATATTATTAACCGCAAATATTTCATTATTAAAACCAAAATTCTTAATTAGAGATCAAATTTTTCTATTTTTCGATTTGAATTTTTATTTCATAATTGCAGAAATAAATAGTAATTTAAACAGTTAACGATTCAAACCGGTGCACGTCATACGCAGTAGATTTTCATTTTTAATAACGGAACCGTAATTTATATTATTAAAATATTTTAAATTTACTCAGATTTTGACGTTTGATACTTTTTTTAGCGTGGCTCAGATGGTTAGTGCCATGAACTAAAGCTTGTGGGTTCGAATCCGCGTGACAACAATTATTATAAACTATTTAATGAAGTTGCTTTGTTGAATGTTATTGCAACGTTTAAATACTTTTAAACAGGATTATTTTACTTATTTGTTGATTAATTTATTGATTAATTTATTAATTAATTTATTGATTTAATTTACAATAAATTTAAAAATAAGTTCAAAAATAAAATTATGCTGCCATTCGTTTCGAAAGTTTATAACTTAACAAAATTGAAGTGTGTTGGTTTTAAAATGGGGACGCGCCTCCTTTTACTTTTTCTCTATAAAATATTTTAAATTAAACTTTATATTTTGTTTAATTACTCTAGATATACATAATTTGCATAAAAATACTTTTCTACTTAGAGTTTCCAAAGAATGGTTATTTGCCTTCAGCGCACTTACAGACATCGTTCATTTGTATATGCCACTGAATAATGTGCGCGACTTTTATAAAAGTCGCACCCACTCATATGTATGAATATGTAATTAATTCAAAAACTTTACAAACTTTAATATTTCCTTTGTTAACTGTAAGCAGTAAAAAACGTAAAATAACCAAATTGTCTTAGTGCAAAATGTAAGATTGAATTTAATATAATCTTTGATAACTCTAAATAAACTCAATTATAAAAATGCAATACGAGAATATAGGTTATTTTAATATTATTTTTATAATTATTATTTTTATTTATTAAATTTAATATAAAAATAGAATTACATAAAATTATATCCAATGAATATGATTTTTTTTCATAAAATTTCTACAATGAAAAGTAGTGAAATATGTAACATTTCATTTAATCGTAGGCGATTTAGCAAAGTCATAAAACTACTAAGACAGTATTCACTAAGCACTTTCTTTTCTACAGTACCTAATTTATCCAAAATATATTTTTTTATGCGATACTTTTTTCGCCTTTATCATTTTTTATAATGACAATGATGAAAACTTTAAAAGACAATACAAAATTGCTCGATGACAAACTACACTCAAAAATGAAATTTAGATTATGTTTCTATGGGTTTCAATTTTGTACCAATTTATATCAATATTTTGCGAAACTACAAAATTTTCTGTTCATAAATATTTATACTACCCTTATATTAAAAATATTATATTGATATTGTCTGATATTACCATGTGGAATCGATTACCGATAGAAGTATTGTCGACGTTTACTTACACAGTAAACCCACAGTATGCCATTCGTTTGGAAAAGGACAATTCGTACCGTACAATTCGTACCGATATCGAGCGTCAAATTGAACCTACATGGTAGGTAGATATCGATGCGTTTTGTCAGAGTTTTTTCGTTACGAGAAATTTTTGGAAATCTGACCAATATCGAAGAAAAAAATTACAAAAGTTCGATACTGCTTCGAAAAATATTACGATATCGATGAGATAAATGTTTATTTATCGTATCTGGTAAAAATTCATAATGTACGAGAAATTATAAAAATTAGAATCGATAAAGCAAGGAGATAGAACTTTTATCGAAGTTATTCGATAAAAATTCGAGGCCTCGGACGTTTCCGAGACATTGCAGACTGGAAAGTTATTCATAGATCTTATTGATAAATATTAAAACATTCTTGTATGTAATTTCTCTGATGATTGTCCACGAAACTTAGCATTTTAATGAAAAATGTTGTAAATTTTGAGTGTTGAAAGTTTCATTAATGATATCTTAGTCGACACTTCATCAATAACGGATGTTCATAATGTTCGTGGTATATCACATAGGTGTATGACATATATAATAAACGAGTTGGGAAAGTTAGGTCACATGGGTAAGTTCGGTCACATGGGGCGGATTTTTATAGTCGGTCGGGCCCGACTATGGAATACCCTACACCTTTGGTGGGGATATTAATGTGGGATATTTATTTGCATACCTTAAGTTTAAAGTTTTTAATTATGCTGAACCTCCCCACCATCAGAATATTATTCATATATCAGAAATTTACGTCTTATATCCCCATAAATTAAAAAATTTATATAAAAGTATAAAAAACTAAAAAAAAAATAAAAATTATAATTGGGCTGACCACGCCTATATTTAAAATTTTGAAAGGCTAATATTTTATAGATTTGATTTTAATAATTTATTTACGGCTCAAATTTCCACTATGAAAACCCGGGAAATAATAAAAAAAAAAAGTAGGCGGATCACGCCCATTTTTGGACCACATATTTATAGGTGAATTCTAACAATATGTTTTAAATTTTATAACTATACCTTGAATACTTTTCGAGTTATTAGTTCCGAAAGAGTTATATAAAAGTGACTTGTATGGGAGGTAGGCGTGTCCGTTGACCGATTTGGCTCATTTTCAAACTCAGTTCCTACTTTTGGCTAAAATATATTGAGACGAAATTTCATCGCATTCTGATCAGTATTTCTCAAGTTATTCTGTATTCGGACAGCAAGACAACAAGACAGCAAGACGGACAGACAGACGGACATGGCTAAACGGACTCGGGTAGTGATGCTGATCAAGAATATATATACTTTTCCATACCGGACACGCCTCCTAAGGGGCGTTACAATATATGCACAAAGTTAATATACCCTGTACCTCATTGGTGTAGGGTATAAAAATAATTTATATTAATTGTTAACTTACAAAGACAATTGCAAAATAACAATACAAATTTTAAATGGTCAATTTTATAAATATTATTCACAAATTGACGAAATATACCTACTAAACCTAGATACGTAGTGGGAAATGTCATCAATGATACATTTATGCTTCATCTATGTCAGGCCAGGACCATCGATGACGGTTAGCAATTTCGCCCTCAATTGATTTTATGACTTGTCTTAGAAAACTGCATTAATGATATCTTAATTGATTAGATGATTATCTATTTCACCAACAATCAGTATTCATCATATTTTTCGGTGTTTTTCATTTTTAATATTTTTTATATCATAAAAATTCCAACATAAATTTACACGTTTACGTATTTATAATTATTATAAAATTTATGATATTTAAATTAATATAGTTTGATGAACAAAATTCACTTGTTCACTTTTTCATTAATATGATGAAATGGAGTCTTCGAATAATTAGCAATTAAATCCTTTAAGAATTATAAAGAACATTTTTTGTTTGAAATTTGATGTTAAAAAAAAAAAATATATTGAAAATGAAAAATATTTAAAAAATACGATTTTAATTCAATGAATGAATTCATCGATATGATGAATCCTGGTTGTTGGTGAAAATTATTTTTTGTGTATGGTGTATGACATCTTTAATACAATATCCTTTATGAAATAGTAGAAGACTTATTTATCAATCACAACTTTTCCAATCTCCTCGATTCATCGAATCGTCGATGCCTTTGTCGTAAATTATGTCATTTCCCATTGGGTAGAGATCAACAAAAGTTAAGTTTTTCCTATTTAATGTTTGTTATTTTAATAATATTTCTGTGGCAATATGAAATAACAACATAACACGAGATATGCTCAAATTGAGTTAATAATACCATTGTAAATCTGATATACGAGTTTATTTTGATTCAAATTTTGTTGCTGAGCCTTCCTATAGTTGCTGAGATACAAGCAAAAAGCATAATTAAATATAAACTGTTATTAAAAACACTCTATAACACAAATATTCTGCAGACTTCTTTTTATTTAAGTTCTTCATAAATATGCAAAAATATTTATTAAAATTTTACAACTTATTATTCGGAATAAGTTGTGAAATTTTAAAATTCTCTCCTGAAAAGTTCAAAAAATAGTCTTATACTTTTATTTCATATTGCCACAGATTTAATCTTTACAGGTTCAGAATTATTTTTCTGGAAATCTTATATAATATTATATTTTATATAATACTGCATCTTATATAATACTGCATTTTGTAATTTATAAGACTAAAATGACATGAAACTTATCATTTCAATTATTAAAAGTATCATCTTCACATCACTACCGTTCTACAATATTTATTTTTGTAATATATTAACAGTTTGTTTGCTAATTTTAAAAAATATATGGACCATTCGGAATTGCAATTAACCATTTCACATTGATTTCTTTATGACCATTGACCATCGAATTTTTCCCTGCAATGTTGTTTATATAAATTATCACCTCGTCTTGCATGACATATCATTGAAAAATTCAGGCATGACATATATGAACCAACCTATGAATGTTAATGGTAAAAAATGGCCAGATTATGTAACAGATTAGTTTTAGACAATGAAATTAGTCATTGATCTGAACCCGAATATGGCCCTAAAAATGTCTACTAGGGTGATCTATCATCTTGTCGTAAAAAATAATAATTATCCCTGGGATATTATTAAATATTTGAGTATATACATTATAAAATCAATTATACATTTAAATCCAATGACCTTTGGTAATAAATACTCATGCAGATAAATAACATGGTTGGATGGATGATTGTATCGTGTGTGATCATAGTATGTTCACTGAGGATCATAGTATGATTAAAAGCTACAATAATGAACCAAATCATAGTATAATGCTCTAATTTTCTGCTTGATGTTATTTGAACACAGTCTTATTTTAAATTTTGTTTTCAGTGTACAGCTGCAATTATGCTACAACTGCAATTTAGTTTATGTGTTTATGATGGTAAGACATGCATTTAGATAAATTTGAAAGTTAGAGAGTGTCATTAAATATGCATTAGCGCAAAAAAATGAAGAATATTTAAAATAAATATCATAATTCTGAGCAGAACTCAGAATACGCTGTTATATCGTCAAAATAAACCAAAGTTTTTCTTGTACTACATTTTAGGCAGAGTTATTACAGAATGCATTCATTATCAACTCTGATTTTAGTTCTATATTTGAGAATGTGTGATTTGGAGCATTTTGTATGTATTATGCAATTTGGCAATTTATTCCATATTTAGTTTAAACAAAAAGCAAGGCGTTTTTTCGCCTCCTGTGAACTTTGCTTTTTATGGTTACGATTGCCTGTAAGATAAATACTAAAGTGTTTCTGTTAGTTTTCAAATTGTGTCTTAGCATTGGAATAATTTGGTTTTCAACGTTTTCAAAATAGTTATAGTAATGTATTGCAAAAAAAAAATTGCTCCTGAAGTGCATGAACATACTTTTAACTATTCAAAGCATTGGTCTGTTAATTCAAATACTCTTACAAAGTTACTCAATCTAAAGCATGAATAATCTTTATTTAGAAAAATGCTTTAATTCTGTGTCTGAAAATAATATGCAGTATATGAGTGGTAGAATGAGCTTTACATCTGCATTTAAATTTTGGGCTTTTCCATTCACTTCATCTAGGTTATTATTATCAAGCCATTATACATATATCAAGCCAAAAACAGCAGACTATACAAAAGTGGTCTGATGTGTGGCATCTAATGCATTCCTGCCGAAACTTATTAGCATTAAAGCTTGGCTTACTGCACCGAAAAAGCATAATGTTTGCTTTTTCGTCTATCAGCAGCATTATTATAACCATATCCTCATTGTAGTTTTCGTCCTGTTCCATACACATTTTGTATATTCCCAACGGGAAATGACACCATTGTCTACAATGATAAATAGAGGCTCTTTTAAAATTTGTATTGATGAATATGTCTACAACTATTTCATAAAGAAAGATGTCATGCACCATATCTCATCATAGATATATTAAGGAAATTATGAATATCTTGTCAATTAAGATTACATTAATGTAGCATTCTTTCTTTTATTTTTTATATACAAGACAATCACCTGATGAAATATCTTCGATAATGTACACGGATAGAAAAGATTTCTTTGAATATGTTTGAATGTAATTAAAAAGTAATACGAAATTACGAACCTTTCCGGCCTATGCCGAGGTATCACTCGTCGCGTCCAGGGTTCGTTGCAAAAATTTATATTCGCAGGTCAACAACAACATTTTATGTTTTATTTTTCAAGTAATTCATTTATTTTAGTATTAATTAAATTTATATCTTAACAATGCTTTGTTTTAATAAAATACCGAGTGCGCGAAGTTATACCCCTTTACGAGTACGTGCTCCGTGACATCTGGTGAACCTATATTCCTTCGGTGGTCGGGGTCAAACGTCGTCGTTGACGGCACCGCTTCTGCTCTGCTATCGGACGTAGTCCCGATTCTGCCGCTACTACTGCGGCCGTGGACTGAACGATTCCGCGTCTACTCTGCCGTGGCCCGGTCGAACGTAGTTCTCACCTAAATGGCCCTGTAATGCTTCTAACTATGCGACAGCGATCGGACGTAGTCCTGACAGCGGCGCAACGGACGTAATCCAGACAGCGGCGCAGCTACTCTGTCTGACTTCACTAATACCTATGCTGCTTCTCTGCGACAGCGATCGGACGTAATCCTGACAGCGGCGCACCTACTCTGTCTGACTTCACTAATACCTATGCTGCTTCTCTGCGACAGCGATCGGACGTAATCCTGACAGCGGCGCACCTACTCTGTCTGACTTCAGTAATACCTATGCTGCTTCTCTGCGACAGCGATCGGACGTAGTCCTGACAGCGGCGCTGCTACTCTGTCTGACTTAACTAATACCTATGCTGCTTCTCTGCGACAGCGGTCGGACGTAGTCCTGACAGCGGTGCAGCTACTCTGTCTGACTTCACTAATACCTATGTGCTTCTCTGCGACATCGGTCGGACGTAGTCCTGACAGCGGAGCAGCTACTCTGTCTGACTTCACTAATACCTATGCTGCTTCTCTGCGGCAGCGGTCGGACGTAGTCCTGACAGCGGCGCAGCTACTTCCCTACTAAAATTTAAATACTCAAAATATTACTTACATTGAGTTGTATCCACCGCTGATATTTAATTTAAATTGTTCTGATCGTAGACCAAGAACTCTGCAGAACTGGTGAACCGTATTGGTCGTAGACCTAAAACGAACTGATCGAGTGCTGTTGCTGTCGTTTACTTGTAATCTCGCTATGTCATTTTCGAACATTGAACAGCTGGTTCAAACATCCAATGTTCGAAATGGAAGTGTTGAATTTTGCAACTACTACTTTTAGCATAGTGAAAAATGTAATAGATTGATGGGTTGCCACCTCAAGTTAATTAATTAATAATCTTAGTACTAATAATGACTGGCTTAAAATATTATTTAACATTATTTAAATTAAATGAAATATTTGTTTAATTTGGAAAACAATTTTGCATAGTAACTTCAATAATATAAAAAATATAGAATAATTTATTTTAACTTATGATAATTAGCATCTAAGCTGCGATGTATGGAGAAAATGATCACCGCCGATTTTCGTCGTTACAAAGTGTAATTAAATTATAATCGAAATTGAATTTATTTTTGTTCACGTGTAAACATTATTATATTGTCCATCAGAATCTGTCAAATTTACCATATATATGTTAATTGCATTTGAATAAAAATTTCTTGGCAATTTACTTGGTTAAAACTATGTTTCGAAACACAGAAAATGCTAATCAAACCTAAATACAACGTATGTTCGCAACGCTCGTCTTAATTCGATAATTTATCGACTGACGAAGTTGGCAACGTTGTGCAGCATTTTCTACCGACGCCATCGTTTGAACATATTGATGTTTACAAACAAACAAAAAAGAAATTGGATTTAAATAAGTGTATTCTTGCAACATTATTCTTTTATACGAAGTTGGCACTCGTTCAGCAGAATTTTCTACCTACGTCTCTTTTGTCGTCGTTTGAAGTATGTATAGGTATACAAAGTTGACACTCGGTGATCGGCATTTTCTGCGTACGTGTCTTTTGCTGTTCGTTGAGAAAACGTGTTCGCGTCGGTAATTATTTTGTTATTTGTAAATTAAATAAATATACAAATTGTGTTACAAAAAGTACAAATAGTAACAAAGTATAATATAGTGCAGTATATAATTTCTGAAACTAAAGTGAAAAAACCAGCGTGTATCTATGAATGACGTGCATGACATCGTTAATGGCACGTGATGGCGAACATGCTATTGGTCATCGATGGTCCTGTCCTGAAATAGGTGAAGCATAGTTGAATCATTAATGATTTTTCCCACTGAACACCAAAAAAAAAAAACGCCAACAACCAGTATTCATCATATCGAAAATTTCATTCAATGACTTTAATCGTATTTTTTCAATGTTTTTCATTTTCAATATTTTTAATAACATCAAATTTCAAACCAAAATTTGTCTCCATTTACACATTTATGCATTTCCTAGCTGGACCCGTGCACAACGTTGCCCGTGCTAAGTTTTTATATATACAAAAATATATATTTTAAAGTTAGAATACATCCACGCCCCTTTTTTTCCTTTTTAGTGCATGCCTACGTCACCCTTTGTCTAATCCCGCTCAAATTCTACGTGAAGATTACAATGTTCAATATGATCTATTGTTTTATTTTTTACAACTCTGCTCTTAGTAGGTCAGGAGTTATAGCAATTTTACTGTTTTGGTTATATGAGATGTGCCACGCTCCGTGGTCCACTCCCGCCCATATTTTGGAAAATAATAAACAACCACAATACACATCAGTGGGCCAAATTTCATGATCGTGCCTATCTTAAGTGCAAAGATATTTGCAATTAATAGTTCAGGCTTGCCACGCCTATTTTGTGTCTTAGCAGGCGAATTTAAAAAATTGCGCATTAGTGCACGCCTACGTCGAGAGATAAACAGCCTGTCCAAATTTCATGTTCCTAGGTCTAAGGGCTGGGTTAGGCTTTGATAATCAGGACATGTTTTTTTTTATATATATAGGATAAATAATATATAATTCTTTTAAGATTTACGTGAAACTTGTTTTAAGCGAAGTGCAATCTAAAATGTTAAATGTCAAATAGGATTCCGTAAACAATATAATTTTTTATAACATATTCATGAAATCATAAAACCCTAGAAGATATCGTCGTTGTAGAACTAAAAGTTACCAAATACATTTTTATGAAAATCTTAAATTTCATCTTTGTTGGTTATTATTTCAAAAAGTAAATGTTACATTTTTAAAATTGAAATACCAATTTATAGATTCACATTTTCTTATCATTTTGAACATATTTATGTTTCGGTTCAAATATTTATTTTATTTGGATGTAGTAATTATTATGTTTCCATTAGAACATACTCCATTTTAAGGGGCAATATTAAAATGTTTCCGGGATATTATAATGTAAGCCAGAGCTCATTACAACACTGTTCAAGTCTCAATACAACCCTGTTTACAAATAATTTATCAGTCAATTATATATTATGTTTACATAAAATTCCAAACATACATGTTAATGCCTGCAAAATTATGTTGATTGGGAGAGCCCTTTTTTTGCAGCGTGTATTTTATTTCAACCTGTGAATTATTTCAACCTGTTTTTAATTACTTTGTGTTTTAATTTTTATAAGAAACTTTTTATATCAAAATATCTGTAATTATTTTGTCTTGTCTCACAAATTATTTTTCATTAAGTTTGCGTTTGAAAATATTATAAGACAAGACACAGTAAGTATTTTTTATAATTAATTTTTGAATTTTATAATTAATCAAAATTTTATTAGAGAATAAACGCTTCCAAAATTGTTTATTCGACGCCGTTTTTGATTTACACAAACTGCGACAGAGCCCATCGATCAAAAATTGAAAGATATATATAGGTTTTTGTAAAAGAACAATTGGCATTTTGAAAATGTAGTTGGTGACTTTTAGTTAGCCCCAGTCCAGGCTTGAACCGGGGACCTTCCGGCTCGCAGTCCAACGCACTAACCACTGAGCTACCGCAGCTAAAAATATATTGACACCTTACTAAATATTTTGACACCTAGATGCCATTTCTAACTTTGACAGCTGCTGGAAAATAACAATTGGAAAAACACGCATTGCACCTGGTCGCCCTTCATTTACACTGGAGGGAAACCATAAATAAATGAATTAAAGTGCTCCTAAAAGTATGCACCGTTCAGATGAAATTACATGTTATAAATTTAATCTTGTATATAGAAATATTTATGAACCATGTTCGTAAATTTTACATACACTGAGGGAAAAAAGTAATAAAATTAAATAAAAATAGTAACAAATTAAAATACTTTTCGACAAGCTTTTCACCCGTAGTCTTTTTTATTTTAATTAAATAGTTTTATATTTAGACTTGATGTAAAGGTTTTTTATTTAAATTTAATACGTAGGTTATAAAATAGGTTGTAAACATGGTTGAAGTATATACAGGTTAGTTCATCTAGACAGTTAGTTGGCATACACTATGCTGAGAATGTCAATAAGATAATTTAAAAAATACAAAAATTCATTGTCAATTTTAACTATATTTCAAGGTTATGTTTTTTGCACTTTAAATTGGCTAATTTATTAAAATTGCACATCACAAATTCACTTTATCACTTAGTTATAAACTGCGGTGTTCTTCTAGAGCCCATAGACAGCTTGAAAATTACGAAAATGTTGAAATTTATTTATTTTAAAATTTTGAGTTTCAATTTTTTTATGAATTTGTAAACAAAGCATTGATGATTTGTTTTAAATTTTTCGTAAACAAATGTTGAGTCTTTCAAACAGTTTTCAAAAAAAAGTAAATGGCGACTGAACTTTGAAAGATGACTTAACCTGTATATACTTCAACCATGGTTGTACATATTCTTTATAAGTTTAGTTTAATCACTACTTGATAAACATGTCGATTGGAATTTTAAAACTATTTGTTTTATGTAAAGGTTATAGCAACACATAGTTTTTTTTTTCGAAATTTTTATATCACTCCCGGTGGTTAAGATTGGTTGGATATTTATAGAGTATATCAATGTTCCTGCATGGGCACATATTAAATTATTTTGTACTCGTTACTTTAAAAAGTATTTAAATAAATTCTGTTTAATTTTTTTACGTCATTTTTTTCTTAGTGTATGTCCATTTATGAAACATGTACATATTACATTTAAAAACATTTTGAAGTGTGATGAAAACAAATCATCTATGTAATGAATATCGTTCATAAATATTATATTCATCACATTTATGAACAGTTTATATGTAAAAATTACTTAGCAAATGTTATAGACAAGATGTTTGATTGCATTTAATATTTGATCCATAGCATGAGATCAATAAAGGAACGAAATGATATCCTGTTCTGAAGAAATTAATGTAGTAAATTAATTACACTTATTGTAGCTTGATAGAATTTTTCTTCATTTATTTTTTTTAAATACAGTTAAAGGGCTAATTCCTAAAACGGACTTAAATATAAAATGCCTTTATTTAGAAATATACCGCCCAAAAGTAATTACTTAAAAAAAGTGAATATACTAATAAAATAAGGAACATATTAGGAGTGGAAAACCACTTTGACTAATTTGATTCTACCATTGCGTAACAGTAATTCAGGTTTTTCTAAACATATCTTTGTTTCACATTGAACGTTTCGAAAATGAGCTCCTCAATTGTGTTCGTTTAATTATATGAAAAATATAAAATGTATTTATTTGATAATTTGACGTACATATAATGAAAAACCCAACGAAAAAATAATAAATGTTGAAAAATGAATCAAAATCAGGACGTTTAAATAATAAAAATATCGTTGATTTCCATACATGTAAAAAAAAACTTTCATAAATAAAATTTTCGGAAATCTATGTGTTATAATTCGAAAATCAAAAATAATTGTGATAATTATGCAAAAATTATAAAATAATAACAGCAATTTTAAAAAAAATATAATAAATAAATGAAAAATAATACTTGAACAATTTAAGTTTAATTTTTGTTTGCATTGTGTTTTTGAAAATGCATTGTGAATATATTAGTTTTAAATTTCTAATTATTACGATGAATTAGGACTAATCTGGACCTATCAGAAGCTAGACTAATATAAAGTTAAGGAGTAATTTAAAAGTTTAATTTAAATCACCACACATGACTGATTTAAATTTGAGGTTGGTGTTATTTTTATATATAGACAGTGTAAATAAAGTATTTAAAATTATATTTCTATTTTTAAAGATACATATTTTTCTCTTTAAACTAACGGATAGTTACAATGTGTCGCTGAAAGTGCCGCTTCAACGGAAGCATTCAACAGGCGCTCATCAGTGGCGACGCGACACACCACACATCCTGGTGATGAATGTGCAGACATTTTCTGTAATTTTCGGTGCTTCACGAACGCCTCTTTGACTTTGAATTTATTAATTAAACACAAACTTTGCAGACACGTTTAGAGCTTAAAAATAATTTGGAACAACGGTGTGGAGCAGCGTGTGCGGCTTCGCGCCTTAATGACGAAACAATAAAAACACGGGCGTTGATGCATCCATGAAGTTGCTGTTTAAACTTTGCGTTGTTTTAAGTTGAAGTTTTCAAATGCCTGTCATCAGCCACTATGCTTCTATATCGTTATATGTGAACAACTTTTAAAACAATGTATTTAAAGTGCTTTGCGCGGTGTTGGAACGATTTAATGTTTGCACGCTAAAAAAAACATGGTTGTGATGATTATATCCTAAGAAAATCATAAAAACATTATCATGGCAAACATTTCTTTACGATAATTTTATTTTAATCAACCATATTTTGTATTTGATATATTTTGTATGTTTTTGGAATTGATAGTAAAATTATAGTAAAATATGTATTATCATAAAATTATAACAAATATACTATTGTTGAAATAAAATGTACAGTACCAATTCGATTGTAGAAAGCATGTATTATAATTGAGACTGTACACTGAGGGAAAAAAGTAATAAAATTAAATAAAAAAGCAATAAATTTAAATACTTTTCGACACGTTTTTCACCCGTAGTCTTTTTCATTTAAATTAAATACGTTTTATTTAAACTGGATGTAAATGCTTTTTATTTAAATTTATTACGTATGTAATAAATTTTAAAGTAAATACTTTTAATTACTTTTTATTAAAGTTATAACATTTTAATTTAAGCACAATAATATTTATTTCATATAAAGAATGTTCCTAATCTTCTTTATATGAGATAAAATTATTATTTCATTTTTCTTTTTTCGAAATTTTTAATAAAATTAAATACTTTTTATTTAATTAAACATTAAATACGCTCGTAATATTTTTTGTATGGAGTATTACGTTTTTTATTACAAAAGTATTTAAATCAAATTTAAATAAATTTTATTTAATTTTATTACGTCACTTTTGCTTAGTGTACGCACAGGGAAACATATTTTGTTACATGTAACAATCATTAATTTATAGATTTTTAAAACAATTACATTCTTTAATAAAAATATCCCCGACAAAATTTTAAGCAGGAAAATGGTCCGAAACACGCAGGCAAACATGCTACCTATGCGCATTGAAATCACTTTTTATATGTAGCGGTATGGTAGTCAAACAGGTGTAAGCAAAATGGTAGGCTCAGGCAGGGTAAGGTGGCCAATAATTTGGAAGCAAAATGGTAGGGAATGGTAGGGTTCATAAACATATGATTTATAGCATGGGTGACCATCCATCCCACCCTCAACGAAAACTTCCTGTTGTACAACATCAAAGACAAATTTTGTTTCTTATATTTTCGCAAAAATCAATAGCTTAGATGATGTGTTGGGTTACTCATATTTCTGCTGATTCACATTGATATTGTGTCGCCTTGTCATTGTTATCGAAGTAAGCAATAACAAAACACGTTTTGTACAACAAGAAGATTATGTTGTGGGCGAAAATGGCAAAAAGAGCCAGTCGCTGGTCACCTCCTGATGTAGATCAGCATAGATCGCTAACAAACTTAACAAACCGAGGGAATGAACACCGATTAAATAAAAAAACAAACTCACAAAAGACGCAGCGTGGCATATTAATTTGAAGCGTAACAAATAACTGCCAACAAATTTTAATACTGACAATTTTTGAAGGCAAATTTGATATTGTAAACAACATTTTCTTTCGACAACTTGCTGATCAAGCTTTTAAAACTTTAAAACAGAAATAATGTAAACAAAATTTTCTGTCGACAACTTGTTGATCAAACTTTTAAAATTTCAAAACATAAATTCTATACAATGTGTTTGCCTGCTACTCGCAGGCTACCTTTCCCTTTCAGTTTCCTTCTACGAAGAAGCTTTTTAAAATTTCAAAACAGAAATTCCTATACAATGTGTTTGCCTGCTACTCGCAGGCTACCTTTCTCTTCCATATTCTAGCTATAAAGATACCTTTCAAAACTTCAAAACCAAAACTTACAGAAAAATGCTTTTGCCTGCTAGGGGTAGGCTTGAACGTACCAGTTTCCTGAGTAAATGCTGCTATAGGGAGCCTGCTTTTTTTCAAAAATTCAAAATGCCTGCTATGTAATGTGTATTTCCTACCACATTCCTGTGAGTTTTCCACAAAATTACTACCTTGCATATTTTTTGTCTGGGGTTGTAATAATAAACTAAGAAATGAACAGCAAAATAATTTGACAAGTTAGTAAATAAATGTTATAGACATTTTAATGACTTAAAATTTATGATTGCACATATATTATATTTGCTGCAAACTAAATTTTTCTCTGCGTGTGGAGATTTACACAATTACATAAAATTATTTTAGTTTTGGTGTTTGTCAAATAATAAACATTGTTTTTGAAATTAATAAAATAAATAACATTTGTATTAAAAGAGCATGGAATAGTAGCCATGTCCCAATATTTTTTGTATTTTACGCTTTTTGTTTTGATATTAAATGCGTTTTTAAATTAGTTTCCTTTGGAGACAAATGCTGAATTATATCTCATCTCAGTTTCGTTTTTTTAAATATCTGAATATTATGGATATCTAAGCTTAATGCGTACAACTATATAGTGACAATGATAACAAGTGTCCCCCACCTTAAATTTTTACCTTTAGCAAATTACTAAAAATTTTCTTTTCAAACTCTAAAACATTAATTGCCTAATTATGTGCAATTTATGACCGTTCGACTGCATTTTGTTTTCATTAATTGTCTACAATTGGTGAAATGTATTTCGTTCGTTTATTAAATTAAACATTCGATCATATAACTAATTTGCCAACTACACAGAAAAAATATTGGATGTAAATCTAGCAACTGAGATTTATTGATACAAAAGATTTATTGAAAAAAAAAATACGAATTATTGAAGAGTATAAATCAAATCCTTTATGGGTTGATACATTTTCTAAAAATTATAGAGGAAAGGTCCGTAGGTTGGGCCGGTCCGTAGACTGGGCCACCACTATTTTTTGTTTTTTTACACTGGCGATCTTTAAGTTTTAATAGTACATCTCAAGTAACATTGCACTTCGACTTTTCTAGAAATTTTGAAGTGAAATGGCATGTTGCTTATAACTCATCCAAATGAGTACTAAAATGTACCCAAACAAAGTTTTTTGTTTACTTATTGAAGTGTTGATTAAGTGGTCAATTTACATTATAAAATCAAAGTTAAATGCAATAAAATGTCGTTAACCAATTCATTTTTATAATGTAAACAAGTTTTCTATCAAAATATGTAGTATTTTTCTCAAAATTCGATAAAAACGTAGGTTGGGTCATTCAAGGTACGTATGTTGGGCCACCCATTTTCTCATTATTAGAAGTACTCACAAAGATTTTCCTAGTATATAAATGCTCAAACGCAAGTTTAATATTTTTTTTTTTTAATGTAGAGTGTGAGATAAAAACATTTTTAGTTAATTTTGAATGATTTTTCAATGTAGGGTTTTCGGTTCACATTTACGTATAAAATATAAAATAAATAATCATCACTAGTTCATGATTTTGCAAGTTCTATTAAATGAAAAATTATACATAATGGCTGAAAAACGATAATATAATTAAAATAATTCATTTTCGGTCTTTTTTGAAAGGTTTCTAACGATTTTCGTGGTGGCCCAACCAACGGACCAATTTTTTTTTGCATTTTTTTTGTTCTTCAAGAAGTAGGCTGTATTTTTTAAAATTTGTATGTAACCATAAAAGTTTCTTCTATAAAAGATAACCCATTAAATGCACTTTAAATTGGTATATATTATTCCACTAACTTTTTTGCACACAAAATGTTATAGACAAAATACAAAACTATGTCCAACCTACGGACCCCTACATTTATAGCATATACACCAACCGACAGTTTTACAGGAAATTTCCAGTCTTGTTTTACAATTGTTCATCGCAACGCGTGCTTACCTATTCGGTTCGTTGATTCGTTTTTACCTATCATGACTTTGATATTTTTCTTCATTATTTGTGTTAACATTTTCTTGGAATATACATAGCTATATTGGTGACGTCAACATGGTTCAAACTTCGAACAACAAGTAGTTAGTAAAAAGTAAAGAAATAAAAAAAATAAAAAATATAAATAAATAAATAATACATACATATAGATAATAAAATAATAAATAAATAACAAAAAACTATTTTTTTACCAAGTGTGTTATTTTCTTTTAAATTTTGTTTAATTAATTTATTAATTAATATAATTAAGTATTTAATCAATACAATGAAATGTCGTATCGGCGATGGAGCAATTTAAAATTAATTGTTCTGATAATTTTTTAAATACTTACGACATTTTATAATAATTTGTACTTTTCCGTATGTGTTATAGAAAGTCGCTTCCTATAGCTTAAACTAACAGGGCTGCTGATTCAACTATCCAACCGAATATGACAGTTCCATGAAGCAATTTGTACAAATTTCATTTGTACCTGTATATTACAAACTAACTATTTCTATCTTACGAAAGATGACTTTTCTGCAAGAAATCATTAATTGTGATATAAAACAGCCTAAACTATTTTGGCACAATTTATCCACCAGCCATTTACTTCTAAAGTGAAGTAATTTAATCTTTAAATTGCAATCCACTTACACCACCACCAAAGCAATAAGGAGACGATACTGTGTTGGAAAAAAGGCATCCACAAGCGAACACATGCATGAGCATTTCTCGCAAGACTCCACCATACTTACAAGGTATTGCAAAATATTAGTAATGGTGCTGCGTCCATTCCTCTTAAGAAACTAACGGAAGTAGTTCAAATTAGAGATGGGCATGTGAGTCAGTTGTGACTCACGCTAAAGAAAGGTATTTTCTAAGGGTCTGGTACGATAAGTCGAAATTTAAAATATCGAAACTAAAAATACAGAAGACAAAATGTAGAAAATAAAAATGCCGAAAAAAAAAATGTTGAAAACTAAAATGTTGAAAAACAAAATGTCTAAAACTAAAAATGTCGAAATTTAATATGACGAAATCATTTTTTGCCAAAAAAATGATGAAAATGTCGAAAAAACTCGAAGATAAAGATATTAAAAAAGAACGAATTCCGATTTTTAGCTACTCTAGGATTCATGCGGAAATTTTTAAATATTCTTCCTTCAAAATACCATCTTGGAATTTCAACACTTAAAAAAATCAACAAAAATTTCGATTTTTTTTTAAATACTTTTTTTAAGGACATGCAATTCGAAGGTCAAGGATAATGACCATTGGTCATATGTTTTTTTTTTTTTTTTGGAATATCTACTAAGATCCACAGCACTTAGACAGACTATATCCATTGTACTGTGAAATCTATTCCCTACGATTTTGTGGTTAATATCACCACGAGCGCCCATGCCCATGGTCGGGATTCGAACCCGAGACCTTCAGCATGCAAGTCCAGCGCGCTACCTCTGGACTGCTGAGGCCGGTCATATGTTCATGTTAAGAAGAATTTTCCAAAAGATTGTTTTATTAGTTTTAAAACGAAACCTTATCAAAGTTCCTAGCATCAAGGGATATTTCAATAGGAACCACCATACAAAAGTTATCATTGACAATTTTTTAACTTTGGACTGTAGCTCTGGAAAAAGTGATATCTTTGGAAATAGTGGTCAGAAAATATGGTGAATGCTTATACCCTTTATCAGTTGCCAAAATATCATTGAAATCGAAGAGAGTGAGTTGCAAATTCACGTGAATCACGCTAAAATCAAATCTTTAAATTCTGCGTAATATTCGACTTACACACTCTCGATAAACTTGTACTCACTCACGGGCTTTTTTGTTCTCTCACTCATAATCACGTGAGTTAATTATGATTTCATCACAATCAAGCGTGATTGTCGTGAATCACACTCAAATCTGCTCACGTGCCCATCTCTACTTTAAACTGCTCCAAGAAATACTGCGCTGCAGTTGGAAAAGATGAGGAGTTTTCTTCTCATGCCTCGTTGCTGACTTTTTGCTGAACCGCTAGAAACTATCGAATCATTTGACCAAAATGCACAAAGCTAAACGCGCGAAGCAGATACATTAGTCCAGGGGTTGAGCAGCACAGCCTTCGAGGATGTAGTAGTTGTCTGTCAGCAAAGAGTGCACAGCTGACAAACTACGAAAATTCGCAAGTGTGGCTGTTCTCCTTGAGATAAAAGCCATTGTGTTTCGAAGAAAATCCAGAACATAGTGATGACTGGGTGTTAAGAAAGTAAAACGAAAGATTGAAAGAATTACGTTAACATCGTCGTATGGACCATCAAAAAAAAAAGAAACAATAAATTAAAAATGTAATTCTTAAAGCAGAATGATTCCGATAGCAAATGTCTATGTGATGAATAATTTTTATGAAGTTTTTATTCTACTCAATTACTATCAGAAAGTACTAAATGTACGCAATGTAAATAATTGCAGCGATCTCCTATAAAGTACTTTATCACTTTTGGGATGTGTTACACAGCAGTATATGAAATACTTTGTTTTCCAAATCGCATTTTTGAGGTGTTAACTCTTGACAAAACAAACACTTATTGATCTTGTTTTGTCAATCACGGAAAATCCAACAGTTATTTTGCAATTTACGTTCTATCTACTTTTTAACGCATTTTAGAAGTCGTGGCCAGTGTTGCCAACCCTGAAGCATTCTATTATTGTATTAGCTCTCAAAAATTATTGTATTTGGGAAAAAAATATTGTATCTTTGGTTAAACAATGTCTGTTCGTCCGTTTGCTTAATATGAAAGTTTTTCGGAAGTGAGTGGCCAAAAGTGGGGGAAAGGTGAAATACTACAAAAAATTGTTATTGCTAAGGCAGACACCGTGAGAAATCATATAGAACACTTTGAAGTCGTCCATGACCCCAAAAATAGGTCCGAACCCTAGTTTTTTTGTCAACAAAAATGTATCTTAAAATATGTTGGGTCATAAATTAGGTTTTGTTCCCCTTTTGAGTGACACGGACCACTCCAAAGGGAGAACTAATATCCGCTATCGATTTACAAAATAAAAATATGTTGGTCATAAGTGGAGTTTTGATCCCCTTTTGGAGTTTATGGACCAAGGGATACCGTTACGCATCCCACGATATCGTCACTGTCATGCCAAAGGGGCGAATGTGCATTTTTAAAAATGTTGGGAAATCAAATTTTAAAGTTTGAAGTGCTTTAAAAATTTGAAAAATTTATATTTTCTTTAATTTTGTCTGTTATTTTAGTTTATTCATCAATTATTATAACGTTTATAAAATATCTTTAGATTTGGACAACCTACTGAATTATAAATACGGATTTTGTGAGGCTATATCCTGATCAAAACGAAAATATTTTTGTTTTTTATAATATAACTTTTTATTAGAGCAAGATAAAATAGTAATGTGGAGGCATAAATTGTTTGTTTTTAAAGCATCTATCGATCTGCATCATTAATTAAAAATATTTTGTCAAACATTAATTTGCAGGAAAAAATGTTTGGCAAAATATTTTTAAATAGTGATGCATTTTGATAGGTGCTTTAAAAACAAACAATTAATACCTGAACACGACTATTATATCTTGCACCAATTAAAAATTATAGCAAAAAAAACAAAGAAATTGGAAAAATAGAAAATCTTGTCATGCCAAAAGGGCGAATCTATTCATTTTTTTGCTGTAACTCTTTAATGGTACACGATAAAATAGTGATGTAAAGGCATTTATTGTTTGTTTTTAAAGCACCTATCGATCTGCATCATTAATTAAAAATATTTTGTCAAACATTAATTTGCCATTTGTTTAATTTAATTCAATTTAAAGTACAAGTTTAAAAATATGACGATATGAAAAAGATTGTATAAATCCATTTCAGGATTGTATATTGTACCGCCACCAAAATTATTGTATAAATACAATAATTATTGTAACATTGGCATCACTGGTCGTGGCCAGTATATCCAAGTAAAAATCTCTGACATAAAAGTAATATACACTGCATAATTTTAGGCACAAAATTATTACACCATTGACTTCACACTATTTTTTATGTCGATATATGTATTATTACTACTGTGTAATTTTTCAATATAAATACTACAACTTGCGTCCTAAAGGGTCAATATAATTTTTAAATTTTAGATCACGTTATAAAATAGTCACGATTGTTCAGAACCACCACTCAAAATTATTATTTATATCTTTAAAATTTTGAAATAGCCCGCCAAACTTTAATTTTCATCCTATTTTAAATAAGCAAGAATTTATGTAAAGTCACTGAATAATGTGTATACAATTCTTAAATATCCACATGAGGGTAATTTGAAAATTCACCTTACTGCATGTGTGCCATTTTCAGGCCACTTCTGTGCAACGCTTGTACTTTGACCACGCGAACCGTAAAAATTATGGAGCATAAAATTTGCATTTCTGGGCGAAACATCTTTGATGTTGATTATAAAGCATGTAGTTTTGTGATAAAATATAAATCATTAAATTAAATGTTATGCATATTATACATGCATATTATACATGTGCATTTTTAAGGATTATTTTTTTTTGTAAAATAAGTTATTTGTATAGGTTCTTAAAAAATCAACGACGCACAGGGGTGCAGAGAATACCTAAAGTTGGCGAAAACCTCAATAGTCAACTTGACATCAGACAATATTTTTTTTCATTTTGTAGTAAATTAAATTACCTACAATCTTCCCACTCTCTCTCAAATACAGATAATTTTTTGCAAGCGATAGTTTTGTCAAATTTCTTATCATTGTTTTAAAAGTAAAATACAGACGATTTAGTAATTTTTTATTTTTAAGAAAAATAAATTCTGTGGCAATATGAATTAACAACATAACTTGAGATATGCTCAAATTGAGTTATTAATACCATAGTAATCCTGATATATGAATTCATTTTGACACTGATCCTATAAATAGTTGCTGAGACATAACCAAAAAACCGTAAATCATATCTACTTGTTATAAAATATTTATTTTCATTAAAAAAAACTTTCGAAAACGAATTGTAACAAAAACATTTTCCAGAAATTTATTTTATTTAAGTCTTTCTTAAATTTTTTTCTTTCTTAAAAATAATTAGCCCAATCGAGGTTCCCGATGAACGGAAGCTCGTCGGATTGTTCTCCTTCCGACGGAAAATAAAATTTAATCAAGTTTTCCAAGGAACGGGAAACATTTATAAAACAACGCAACATTGTTTTCCTCTCATTTTCGATATTAAATGCCAAAATTCGAAGTAAAAATTAAAATTGTTTTCAATTTTATTGATTGAACGTACTCTATTTGACATTTTAAAATGAGTACAAATACAAAACGAATGTAATTTTATTTTTTTAATTTATTTTTTAAATGCTAACGACAGTAGGTACTTAAATAGTTAAATTTTCATAGCAATTTTAGCAAGTTTCCAACATCCAAGTAGTCGAAATAACTCATTTTTTTAACTATTTGCACAATTTAAACTACTTTATTTCTGCAATCAATTACTAAAAATCTAAAATTTCATGTTTTCACATAAAAATGTGAGCAAATTTGACAGTAAATGTTCACACGACGGGAAACTCGATTGATATGTTTCCGATGAAAATTTTCGAATATACGTCGGATAACTGTGAGTTGCTCGATTGCTTTTTTGTCAATTGCGTCGTAAATGTCTCCCGACGCGTATCTCGATTGGGCTGATTGTTTAAATCATTTTTAAAGATCAGTTCTGGAATCAGTTGTAAAGTTTAAAATTGCTCTCCTGAAAAGTTCAAAAAATAGACTTATGCTTTTATTTCATATTGCCACAGAATTCACTTTTTTATTTATTTTGTTTAACATTTTTATTTTAGAAAGACGAAAACAAAAACAATTCGGGCACGCTCGTATTTTCCTTTTTTCATTTTGGGATAATTCTTATTTATTATACCGACCATTCCCAAGAAACATTTTAACGTAGTTCCGTAAACAAACGGAATCCCAATTCCGTTTGTTACGGTACGAAGAAAACGGATCCGTCCATACTTGAATGAAAACGGAACATTCACGGCATGCCAAAATATTCCACTCCGTTCAAATGCCGTATATTGTCCGTAATTCGAACAGACCTTTTTTCTACCATTTTGTCTCCGTAGTGACGTATACGTTAGTACTCCGTTTGATACGGACTACACCGTTTTAACTCCGTTAAGTACGGACACCGTTTTCACTCCTGTTTTCAGTCGCTGTTATAAAATTTTTAGTTCGTTTTTTACAAGCTATGAAGATGGTGCATGAGAAACAACACAAATTAGGTAAGTGTCCCTAGTAGACATTTTGGTAGGGCCATGGTCATGAAGTGATCATGTCATTATTTGAGATGATCGGTATATGACGAGGCCCATAATGTCCTTGTAACGCAGTGTCCTGATCATGTATTGACCTCAGGCCATGATCATGTACTGATCGGGCAATTCCCCATTTTAATATTTGCCCGACAATTGCCTTGTCTGAGCCCGAGCATAATAGGGTTTCTCTCATAAATCTCGATTATTGCCTGATGCTAATTTCATTATCAGGAACAAATAATGTATCTATGATCGGGAACATTGACTGTTTAGATAATGTAAACTATGGTAAGCATAATAAGGGCATGCAAAGGCAATGATCATATTTTCTCTAATAGGGATTACCCAACAAAAACCCGATCATTTCCCGCGCATCGGGCAAATTTCTACTAGGGTGTAAATACACATACATTTAAATAAATATTTAATGGTAACGAAATTTATTCTAACATTCAAGAAACGACAAAACAAGACATCGTCGGACATAAATTCCAATCGCAACAATGACGTGAGAAAATGGAAAATTCTCAGAAAGCACATCTTGAACCAGGCGGCGACCACTTCCCATCGATTATGTTTTACCGGGAGTTCAACATTTTCCAATGTTTTTTCACATATTTTGCATTTTATGAACGGTTTGCTGCGGCTCAAACATGAAGGAGTTGGTTGGTCGGCCAGCTTTAGCTGCATCGATTTAAAAATATATTTAAAAAGTCGACAAATGTAAGTAAATTTTAATTTGACAGTATTCATAGGTGCCACTCCGTTGAATATTTTGAATTTGTAGCATAGTTGCCATTTATTTTCAAAATTTCCCATATGTGGTATTAGGAAAATTTTGTAATGTAAGGTGGAGTATAAGTTAATTCGGTTGATCAGTTTTTTCACCCAATGCAAAAACAAATACAATCTTTGCCATTTTTGAGGTCATTTTTAATAAAATGGGAATTTGCGTGGTCTTTTTAACTTTTAATTTAATTACTTGAGAAAAATATACATTTTTTGGTGTAAAATATGAAGTCTGAAATGTACATCATCGCCTGAATATAGAAATTTGATACTTTTTTAATTTATTTTCAGATGTTTGTATCAATAAATTCAGAGATGAAGAAGCTAAATCAATGGACATATTTTTAATTTAGATTATTAATTTTAAAAAATTTAAAACTTTATTGTTTAATTAAATTTTTATTATTAATGTTGTTTCAATTTATTTTATACTTATTTTAAGTTTATTAAAATCCATTGTTGTAAATAAATAAATTATATTCTTAATATCCTTTTAATGAATACTATTAAATGTATATGCCATTCCGTTTTTTAATATGGCATAAAAACGTACCGTATACGGTACGTTTTTCAATGCACTCAACGGAGTCCACCTCGTTTTATAATAACAATACGAACCGTATACGGTGCAGAAACGTAACGTAGACTACGGAGCTCACTCCGTTTTATTTTGAAAATACGGTCCGTTAACGGACCGTCGATTCTGTATGAAAAACGGTTTCGAACACCGTTTTCGATGTCACGTTTTATCCGTTCTCTGTACCATATACGGCTCCGTAATACGGTACGTTTACGGAATCTGATTCCGTATATGCTGTACCGTTAACGGCACGTATACGGTACGTTTTGTTTCTTGGGTTGTTACTAATATTAATATTTTAGCTATTCTTTTGATTTTTACTTTTTTGCATTTGGAAATTGAGCTTTTGTCTATGCTTAAACTTTTTGTGGATTTGAGTTTTGCTTTTGTGTTTTAAATTTTGTTTTGTGCGTTTTTGGTTTTTGTATTTTTGACATTTTTTGCGTTTTTTACTTTGTGTTTTTTATTTTGTATTTTTGCTTGTTTGTTTTGAATATTTTTGTTTTTGAATTTGTGTGTTTTTTTGTTTTTGTATTTTTGCTTTAATTTTTGTGTTTTTGCTTCTGTGTGTTTTTAGTTTGCTTCTTATTATTTTGTGTTTTATTTTTATTTTTGCTTTTGTTTTTATGTTTTTCTTTTCGTGTTTGTTTATTTTTTATTTGTGTTCGTGATTTTGCTTTTGTTTTAGTGCATTTGCTCTTATTTTGTTTTACTTTCTTTTTTTTATTTGTTTGCTGATGTTTTTTTCTTTTGTTTTGTTTTGTACTTTTACATTTGTATTTGTGTTTTTGATTTTGTATTTTTGCTTTTGTAATATTTTTTGTATATAAGTTTTTGCTTTCATGTTCGTAACTGGTGTAAGTACCGAGTTAATCGTTTTGAAAGTTTAGGTTGTATGGGAGGTACCACGCCCCTTTGTCCAATCCTACTTCATAGTATCCTCGTGCAAAATTTCAATCAGATCGGTGTAGCAATTTAGACGTTCTGCTGGAACAAATAAACAGACAGACAGACAGACGGACCAAGAGTTTATATATATAGACATTTGATAATTTTTTTAATATAGGAGTTACCACACTCACTTGTACAATCAAAATAAAATTCGGAGACATAATTTATATCAACGAAAAACATTCAACTATGAAGTTTCATCACTGTAGCTTCCGTAATTCTTAATATATATCAATTTAATCATTTTAGTTGTATGGGAGGTCCTGGTCCCACTCTTAAAAATCTACAGCTTGATTCGATATCGTTGAGGTATTTTTATAAATATGGGAAATAATTTAGTTGAATACTTTAGACGCAAATAAAATCCAGCAAACAAACAATTTATAAAACTATTATAGGGTATAACTACTAAAAACTAAATACACTTTTCTTGTAGAAAATATGTATGCTTTTATATTATGAGATCTCTCTTGGAGTATCCCTAGTAGAAATTTTGGTAGGGCCATGCTCATGAACTGATCATGTCATTATTTGAGATGATCGGGATATGACGAGGCCCACGATGTCCTTGTAACGCAGTGTCCTGATCATGTACTCACCTCAGGCAATGATCATGTACTGATCGAGTAATTCCCCATATCATTATTTATCTGACCATTGCCTTGTTAAAACATGAGCATACGAAAGCACAACAAATACCCGATGAAAAAAAATATCATACCTCATTGAAACCTGATCATTGCTCGATGAAAATTTCTTTATGAGGAACAACTAATGTAGCTTTGATCGGGACCATTGGCTGTTTAGATAATGTAAACCCTGCTATGGTGAGCATGATAAGGGCATGACAAGGCAATGCTCATATTTGCTCTAATAGGGGTCACCTGACGAAACTCCGATCATTTCCCGATGGCGCATCGGGCAAATTTCCACTAGGGATTGCAATGTCTGTCCAGAGGTAGCGTCGCATAGATTCATTTTCTATTTTTGATGTTACAGTCGCGTTCATTCGAACCAATGACCTTTCAACTCGTAGTCCATCAAACTAACCAATCGAGCCACCTACGTTAACAACTTGTATACATTTCATGAGGAAAAAAATAATCAAAACTAACCTGGAAATTTTCTAGTTTTAAAAAAAGTACACTGAGAAAATAATGTTTCAAAATTAAATGATATTGTGTAAAAACTAAACACAAACGACAATGAAAAACTTCTTAAAACAATTTCATTTAAATTTAAAACTATTGTTTTTAACACAATTTTTAAAACAATTTTATTAAAATTTAAATTTAAATAACTATCTGCAAATATGTCATATTTAAAAAATATTTATAGTTTTGTCATTAATTGAAATGACATTAAATTGAAAACAACTTCGTTTTATTTTAAAACATTATGATTAATATCAGTTTCAAACATTTGTTGTTAATTTTAAAATATGATTTCTTCTCAGTGTAAAGATAATATCCTTAGAAATCACCTATTAAATGGGTATAATAATCTTTGACTAATTTAATTGTCGTTAAATAAAAATCAGTTATTCAATTTTTAGAAAGTACATTTATTTCATTCTCAGTAAATATTTATTTCTTTTTACGATCTTCGTCCTCCTCTTCGTCTTCATCATCGTCATAGTTAGCGTCGTCTGGTGCCACATTGAAGTCATAATCCGGATGATCACCAATATTAGCCTCATCACCGTTGAAGTCTAATGAACGCGCTGCAGCGCCTGGTGGTCCGGCTGGTCCGATTGGTCCAGTTGGTCCTGCCGGACCAGCGGGACCGCGTTCGCCTGGATAGCCACGACGACCCCTTCGTCCAGGTGGTCCGATTGGTCCAGGTATACCAGTACGTCCAGAAATACCTCTCTGACCAGTTGGACCGACGGGACCAACTGCTCCTGTTAGACCTTCACCTCCTTTGTCGCCCTTAGATCCTTGTAAACCCGGCAAACCTGGTGCACCCGGTGGTCCTGGTGGTCCTGGTAAGCAAGCGCATTGGGTATGCGGATAGACCAAATTTTGACGATTACCAAGTAGAGCGCGCTGGTTAGCCTTTTCACTGTTTCGCCTTATAGCCGTGGTGGCTACGAGAATACTGAACAAAACTACCAAAATATGTTCGTTAAAATTCATTAAAAACAGGGCAAGTTTTAAAGAAATTACTTACTTATAAAAAGAGATGTAAACCGATTCATGTTTCAGGCTGCTATGTCACAATACTGGTAAGTTCTGCTATTTATATATTCAAGTTTCCAATATGATAGATTTGTGTGCTTAAAGAAGGTTTTAATTAAATATAACTGTAATTTGGCTAAACAATATTTAAGAGCAAACACCAAGTTAATTACTGTCATTAAATACTATCTGCATCTTTAGCACATGCGAATTTAATTATGTTCTGCGTAAGATCATATCTCAATTGGTAGAGCATTCATGCAATGAGCTTAGTGAAATGTCTATAAATTCAGCAGTAGTGTCTGCTACATCATCATTTGGCGTTGAAACATGAAGTTAACTGTTTTGGTAACGTTTTGTAAGTGCTCGATACCACTATAGTTCTTTACTAAAGTTACTAAACTCATTTTTATTTTCAGCGTTATGTGTTCTGACCCTTGTAGCGGCTCAGATAACCACACAAATCGGTCCTCCCGGACCGCCTGGACCACCAGGAGTTCCTGGATTTCCTGGAACTAAAGGCGAAAAAGGTGACCGTGGACCCGATGGCAGAACAGGCCAACAAGGACCTAAGGGTCCCACAGGACGTCGTGGGCGTTCTGGCACTCCCGGACTTATTGGTCCACCTGGAGTACCAGGTCTAAGAGGACCGCGTGGTTACGATGGTGAACGTGGTCCCGAGGGACCAGCTGGTCCTATTGGACCAACAGGACCTGCAGGCCCAGCTGCACCACCAGCGGCCACAGGTGGTACGGGTGGAACAGGTGGTGGTGCTACCGGTGGTGGTGGTACTGGTGGTGGAGGTACTGGTGGCGGTGGAACTGGGGGCGGTGGACGTATTGTTAGATTTCCAAATAGATATCGTCTAAGGAATCCAAAACTTGGTGAATTATAAATACAGCATATGACAAAATATTACAAATCATTGTGTGTTTATTGGGTTTGAGATTTTCTTACGTAGACGCGAGGTTAAAAGGTGCTAGAAAACCAAAATATTAACAAAGCCAAAGTCGAATTTAATAATATTTCATTATTTGGCGACATTATGATTGCTGTATGGTATGATATACGGATGACTTAATGGCAATTCCATCCATGGGAATGAATTTACATTCCAGGAAGACTTAAAACACTAAATATTTCTAAGTTCATTTGATTGAGTGTCGCATGCGATGTCGTATGAAAACATATCTATAGGGGTCGGTAAATCTTTCACTTTATGGGTATTGAGTCCATGGTATCTTTAATCGAGTTCACTTGTTTGAGTGGTTTTGACCTATACGTGTATGTTTCTCAATGTATATGTTTTTTAAACAGAAATCTTCTTCAAGGACCAATATTTGAATTTCCTTTCAAAAGCTCTTTGAAGTTTGCAAACAAAAGGTACTCAAAAGCAAATAATACTCTTCAAAATGGACCTCGTAATTGAGAATGACTCAAAAGTTGTATGTTTAACTTCGTTTTCATCTACACATTAATGAAATGACAAATAAATTTAAAGGTGTTTTAGGATTTATAAAACACTGATCTAAAGAGTTTGACGATCCATATACGACGAAAGTGCTTTATACCTCACTTGTACGTCTCATCTTGGAATATGCATCCATTGTTTGGAACTCACACTATAATATACATAATGACACTATTGAATCAGTTCAAAAACACGTTTATTATTTTCCCTTCGAAACCACCTTATGAAAATCTATAGCAAACGAACAATACTTGGTGTCATATTTGTATTTAAATTAATTAATGGTGGTACACAATCAAGTTATTTACATCAACATATATCTGTAAATTGTCCTAGAAGGCAAACCTGACAATATGTTCCGATAAAATTGAGCATATGTAGCTCTAACTACTCTTTAAATGATCCGTTCCGTCGGATATGTAATGAGTTTAATGAATTATATTTTCTTTTCTATATTTCTGACTCGATTGACGTACTAAAAAACAATATCGTTGAACACCTAAATACTTAATCAGACTTCGTATATTTTAATGACACTTTTTATAGTTAACTGATGGTATTTATCTGTAGTAAACTAGCGAATTCTAGTGAATCTTACCAGCTCCGGCTGCTCAAGAAACGGTCACATATCCGCGCGATATGCGGATGGGCCTCTCGGTCGGTAGGGCGTGTAAGAGGGCATGAGATTTGTTCGTTAAAAAAAACGAATGAGTTAATCGCATCCACCTTACAATATGGATGTTGCTATATATTTCTCATTCACTGGTACGGTCCAGGCACGTAGCCAGGGGGATAAAACTTCCAATATACATGTTTTAAAATAGTTAAATATGTTTATAAATTTAAAAATACGCAATACTAATACTAAAAATATTAAAAAATGTACATATCGTCGTTGTAGAACTAAAAGTCACCAACTACATTTTCAAAATGACAATTGTTCACTTACAAAAATCTTACTATATCTTTCAATTTTTGATCGATAAGCTCAATATTTGTACCAAATGATAAGAAAATGTGAATCTATCAATTAGTATTTCAACTATAAAAATGTATAAATTACTTTTTGTAATAATTATCAACAAAGTTGAAATTTTAGATTTTCATAAAAATGTATTTGGTTACTTTTAGTTTTACAACGACGATATATAAAACATGTTTCTCGATAAAATGGGTTTGAATGAGTCATATAGTTTGCCAATTATTTAAATGAAACACTATTTAGTGTTGGAAATTCTGAACACTGAAGCTATTAATTTCTTTTAACCTTCAAACTTAGTTTGTAGAATATTTAAAAAAACAGAGCATTGGAAGTTTTTTTTTATTAATTAGTAAAATTTTGTAATATATACAAGAAAAATAAAATCGGTACTATATCAAAAATATTCTTCTATCCAGGGACTAGAACCCTTTGGATTATCGATTGCGGTTGCAAGATTTTTTAAAGACCGGTTTCAAAATCAAACAAAACAAAAATAAAATGGGTTCCGATTCCGGTTCCATGCATTTTTTAACAACGGCATCCAAAATCCGATTCCGGTTCTTTGCGTTCCCGGCTTCTACACACACAAAAAAATAATGTTGATTATCGACAGCAAACTACTGTTATTTTATTTTGAAAAAATCAATACTTTCTGCTGTTCTTTTTTTTTGCAAAAACTGTTACTTTAAAATTGAACGAAAACATTTGAAATCAAAAAATGACGTTTAATATTATAATTTGTCAAAATAAAAAACAAGAAAAAATAAACCGATGTGTTGAAGGCGACTGCCCGTTCAAAATTGCGAGCTTTTCACCACTGTGGAGTTAGTTGGCTTTGAACATTGTTTACGAAGATATTAAGGTAATAAAATCAGCATAACTTTCTTAAGAATGTGTGGAATTTTAACATATATTGCTTCTTGCAGGTGCGCTTCTCCGACACGAAGAATGATACATACTATTTAGAACGCGACTGTGATGTACCTGGCCATAATGCTGAGCCCAACATTCAAATAATGCGGAAGGAAGCAGTTCCGGCATCTCAAGGAGCAAAATTTGTATCACAATTACGAGAACGATTGCGAGTTGACGAATCTGCACATGCACGAGCTGCTTGCAATTGAATGGTGCTGGATCATGATGAAACCATATAGGTGGAATATTTATTGAGATCAGATCTAAAATTTTAATTTTGACATCATATTTTTTTTTAATATGATCAAAAAAGTTTTGAGATACAAGTTTTTTTTTATACTGAAATAAAAAAAAAACATTTTTTTTCTTAAAATAATGAAAAACACATCAGGTCGCATTATACTTTCAAAAGCGACTGATTGAAAACTTCTGCTTAATTTTTTAAAAATAAGATTTCGTCTCAATGCTTACTCCACTTGTATGGTTTCATCATGGTGATGGATATGTTGATGACCCTGACACAGTACAGAACATTCACGGTGATGATGGACAATGTCACCGATGGGAGTCGCATTGGCAACATCGACAACGATTATAAAATTTACGAGACAGCAACACAGATCGGTGCGCTATACCGCATTCGTCGTGGACACGAAAACTGACAGGGACCATTTAGGACACGACTGCGATGTACCTGCACAGCACAACATTTACTATGCGTCTGGTATGCGTCTTTGGACATTTCCAAGCACACCATCTGACTTTCTGCAATTTTAATCACGACGAATATATGCTGGAGAAGTTTGTGAACATTTGATAAATCAAAAGTCTTAATCGTTACACGATTGTACACGATTGTCTTAATAGAGTCGACAACAACAACGGCCGGTTTAACAGGACCAACTGTTACCTGCATATTTGAAATTTATTCTAAACAACACTTTCTAGTGTCGATTCAACACGTTTTCAACAGTATATCCATTTCAGAAATAGATCCAAAAACAACAGTTTATTTCTCTGTGTGTATCATTTTTTTACAAAATCCTAAAAAAATATTCTTAGGATAAATGAACCATTTATCAACTTGGACTTACGTTCGTTTTCACCATCTTTGGTTAAGCAGTAACTGTCACTTTAATGCCCATAACTTCAACGAATAGGTATCTACTGGTGCTTAGTTATCTATCGTGTAAGCAAAATTTCGCAATTTTAACGTATAGTTAAGAGCCGCGGTAGCTCAGTGGTTAGTGCGTTGGACTGCGAGCCGAAAGGTCCCCGGTTCAAGCCTGGACTGGGGCTAACAACATCTTTTCATAGAAACATTTTTCTATACCGCGCTACCTCTCGGCAGTAAATGGCAAACCTACGAGAGTAAAACATTGCCTATGAAAAGCTCTCACCCGCCGTTCGGATTCGGCAATAAACTGTAGGTCTCACCACTTTAAGTACAAATATAACACGCACAGCTAAAAATGGTGAGAGAGCTCGGCCTAAGTTCTTATAGAACTGTAGTGCCAAACTATTATTATTATTATAAGAGGCGAACACTCCGGATAGGTAAGAGATATCTGTAAGGTACGATCACCAATAGATATCTATTCGTTCAAGTTACGAGCATAACTTAGAGTTATTTACTAACCTTGAAGTTTTTTTTTTTGTAATTTCCTTAGTAGAAATTATTCTAACTGAAAACGGAATTTTTACCTTGTCATCAGACAACAAGTCAGAAGTTATAAATATCCCATAGGATAGATTTAAGAATATTTCATGTTTTCCCAATATTATAAACAATGAATCTTTGGTTGAGACATTTTGGTATGATTTATAAGTTTTTTAGTTAATGAAGATTTAAACAGCCATTTTATTTTCCTATGATTCGTCAACAGTTCAATAACACCCTTTGCTAATTAATTGACTAGACTAATTAGATTAAATCATAGGTTTTGGCAAAGTCATTAAATTTGCCCACAAAGTGAGATTTTTACTCTTTAAAATTTTATGACACATTCGGTACGTTATCAATTGATCACGATTTGATTGAATTTGGGTCTACTTATCAAATGTTATTTTGTGCTATGATTTTCGTTTTTAATTTTTACTATTTCTTATTCGTTGCTTGCGGCAATATAACTGTAGAAATGTTATGTCTGCTTTTATGATGCTAGTGACCCAACATTAAGGGCTTTAATTGCAGACGAGTCGTAAAAATAATTTCAAATTAAATCAGTTTAACAAATTTGATATTTTCCAAATATATTTGGATACCTTCATTGGATTAAGTATAATTTTCATTTGCAATAGTACACTGAGAAAAATAATGTAGTAAAATGTACTAATTAAAGTAAATTTTTCTAGTATTTTAATTAATTTCTATTTATTTGACTCGATTTCATATGGTTGCATATGTAGAAATCATCAGGAAAATATATTTCTTGAAAATAATCACAAGTTTTACAAAAGTCTTATACTAAGAAAATAAATAACTTTTTTGACTTTAAATAAATACAGAAAGTAATAATAAATGCAGATGTAGTATTTTATAATGCAGTATTTTTTAATTGAAATAATAATTACCGAATATAGTAAAAATATACGCGTATGTTTCAATTAATATACATTTAGATTAATAGAAGATGTAGTTATTTTCAATACAGATGTAATAAATGAGGAGAATTGCAGTAAATTTAGTAGTTTATATACAAAAATAATCACATCAACTTAGTGAAATAAAAAATATTCGCTTTTGAACCTAAATCAAATATATTTGTATTTATATTTTGGTTTAGTTAATAAAAAAAGCACTAAATAACACCAATAATTACACAACCATATTCTCGTAGTGATTACATTGCAAAAGACTCGCTCATTCATAACGAACGGTGGGTTGCATTAAGCACTGCTAATTACGAGAATTATGAAAGCTTCCGTTAACGTGAATTTAACTGCCAGGCTTACAGCAGCGATGAAAGGAAATTAGGCCAAGTGACGCAGACTTACAGACCATGAGGACCATTCGACTGGACGGCGACACTACGACCACAATCAACACTAATTTAGCGGAAGTAATGCGAACGAAAATCGCTGAGGTCATTTTTGTTTTGAGGATTTTATTTGTTGGTTGCCCTGTAGATATTTTACAGACACAACAACTAACTGTCCGACTCTGAAAAACTTTTGTGACCAAAGTTTGTACTCGACCGATGTTTCCTGTGTTGTGCCATTCGTTTAAGGTTTTGGATTTATGTTTCTTTTTATATCTTTAGCAGTTTATATTCATTTCAGTTTAGACTTGTTTTTCCTGCACGAGTAAAATTTTTGTCATGAATGACAAGCAAAGGGCGTGGCTGCCACATTGGGCGTCTCGAAGTACAATTATTTCCCTGCAAGTACTTCGATGGTTTTTCTTGTTTCCTTATTATTTTTGTTTTTGTTTTTTGTATAACATAGGGAAATGCAAAATTTTAATTATGCAAACTTTTGCTAGGTCTCTATCCAAGTTCTTTTCTTCGTGAGCGTCTTTTGTGCACTGTAATGAGATAAAATGGAGTCGCATATTGAAATCCATTCACTTCATACTCTATGGCGACTAAAGAAACCTGCGGCATTTTGAAAAACTTAACTTTTTCTCGTCCTGACGTTATCCACATAGTTATATGTAAATGTTTTTGTGGCAGTAATGTTTTTATTTTAGTTTTTGACTACGTCTATTCATCCAATCATTTATTCTTTATCCATTCCATTTTAAGAAATTCTTGTGTTTTTTTTAATGACTCTGAAAAATGTGAGTATATAATTATGTTGTCGGAAGGATGCCGTCGCGACTGAAAACAGTCTGGAATTAAAATTAAAAGAGTTCATTGCAATTAAATGTTATTGGTAATTCCGTAAGTGGTAGATGATTTTGTCGTAGGTTTCATGTGAGAACTTATGAAAGTAGTTTTAAGTTTAGTCTAACGATATGGATCCCTCTAAACCATTTCTATATTATTCAAGGAATCCTCTAATAATGTCTGGATATATGAAATTTTCAACTACTTTTTATAATACGATAAATTACCAAATTTGACAATAATAGTTTTCTCAAAAACTGTATAAGCGATTTTATTTTCAAGTGATTATTAAATTAGTTTTCATGATTATTTTTCATTAAAGCGTTGGGTGCAATAAGGGCGTTATGTGAAAAAATATGTTTTGAGATATTTGCATTTAAGGTTTTTGAATGTTCGTATCTCATAAAGTAATGAACCGAAATTATTGGTTCAAATTTTCAAATAAAATTTGAAATTTTAGCTTTGTTATGCACTTTTCAAATATGTTTAAAAGCTACTATTAATATATAACATAATTAATTGAAAACATTTATTTATACGCCATTATTGCAAACGAGAAATAAATTTTTAGGCGTCTTAAATTTTGAAGATATAAACATTACATAAATGTAATAAAAAAGATTATTAAGCATAGTTTTGATTTACTTATTGATATGAATGGATATAGATATAAATTACTGTCAAAATAACAAATATAAGTACACTCTAAAAAAGGAATGTTTATAAAATAATTGTGGGAAGCTATCGGTTACTTCTGGTAAATACATATGGCTGCAATAAATATTTATTATTTGTCGTAAATAATAATAGCTATTGCAAACAATTACAAAATTCTTGTGTTTGAACAAAACAATATCTAATTTCTTAAAAACATTTAAAATGTTTCCCAAGAACACTTTATAAAAGTCATTTCAATTATTACTCCCAAACACTCATATGTTACCAATAAATAATGAAAGTGTTTAAGATAAGTAATAAATACATGATATTCCTTTGAGGCAAACACTAAGTGTTTCCCAGAACGCAATCTATTTTAAAATGTTTGCCCTAAATACTAATAGCTTCTGGGAAAAAATGCTACATTGAAAGTGTTTGCCCTAAAAATCGTACAGCTTGTCACAAAAGATGCATCACTTGAACAATTGAACTTATCCGTGTCATGCAACACTTGCACAAATAAACGTGGAACGTGGATTGTCGAATAAGAAGCAACATTTTCTTATTGTGCGACATCTGAAGCTAATTCTAATTATCTATAGTCGCTTTCATCAATTCATCATAATCGGTCTTCACATCATCTAGAACGGATGACTGCAGAAACACTGCCGCAATTCTATGCAAATCATCTGCCGAAAACCCAGTCAGTTTAGACGACTTTTTATGACGCGTCCAATGTATGAGACACCTGTCCCAGGCACAATGCATCGATGTGTTGTAGCGTTTCCTTAGTGTCCATCAATATCAGTCGAAGTAAAAGGTTTATTTTCGGCAGTCGCTCGTTTACGCGATTTGTCGAATAATCTACCCTAAAATTCTGCATTATTCGACATGTCGCATTATTGAGTGGGCTGCCCTAATTAAAAAACCTTTTGCTTTGACTGAATTTGGCGAACACTACAAATATTTGCCGGAAACACTTCAAGTATTTTTGGCAAACACTACCAAATTTTGAAATATTTGCGGGAAACACTTCAAATATTTGTGGGGAACACTTTTCATGTTTCAAATATTTGTGGGTAACTCTTTTCGTGTTTGTGGGAAACAATACAATTATTTGTGGGAAACACTACTGATCATTTGTGAGAAACATTTGGATTATTTCCTACAAATGAGCTTGCAAACACTTTAGTGTTTGTTTGAGAAACTGTTTACAGGAAACGATAATTTTTTTGTGTGTATTTAAGATTTAAAAAGTAAAATTATAAAATTCTGAATATAGTCCAAACTAACGATCAAAATAACACTATTTCTGGTATTTGCTCTACTTTTTAAAAAAATGCTCCTTAAAACTAATTTATATCGAAAATGCGAAAAAAAAGATATATACAATGTATGACTTTATTTATAGTCGCTTTACCAGAGGTCCACCTCAAAATCTAACGAAATAGAACATATATACAAAAGTTTTGTTTTTTTTTTCTACAAATTAACTAACGCTCAGGGGATGCCCCCTATTCGTGTAATGCACAGTGTTGATCGTAGGAAAGGATTATAGGTTAGGAGGAAAGATGAAGTAATGTCGGTGGATGTTTGCTTTAAATTTCCCAATATTAAAAATGTCGGGAAAAACAGACGCTGGGAGATTGTTCCACAAACGTATCGTGCGACTGAAGAACGAATTTTCTCTGTAATGCGTGGTTCTGTTGAGAACCGAGTGGACTACGAAGGGGTGGCCTTGGTTCGATGCCCGAGTAGAACGAGAGAATACACGACCTGGTGGAATCAGGCCATGTATTTCCCTCGAACACCTACCATTGTAATACCTATAAAACAGGCTTACACACCCTACGGTCCTTCGATGCTCAAGAGAACCAATAGGGGATGAAATATTTTCATCCCCTATTAAATATATTGCACGTTGTTGGAGCCCGACGACTAAATGTACTGGCACGCACGATAATGCACGGGATTTAAACAGACACGAAAACACGACAACACACGGAAAAATATGAAAAAAATCGAAAAAATCACGGAAAACATGAAAAAGCAGGCGAAACGTGAAAAATAATACCGGAACCGTTTAAATTTTTGGAACTGGAATCGTAATAAAAATGTGTGGAACCGGAACTGGAATCGGAATCCATAATTGAAAATGATATTAAAAAATGTATGGAAACGAAATCCATTAAAATTTTTGGTTAGAACCGGAATAGGAACCGGAATCGGAACCGAAATCACAATTTTAAAAATTTTGGAACCTGAACCGGAAACGATTTTCCAAAGGGTTTTAATCCCTGTAATAAATAATTCAAAAATTAAGTTTGATATGGTTTTATTTTCTTAAATCCATAAGTAAAACTAGAGCTCGGCGCCAAACTATAGCGCCAAACTATAATAATAGTTTGGCACTACAGTTCTATAAGAACTTCGGCCGAGCTCTCTCACCATTTTGAGCTGTGCGTGTTATATTTGTATTCAAAATGGTGGGACCTACAGTTTATTGCCGAATCCGAACGGCGAGTGAGAGCTTTTAATAGGCAATGTTTTACTCTCGTAGGTTTGCCATTTACTGCCGAGAGGTATAGAAAAATGTTTCTATGAAAAGATGTTGTTAGCCCCAGTCCAGGCTTGAACCGGGGACCTTTCGGCTCGCAGTCCAACGCACTAACCACTGAGCTATAGCGCCAAACTATTATTATTTTAAAACTAAAACCACAGATTTTTAAGAAAAGTTTAAAAATATTTATTTTCTTTAAATTGGGATAGAAACTATAAAATAAAAATATTAGATGGGCGCGTGCCTGATTTTGGTGGCACGACAACAACTAGCACGCACGGAAATTTGCACGAACGTACTCAGATTGTCGGCGTTACACGAAAAAAGTACGGCACGCGCCCATCTCTAGTATCTTCCAAAGTCCACAGCACTCATAGTAATTATATCCACTGGACTGGGTATCTACATATGTCCTACGTTTTGTCGTTAATATCACCACAAGTATTCATGTTATAACTGAGATTATATTCTTAAAAATACAACTCAGGAACTGCAAAAAATAGTAAAAATATAATAAAATAAGAAAAATAAAAGGAAATCATCAGCACTTACGAATATTCTAGAAATTATGTATGGGATGTTCATGAAAACATCTCAGTGTCATCAAAATGATAGAAAACACTTTTCTGAATACACAAAGTATTTAAATATCCCAAAACAAGATTTTCGGCAAAAAAAGGAAAAGAAACTAACATGTTAACTATAATTTGTTTTTTTTATGAAAATTTAATTTTTTATGAATTTTTAGGTGGGCATTGAGACAAAACCTGCTTTTTTCCTGCCTATAGTAAGGAAAATCAGGAAAAGTTATGGTATGAAAGGCATTGTGGCCGGAAGATGGAGTGATAACCAAAGGCAATAGGATTAAAGCAAAATGTCAAGAAAGCTAGACTATGGTAGGCAATAGTCAAGGAAGGCTAAATAAATATAATAATACCGCCTCAACTAAAATTTCTTTTTGTACAGAAACAACCACGATTTTTGTTTGTTTCAAACGATCACGAGCTTCGCTGTTGTGTTGTTGGATTCGCATGTATTTTTTTGTTGCACTTAATTAAATTCAAATTGGACGGAAGATGTGTGTGTTTGTTTGTGTGCGATTACAAACGAACGATGAAAGCAATAACAGAACACATAAATATTTCGGACCAAGGAAATGCTAGTGTTCAGCTCTGCGGAATGTTGTTTTACAAAAAAACTAATACTAATTATTTTCGTGTTGTGGGCGGAAAATGCTTTGATGAGCATTTCTTGTATTTTGAGTAATACAAGAAATGCACGAAACAGAAAAAAAACGGCGTGAAAAATTGTCAGCGTAACAAAACACAGCCAATAAATTTAAATACCGAAATTTTTCGAAGTAAAATTTCAAATTCTTCAATCAAAAAATTCTTTTGATATATCGTAAAATGTTATATAACGCTACGTTTCCCGATTATTTTCCTTCTATAAAGCTACTTTTAAATTGTTAAAAATTCCAAATTCTTCAAAATGTTTTTGTCATCTATATTTCCCTTGCATTGGTTTGCTGTAAAAATGCTTTTCAAATAAAAAAATAAAAAACTTACATTAAAAAAGCTTTTGTCTGGCTTGAACTTCCAGATTCCTGCATAAAAGCCTGTCTTATTTCACAAATTCAAAATGCCTGCAACGCATTATGTCTTACTTATTATACTTGTTTCCTTTCAATAATTTCGTCTCGGGATGCAATAAAATTAAATGAAAATAAGAATTATTTTGAAATTCCAAGCAATATTAATAAGTAGCGTATTTTTTAAATAACACTTAAAAGAAAATTTCTGCATAAGTACCACCACCAAAATCGAACTTTTTTTCCGGTGAATGAAATTAAAAATGTTGTCAATAAAAAATATCATTGTCCCCCAGTGTTGCCCTTGAGCAAGATGCCTGCACAGGTTATTTTATTCACTTCTGTCTCACGTAGATTAACTTAATTTCCACAAATATTCCGCAATTGCCAACATTCATAACAATCAGACAGCGATTTTGTTGCCCGAGATTGTAGCCCCCGACGAAACATCTGAATTATGCTACGGCATTCCTTGGAGGTAGCTGCGTGATTTGTACGACATTTTTTCCGGCTTCTCATCACCAACCACTCTGCTCCATTCATTGATGATTAACCGATGATGAATGACAAACTCGTTCTGGCACTTGATGCTGGCAGCGCCGCTCGAGTTTCAACTTTTCATTGCCAATCAAATTGAATGAAGACGAACGCACTTTATGCGAATTCAATTGATATTTATTCACGCACATTTATTTACCCGCTGCGCTTACCACGCGATCAGCGCCAGCGTTTGTGGTTCAGTACCCACGGCTGGGTGGGCGCCGACAGATGGCAGAGCAGATGTAACGTAGTGCGTAACATTCATCAAATCAATGGAAACCAAATTCCTGCCGTGCTCTATATTTGTCGCTGCTTTTATGGCATAGCTTTGGGTGCCAAATTCATTTCGCTATAACTCGGGTAATTCGATTTTTCGTTTTTTAAATCATTCGAATTGAGTTTGATTATTCAATTTATGGTCGATATTGTCTGCTGAAAGAAATTTAAATGAGTTTTTGAAATAAATAAATTATATATGTACAATATATGGATTTAAAATTGTTTTATGACTATCTTAAGAATGTCCAGAATTTTTATAGATATTAATGTATATTTCAAATATTAATAGAATCTGTTTTAGGACAAATTCCACATCCAACCATTTAATCTAATTCTGTTATTTTCTTTTTTCAAATAACTTACAATTTACAACAAGAAACAAGCGAATCTTTTGCGATTTTCTGGTATCCCTTTCATTTAAAAAAGAGAAGCTATTACTATTTGTATTATTTTTTCTTTTTAATCAGTAGGTAGTAAATTTAAATTCCAATTGCATTGAAAGTTGCTCAGGAATTTCTTGGTTTTGCTAAAGTTGCACGAATCGCGACAGTGAATGTTTGAAAAATTTGTACATTTTAATTTTTAAAAAATTATACCATATACACTAGTATTTTTATTAAATTGAAATATAAGGTTTGGGATATATATTGGTTTAGGAAAAATAAAAAGTCGGAAAACCCCAAAGAAAAAGCCGGAAAATCAAAAAATCTATATGATCCTACATAGAATTCTGACAGGATGTTCATCTTCCGACGTAAACGCGAACATTTTATAAAATTTGCCTACTAAGGTACAAAAATGGGCGTGGCAAAACTGAACATTTAATTTAATATCTGTGTACTTAGGATAACCGCAGTCATGGAATTTGATTCAGTGATTGTATATTGTGGATATTTATCTTTTATCTAAATTTCGAAGGGTAAGGACAAAGAGGAGACCTCCTATATGTAGAGTTAAAAATGAAAACAAATGATTACCAACAAAACTTTAGAAATGCTAAAACTTGTAACTTTTAAAAGTAGCAGTAATAAAATCGAAGTAGGTTTGTATATAACATTCTAATCGCATGTAGAATGTGAGTGTGAATGGACAAAGGGGCCTTCAATATAACCAAAAATGTTATAGCATTTTATAGCATATCATGTCATCGGTGATAGTGCAATACCGCTTATCTACAACTTCGCGCTAAAAAAATATGCATGCAGGCCACACGCAGAGAAATAATATGTTTGCGACATGATCGCGACAACCATGCTATGGTCTTTACAATCATACATGGTTGTCACAACAAAGTAAAGTATTTTCAATTTTATTTCAACAATAATAAGGTCGCTTAAATCAAATTATAGTAGGCAATTTATTATAATACGATTGTATTTCTGAAAAACCAAAATGTGGTTTATAAGAACCATGTTATAATTACGATAAATACTGCCACGAACAAAGTATGGTCAACACCAATCATACCATGATATAGACTGATCATAATATAGTAATTTATAATTTACAATCATATAATTCTCACTTACTGGCATTTTTTTACTCTCTTTTACTCACTTTGATGTTGACTATGGCGGTGTGCAGTCGAGTTTTTTTTTTTGTCGTGACAAAGTGTCTTTTAAGCTTAAAACATAATTATTTAAAATAAACATTTATCTGAAAGTTACAACGTTAATTGTAAATGCTTAATATGAAGACAATATAGTTCAAACAAATTTCTATAAATAACATTAACTGCTCGTGTTTAATACAAATGTGATTAATCGTGTGCTCGTGTTGTCAACTTCACGACTTTGACGCTGTACTTTACACGAAAGTTCTTGTGCACGATAAAACTCGAACGATGCTGTCCGGAAATTGCGCTGGCAACCTTAGTATGATTGTGTGGAATCATACTATGGTGTCTGACAACATGTTTTATCTCTCCGTGAACATAATGATGTTTGTAGTTAATAAAATTTCCAACTTAAATAGGCTGTTATTTCTAAACCAAAATTTTTAAAATTATTTTGGTAATCATTTCATAACTGATGGTTCAATATTATATTAAACATATTCATTTTATAAGTTCAGAAATTCCAAAATAATTAAAGCAAGCATAATATCTTGTCTGCAAAATTGTTTGTATTCGAATACCATTTACAAAATGAATTTTACAGAAGAAAAGAAACTGTTTTGAGTCTCAATTCTGCACTTAATTGATCCGAAATTAATTATGTCGTAGTTTATAATGGCATTTATCAATTAAAATGGCATTATAAAACAAAATTAGACGTTATTTTCGCATGTAGTTCACCGGTTTTGCAGTATCGTCGACAATATCATGCCATTTTCATTTTACCGACAATTTTTAAATGAGCAAGTTCCAAACAAACATCTACCTGCACTACTCCATATTTCCTCCAACACTCTAACCTATTAACCCTTCCTACGATCAACACTGTGCATTTCACGATCAACACTGTGCATTTCACGAATAGGAGGCATCCCCTGAGCGTTGGTTAATTTATATTAAAAAGGTTACAGTATATTCTATTCAAATTTCATTATCTGAAAGTTAACGACACCAATGCATTCGTATGATTTATTAAGAGTATCTATTATGTTTTTGCCCTATGTAAAAACCAATTAATTCTTAAAAAATATTCTGATATTGAATTGACCGTGTTAATATATATCTAAATATACGAAGATATAAAACAAATTTAATTTCATAATCAGGACAATTTTAAATACATAGGTAGTCACAGAATATTTCAATTTCAATACAAAATTTAATACTAAACGAGTTGGGAAAGTTAGGTCACATGGGTAAGTTCGGTCACATGGGGCGGATTTTTATAGTCGGTCGGGCCCGACTATGGAATACCCTACACCTTTGGTGGGGATATTAATGTGGGATATTTATTTGCATAACTTAATTTTAAAGTTTTTAATTATGCTGAACCTCCCCACTATCAGAATATTATTCATATGTAAGAAATTTACGTCTTATATCCCCATAAATTGAAAAATGTATATAAAAGTATAAACAACTAAAAAAAAAAATTAAAAAATATATTTGGGCGGACCACGCCTATATTTAAAATTTTGAAAGGCTAATATTTCATAGATTTGATTTTAATAATTTACGGATCAAATTTCCACTATGAAAACCTGGGAAATAATGAAAAAAAAGTGGGCGTATCACGCCCATTTTTGGACCACATATTTTTAGGTGAATTATAACAATATTTTTTAAATATTATAACTATATATTGAATACTTTTCGAGTTATTAGTTCCGAAAGAGTGACTTGTATGGGAGGTGGGCGTGTCCGTTGACCGATTTGGCTCATTTTCAAACTCAGTTCCTACTTTTGGGTAAAATATATTGAGACGAAATTTCATCGCATTCTGATCAGTATTTCTCAAGTTATTCTGTATTCGGACAGCAAGACAGCAAGACGGACAGACATAAATACAAATTACAACACCGTGAGCGGCATTCAACTAACGTCATAACTTAACAATTTAAAGAGTGATATATTTAACACGAATACTTTACACATTTAGAACGTGATTCAAATGTGTTTTTGTATGAATCCGTTCCAAGAGACAAGGAAAAATTGGTGAAGGAGTGCATTTTACCTGTCACCCCACACAAAAACTAAATTGACGTTGGTTTTTCATTTTGGGGGCATTTCAGGAAGATCGAGCAGAGACATTTTTTGAAGATATATTTTTAATTTGTTCTTAAAGGTAATTTAAAAGTAAAAAGCACTTCAGCCAACATCACTTGTTTCAGTTGAGCGATTTAAAATGCGTAATTTGAGCGAGCTTACAAATAAATGCCACTTATGTTGATATGTGTACTAGAGATGGGCATGTGAGCTCACGCTCATTGTGATTGAATCCTAATTTTGCTCACGTGATTGTGAGTGAGTGTGAGTAGACCAAAAAATACCGTGAGTGAGTGTGCGTGAGTACAATTTTTTCGTGAGTGAGTGTGAGTGAGTCAAATATTTCATAAAATAAAAAAAACTCACTTTTCATTTTTAATTTTTGCTGAACTACAGCACAAGTAGGTCCATGCCTTGAACTCAGAAGGCTTTGGGAAGGTGGCTGCCCACTATTCAGAACGATAATAAATCAAACCCTTGATAACCGACGGTCAAATACCCACCCTTTCTTCAACTCAGAATAAGTTACAAGGCTCAGTGAAAAATTGATCTAAACCCGTGCAAACCGGCCGTACCTAGTCAATTTTTGTGGGGTCATGTCAATAGTTTTTGCTTGGTTTCATACGACCGTTCATGAAAATGGACATAGAACGTATTTTTTTTTTCGATATACCCATTTTTGTAAAAAGTTTAATTTTTAATTCAACTATAAATGATAACTATACATGTTTATAAAGTTTAGTTTGTTCCATAGGTTCGTTTGGGGTCCCGTTGTTATTCGAGTTATAAATGTAATAACCAATAAATAAGCTTCAAAAATAGTTGTTCACAAAGTCAATTCATCCCTGGTAAATTCTACACCGGACTATTCCTTTATTGATAATTATAACAACAAAAATTCTCAAAAATTTTAAACGAATTCTTCACCGGAGAATTATTCTTCGAAGAAATTTATACATTTTTATATGAACATCGTACATCGAAGGTCTTTCACATTTCCAACTCTGTTAAAAATTGAGATCCCTAACAATATTATTGCGTTTTAAATATGTAGGTTGTATTAGAGGTGCCACGCTCGGTCGACCAATCTCACCAACATATACAAATGAAATATGTATTTTTATGCATTCTGAAAATAACAGCAAAAAACCACGTGATTCAGCGTGATTCACGTGAATCACGCGTGATTGTGATTGAATCTTAATTTTACTCACGTGATTGTGAGTGAGTGTGAGTAAAGCAAAAAAGGCCGTGAGTGAGTGTGCGTGATTAGAAAAATTCTTTCGTGAGCGTGAGTGAGTGTGAGTCAAAACTCACTCACGTGCCCATCTCTAATGTGTATGCACTCTGAATATAGCTACTTTTACGTAAAAACTCCCAAAACAATATTCGAGCTTTATTTCGTTAAATTTTTTAAATTAACAATTTTTGATACAAATCGACAATTAAAAATGTTGTTTATATTAAACCTGAAGTAACACATGTAAACTGTCGTTTTTGAACAGAACTTTTCTGTGTGTGTAGTTTTCGTGCTATATGTACTATATCGTGCTATATGTATTAAGTCCATCGATTCAAATAAGGATAAAAATGATAAGTTTTTTTAGTAGTGATGCAAATTTCTGTTAGGTAGTTTTTTTTTATTTGTCGTCTTTTTTTATATTTTTTGGATTTGTGGTTTTATTTTTTTTTTTTTATTTAGCTATTAATACTAGAACTTGTAATATTGCTCCAAGACACGACTTGCTAGTCACATGCGTAGTGTTTCTGTTGATGGTCGATGAGACGGCATCGTCTTTACTTAGTCCATTTTCGCTCGGGCATTCATTGGGTTGGTGTCAGGGTTGAGCAGTAAATCTCTTTGATTAAGCTGTGCCAAAGCAAATCACAGAGTGAGAATCGGTGGTACCGGGGGTTGCTCCAACCGCGTCACGAATCGTAATAATGTCTCGGACGTCTGGGGTTTTTGAATATTAAAGGATTCCCATGTTGTTTTGCACGTACTACTGTTTTCGCAGAATTAGATCTTTTTGTGTTTCCAAGGAAATAACTTCCAATGAATTTTAATACCACTGTGTTGATTCGCATATACTTTGTAATAAAAGTACTAAAAATTCCAACTAGTTATTAAAATTAAAGACCACTTTTCAAGTGATAGTTTAAACTTAGTTCAAAATTTGTTTAATGAATTGAATCTTTTGATTTAACGACGTTTAACTATGTACATTTTATTTTTTTCTAGATATAAAGACAATCAGTCGTCGGTTAACATGACATATAAAATATTTGTGACATGTTGACCTTAGACATCTACTTTAAACTATCTTTTGAAAGTTTAACTGATCGTTAGTAGTTTTTCAGTTATAGCGGCAATGATTTGAAATAACTTTCATTCAATAAAATAAATAAATCTAGAAATTAAAGAAAAATATAATAAAACATGACAATTATTTTTATTGCTTAACTGCTAAATTAAATAATTCTTAAAATACTATTTTATGTACAATCGGAAATGTTTCAATTTCCGGTCGAAATTCAAATTCAAATGACTATTCCATCGAATGTTTTGCTGTTCCATAACTCTGATTTTCAATATAAACGTATTTCAGTCGAATTCAATTCGTTAAATTGAATTTTCTTGGGTAAAAATTGAATTTCTTACTAAAGTTAATTTTGTATCATGTCCGAATATTCTTATTAATCTATAATTCAGTAGTTATGGCATTTGGATTGGCATTCACGATACCCAATTCACGCAATTTATGCAGTTTCTTCACTTGTCGTTTAAGCTTCCTCTTGAATAACATTTCTCGACTTAGGTTCTGTAGTTCGTCCACACTGAGCACTTTAATATGTTGAACTGTTTTCGTAATAAGCTCATCAGTTAGCTGTATTTTCGTCTTCGATAATGGTAGATATTGTGCATTTCGTCGTCGTAATTCTTCACGGTACAGAAATAGTGTGTATGGAACGGTTGCTTTCGATTTATTTTGCACTTTTGTTTCCATTGTGGGTTCTATAATTAATCAAGTTGACTCCTTCAATAGTGGAAGTATAATGATATCTTTGGTGGAATACTTTGTATTTATATAAATTAAACATGCTACCTGGTGACACACAACATTATTTGTATTTTCCAAAATCCATTAAGCCGTTTACCTAAGTTTACACATTCAGGTAGGGTTAAATGGCACCGAATTTCTTATTGCTAATCCGAGATGTAACATTGATATTTATATATGGACGATTTAGGTAAACTTCTGACTGAAATCTATGATTATTGGAATTTCCATATAATGCAACAGCTGCTTTTAATGTGAGTCGTACAAATGTTTCGCTAATTACCCTAGTAAAATTCGTGCTGAAACTGATCATTGTTTTTCTACTTTATCCATACTTTATCCATTACATGGCCATTACATGATCTCGTCATGATCATATCTAATTCTAATTGAGAACATTTTTAGACTTCGTTTTGAATTTGTTAGTAATGGTAAGTACATCAAGTACGCAACGCAAACCATATGAATTAACAGGGACCTAAAAAGTAATACATAAGTTTTAATTTATATATAAAATGGGTGTATTTTAATAGAAACTAACAAATATATGTGTCTCCACCCACACACAGAAAAAATACTATAAAATCAATAGTTTTTTTGCTAATATAATTAGTCAATAGGATAATTTTTTTTTTATATTTTTTATATTTTTAATTATATTATTTTCTATTATATTCTACAAAATACTATTAAATTGTTTTTGTGTTTATTGAAAATACTTATTTTATGTATATTTTTAAATCAGTAACTGTCCTATTGATCAATTTTAATAGGTTTATTCTGATTGCAGCAAACCAAACGATATAATGCATTTTTGGGCTAGTATTCTCCATAATATATACTAGGACAAGGACATGATTGAAACATTGAAAAGTTTCATTTTCGATAGGCTAATTTTACTGTATTTCGAAATGAAACACGAAACGAAAATATTCGATTGAATTCATATAAAATTTGTTTGCTTTTGAATTCGATGGCACAATACAAAAATTTGCATTCCAAATGAAACGGTTTATTGTTTGAAAAATAAATGCTTGTATTGAGACATCAAATTCAAAAACGTTTGTTTTGAAATTTTCATATGAAATACGTTTGGAAATTGATTCGTCACTCGAATTTGAATTTCATTTTATATGACTTTTAAATTATTGAAACTATCGACTCGACAAATTTGAATTTCATATTAGGTGTACACATTCCACCACGTATTCCACCTAGTATCTAGTAAAGTTATTGACATGAATGACCTTTTATAAAGTCTTAGTATTTGAAATTTTATAGTTTGAATTGTCAAGGAGCAACAAATTGCAGACCAAGAGTTTTTTTATATACAAATATAGATTACTTAACGTTTGTCGGACTCAGTATCCCGTTGTTCGAAGTGAAGTAAAGTTATTTTTCATTATATATATAAATGGTAAATTGTGAAAATACCAAAATTTGAAATTATTTCAAAAATTATATGTGCATCGATAAATGATTATTAGATTCCGAATATTTAATTGTGTTTATTTTTCAAGAAACACATATTAATGAGAATGCATAATTTATGATTTCATCTAAAGTTTTCTAGAACTACATTATTTATTTTAATTTCAATTTATAGCACATGGCAAATCAAATAAGGAATTTTTGGCAATATTTATTTTGCAGCAATTCAATTTATAGCAATGAATTCTCTCAGCAAAATGAATAATTTTAATCACACAATGTTGAGAAATTTAACCAGCAGCATTCAGTTAACCCACTGCATCTCGAAGGATTCGTGTTGTCATTACAAAACCAGAAAACTTCTTGCACTTACGTTCCATTTGCCAGTTGCCATTTTCATATCCATTTGCAAAGTCTGAAGTCAATGCCAAGGAAAGCAAAGAATTGCGGATGAGCACTCATCGAAGCTGAATTGCTGATTGAGCTATACGATGAAATAGATGAGGTGAGGTCTGGGTCGAGGTCCTGGCATGGGTTGACAATCAGGGGCGCAACGGGCAATGTGGTTTATATGCTGTATCTAATACACTGACAAAAAGTATTAAAAAATAATAAATTCAATTAAATTACTTCATTTTAATAATTATGAAATAGTTTTTTCACTTATTTATGTTAGGTGTTTTCATAAATGAATGGAGAAAAGGTTTACAATTTATTTAAACCTTTTCTTTAAATCATTTAGTTTCTTAAAAAAGGAAGAATTGATTTATGGTACAATATAAAAAAAATGATACAGTTAGGCAGCTATAGCTAGTTAGCAACTGCACCACAGTTCAGACTACCGGGTTGCAGACAGGCTAATAATAATAGTAGGGTCACAGGCAGTTTGCATAAGACAGTCTGTCAGACGGAGTGGCAAGGAGTGAGCAAGATAGCACACACTCAAACTTTAACTAGCCGTGGCGTGGGTGGGAAGCTACACAGCTATGAAATCAGGCGTCATTGCAAATCAGGGATGCGCATCTTAGCTACCAGCCATCCTAGCCTTAATCCCTGCCGCTGCATTTCTAGCGTAGTACTTCTGGCTTTTTACTTACTCGATTGCAAACAATTTGAATCAATCGAAGGAAATTGCAGGAACAAGCAGAAGAACAGCAGAAAGAAAGCCAATTCATAGTTGAGTAAATACGATGGAATATTTAAGTCGTTTTTTTCTAAGACATTCTGCTTTTATATCTTTGCATTAATGAGGAACATGTATGTACGTAGCGAAGAAGGAACAAAATTGCATTGTTGCCATATTATACGAAATTTCAAATAAATAAATTACTAATGACTATATTTCCTGCGAATGTTTAAACTTAGTTTAGGTACTGTTTAAGAGCTATATTATTTAGTCTTAGTTTAAACCAATTTTAAACTTAGATTATTTAACACTAACCCTAAATTAAACGACGTTTAAGTTTGTTGGTACGTGAATACCTATTTATTTTATTTATTTATTTATTTATTTATGTATTTACTTATTTATTTATTTATTTATTTATTTGAATTTTCTACGTCCTAGTACAAAAAAAAATTCTTAGGGCCAGTTTTTCAGTGCTAGTTTAACTTAGTTTGTGGTTTAAACTTCGATTTTCTAAGTGAATTTCAACTGACTTTTAAACATTGTTTAACCGACCGATGCCGAAGGGTTAAACTACGTGTAACCTTTATATGTTTTTGACATGAAATTTTCTCACAACACTTTTTACGATTTTCTGTCGCTGCGTTGTTTCACAAAATTTTGTATTTTTGCACACCATGATTTAAAAATAATCTCTCACGCGAACTTTAGTTGCTCGATATGTTTCTAAATTTTAAAGTTACATTAATTTTATTTTGCTAAAAAAAAAATGGTGGTGTCATATGTATAGTTATGGTCTGTGTTCATTTTAAACTATCACTGAAAAACTGCTATCAAAATTAAACGTCGTTTAATTTAAAGATAATGTTAATTAAATGGAGTTTAACTGCGTTTAAACTAGCACTGAAAAACTGGCCCTTATAAACATAGTATTAGGCAATATTTATAATTTAAGTTTTAGTGATTAAGTAATATACTTATGAATTAAGTCGGAATAAATATGACAATTTGAGAATTTTTTTTTTTTTGAGTTTTTGATTATTTTGAAGTAGTCGTGAAAATAATCAAAAAATGTTCTAAGAATCAAATTACTTTTTGATTATTTCTAATCGTAATCAACATTTTTGATTACGACTACTAAGAATTGTAATCAAAATTTTTGATTACGAATCTTTAGTAATCGTAATAAAAAGTAATCGTAATCCAACTTATACAGCTCTGATTCAAATCAGGGTGATGTAATCTAGAAAATATAAAGGTTTTAATATGGAGTTAGCCAGTTTTGATTCGCAAATATGGACTTTTTGGCCAATTTTGGAAAATATTAATAAGAATCATATGAATTTAATTTATTAAATAAAAGACACATATAACATTTTGATATGAGATGCTTGACTTTTTTTTGCAAATTTTTGCGAGTTATCAATTTTTTGATTTGCAATTAACAAAATACTTAAAATTTTGTAAAATATACGATTTATTGTAAACACAACTCAGTTTTCATCATTTTTAAATTAGTTTCGATTTTTTATTTTACGATATATTCGCATATATTACAATTTGATATACATAAAGCACAACGAAGCAGATTCCTTAAGAAATCAAGAAGACAAAAAAAAAGATAAAACAAGACAGAACACTTGCGTATATGTATTGCATTTAAAAATAAATATATTTCGTAAGTTTACGAAATTAGTTAATTCGTACTATGTACGATTTTTTTTGTGGATCTTTTTCACAAATATTTTCGTCAAATACACAAACTTTTTTGTGTATTTTATGCACGGGATTAGCCCGATATTTTTCCAAAAATTGACATATTACTTATTAATAGAATTTATTCATTGGTTTAACAAGATGTGCTTTACATTAATTAAGACCCATGAAGACATATGCCAGAACATGTACTTGAAATTTTACTGCAAAAGTAAAAATTTTATAGAAATTTGGCAACCATGCACAGTGTGATTGTTCTTTATTTCTATGGTTACAAGAGACACTCAGTAAAGCATCAAATTTCTGTGCAGCAATTTTGGTAAAACGTTTATTTAGAGAAAAAATGTCAGCATAATGTAATTCGGTCAAGTGCAGCCTACACAAGAAAAAATATAAATAACAAAAGTTGATAATTTTTTTTATATTTTGTATTTATTATTTATTTAAAACACCTGGCTCAGTTCTCGAAGTTATAATATTATTTATTGATCAAATAGTAAAGTATTTAATAATTTTATAATAAATAATGATTTCGTCAATTGTTCGTTACACCTTTCAACATTACAACCAGAACAAATGCGATGTCCTTTCAGCAATCGAGAAGTTTGCTGGTAAACGTCTGTTGCGCACGTTTCAGTGCACAAGGAATACGAGCAGCTGCTAGTTGGTATCCTTCAATCCTTGGAATAATATTTTGAATTTTGATTGCAGTGTCTGTGGTGGGCTTCATCTACAGACTGTCTCGATGCTGTCTCGTGCTGTGAGAAGTCAATGAATGCAATGAAACACTCAGTGTTCGAGAGATGAGCTCTAAAGGATTCTATGTTTGTGAATGGTGGTCGTAGGAAGATTGAACACGGAAAGAAATTCTTATTTAGTTATTACAAACAGGAGCAGTTTCTGATAATTACAAGTTCTAAAGTAACATAAATCGACATGATTCATAGAAATGTTGAGTTCAACAGTCTAAAATTGAACAATCTGAAAGGATGATAAAAATGGAATATATTTAAATGGTAGTAATTTCAAAAAATTTCAATATGGTCGTCGAATTTTAAGTACCTTTATAACCATGCAAGTTTAGCTACACTTTTTTTTGTCAAAAAAATATTCGTAAATCCCAAATTAAATCAGCATTATAAAAATTTTTATAGATAATTTTCAAAAAATTAGAATTATTTTCTTACTTTTAAACTGATTTTTAGTTCTTTTTTCTAAACATACAAGTATGGAATAGTACCTTATACCCTATATAGCCGTGTATATATAAAACATGAAATAAATTTTACCGTATGCATAAATTCCACAATTTGTGGGAACATAGAAAATTGTGGTATGTTCTACAAGTATAAAAATTCAACGAGGACATATCTTGAGAAATATAAAATATGCATCTACATATTATTGCATTTTAAGTTGTTGCTTCATGTAGAAAATGGCTGACGCATGTTTGCATTCTTTTTCTTATTTTAGCTGACTTTCCATCTGTCTGTTTGTCTGTCTTTATGTTTAACTCCTTCTTACCGTCTACCGTATTTATTACTTGCAAAAGATGTTTGCAAAATTGTACCGCAATGGATGTGTCAAATTGTGAGACGATTGAAATTCGTAGCATTGACAAATGAATTTTCAAAATTCAATTTCAGATACAATATGGAATTCTGTTGCTCTTTTTACTTGGTTCCACTTTCTCCATTCAGATGCAGACACATGTCTTGCCTATTATAATAAAGACTGAATTTTAATTAAATGCTTTTCTTTTGTTCATTTACCACTGGTGACGTGCGAATACCATCGCCTCAATCGACGCACATACATTTGGACAATAATGCTATTTTTAAATTTATATACAAAATAAAGTCCTGACTGACCGACTGTTTGACTTACTTACTGACCGCATGATTGTCTTATGAACTCGAAATCCTTCAATCGTGAAAATAAGATTTAGACCGAAACATACCGGATGACTCCTTTAAATAAAAACTAATTTATGCATGTCGAGCAAGTATTATATATGATAGACATCTGCACAAATGGTTTTGAAGTTCCCTCTGCAAATATGCACTACGCCGCTTGAAAATAAAATGAGTGTATTGCTCACAACAACAAAACACAAAGAAGACAAAATTATAGTGAAGAGGTCTATAATGATGTGCAATAAAAATTCAAATATTAAAATGAACTGCTTATGACACTGAGTACTCAGTGCGTTTTGCATTATATTATAATTCTTATTCTAAGGAATTTTAATTAATATTGAAATATAGAAAAAATTTAAAAGTTATAAGAAAATCATTTCAAATTTTATATTAAGGCCCGGTTTCACAGTGCACACTTAATTAAAATTTGAGTTGAGGAATTTTTAATCGACATAAATCTTTGGACTTTTCATAGTCCCCACTTAAGTGTGCACAAATATATTATAAAAAATATAGAAGCACTATATATATGACAACTGTTTTTGTTTACAAAACATGATAATATTAAATTTTCTGTTATAATATTCATGTTTTTTGTTCAAACTTGTTCAAAATTTTAAATGTTCCCAGATAGCAAACGTGCGTCGCACAAAAAATCATGTCGTGCGGGCTCACATCATGCATGCTATATGCGAACAAAATGAACACACAACGTGAGGGCGCACGACATGAGTGCGTAGTGAGAGCTATATTTCAGCACACAAATATCACAAAACTCGCATTCATGCGGGCGCACGATGTGATTGTGTAGTGATATCATAGTGCGAGCACTCGAGTATAAAATCAGGCGCACGACATGAGTGTGTAATGCGAGCATAGTCACAAAACTCATTCGTGCGAGTACTTTACTATAATTTGAAAGGTAGATTTTCCAAATTGTCATTGATACTTCAAACAATTTATATACTATTGTATTTATTATTTAAATTTTAATTTGCTTGTTGAAGATTGAATCTTTCTGCTTAACACTAGATACACAAAATGCAAAAATATACCGAACACATTTATTCGGCTGGAGTGTATGCGGCGAGTTCACTGTATTTGAACCACAAACCGATTTTCTTGTTGGCGGTATCGACGGCATCTGAGCCATGGATGATGTTGCGGCCAACTTGGATGCAGTAGTCACCGCGGATGGTGCAGGGCTTTGAGTCGGCAGAGTTGGTATCTCTCGGTCCCAACATAACACGTCCAGACTTCACAACGTTCCAACCTTCCCACACCATTGGAACCACTGGACCGGATGCCATGTAATTAACCAAACCGGGGAAGAAGGCACGGGCTGACAAATCGGCGTAGTGATACTCCAACAACTCCTTCGAAGCCCAGATGAATTTCATGGCACCCAATTTGAAGCCCTTCTCTTCGAAGCGCTGGATGATTTTTCCAACGAGTCCAAGTTGGACGCCATCAGGCTTAATCATGATGAAGGTGCGCTCCTTTGTTCCAGCCATTTTGTACGAGAACTAGTTCACGAATGTTTTAGTTTAAATGACATTAAAATGTCAAACCAAATTTCATATTGTATGTTTTTGTTATTTTGTTTTGGCCGCACTCGTGCGAGCCAAGGTGTATTAAGGAAGGTGAGGAAAATTTGGAGAGGCTACAAATTTGAGCGTAATTCTGTACACATATTTCAAATTTGAAATATTTTTCTGTATACAAAAGTCAGTGTGATATTTGTTTTTATTTAAGTTTTCTGTATATTAAAGTCAATTTATTTGTTTTTGTTTATATTTGTATTGAATTTTTTGCTTTTATTAAATAATTTAAATGACATAAAGTTTGTCAACAAAGATTAGTTTGACTATATTCTTTAATATAGATATCGAGGATCTGTCGCGCTCAAATCTGTCGCGCATTTGAGCGAGGATATACGTCCTTGATGTGTACAAATGTGTTAGATCAGAAATGCAGCGTTTCAATAACACATCCTCGCAATTGATTAATACACATTGCCCTCGTCCAAGTGTGCATTTTAATCGCCACGTAAAGTGAGGCGTATGATCGTTTTCATCGATATTTTTAACTAATTTTATAAGTCAGGAGTTAGCAAATTTAAAAATGTTGGTTGTATGGGAGGTTTTAAGGCATGGACACCTCTTCACAGCTACTTTAAAAGCTGAAACATGTCGTGGCAGTTGAAGGTATAGAAAGGGGCATAAATGGGAGTCCCGGAAACTTGTAGCCATTGTTGAGAAGAAGCTTTAATGATATGGTAGATTTAACATGTAGACACGCGCGACAATGAGGACCGAAATTTAGCACTCCAGACTCTTTCGTTTTTTCCCGGAGTTTCAATAAAATCGAAAATTCGCGTGGATAGTGCGCACTCCATATTTTTCGCTTCGGGAACGTGAAATTTTCGTTTACCGCAACTGGACACAGACAGGCGACGATTGTCTCGTCATTAGTTTATCCGCAACTTGCGTTTTGTGAACACTTTTGATAATTAAAATTTTAACACGATATTTATAAACTGAAAACAAGGAAAAAAAAAAACTAATGACAAACAAATAAATAAAAAATGACAATAAACAAAGAGAGAAGTTTTTATACTTTCCTCACCTTGTTAAATACACCTTGGTGCGAGCTATATGAGACTATTATGAGTCTCATTTTATTGTGTCACAAATACGGCATACTATTTTTCAGCATGCGTGCGGGCTATATGAGTCTCATATGCGCCTCACACAATTTTCTCGCACTCGTGCGACTATATTGAGGATCAAATGCGACGCACACTACTTTTTTCAGCACTCGTGGAAGCTATATGAGGCTCATATGCGCCTCACACATTTTACTCGCACTCGTGCGACTATATTCAGGCGCATATGCGTCTCATGCTACTGATTTTTAAAATTTTGTACGCACTCGTGCGACTGTATTGATGATCAAATGCGACTCACAAATGCCTCGCACTAGTGCGAGCGTATTGAGTCTCAATTGCGGACACACGATTGCTACTCTGTGCGCTAACGCGTGCGACTTTTTTTATCAGACGTGCGCTCACAGTGCGGGTACAATGCGAGCATTTTGCTATCTGGGTTGTTACGAAAAGATGTAATTTGCGTCATAGTGCAAGCAATCAACAAAAATAAATGAGACGCAAGACAATTCAGCGCACTGAGACAATGTGCGAGAAAGAGATGGAAGATCAGCGCATTAAAACACACGAGAAGTGTAGAAGGTTCTCGAAACATGTCGAAGCTTGTTGAAACTTGTCAAACTGATGTATACAGTATATAAGAGCGCCGCTCTTTGAGGGCGCAGTACTTTAGTTGTGATTTGAAAGATACTTAATGCATTTCGCGAACATTGTTAAGCTTAATTGTAGTATACAGCAGTTGTTCTAAGTGATTATTAATTAAAATTTTTATTTAGACAAATAAAGTTAATTGTTGCAATTTAAACCAAACATAAAAGTTTTTTTATTTTGTACACAATCCAGAGATACGAAATTGTTGATCAGTTTTCTGTGGACTGAATTTTCGTAACAATATTAACGAAAATGCATTATTTTAAACCATAAACTATTGCAAAATCGTACTTATTATAATTTTTAGCAACAGAAAGTTCACAACTCCCGGAGAATGTATATTATTACAAAAAGAAGTGCACTACTCGTTAATGTCATATTTCTGGGCAAAATTTCTGAAATTCTGGAATCGCATAATTTTTGCCTAATATGCAATATTTTGCAGGAATAAGGCGAAATTTTTGTGTTATAGTCAGTTTGTTTTTTCAAGTTGTCATTTATTTTAGACAAGCTGGACCCGTACACGACTCGTGCCAAGATTTTGTGAATTCAAAGATATTGAGCGATTTAATTAATATAAAAAACATTTTTTTTATTTATATCAAGGACCCATGCTTCACTGTGGACGTTTTTTTATTGGTTTTATAAATGTAAACAATACAAAAACAGCTTTTCTGATAGACAATTCTTTCTCAGATTCCCCATAGTTTTCCCCAGTAGAAATCTTCTCCGTAAAATTCTTCCGCATATAATGCTTTCCCGTAGAATTCTTCCCCGTAGAGTTTTTCCCAGTAGAAGTTTTAGTGTAGTGGGTTTTAATGTGGTGAGTTTCGGTGTGCTGAGTTTATGTGTGGTGAATTTTGGGTGGTGAGTTTAAGTATGGTAGGTTTTAGTGTGGTGAATTTGAGGGTGAATTTTAGTGTGGCCAGTTTTAGTGTGGAGAGTTTTAGTGTGGTGAATTTTAGTGTGGTTAATATTATTGTGGTGAGTTTTAGTGTGGTGAATTTTAGTGCGATTAGTTTAAGTGTGGTGAATTATAGTGTGGGTTTAAGTGTGGTCAATTTTAGTGTGGTGAGTTTTAGTGTGGTGAGTTTTAGTGTGGTGAGTTTTAGTGTGGTGAGTTTTAGTTTCGTGAAATTTAAGTGTGGTGAGTTTTTGTGTGGTGGGTTTTAGTGTAGTGAATTTTCGAGTATTTTGAATTTATTATTCGATTATTTTGAAATTATGTTAGTGGTATGTATGACGTATGAGCATCGTTTGTATTTTTTTTTTATTTGATCGTTGATATGTACATCATATTACGTTACGTATACGTAACCAAAGTACATAAAAATGGTCTGTCGTTTAAGCTTAATTTAAAATTGATTTGAATAAATCTCAACAAAAACAAAGCCAACACTGACTTTAATCGATAGCTATCGTACGGACATTTATAAATATTGACTATAAATGTTTATTACAAAAAGGCAATTTACTGATACCATCATTTTTTATTAAATCGTTTTTTTCTTTTGTAAAATTATTTATTTCATAGCAGAAACAAACAAACAAACAAAAAATATTAAAACTAATTTATGCGATGAATTCATTTTGAAACAAGTCAACGAATGAAGCGGAAAATGCAATTAATCTTGTGGACCATGTTTCTCGCATGTTTTCCGCCCTACACCAACCACGCACCAATTGGATTTATTACAGTTTTTTTTTTCACATTACTTTTTATTAAATGCTACGATTGGCTTTGGAAAATTCACAACCATTCCATATAGTGCAAACATAGCTTTGACTTTATTTGATTTGTGTGTGTGATTTTTTTAGAAGCCCATTTAAATTGCAATTAAAAAGTGTGATTATTTGTCAGTGTGTTGTACAATCGAATAAAATCTACAATTGCATTGAAAACCTTCAACAAATGTGTCACATTCTGAAATTCCACACTATATGGTTTACTGAAAAAAAACCAAATTGAAATCTGCACAGCAACTGATCTGAATCAATTGTTTTGAAACGAGTTGAGGGTCGTTGTTATTTTTGGTAGATTTCTTCTTAGAATGAACGATTTTATATGATCTCCCACGATAATTTAATTTAAAAAGAAGAGTGCTGATTTTAAGTGTGTATCCATTTTTTCGAAATAAGTAACTTTTTTGAGAAAATTGCAATCCTAATTTCAAGAACTCAAAAAAGTAAAACTTTTACCTTAGCGACTTTTCAAAACACTTTAAATGGAACTATTCTTCTTGTTTTAAGGAAACGCTGAATTAATTAGGGGAGCCTGAGATAAAGTGGAACACGTTTTGATTTTCCTCCAAAAAGAGTACTTTTGAATAATTTATTAAGCTTTTTTTAAGGGTCTATTCTATAGACTGGTACTTGATATAACTTTTTGCATTAACAAAATACCATTTATATGCCTTTTAATTGATTTTTGAACGATTTTTCAAAACAGCACAATTTCAGACTTGTTGAAAAATATTGGGGTAAAGTGGGAAACTTCCAAATTTTTACTAAATGCTATTTTAGTTTTTTTCGTGTTTTGTCATTTTCATAACAAAGTCAAATATAAAGGGTTTTTTAAATGGGACGTTACAAACGGAGAGTGACAGGGACAGTAAACGACGCCATATTTCTTGCCGCCATTTCATGACGAAAGATATACGAATTCGAATTTCGGTAGTAAATTTTAATAATTTCGACTTGGTTCGTATATCTTTCCATCGTGAAATGGCAAACCTTTCTGAAGAGAAATGTTAAAAGACCGGCAAGAAACATGGCGTCGTTTGCTGTCCCTGTCGCTCTACGTTTGTAGCGTCCCTGTTGAAAAACCCTTGAAAAAAACTTTTGTAGCGCTCTTATTGAAAAACCCTTTATTAGATATAAACAAAATTACAATAAGGCAATAAAAAATCAATGATAATGCAAGAACAAATAAGAATATAAAAAATTTAAATTCATTAACATCCCAGTAGTTTTGTTAAGAAAATGTGAAATCAATAGGTGCATTTACTCCTAGTCAAAATATTCTGAGTGGCAATGGACACAGAGTGTAGTAACTAGTCGTCAGATTCGCAAATTTCAAGTATACATGCCATTTACAGATATGGCAGTTCACTGAATTGTTAAAATTCAAATTCTTCGGAATTTCATTTACGCAAATCGGAAAAAATCTTCTTCTTATGAACTCGAAGAATTTTTAAGCTATCTTCTATCTGTTCTTGAAAAAGGTTCACTTCTCCACTTGTTCTAGAATTCTTATCTTATCTCAGGTGAAGTTGAAATTTTGATTTTCATTGGTTTTGTGGCCAAGATTAAAGTTTTTCTTCGCTGAACCAATTAAATAATTCATATAACACAATATTTTTAACAAAATCACAACAAACGTTGCTTAAATTAAGTTTCCCACTTTACCCCAGAATGTGTTTCCTACTTTACCCCAATTTGATCATAACTTAGTACCATTTAAGCAATGTTAAATTACTTGCAAAACCCGTTTGTATTGCAAAAGATATATAACATCCGATCAATCATACTATTTGACAGCAAACAAAAGCAATAAAAAATCTTCTAAAACATTTTTTACTTGTTCTCAAAATGTAATAAAATGGTATTATTAAAAAGTTTATGCCATATTAAGGAACACTTGACAATTGTTTCCATTTTTCAAAGTGCAATAACACTGTAAATTACAATTTCCCACATTACCTCATGTCCCACTTTACCGCAGGATCCACTATGTTTTTAAACATTTGAATAAACTATTTTGTGATAAAAACTACAAATATAAATAATCCGTTCGATGTTTATATTTTTTTCTAAAATTCATTGTGTTGAAAAAAATGATGTAACAACTGTGTTAGCTATCCTGAACTATCCAGGACAAATGGTATTAAAATAAATTGTAGATTGTCCACTTTTTTATAAAACACAATTGCTAACACTTGCGACCCCAATAATTGTTACCACTTTTGTGTATTAACCCATAAAACAGCCTAATTTTAGCGTATTTTATTGATCCAAAAAAAAAAATATTGCATATTTGTAGGCTCATCTTTACGGTATGAGTTTTATTGAAATGCTTATGCAAATTATGCTCCTACAAATTTGCAATTTTTTTTACAAAAAGTTGTTACAAGCCAAAAAACAAAACAAAGGGATTAGAAAAAACGAACAAGTGTCAATTAGTTTGTTTTATTTGTATTCACTTTTTATAAAAAAAAATCTAAATGTAGATTTCGACTGAAATGGATGAAATATAAATCGGTTCTTACTTCACGCAAAAATTAAGTTTATGGAATGTATTCTACATATCGCACAGTATTCCAGAATTCAAATTTAGGTGACCAAAATTCAAATGTCTTGTCTCGAAAATTGAATCTGATTTGACCAACGTAATTAGAAAAGTCAGCATGACTATAATGATATGCGGAGGGTCTAAAGTTGACTAAACCTTTTAATTTGAAAAAATAAAAATACAAAAATATACAAGATTTTTTGTCAGTTTTATTTGGAATTAATAAAAAAAGATATGACATTTCAAACTACATTACTTTTTTCAGATCACATTAAGTATATGTACTACATAACGTACTTGAAATTTATAAAAAAAACAAAAAATTATGGAAATACTTTGGACTGCATCTAATTTTTAGGGTTTTTAGTGGTTGGGATTCAGTGGTTTCTTATAGATCTCCATGTCGTCCCAATGACTGTCTAGATTCGGTTTTTTGCGCCTCCATAAATATGTGTACTTATGTCAATTATTGAAATAAAATATATCTTTTAAAAAATTAATTTGTGTTTTTCGCGGTTTAAAAAAAGCGCATTATTTGTCATAAAAATCGCTCTACACCACGATTTTTATGACAAATAATGCGCTTTTTTTAAACCGCGAAAAACACAAATAAATTTTTTAAAAGATATATTTTATTTCAATAATTGACATAAGTACACATATTTATGAATGAATGCATGATATATATTGGTCCACCTAAAACTTAAAATCCACAAAATCACTCGAATTATTAGTAATGAAAAATATAAAATACCTTTTTGTAGTAACCCGTGATTTTTAACTTCCACTAACAGAATTTAACAGACCAAACATGGGATTAAAATCTATTAAAAATGATAAAAAAAAATGTTGGCCGCCTAAATTTGAATTATGGAACACTGTGTATTGGTTATAAATTATGTTTTAAAAAATGGTCGACAAATAACGACTAATAATATTCGATAAAAACGAAAAACCACGTTTTTTGAGGATTCTATTGGTTGGTAAGCGTTGAATATAAAGTCAGGCTTATTTTTATTTTAACCAAAACATGCATAAAAGAACATAAATTAAACGTACATATTAATTTTCAAATTTCCACGTATTAAAACCGTAACCGAAACCGTTATACGAAAATCAGAAATATACCGATATCGGTTTTGTACCGGTTTTAAAAAAATATATAAAAAGAAACAGAATAACAAATAAAATTTGGAGTTCTAAAATAAAAAATTATTGTTGTACAAAAATTCACATGTTGATTTAGAGAACATTGTTTCCAGATAACGGTCCTTGGTATAAAATTGTTTTTTTTTTGTTTTCATTAATTTGTGTAGCGGTAACTCGAATTAACAACAAAACACCAACAACTCCAAGCACAATATTTTTTGTTGAAAAATTATTCAATTTTTAATGATATTTGTTTTTTATTATTGTAAAATATATAGGAAGCCTGGGGTAAAGTGGGACAAGTTTTGATAAGTACATTTAAATAATTTTTAAATGCTTTTAAAGGAGATCAGGATTCAGATCATATCTCAGGTGAATTCAAAATGTTGCTTTTCATTGGCTTGTTTTCACGATTGAAATCATATAACACAATATTTTCACTAAAATAACAACAAACATTGTTCAAATTACGTTTCCCACTTTACTCCAAAATAATAATTTAAACAATAGCACAATATAAACAATGTCAAATTATTTGAAAAATATGGAAAAATAATTTTTTTACAAAAACCGAAACCGTAATTTGGAACCGAAACTGTTTCGTTGTAAAAACTTAAAACCGAAACCGTAACCGAAACGTGGAAAAACCCGAAGCCGAAATCGAAACCGTTATTCGTTTAGGTTTCAATCCTTGCAAATTTCGTTAAACAGGATCTGAGATTCATACAAAAACTGCTCAATTTAGGGATAAAAAAAGGCCCATTTTTAGTAGTTTTTTTTCTGGTATGCACCATTTTTGTGGTTTACATTATTAATTATCAAATATCATCAACTTCAATCCTGTTTTATTAAAAAAAAATCGTAAACGTCAAAATTGGGCATACGAATTAAAAAAAGTGAAAAGTATTTAAAAATAAAATAAAAATTATTAAGCCGCGGTAGCCGCGGTAGCTCAGTGGTTAGTGCGTTGGACTGCGAGCCGTAAGGTCCCCGGTTCAAGCCTGGACTGGGGCTAACAACATCTTTTCATAGAAACATTTTTCTATACCGCGCTACCTCTCGTCAGTAAATGGCAAACCTACGAGAGTAAAAACCATTGCCTATGAAAAGCTCTCACCCGCCGTTCGGATTCGGCAATAAACTGTAGGTCCCACCACTTTGAGTACAAATATAACACGCACAGCTCAAAATGGTGAGAGGGCTCGGCCGAAGTTCTGTACAGGACTGTAGCGCCAAACTATTATTATTATTTAAGCCGCGGTAGCTCAGTGGTTAGTGCGTTGGACTGCGAGCCGAAAGGTCCCCGGTTCAAGCCTGGACTGGGGCTAACAACATCTTTTCATAGAAACATTTTTCTATACCGCGCTACCTCTCGGCAGTAAATGGCAAAGCTACGAGAGTAAAACATTGCCTATGAAAAGCTCCCACCCGCCGTTCGGATTCGGCAATAAACTGTAGGTCCCACCACTTTGAGTACAAATATTACACGCACAGCTCAAAATGGTGAGAGAACTCGGCCGAAGTTCTATACAGGACTGTAGCGCCAAACTATTGTTATATAATAAATTTGAAGAAATATTATTAGGTCGTATTTTTTTACTCTTTTACCATATTATTGTGGTAAGAGAGATATTTGGGTCAAATTTATCATTTTATTAGACCTCATGTTTAGGCATATTGTTGAAAAAATTTAAAATGGAAAAGCCTGTTAAATATGATTCGAAATAGGAATAAAAATAATACAAAAAAAATATTGTTATTTTCTTTATTAGTTCCAAAGTTATTTAATTTTTTTACTGTGAGGTGAAAGGTCCCATGGTCAAATCTGGGCTAGGGCTAACAACATATTTTCTTAGAAAACATTCTCCTATACCGTGCTACCTCTCGGCAGTCAATTGCCTATGAAAACCTCTCACCAGCCGTTTCGATTCGGAATTAAACTGTAGGTCCCACCACTTTGAGTACAAATATAACACACACAGCTCAAATGGTGAGTGAGCTCGGCCTAAGTTCTTCAAGTCTGGAACGCCAAACTTCTTTTTTTATTATTACACATTTTCAAGTTAATATATTTTCCCATCCAGTGTAGTTGTTCTCTAAAGGAAGTGCGCAAAGTACATTTGTATGAGAGGTATGAGTGACCTTACATTAGTCAGAAAATATTTACTTATTTACACCTATTCCATTGTTTTAATTTTTAATTAATAAATTTTTTCTTCTGGCTTTTTGAAGATTTTGAATTAATGAATTTTATGTTCACTTTACAACAAGAAAATGTTCACTTTACAAAAAATGATGTTCCTTTGGAAGAAATGTATTGTTCCATTACGTGTATCCTCCACATGTGCATAACAAATAAACACCTCGTCTTGAAGAGCAGCCTAATTTTCAATTAGCATCATATCTCAGTATGTGCATAGACTACAAAGTCAAATAATCATCATCTTCAGCAGCAGCAGTATCTTTAGCGAACAAACGAGATTGAGGCGATATTCTTCGTGAACAGCATTTGCTCTTCAGACTTCTGCCAGTCGTCGGCCAGTGCTGGTACTTTTTATTTGATGCCCATGAAAATGTTTCCTTCCGGTATTGCGTGTGGCGCTATTTCCGGTGCGCATGCTTCATCTTTGTATTGTTGCCGTTGTGATGCACGTGACTGGATTTCAGAACAGTGTTTATTAAATTATTTATCATGATGATAAAAAAATGCAGCATAAGCAACATTCTTTGAGCGCCAATTAATAAAAAAGCACAATGCGCAGAATACAAGCAACAATTTAGCAAAATAATAAAACTGCTGATCCGATCAACAAATTGTCATAAATATTAAAATTGAGCAGTAATATTCGTTTGGCTGCTGCTAGCAATAACAATATTACAATATGGTTGTCAACCTATAACTGTAACCTATATCCGTTTAAAATCAAAATAATCAAAAAATTCAAACTGATAAACATTCTTAATCATAAAACTGCTATATGGAATTGTTATAAATCGGCTATTGAGAGTATGAAGAACTAATTAAAAAATAAGAAGAATCGATAACGTTTTTCTTTTAGTTTTACACCGAAGATAACAATTATACACGCGAAATATAATTTAAAACTTGTTTTATGTACCCATTATGCGTAACGGGGATATTTTTAATTTGATTTTATTATTGTTTTTGAACCATTTTTTGGGCATAGCTGTTCATTTTCTACTATATACTTAAAAAAAATTTTGTAACAAAATATTTTGATTTTTTTTTAGATTTTCTTAAATTTTCTTTTTAGTGTTTTTTTTATTTATTGTTTCATATTTTTTGTCAGTGTTTTTTTTTTGCTCATATTTTTTAAATTTTTTTTTTTTTTGTTTGTTTTATTTTTTATTTGTATTTATGTTTTAACCCTTTTCCCATTTTGTTTTACATATGACCATTTCCTGGGGTGGGAACGGGACATTTAAAATTTTAATATCTGGAAAGAAAATTAATAAATTGTTTGTGGTAGATCAAAAGATATAAATTAAATAATGGTCGATCCAGACGGGACACAAGCGGAAGTGCATGTTGAGGTTCATATGGAAAGTCCGAAAAGTCAACGAATTTTGTATACAAATTATTTTTATAATTATTTAAAAGAATTGCAGAGATAACATGCTTTGTTCGTAAATTTATATTTGGTTTCTAAAATATCTACGTTTTTTCATAATAAATCAAAGAAACATTCCGGACGGGACATTTCGATCGGGAAAATTATTTTTCTTTTTCTAAAAATACTTTTTGCATACAACATTATTTTTTGAATTATTTATGAAGATAGTTGATATAATTTACTTAATGTTTGTATAATTTACATATTATGAACATTTTGTTCCTAAAGTTTCAGTTGTTTCGAAATAAATCACAAAATATTCTGGACATTCCTTATGAAAATTTGCCCAACGATTTTTTGCTCAAAATAATAATATATCTGATAGGATTTATAATCATTATTTTAAAATTAAACGTGATGTACGAATGGAATTTCCAGATGTTTTTAAAGTTTTTAATTTTTTGTAAATAAAGGAAATTGTTGATATTTTTTTTACACTTTTGGTACTCAAAGTTCCGGACGTAACATATTTCAATTACACTACACAACAGCCAATGACGCCCTTATTCCAAAAATATGGTTTAATAATGTTTCTTTGGATATGTTTACAAAATATGGGCCAATAACTTTTGGACCGAGCTTTCATAAATGTGGTCACATATATTTGCAAATATTTCGCGTTCTAAATAACACATATGATCAAATGTTATATCGAATGAAAGTTAATTGAATATTGAATAAATATTTCTTACGACATTTTCAAATTGGTTCATTAGTTTAAGAGAACTCGAAAGGAGAACCTGAAAAAACATTTGTTTGCAACAAAAATTTAAGAAAAAATTCATTTAAAAAAATGGAAAAAAAATCGAGAAAGTAAGATGATACACAAATTTCAATTTTTCAAAATTAGTTCACATTCTTTCAAAGAAATTGAGCTATAAATAATAAAAATATATGGTTATCATTTGAGGATAAAAAAAGTTATGTGAAAGCAATATAATTGAGTGCTATACAAATAGGCATAAAAATAAAAATAAAAAATGTGAGCGGATCACGATAATTTTTTGAGCAACTATTGATAGATGATTGCTTGTAATTAATTTAAAATTTTATAACTTTATCTTTAATACTTACGAGATATGTGATCCTAAAAAGTAAACCCATATTTCGTAGTGGATGTAGTAGATTACGTTGACTAAATCGACTCATTTTCGAACTTCGAATTACTATTCTACTAAAATACATTGAAAATAAATTTTACATCATTCGGAATGGCAGTTTTAAAGTTATCGTGTATAGGCGGACAGACAGACGGTCATATCTAAATCGACTCGGAAAGTAATGTTGACCAAGAAAATATATACCTTTTCATACCAGTCACGCCTACTAAGAGGCGCTTAAATATCCTCACATATAGTTTATAACTAGTAACCCTTGGGTATAGGGTATAAACATAATATGCGATTTTTTATTTAATACCCAATTGTAATGCTTTCACATGAATTTTTCTGTTCTCAAAACGTATCCATAGATTTATTTTCTTTTTACATCATTTTCTTTAAAAATGTACAGGCTAATTACAAACTGTGCATCATCTTGCGTTTTCAATTTTTCGCCATTTTTTAAATGCATTTTTTAATAAAATGTTGGTCGACAAAATTTACATTTTTCGAGTACTTCTATAGAATTCTCTTCAACCAGTAAACCAATTCCAAACTAATGTAAGAAATGTTTATTGAATATTTAATTATCTTTCATGCGATATAACAATGTAGTTTATGGGTTTTATTAAACGCGAGATATTCACAAATATATGTGACCACCTTTTTGAAAGCTCCGTACAAAAGTTATTGCCCGAAATCTCGTAAACCTATCCGTAGAAATTTTTTTAATTCATATATTCAAATTCTACGAGTCATTTCCAATAATACAAACATATTGGAAACTTTTTTTCTCATTTTGTTGTGTAGTGTTATCGGTCAAATGAAATGCCCACCTCACAACATAAAGTGCGTTTCATAACTATAGCACACATTTTAGTTTATCCAAAAAAAGTTTATTAAACACCCTGTCAAAAAATGTAAAGCATTTCTATAATCTATTACATTCCTACTATTTTCCACATAAATTAGAAATATAAATCGTGAATACTATTTTAATTAAATGCTCAATACGCTAAGTTTTTATCTTTAATTGTTTTTCTTAACTATAGCACACACCAAAATGCTGTTAACATGTAATTTATTGTTTTTTTTTTAAATAAATTTATTTACTTAATAATTAGTGATGCCTTCTTTAGCTTGAATGCATTCAAATATTCTGTTAATCATTGCATTTATTAAAATTTTGAATAAATCACCGTCCATTGCTTCCCACTCCCTTAAAATTGCACTTCTTAGATCAGCAATGATATTATATAAACTGACCTTGTAAGTATACCCCATATATTTTCTGTTGGGTTTAAGTCAGGATAGCACGACGGCCAGTCCAAAACTGATATATTTTTTGATTGTATCCAACTCTTAGTTGCATTACTGGTGTGAATTGTAGCATTATCCTGCTGAAAGATCCATTCTTTTGTGGAATTTTGGAGTAAAAAAAGAGAGCAGACTTTTGTTGAAATAACCTGCAACTCCAATACACCATCTACCGTAAATGTTCCCCACACCATTAACGAACCACCGCCAAAATTTCTCTTTAAGAAATATTGAGGTTCCTTTCTTAAATCTCGCCAGTACTCATTATAACCGTCGGGCCCTCCAAATTTCATTTTTTCTTGTCAGAAAAATTACCTGTTGTTAAAAAATTAACTCAGCAGGGCTGGTAAAATGTAATTTAAATTACAAACCTTAGACCAATTTGGTTTTATTAATAAGATTTTCAAAATACTATATACAACCAATAATCCCACAAAATTATATCAGTAATATAAGTATTTACCAAGAGTGTAGGGTATTCCATAGTCAGGACCGATCGTTCTTCCCATGCGACCGTACTTACCCATGTGACCTAACTTTTCCAACTCGTTTCGTTTTAATTTTGTTTTTTTTCAGTTTTCGTTTTTGATTTTGCTTTGGTTTTTGCGTGTTTATGTTTTCATTTTTGTGTCTTTTTCTATTATGATTTGGCTTTTGTTTTGTGTTTTTGATTTTGTGATTTTTTCTTCTGTATTTGCTATTTTTGTTATTGATGATGTTTTTGATTTTTTTTTTGCGGTTTTTTGTGGTTTGAATATATAGGTTGTATGGGAGGTGTTACGCGTCGTTGTCTAAATCGATCAATATAAAGCTTTTGTCATCATAAATTAAATTTTTAACCAAATTGTTCTGAAGTTTACTTTATAGAGCTACAGGAAATAAAATTTTATTACGACCTTTTAATTGAGTGTTGAGTTTCGAAAATTAGTCGCCTTCCTGGAACAGACTATTACTCGAAAATCGCCAGGACTGGTCACGCGATGTGAAATATGGTTTTAAGATCTACAAAAAAAAAATACATGTTACATCTAAAGAATCTTAGCGTGCTTGTCTACCAACTCCCACCGTTTCTGACGACATGATTTGATGTTATCACAACGTCATCACACAAGGATCACTGATGTGGATACTTGGCTGTATCCGAAACCGGTCCGTATCATCATTGCCTGCGTTATGTTTTTAATTTGTTGTTATTCTTTTCAAGTCATTCAAATTAAATAGACTTTAATATTGGCAAAACGTCTCGGTTCTCTTTCAAATGAGTACAACAAAATCTCACAAAAATTGGTTTTATTTAACATATTTTTTTAAAAGAGAGATGTGTAAAAAAAAACAACAAAAAAAAATCCTACACATTAAATAAACTTTGAAAAGTTGTTTTTTACTCTAGTGTAAAATTTTAAAGCTGTTGCATGACCCACCAGCACTTGGAGACAGAATAATTTTTGCGTGGTCTCATTTAAAGATTGTGGAGTACTAAAATATGTTGGATATTTTAAATTCGCATTGTCTAGTATTTAATTTTTTTTATTTTTACCACCATGAGGTCTAAATTTTTGTGATTTATAAGATCATATTTGCCGATGGGTCAAAATGTGTATTCTTTTCCACGACCACTTTGTTATCATACAACCTCAGTCGATTTTCGATTAACGGGCGTTTCCATGAAGTCATGCGGCAAATAAATTTCTAATTTCGTCCTCCACATATAAAGTAAACTCTTTCCCCAAATTTCAATTCAACGGAATTAAACCTTCGATGCTTTGAATTTAAATAATGGACGTCATTCGTTTCGATATCTGTACGAGATCAATGTGAAAACCGGTTAATGAAACCAGATAGCATTAGATATATCAGTGGTAGGTAAATATCGTAGCATTATCTCGAAGATTTCTCGATGGATTTCTTGACACTTAACTTTAAGTATTTTACTTTTTTTATTGCAGTTAATTTGTAGAAAGTTTTTTATGTGGAGAGATTCGAGACATCGAAGTTCTCCGAGACCGGGATTTAACTATTTGAATTTAAACTAAAATACTAAAACATAATTTGAAATGATCACCACTTCGTACGATTAATGTATATAGCATGCACTTTTTCAAAAACTCCCCGATTCCACCTATTTTAACTTCTAAACACTGGCATAAAAAGTAACCATACAAAAACAAGACTACATTATAAAAAAAACTCACACTGCATCATGTGATAAATATGCATGAGATGCTATTTTTTATTTATTTTTTTCTTTTTTGTATCCACGAAGGCGCGTTTGGTATGTGACTAACGAGTACTGTATAGCGTCACGTGGTACCTTCCGTTGTACTTCGTGTCTGCCGGGCGTTCAACAAAGTCGCCGACTGCAATTGGAACACTTTGATGTCCTCCAGTGGATGTTGCAGCAGCATCAGCATCAGCGGCAGTGTTGAACAACATCAAGAGCATTTTTCTTCAAAATGAACAAACTGCATCGTGTGTCTCTGAATTAATTCATGCAGATCCTTTTGTGTTGTCGCCATTTATGTATGATGTTGTTGTGCTTTTTTTATACATTCATTTTATACTCACTCCGTATGTAGTCAGTAATTTGGAACAGAATTATTAATTATGCAAGTAAACACTACAGCAGCTGTTCATGGTTGCGTAAAAATCGTGCATAATTGCACCATAGCCACAATATTTGTTGTCTTGTTATTGTCAGAGTGCTTTGCGGAATAATTTTATACATCACAAATTATAAGAAGCAAATCTGTAGTTGACTTCAACTTAGTTAGCAATAGTAACAATGCAGTCAATTTTGATATTGCAGTCGAGGATAGCAATACCACAACAATTCAAAAATTATTTGAGCAATTGCACACAAAGTCGATAAAAAAATCAAATTTGAGATTTTATCTCTTTGATAAATAAAATATATTAAATTATGAAAAAAAAAAAAATTTTATATATAATGCCTGCAATATACTATTTTGAATTTTGACATAAACATTTGTCCAACACTTAACAGAAAATTGGGTTTTTTGTAAATTTTAAAAGGACATCGTGCTTGTTTTATTAACTTTAAAACTAGACTTCAATGGATTTTCTAGCATTTCTTGTTCATGAGATATTTCAATATGAACAACCATACAAAAGTAGTTTTGAACATTATATGAAAATAATAAAAAATGCATTTCTCAATACTCGTTAGTTGTCCAAATCTCATAGAAATCGAAGAGAGTAAGTTCCAATACCTGTATCGATTAGGTGTGGAATGGATAACCTAGTTTCCGGTTTAGTATAAAAAAATGCTACTTAAATGCCTATGATTTTTTTGTTGGTCGGTTTACACATATCTGGAAATGTATGCGGTAACTGGTTTATGTGATTTCCCCCTAATAATCGTTAAAGAATTCCCTTTCATTTGAGTACCCATGTGTACGAATGGGTAGAATGAAATGATAGTACCGAATTTCTATTTTTTTTTGTTGGGTACCATAAGTCGGTTCAGGAAAAAATATCATTTTTATATATTTGATAAGAAAGGGATTTTTATAAAAACAAGTTCACTTCGGCTGGTAAAACTGTAAAACTCATCAGTAGATGTGTGAGATATTTGAAAATAAGTGGTCAGGTCACAATAGACCGATCATGTCAATATACTGCATCAGGCAACGTAGGTCACGTTTTATACTAAAAAATTATTTTTATTTCATATTTTTTATTTTTCTTATTTTCTAAATATTTTGATCTTTAACTTATTACAGATTTGAGTTTTCGATCACATTTCTTAAACCACATTAATTTCGGTTTGATCTGACTAAAGTTATGACCAGTCAAACGCAACAAATATTAATTTTTAGGTGTACCTATTATTAATTACATAACATATATGATTTTCATAAATAAATAAAAGTATATATCTTGTAGCGTCGGTAGCTCAAAGTTAATGTGTTGGACTGCGAGCCGAAAAATCCTACGTTCAAGTCTGGACTGGGGCTAACAACCTCTTTTCATAGAAACTTTTTTCTATACCGCGCTACCTCTCTGCAGTAAATGGCAAACCTACTAGAGTAAAACATTGCCTACGGAAAGCTCTCACCCGCCATTCGGATTCGGCATTAAACTGTAGGTCCCACCAGTTTGAGTACAATATAAAACGCACAGCTCAAAATGGTGAGAGAGCTCGGACAAAAGTCTTATAGGACTGTAGCGCCAAACTATTATTATATATCTTATATCATTCTTGATATATAATTATATGCTTCCTCTTACTTTGTTTTTGCAAATCACTCATTAAGTCCTGAGATTAAAGTAAAATTCACAAATTCGGAAGGAATCATTGCATTATGAATCTTGTTTGACATTTAATATAAGAGCAAATCCAAAAAACATTTAACTTTTGTGGTTGACAAAATTTCAAAAAAATTTGTGGACAAAACTTATCGCGTTTGAATATAAGCTTATAGGCTCTTATGTAGTATAAATCCGTTTGCGTATTTAATAAAAATAGTTTGGCACTACAGTTCTATAAGAACTTAGGCCGAGCTCTCTCACCATTTTGAGCTGTGCGTCTTATATTTGTACTCAAAGTGGTGGGACCTACAGTTTATTGCCGAATCCGAACGGCGGGTGAGAGCTTTTCATAGGCAATGTTTTTACTTTCGGAGGTTTGCCATTTACTGACGAGAGGTAGCGCGGTATAGAAAAATGTTTCTATGAAAAGATGTTATTATCCCCACTCAAGGCTTGAACCGGGGATCTTTCGGCTCGCAGTCCAACGCACTAACCACTGAGCTACCGCGGCTACGTATTTCACTTTTAATAAAAGCCGTCAAAGATAGAGGTCGGTAACGCTATAATGGTTCAAAATTCTAAAGAATTGTTTATTTATAAAATATTTATTGATAAAGTGAAGTGAAATTATTTATTTATGACATAATATTTCAATTTATATCAGTTTAGTATCTATAATTAAGTATATCGGAATCGGAATTCACTGATGACGTCCTTACACCATCTCAGGAGGATGAGCTACTCGCCCAATGATACTGTTTACGCAGATCAACCTCCATAGGAGTCGACTGGCTATGGCTGCACTTATGGTGAGAATGGAAGAAGGTAAGACGCACATCGCACTAATCCAGGAACCCTAGACTGTAAATGATAGGGTGGCTGGTTGGGGTGACTCGCGATACCAAATATTTTATACACTCAATGCAGGCCGCCCTAGAACCTGCATTATCTATAAAAAGGAATTTAACTTTTCTTTTTCCACAGAACTGTCTTCCTCAGACGCCACCACAATTTTTGACGGGAGCGGTGGCCTCATGCTGGCTTCAGTATATCTCCCTCATGACTCCCCGGAACCTCCAACATCCGAGGAACTGCTGAGAGATTACAAGGTTTGCTGCCGAAAAAGGTAAGAAATTAATAATTTATACAGATGCCAATTCTCACCATACAACATGGGGAAGCTCCGACTGTAATGCTCGGGGACATGCCCTATTTGAATTTATTAATGCGTATAATCTCCTGAACCTAAACTTTGGTTGCTCTGCCACCTTTATCACTAGAGTCAGAAGTGATGTACTTGACATAACTCTTTGCTCTAAAAACATACTCATGGTCCACTGGCATGTCTCTAGCAGACATTCCTTCTCGGATCATAGATACGTCTGTTTTAAACTATCTATTCCGAACCTAGCCCCACCTATGTTTCGCAACAAAGCGAAAATTAAGTGGGCTCTATTCAGAAGACTTTTAAAAAATGCGTTAGACGTATCTCCCGTTCTACATATAACATTGACGGGGTGGTCAAAACCGTAACAAATAGCCTTATAAAAGCACTCGAAGAGGCTTGCCCTCTTCGCACCCGAGAGTCTTTCAAGGAAAAACCCTGGATGACAGGGGCTTTGAAAAACGTAAGTAGGGATACTCGGAGACTTTTCAATAAAGCTAAAAGATTAAATACTACAGAGCATTGGGATCTCTACTACCAAAAACTCAGTGTATACAAAAAGAATATGCGCTCTGCAAAAAGAGGGCCATGGCGACTCTTCAGTGCACAAGTTGATTGTGTTACAAAAACCGCAAGAATTAAGAAATTCCTTTCGAAAACACACTTCCAACCGGAACTCCTGATAGACAGGGGGCAGGGGGTTAGGGCAGGTAACTCTGAGGACTCTTTTAAGATTCTAATGGAGGAGCACTTCCCAAACTGTTTCGTTAACTCAGATGAGACGAGGCTATGGGAAATTTCTCAATACTCCTACAACTTAGCCATCACCACCGATATGGTGGGGAAGGCAATTCATAGCTTCCAGCCATAGATGGAGTTTACCCAGCCCTACTACAACGGGCAGTGGATCTCCTGGACGTCCGACTATCCAGGCTTTATGAGGCATGCCTTAATCAGAGCTATACCCCCCTCACATGGCAAGAATCAAGATTAGTTTTCATACCTAAGCCGGGTAAAGAATCCTACTCAACCGCCAAGGCATACAGACCCATAAGTCTAATGTCCTTCTTACTAAAAACAATGAACGCATATGCGACACCATGGTTAAGGAAAAAATCCCTTATAAGCAGCTTAAATTTAGGCAACATGCATATATAAAGGGATGACCCGTTGAAACCGCCTTACATGAGGTGGTTAACAAAATTTAAAGGTCTATGGACCTAAAAGGACTCACTCTAGCAGCCTTCATAGATGTTGAGTGTGCTTTTAATAACGTTCACACTGACACACTGATCTCGTCCCTTGCCTCCTTTGATGTAGTCCCGGCTATTTTACACTGGGTACGTCATATGTTGTGCAACAGATCCATCACTTGTCAGCAGAGCAATATTACTCTAAGGGGAAGGGTGTCGGTACCCCACAGGGTGGCATTTTCTCACCGCTACTCTGGGTCGTCACCATAAACAGTCTCCTAAGAAGACTAACCGAGGCTGGTTTACATAATATCTGCTACGCAGACGACATCGCCATCCTTGCCTCGGGGACACATCCTCTTCTCCCTTCTAGACGTATCCAAGAAGCCTTGGATATCTCGGCTGAATGGTCATCACATGGGGATTAAATATAAACCCCCAAAAAACTGAAATCTGTCTCTTTACTAGGAAAAGGAAGCTACCTAGCTATCCTCTTCCACAGGTAAACGGAGAGATACTGGCACTTACAGGTCAAGTCAAGTACCTAGGAGTAATCCTGGATTCTAAACTTAACTGGAAGGCATAAATAGCTAGCAGAGCCACAAAAGCCGTCAGGGTTTGGGCAAACTGCAGAAGATGTATTGGTTCTACATGGGGACTTCGGCCAAAGATAATCCACAGGATTTTCACCAGCTTTGTACGACCAATACTCACATATACGTCACTTGTATGGTGGACAGCTTTGGGACGAAAATGTAACATCAAACCACTCGAGAAAGTGCAACGAGCGTGTTGTCTCGGCATCTCAGGTGCGATGTCTACCACTTCGACCAAAGCCATTGAGACTATTCTTAACATACGCCCAATACAAATTCAAGTTAAATATGAGGTATGATCTTTGGGGGATGGCTCAATTCCGAGATATTAACCAATCACCAAACCATAATTAACTCAATTCCTAATACTGTTTCTTCAGGTAATTGGAACTACGACCGCATCCCGGAGGAAACCAATCATACAGCCGCAAAGTTCGCTTTCCCGACTAGGGAGGAATGGAACAACGGTCAGGTATTGTCCAGCAATCCGGGGATCCACCTCTACACTGACGGATCAAAACTAAACGGTTTTTTCTGTGAAGCCTTTTCTGCAAAAGAAATCCTTCGTCTGCATGACCACAACACCGTCTTTCAGTCGGAAGTAGTGGCAAAATTTATACAAAGCACTCACTGTGTAGACAAGTGTATTAAAATTTTCTCAGACAGCCAAGCTGCCATTAGATCTTTATCCACGAACAAGGTGAAATCCAGAGTGGTTCGACAATGTAAAGAGGCCCTTGCTGATCTCTTACTTGTTAACACTGTGGACATTATCTGGGTCCCAGGACACTGTAGCATTGAGGGGAACGAAACAGCCGACGAATTGGCGAGAAATGGATCAGAAATGGACACAATCTCAGTCATGACCGGCAGACCTTTCCAATTTCTAAAAAACGAGATAAGCTCATTGACTTATCGACTTCACAAAACATCATGGGAAGAATCGAGCGTGGGCCAAGCAACTAAATGGCTATGGAGCCCCCCGAACAAATCCAAAACAAACAAAATTCTAACGCTAAATAAAAAGGAGTTAAAACAAAAAACAGGCATCCTCACGGGCCATAATGAGCTAAGAGGTCATCTTTTCAAATTGGGAAAAGTCGACTCTTACTTCTGCAAGGCCTGTGAGGAAGAGACAGAGACGCTTGAACACTATTTGTGTCACTGTCCATTTGCCAGACTTAGATTCATTCACTTTGGAACTCCGCTTATTTCATCATTGTAACAACTGAGAAGCTTGGACTATAAAGTACTAAGAAAATTTGTCAAATCCACGGAATTTCTAAACTCCACTGAGTAGCATAACAGCTTCAACACATTACAGACGACTCATGATCCGAGGGGTCACAACGGGCCTACTTTATGACCTAGGTGAACTCTGTGCTATGCACAGAGGGGTTTTCCCCCTCCTTCAATCAACCATCAATCAAGTATATAACGATAAAATAATTTTTAAGAAATTGTGATTTTTTTGAACATATAAGGCGAATTTTGAATTTTAAAGTGGTTCTGTATTTTTGACACTAGGGGCACATTCATGTAACATACCTTAAAACAGTGGTTCCCAACCTTTTTGGTGTCGCGACCCCCTTTTTAACTCCATATGTCTCTTGCGACCTCTTTGAATTTATAAAATAAAAATGTTTTCGTTTACACTGTTCTACAAATTGAGGAGGGTTGTTGGATATACCCCCACGTCGACAATTTACAATAAATGGGGTCAAAGAAGCAAAAAAAAAGGCCGTTTTTGGTATTTTATATGGGAATTTCTCGACATGCTACAGATACAAACTTTATCACAAAATAAGATTTGAACCACGCCCTACGGATAATTGTCAAAAAAAAAACTGTGTCCAGATATTAGTATTTGCAAAAATCAAACATAAATTTCTGTTACCTAAAAAGTGTTTCGAACATTATTTAAAACTTTAATTTATCTCTTACTTTTTTTCTTAAAATAAAGGTTCGCGATCTTTTGTTGTCAAATTTTCAAAAATTGTTTTAAACTTTATTTACTGAAATTTGTTTTTTAAATATTTTTTAAAGTTTGATTATGAAACATTTGATTAAAATGAAGAGAAATACACGCAGCGATATAGTAGTGGGGTTAGGTTCAAAACCATACGCATTATGGGGAAACTTCTGGTGTGTATTTTACTCGGCACGCTTAATAGGGTTAAAAAAATGTTTTACATACCTGCCTTTGACGAATAAATAAAATAATAAAATGAAATTGGCAAATATATACTACATATTTGGTATGGAAATAAATTACGTGACGTAATATTTTGTTTCAGAATTATGTTTTAAATTGAGAAAATTACAAATAAAAATTGAAATATTTCAATTTTAATTGAGATTATTCCAAATGAAATTGGGATTTTACAATTAAATGGCAAAAATTCTGAATAAAACTCAGATTTTCCATTCAAAATTTGAAAAATTTCAAATAAAATCAATATTATTAATATCAATATTTAAAAAATTCCAAATTGAATAAATTAAAAAATTAGCAACAGATATTGAGATTTTCCTTATGAAATTTGTAACAAATAAAATGGAAATAACACAGAAATTTAATATTATTTAAATATTTTTCGCACGCCGACAGTACATAAATAAATCATTTAATAACGAGGAACATAAATGGCAACCGTTTTCGATTTTATATTTAGAATCGGAACACTTTTCAAATGTATATGTGGGACAGAAATCGCTATTATAAAAGGTCTTGATATCAGAATCGAAACCGTTACCCCAAATCGGGTTTGTCATTGAAATCATTTGTAATTTTCAATTGTGATCTCTCTCTGACTTTTTAGGTAACACAAATTTCGTACTGGGCAAATTCGCAGCAAGAATCAGGCGAATTAAATTTACCAGAAATGAGAGTTTTCACTGCATATTAAAATCCTTGTAGAACAGTGTAAATCCGAATGTTTGTGAAATTTTTCACTTTTGTAGAGTTTTTGAATATTGCAATTTTTCTATTTAAGAGAACGACAATTTCAGATTAGAAGTGTTTTTACTATTTTTAATACCTTTACAATTTAAGGCTTCATATTTATAAATTTATAATTGTATTTAAATAATTTTTTTTTAAGTAAATTATTTAAAAATGTAATTTGAATATCCCATGGACTCGCGAACCCCTTGGGGGTCGCCACTCACCGATTGGGAACCTGTGCCTTAAAGTGATTTATATGACAATACGTTGTATCAAAAAAATCAAACCAATAATTCCTAAAAAGCTGCTACTCACACGTTCGATAATAGGTGCAAAATTATATTTTTTTGGATTTTCATCGCACATACCGTGGAATAGATTTGGTTATATTACAAATAATGAAGAGTAATTATTTTTTGTTGATCAAATTTACCATAATGTATCAAAAACAGTTTAATCCGACTAAATTAAAATGATATTTTAAAAGTTATTTTGAAGAAATGGTGATTTTGTTCACATTTTAGCCTAAAATTCACATTTAAAGTGCTTCTGGTTTTTAATCTTGGGGGCACATTTACACGACATACCTTAAAATTTTTATTCTATTATTATCAGTTCACAAAAATTTCAAATTAGTGATTTCTTGAAAGCCGCGCTTAGCACAGTCGATAATATATCAGAAAACATGGCTCTACCACATTTTGTAATTTTGCTTTCTCTATAAAAAAAGATTGATTAATTATACTGAAGCGGCATTGTATTTTAAAATTAAGTCGTGGCATAAATTTCCGATCACACATATGTCCAGCGAAATTCAGATGATATTGCAACTGTACCTTAGAAAAAAAAGTGATTTTTCGGGCAAATCACATTTTTTTCGAAAGTTCCAACGTGTCTTTTTTGGTGGTTTTATATCTTTATATTTATCTCCGTGGCTCATACGTTGAAAATAAAGCAAAATTTTCGTTTTCCATCCAAAAGTGGTATCATACCTCCACCTCTGTCCAAATTTCGTTTAGGATATAAACACACTTATGCGACATATATATTTTTTTTGCATTCGATCAAAAACTCAAATCAGTGAAAAGTTAAAAAACTAAATATGTAGAACAAGAAAATTTCAATATATTTGTATTAGATAATAACTTGTATTATATAAAAACTTAAAAAATCTGAAAAAACTAGTATGAGGTCGTGATTAGAATCTTGAAGTCCATCGGAAAATCACACATCGTGGATAATTACAAAAGGTCTCAATTTGTTGTCTAGTGTAATCAAAAGACATCAACAGAAATTTTCCATTTCAATGCAGAAAATTTTATTTGCAACTCATACAGAAAATAAAATTGACAGAAAACGAAATTGTGACAACTGAGTCTAAAAGCACTATTTTGACCGAATTACTTTGTTACTCGTGCCAAAATTGGGCTATGAGTGTAAGGTATAGAAATTGTTTAGACTAATTGGACTATTTTTTTAAAGTCGTGTTATGAAATAAGAAATTGGGGAGATTTCCTGCTGATTCATATTTGTATTGTTTAGACATTTTATTTTATAAGTAATTTCAGAACAAAAATTAAAAAAGCATCAACCAAAATGGCGTTTTTTTTCTACGGTGAAAACTGAAATCGATACAGTATAATGAATCAAGTAAGCTTTCAAATTATAAAAAATATAATGAAGGTAACAAGAAGAAACTCTTTATAATTTGTAATATAAAGTCATTTATATATGTCATAGAGAATTTGTATTTCCGCCTTCGGTTTTCCATTTAATATAAAAATACTTTTACAAATAATAAGAAAAAAAACAGATAACAGTCTTGTTTCGTTGTTATTACGAAATACCGAAAATGTTGCAAGTTTCTAAGTAGCCATCGTATTTTAGCCAACTTATCTGCCAATTCAATTAAATGCACAAAAGTTTCAATTAACGAAAAATGTGCGCTCAGAGTAACGCAACCATCGATGGCTGCTTTTATTACCATCAACAGCGTCCACAATAAGCAACTTGTTCCGTATTTTTTTTAGCTTTCTTAAAATACTCTGTTATCCCTAATAAGCTTAGCAGGATAAAAGCGCACACATTTCCAGTACAACGTCAGGTCAACGACGCGTAGTTGTTGGCGGTCCTTTGACAAGCCCAAGATGCCAAAAGTGGGAGGGTCCTGATGCTGCTACTGCTGCTAGGAGCCAAAAGGCGTGCAGCAAAGAAACAACTTGTGTCCCGGGGTTAATTGAAATTCCTCAACTTTCTCAATTAAACTTTTACTTCGTTTTCACATTAGACGCAAGCCAAAAATGAATGAATGAAAGTGTGTGTAAGTTTTCGTTTTTATTTTATTTTTCTTGCGTTTCAGATATTTTTTGCACTTTGTGACCCCAAGCTCAACTTTTGAAACAAGGTTTTAAAACAACTTTTTATGCTGTTTTCTTTATAATTTTTCATTTTTAAAACTTTGCGTTTAATGAACTATGCAAAAATATATGAACAATTTGACGTCCTTCCGTTTTCACAACACTTTGGCTAAGTAACTTATAGACCTTTTGTGCGCTCTTTTTTACTACAACATTATACAAAATTTAAGTCTTATCGTCACTTAGAGTCGCAACACCATAAAATATTCAAAAGGATTCGTCTACTTTGTAGCCTTGCCATGAATGCACTTTTATTATACTAGGTATATAATTTTTTTCTCCAAGGATGGTTTCATAGGCTTAATAAGTTTCTAACTTATGATTACTTCCTTAATATAAAGAAAATTGTGTTGGGACGTCGAGTGTCAATACAATTTTAGTTGCTACTAATTTATTTATATGGTTTTGGATCAAATTTTTAAATTATCTTTCCGTTTATTATTAAAATAATTGAAGTATTCCCATGGAAGAAATACGTTATGGTTTTATTAAGAATTCTTAATTATATATGGTATATGCGATATGTTGCATTGAAAATTGTTTTAAAAATCATCGAAATACGACGCGTGTGTTCAATTTAAGTAATTTAAGTAAATTATAAATAGTTTACTTGCCAGGGAAATAAACTTCTAAAACTGAAGAGGAAATCGGTTCGAATGTAAAATAATAGAATTTGGCTAATATCAATAAAATGCTACTAATATTCTAAAATTGAATATTAATAAATCAAATTACTTAGTTATTAAATAAGTAAACAAGATTTATTCTCCTGGGTATTGAGAAGTTATTTTATTGACTATAAAAAACCAACATTGTTGCTGTATTCTTCGCAAAAGATACACGTTTTATGTATCTGTTGTTGTTTACATCGATCTAACTTTGTCGCTCGTATGCTGTGTATGTTTGATAGTGTGCCTGTCTTTTCGTTGAAAGAAACTAATAGAAATTATTCTTAACATGCAGAAGATTATTTTCATTGGTATCAAAAAAACGAAATGAAATACATTGTATGCATGTGTGTGTTCAGAGATAAAGGTTAACCTATTCGGAGGTTCCTGAATAACTATAACTAAATAAGATTTATTAAAAAAATCATTGAGAAACCAAAAATTAAAAAAAAAAAAGTTTTTGGTCTGAGAGAAACTACCCAGTCTGCCATGTCTCGGAGACCTTCGATACGTCGAAGCTTTCTCGAATAACTTCGATAAAAAAGTTCGATCTCGTTACTTTCTCGATTCTATTTCTTTTAAATTTTCGTACATTCAAATTCTTTAACAAGTTACGATATTTAAACATTTATCAAATCGATATCGCAATATTTTTCGCAGCAATCTCGAACTTTAATCATTTTTTTCTTCGATATCGTTCCGATTACGAAAAATTACTCGTATCGAGATAACTCCGACAGAACGTTCCGATATCTACCTACCATCTATGTCCAATTTGATGCTCGATATCGTTACGAGAACGAGTCCGATATCGTGTGTTTTCTCCCTCTACTCGCAATGATCTCGTAACGATATGGATACGAATGGCATTCTGGGTATTCTTTCTGAAAAATGTCGGTCTCGTTCTGAGAGAAACCTTTTTTTTCAAAATGTCCGTTGCGGTTGAACAATGACATCTTTTCAGATGTCTCCAATTATTTCTGGACTAGCGACTATTGGTTATTTTTGATTAATAATCTTTTTTCTCCATCTTTAGATTTGATAACGGTTTTAGGGTAATAGGGTTTCGCTGATTTCGAATCTGAAGTCCGTTTTGCTCCATCAGCTCTGGTTTACTCACAATTTGCAGTCAAATATGAAAAAATTGTGTGTCGGAAGACAGTACTAAAAATATTTTTTTTTTATAGTGACCAATTCGGTGTCTTCAGTAAATTTGTTTATCATGAACAAACGCATTTTTTTTTACTTTGACACCTTTGTCCCAAAGCTTTTTGTTAACCCTCGTTTTTTCGAATTTGAAAAGTACTAATTACAAATATTGACATACCGCGTGAACGCCTGAAAAACCTATTATATTATCTTCGGCAAATATGTTCCCCCATAAATAATGCGGGAGGGTCCCCAAATAACGAAATTGTCTCAGATCCACCCATTAAACAGAATAATAAATCAGTTGGGAAGCTTTGATCACATGGGGAATTTTAAAGTAGGGACTTTTTATAGTAGGTGTTATTATGATAGTGAGGATTATTAAAATTATAGTCGGTCTAAGCCGACTATAAATACTCTACACATATACGTGGTTACTATTCAAAGTGATATATAGGTCACCAGGGTATACGAATCCAGAAAATAATTTCAATCGCTGAAGAATTTCCATTCATTTGATTTCGAATTTCGATTTTTTTTGCGAACCACAAGTCGTTTCGCGGGAAAACATTATTTCCATATATTTGAGCATGAAGTCAATATATATTTGACCCAGGGCTAGGAACCAAAATTCTATTCTCTGCGGTTCCAGTTTTGGTTCTACAAAAAAATAAAAAAATGGTTCCGGTACCGGTTCCGGTTCTAAAATTATTTTTTACTACGGTTTCAGTTCCGGTTCTATAAAAAATAAAATAACGGTTTCAGTTCCGGTGCCACAAACAAACCAAAAAACGCAAAAATATAAATATTTTTTTTATTTATACGTAAAAACATAATGAAATTTATATACATATCTATACATATATATAAAAATTAATTGCCATGCATTAGTATCGCAAAAACATGAGAACGGATCGACTGATTTGGATGATTCTTTTTTGTTTTATTCGTCTCAATACTGGGAATTCAAAAAAACACCCACGGAAAAATCGAAATTTCTGTATTGTAAGTGAATGCATTAAGTTCACCACCAATGGGAAATGTATTTTAATAATGAGGATTCGTTTATATATCCACTACGGATAGATTGGACAAAGGGGAGTGGCACGTCACGTACAACGAAACTTTTTTAAATGCTATTATTCCTGACCTCCTAAGAGGAGATTGTAATAATGTGACGGTTTGGATAATTTGACAATTTTTATATGTGGCTCAATATTGTGTCAGACTTGTGTCAATATTGGTATACCGAGGCCTGTGTGGAGTCTTAGAATGAAAAATTTGCCAGGCTTGTTTCCAACATAAACTAACAAGACGTGTTTGAAATCTGGGAATTACAAATGTGTCAGTCCTGTGCCTAGCTTGATATATCAAGGCTTGTGTGGAGTCTGTGACTAACGATTTTGCTAGCCTTGTGTCTGGCCCAATATACCAAGCGTTGGTAGTCTAGCTTGTAACAAGGCAGGCACTTTTGTTTCAGCCTGGAAATTCCTACCTGGGATGATAAGGAGCTAAATAAACTTTTATATAAAATAGAAAATAATTTGTGTTTGTATTCATAGGTCGTGGGTCTCATTCCTAAATGTATGTTTTAAAAAACAAAATAATATTTGTATAAAAAAAAACATATGTATATGCGACAATGGCAGGTAGGAATTTCCAGGCTGCAACAAAAGTGCCTGCCTTGTTAAAAGCTAGACTTGTGTAACTTAATTAATATTTGTTTTTGTTTCCAAATTAATTGTCCAAATTGATTTAATTATTATTTTTTGATATATTAATTTCTGATCTAATTAATTGAGTAATGGTTCCAGTTCCAGTTCCGGTTCTGGTTTTCTGTTCCAGTTCCGGTTCTGGTGAAGTAACTATTACCTTTTGAATAAATGGTACAAAAATCTAGGTTAAATATAAAACTTAAGTTTGGTACAAATCGTACAATTGGTACAAATGTTATACTTAAAAACAAATCAAATTCAAATATTTTTGGTTTTCGAAATATGCTGTTAAGTGAAAATAATCATTAAAATACATTGTGTATATCTGAAATAGTTTTCCAACGAGATGTCGGTATTGATCACCTTTAATATAATACACAAATTGAATTTTGTTTCCAAAGGGTACTGAGATATGTCACCTTCCTAAAATCAGAGACCAAAAATAATTAATTTTTTATAATTTATATGTAAAAAGTCATTGTAAGAAATGATAGCACTGTAAAACAAAGGGTACCAATAGATAACATTCGAAGAACATTTTTAATTTATGGTCTTATTTTTATTATAGGACTGTTAAATTTTAAAATATTTTTTAATAATTATATTTGAGAAATATAAATAAAAGTTCATATTATTAAAGTTAAAAATAATTATTTTTGATAAATACTTTCAAAATTCAAATATAATTTTTATTTTAGATACATATTTATTAAAATCAAAATTAATTATTATTTTTGATATATGTATGGAAAAAAAGTCGTTACTCCTACCAAAAAATCTCCAAACAAACAAACAAATTGGCTGAACTTTAGATAACCGGATGAAGTGATATATTTTTTCTTCAAACTATCCCACATGTTTGGGTCCCGGACTAAATTGGGACTCGGTCGAACTTGTGGTACCCCAGATAAATCGAAACATTATACACCTACCTATATGAACATGTAGGTACTGAAATGAAAGATATTGATCTCACGATTAATTTGTTATTATGTTCATGATCCGATAACCCCAGTAACCTCAAGACCCTTTTTAGTTTTAACAACTGAGTTCATTTTATACACGAATAATACTTTTGTATTTATGTTTTAAAAAATAAAAAAATTAATATTTTATAAAAAAAAATCCGTCTGCGGCGCTTCTTCGATATTACTTGCCTACGAAATATTATAATTAACTGTTGGGCCACTTCTAGAAAATTTTAAAAAAAACCTTTCAGCGTTACCTATTCATTTCAAAATTTTCTTCGTCATTTTGATAAATAATTAAATATTTTTCTCAACAATCAGCATTTCATTTTAATTTTATTTTTTACATAATTATAAATCCTAATCGCTATGGTTATTAGATCATAAAAATAACCTTATAATTTCAAATGTGGCATTATTACATTTCATTTGAGTACCTATATGATCAAATATGTAGATGCACCGGATATCGTTTTTTCTAGGGTACCACAGATCCGACCGCACCCTATATTTTTTTTTTGTTTTTTAAGCAAATAAAACGGTTGATTTAAAGAAAAAAAGTTGCTTTAAAGAAGTACAGTTGTATAAAATATAAAGTACAGAAAATATAAAAAAGGGCGCAAAATAAATTTTTGGGGCGCATTTTAGAAAAAATGGAAAAAAAGGCGCAAAAAAATCAATCATATTGTAGGGTATAAAAAGCTAAAAAAAATGGTATATTTTGCACTGTTTATAACGTTGGAGGCACATTTCACAAAGTTTTTCGAAAGCTGAAATAACAATTATATATTCTTGTTAATTTCGGCATTCTATAAACAATGGCGGATTTACTTTTCTTCCTAGACATCCTGTTTCAAGGATATTTTACAAAAACGAAAATTCCTGTTTTTAGACATGACTTTGCATGGTAGGCGTTAGGTGGAAAGTCACACTCATATTTATTGTATCTAAAATTTACATAAATGGTCACACATTTAGTATTGATATTGATTAAAAAAATACTTATCGTGGTTTTCGAGTTACAAATTTTGGTATACAAAAATCATTTTTTGAGTATTTATTTCTTGGCATCCAGGTGAACACCATTCTTGTACTTTAAGTTTTAACTTAGCAAAATATATCAGATTTAAAACTGCATTATATCCCTATATAAATGCCCTAAAAACTGCATTTCGCTTTTATCGTATATCCTTGCAACAGAACGTCTAGAGAGAAAATTTCAAACGCCATTATTTTATAATATTGAAATTCATATGAATTTACTTTTATTTTTTATTACTTTTATTTTTGCTGCCGAAAATTTTGCACAGAACGTAATGAACAAAATACAAAATTTATGGTTTTTTTATAATTTTGTTTAATGGCTGAATCTGAGACGATTTAGTTGTTTGAGGACCTCACTTTATTTTTTATGGAGAACATTATTGCCAAAAAAGAGTATGACAGTTTTCTCAAGAGATCACGCGGTATGTCCAAATTTGTAATTAGTGGGGTTAAAATTCGAAAAAATAGAGTTAGGAAGATGGTGTCAAAGTAAAATAATACTGCCTATTCGTGATAAACAATATTGCTAAAAACACCATATCTGTGTCTTTTGAAATAAAAAAATAATATGTACTAATGTACTAAACACCCTAATTTTGTATATTTAACCGACAATATCATTGAAACAGGAAGTTTACGAAAAAAAGGGAATATGCCAATGTGTTTAGAATGTCAAAATCCATAAGAATATATAATTTTTATTTAACCTTTCTAAAATTTTTGTCAAATGTGCAAGCAACGTAATGAACAAAATACAAAATTTATTGTTTTTTATTATTCTGTTTAATGGGTGGACCTGAGGTAAATATGTTATTTGGGGATCCCCCCTCATTATTTATGGGGGAACATATTTGCCGAAAATAATATAATAGTTTTCTCAAGCATTCACGCGGTATGTCAATATTTGTAATTAGTACTTTTCAAATTCGAAAAAACAAGGGTTAGCGAAAAGCTTTGGGACAAAGGTGTCAAAGTAAAAAAAATGCGTCTGTTCATGATGAACAACATTACTAAGACACCAAATTGGTATCTATAAAAAATAATATTTTTAGTACTGTCTTTCAACACACTATTTTTTCATATTTGACTGCAAATTGTGAGTAAACCAGAGTTGATGGAGCAAAACGGACTTCAGATTCCAAATCAGCGACCCCCTATTACCCTAATAGTTATCAAATCTAAAGATGGTACAGTGTTATTAATCAAAAATTACCAATAGTCGGTTTTTTGTTAATATACACAAATTATAATTTGTATGGTTTTTATACACTACACCTATGAGGTACAGGGTATATTAAGTTTGTGCATATATTGTAACATCCCTCAGAAAGCATGTCCGTTATGCAAAAGAATAAATATTCTTGATCCGCAGAACAACGCGTTTAACCATGTCAGTCTGTCTGTTCGAAAACATCGTAACTTGAGAAATACTGCTCCAAATATGATGAAATTTTGTTCCAATGTGTTTTACCTAAAAAATGTGTATGGAAATGATCTAAATCGGTCAACGGACACGCCCACCTCCCATACAAGTCACTTTTACAGAACTCTTTAGGAACCAGTAACTCGAAAAGTATTACATATTTATTTATAAAATTTAAAACATATTGTTAGAATTCGCATAAAAATATAAGTTTCAAAAATGGGCGTGGTTCGCCCACATTTGATTTTTTTCGTTACATACCGATTTTTTTATAGTGGAAATTTTATTCGTAAATTTTTGAAAATTATCCCACAAAATTATATTCTAATTCTCATATATTCACCAAGATTGTAGAGTATTCCATAGTCGGGACCGACCAACTATAAAAGTAGTCACATGTGACCGAATTTACCCATGTGAACTAACTTTCCCAACTCGTTTGTTTGTACGCTGTACAAATTCAAATATCTGACTGAGCACAGAAAATTCCAGTAATTTGTGATTTCGATAAATCCGTTATTTTTGTCGTCCACATTTTTTTTCGAAATTTTTTGATTATGTTTTTTTTTGTCGAAGATTTTTTTTTTTAAATTAAATTTAAATTTCAACCATTTCATTGTATTTGTCGTCCAACATTATTTTTAACACAATTATTTTTTTCGGTATTTTTCGAACATTGCTTTTTTTTGGAAAATTGCGGTTTCGACCATTGCGACATATTCGGAAAAAACAACAATGTTCGAAAAATTTAAAAAAAAATGTTGTTAATAAAAATCAACGCAATGTAAAATAACCATTTCCAAAAAAAAATATTCGACATAAACAACAGTGTTCGAAAAATATCGAAAAATAACGCAAAGGTCGAAATTTCCATTTTGCAAAAAAAAAAAATATATATTTTGTTTTTGGTAAATATAAAATTTTAAATGCGATTCACCTGATAAATGGGAGATGATTCACCCAAAAAAGTTTCAACGACGCAATTAGATGCTTCTTTAATTCCACTTGAAATAAATTTAATTCAGCTCATCTCTGCTTTATATGTCCAATAATCTCGCCTGGATGCCAAAATTCCATATTTGTCTGTTCTCCTATCATTTTCTATGATTTCCCTTAAAAAATTATTTTTATTATAAAACGTTTTTAATGTGAACTTTAAGGATCGAATAGATTATATTATCTATCGCCCCATGTTTCATTTTAAATCATACTAAAAATTCCGCGGTAGCTTAGTGGTTAGTGCGTTGGACTAAGAGCCGTAAGGTCCCATGTTCAAGCCGGTACTTGGGCTAACAACTTCTTTTTATAGACAAGATTTTTTATACCGCGCTACCTCTCGGCAGTAAATGGCAAACCTACGAGAGTAAAACATTGTCTTTGAAAAGATCTCATCCGCCGTTCAGATTCGGCATTAAACTGTAGGTCCTACCACTTTGAGTACAAATATAACACGCACAGCTCAAAATGGTGAGAGAGCTCGGCCTAAATTCTTCAGGACTGTAGTGCCAAACTATTATTATTATAAAAATTCACCTTATGAACGTTGTATATTAAAAATTGTTTTTTATTTCATATTTTTTTGTGTCTGTTACATTTTCGCCTGACAGAATTCGAAAGGCCTTATATTATTAAACTTAAAAATATTCATGTTTCAAAGTGTCTTTAATATGGAACAATATGAACCGGAACCATGATGAACCGGATGGCAAGAAATTTAAATTGAATTGTCATTCAGTTCGAGGCGATACTTAAAATCTCAAGTCTGTAGGTCATGGCAAAGACAGTTTGAAATCAATAACAAAAGTTGTACCGATCAGATAGACAAGAAAGCAACCAAATAAAAACGTTTCAGAACGTTTCTTTCGAATCTTGGAATTCTTTTAGTTCGTTAACATTTTTTCTTAAAAAAAAAATTCAATAGAAGCTTTCGACCAACTCAACTCACCGACGCGAAGGTTACAACAACCTCATGCTTGCTGACTTGGAGGTTGGCACAACCTCATGCTCACAAGCTAGGAGGTTGCCATAAACTCATGCCCACATACAACGCAACAAACTGTTAATTCGATTGAAAGTTACTTTAAGTTTGTTGCAAATAATTTATCAATTGTTGGCGCAACCGAATAATTCTATAGGGAAATTTAGTTGGTTGTCGCAACAAATCAGTTTTGTTTGTGTGTAGATGAGACAAACCTCAAATATTTGTGACCATAAACTACGACACTTTCTTGTAACCGAAATTCCATGATATTGAGGAATTGTATGAAACTTGAGTTTTCCTAACAAAATTATGATAACTTATTGTCTGCGCTACCACATCATTCTTCAGCTGTTCGCAGCTGTCACGAACTCTTTGCACAGAACCCATTAGCCACAAGTAATTCCCGTGGCAATAGCGTTAAGTGGGAAAGCGCGTGCTCTAAATTATTAAATTGTATAACATCGGCAACATATATAAGGAACATTTCAAACATCATATTGAAGCTACACAGAAGATATACTAGCCATAAGTAAAATGTTGGTGCAGTCTTGGCGCTGAGCTGTTGCCGACAGCCAATCACTGGTCGCATGTCTGCTCCAACACCAGAGGCGCGATAAGAGCAAAAATACTGATTGAAAATCAATTCTTTGAAAGACGCGTCGGGCGCACAGCATACAAACGTCTGGTGCCACGGACTGGAACGTGGCAATGATGCCGCGAAAATGCACAAGTATAAAAGGCAAACTTCTAACACTGCGAATAAGAAATAATGGAAGATCATCCGTTGTGTGTCTTTTGTACACTTGGTATGTACCACAGTGTGTCCAAGGACTAAAAAATAAACTAACGATTTTTGTGCAACTGAAATTTTTCTGTGTTTTTTTTAAGTTTTAAATTAACAAAATGAACACAAAATATATACTCTATAGTTTTAATTAAACACTAGAATGATATATATTTATTTTTACTTCCATACATTTACTTACTTTTTAAGTGCATTTGTATTTCTCATTTGATTTTACTACATAATGCATTAGATACTCGTATTTATTTTATACTTTGAAGTACTGCGAAGTGAAATAAAAAAAAAACGAATAAAAGAAATAATTTGCGCTTATTATTCATATTTGGTACAAGTGAAAAACTATAATTAAATGCTTGTGATTTCAAAACTTATAATGATGATAGCATATTTTGTTATGTTCCAATATATGCGTTATACACACTTTAGAAAATAGTAATTGTAATAATTAAAACATACAAATACAAAATGTAGTAAAAATAAAGGTAGATGTAGTATTTTTATTTATTTCAAAAAAGTACAGAATGTAATCCAAAAAAGATCATGTGTAGTATATTTCTACATATATCTTGACGTTTAAATAAATACAAATAAATTAAAATGTAGTAATTTTGAATACAAATGTTGTACATTCTATATACATTTAATTTATGTAGTTGTCTTCAATGTAAAAACAACTTCATCAATTACAGACGTATTTATTTTTAAGACATTTTTCTTTCTTTTTAATATGGCACATTTTTGGTGTATATTGCAACAATTTTGAAAAATCATTTAAAAGTCCAGATTCTTTCATTATTTTGTTAGTCACTTCACACTGTGCGTACGTGTAGAGTATGCAAATGCAGAGCCCAAGGTGTGAAAAATAATTGAAAATGCGGTTCATAGACTTTGGAAAACTTGGTTTGGATGACAGACAGTTTCTGAGCTTTAGTAAAATAATTAACTAGTTAACGCAATACATTAGCAAAATCTATAATAGATTTATAGAAAAAAAAACAAATTTTAAATTTAAGCAAAAATCAAAATAAAGCAATCATTAAACGCAACAACACCAAAAATAGTGCCAATCGTCTCTCTACGAGTGTTCACTCTTTGGTACACCTAATATCATTATGATTGAACTCTGACAAAGACCTGGTATTCGTCGGACGCAGCATGATCCATCAACAACAGACTGAAACGTCATGGAACATTGTCACCATCAAGTAGAGCAACTAACCAACCACAAACGCACACACAAACATTATCATTAAACCGACGTGTTTATGATGTGAATTTCACCAGGGGACCACGAATGCTGAGTCCTAACCAAAGGCATAAAATCGATTTGCACGAATTTCGCAACGAGTCGCTGAACCACAAAAAGCCGGCACGTTGTTTCTCTCCCTGTCTATTTGCATTCAATATCCTTGCTTGTTAAAAGAAGAACTCCATCGTTTCGCATTGCTTTCATAATGTCTGTCATAATTTTATCCAATTTTGCTGGGACATATTCGCTTATGTTCTCCACAATCAGCTTCATTGAGACCAGAGGCTCTCTTTTATAGAAATTATTTGATGAAAATCGTTTTCCAATTCGTGTTTTTAGTGGTCTGTATGTATTTGCATATTTTAGGCGCTTACAATATGTGCTGGAATTAATGGAAAACTTAACTTGGAGTTTGGCCGATTTAAATTTAGTTTCCTTTTATTGTTTGTATTCTGTATTTGGGTATACAGAAATCGCTTCGTTATAAAATTTGGGTGCATAATTTTTGTTTGGGAGTCCAAAATATCAATAACAATATTCTAAAAAATGTTACATATTGAGAAAAAATATTTTTACTGAAAGAGTCTACAAATACTTTTTGTTTAATTTCCCAGCAAAACAAACGTTATTTTATAGATATCGAGTAGAAATCGTTTATCGACGATAATGTCTATTCTGATACTAAAACAATCGGGTATTCGATAAAAACGAACCTATCTCAAATGATTTGTTATTTGTGTCATTATAGATTTAGAGAAGATAAAGTAAATGGTTTTATTTTCAATAAACAAATTTTATTTCTTCAGAAAATTTTATTTTTTGACACAGATTTGAGTTTTATATCGACAAATTTATCATTATTACATCGAACTTAAACATTATCGTCAAATTGTTTGCAGGGATATTTTTAAAAAATATTGGAATAATTAAGTAATATGGTTTAATAAAATATTTTCTTTTACATGGACCAGTGTATTTATTTTAATATTTAAATTTTCAAGAAGTTTAGTAATTTTTGCAGTAACCAATTCAGTTTTATATAAATCCCACGTATATTTTTATAAATGTTCTTATCTATCGCATATCCTTCTTTAAATATTTATTAATCGTATTTTTATGAACAAGATGGTTATAGAGAAGTAATGGGATTTTATTACTAGAGAGTAACTGGGTCATTTATGTTTATAAAAAAAAAATCCTCAATATATATCCGAGTTTGCATAGACCATTTTCATCACCAAATGAAAACTAATCAAACCAAAATCGGTATCCCAGCACCGGATATCGCTGGCACTCATGCAAACTTTGGAACGTCGTTGAAATCAGTGATGACTTTCGAAACCTACAACATTTGGCTATAAAATTCTATCTGCTGCCCACGACACTTGATTTTTTTTTTTCGTTGTGATACCGCTAGTTGGTTTGTTGTTGCTTACTCAAAAGTCATTTTAATTCCATTTCCGAAAGAGTTCTTGTGCATTGTGAAGTGAATGCGCTTGAATTGTCGAATCAAAAAGTTCCAATTGAAATTCCATGTGCGGACGTTTCGACGCAATAGCTAGGTCGCCGGGTGTACAAATCGACTATCCGGGGAATTGGTCTGGCCTGATGCATACAGCATGTGGCTGGGTTGTCGGTTGGTGGACACTTGCGACGACTTCCACTGGCTTATGACGCGCCCAGCAAGCAGTGTTTTCAGCTGTGGCAGGTCTCAGTTTTGCTCTTATTTTTTTTTTTTTTTGGTTTCGACTTGGTTTTTTGCACATCATAATATTTGTTCAAAACAAGGCATCGAAACGTCTAAATTTGAACCGACCAGCTTTAAATAGAAACCTAGTCGCACACAGCTGATAAAGCTGCAAAAATACTCACCGACCGACCGACGAGACGAGGACGCAGTGGATATTCTCAATTTTCAAATAATTGGATTTACTACGTTTGCAAAATGGCGTAGTATCTGCTCGTCCGACACAAGTTCTATACAGCCGTCCATACTCCATACCGTCGAATGCAATGACCGAACGAATGAATTTCGGGGTTTGTTTGTTATTCTTTCCTGTCGGGCTGTCGGCTGGGCTGGACTGGGCTGTCAGCTATAGTCGATAAAAGTAGAGTAGTGGACCAGCAAAAAATACTCACTTAAATTGCTACAAATACAATGGGGCATTTTCGGCATGCTCTGTGGGTTTGTGTTGTGTACTCGAAGTGTACTCGTAGCGTATTTATTTTTGTAGCTTTTTTTGCTATTCTTTTACCAATTTTCTTCTGCTGTGGACATATGTTTGAGTTGAGTTGGACGAGTATCCAAAGCACCATTGTGTCTTGACTTGGTCAAGTGGTTGTCGTTGTGGAATTGACGAAATTTACTCAAGAGCATAGTGACTTCATATGTAACCATATTGTTGACGAATTTACGTGTAAGAAAATATTAGGAAATGAAAAAATAATAGCATAGAATAATATTATGGAGGCGAAAAACAAATTAAACACATCCTGTGAAATATATGGCTTTCTGCTATTTTTTTATTATTTAATAAGTGAACAGTAAAAGAGACTTGAAGTGGTCTTAATTATTATTTTATTCAATTTTCTATTACAAAATAAATTATTATTCCATAATGTGAAATGAATATCACCAAGTATATAAATAGTATTGGTTTCAGTTACGGTTCTAAGTTTAAGTTTTATTTCAGAACGATTTCGATATAATATAATAATAGTTTGGCACTACAGTCCTATAAGAACTTAGGCCGAGCTCTCTCACCATTTTGAGCTGTGCGTGTTCTATTTGTACTCAAAGTGGTGGGACCTACAGTTTATTGCCGAATCCGAACGGCGGGTGAGAGCTTTTCATAGGCAATGTTTTACTCTCGAGGGTTTGCCATTTACTGCCGAGAGGTAGCGCTGTATAGAAAAATGTTTCTATGAAAAGATGTTGTTAGCCCCAAGTCCAGGCTTGAACCGGGGACCTTTCGGCTCGCAGTCCAACGCACTAACCACTGAGCTACCGCGGCTTTCGATTTCGATATACCGGGTTCATATTACAGTTTCTTTTTTTGTAGTTTTTTTACTTTAAGTCTATATTTCCAACACATTCAGATAAACAACGAAATATTTTTTTCACACAACCCATTAAACATTGTATATCTTTTATGAATTTTTAATGGGTCACATTTTTAAGTATTATTAAATAAATCCTATTTACGAATATTTGCAGCAAACATAATATATTTTGAATCATAAATATAATGACTTTAATTGGCTGTAACATTTATTTGCGAATTTTTCAAATTCTTTTTTTTTTTGTTCTCGTCATAATTTATGATTATATTTCTATATTAATATAAATGTTTTATAAATTTGGAAATTCTTGTAAGTTAGATGTAACATAATATATTTGCTACAAAACATATGTTTTTCCTGTGTGTATATGAGCACTTAAAAGAAATGGAAAAGGCTTTAGAAACCTGGGTAGAGTCCGGATATTCTGACCCAAAAAGATGTTCAAATTTTTGAAAATTTTTTTAGAGTATCAAAAAGTCCGAATTTTGTCGCTTTTAATTAAGACGGTATGTTTGAACTGATTGCATATTACATATCTTTTGAAATTGACCGATTGACTCATTTTCAATCTCAGATTTTACTTCATGACATTCGGATCATTTCTCAAGTTTTTCTGTATTCGGACAGCAAGACAGACGTTCAGACAGACGGATAGACAGACAGACAGGCAGACGGACTTGGCGGGTAGTGATGCTGATCATGAATATATATACTTTTCCATACCGGACACGCCTCCTAAGGGGCGTTTCAATATCTGCACTAAGTTAATATACCCTGTACCTCATTGGTATAGGGTATAAAAAGACCAAAAAAGCATTTTGGTAAAAATTTTGATATTTCCCACTTTAACCCAACATTTTTCAGCAAGTTCGAAATTGAGCTGTTTTGAAAGGTCGATCAAACATTAATGAAAAAAATTATAAAAAAAAATATGAAATAAAAAATATTGTTTAATATAAAACTTTTTAATGTAAACTTTAAGGATCCAAATGATTATATTATTTACCGCCATTTGTCAGTTAGATTTTCGTCTGACAGTATTGGAAAGGTCAAATATTATTAAAAATTAAAATTTTCATGTTTCAAAGTGTCTTTAATATGAAACCATGGCAACAGAACCATGATGAACCGGATGTCAAGAAAACGATATTCAGTTCAATATTTAAAATCTGAAGTCTGTAGGTCATCGCGAAGGTAGTTAAAAATCAATTACAAAATTTGTACCGAACATGCAGACAAGAAAGCACCTAACCTAATAAATATGTTTTAAAATATTATTTTGTTATTGCAAAAAGTTAGATCATGAATGAGTATATAAATAAATCCTACAAAAGAATTTGAAAAATTGTTCAAATGTACTGTCGTGTGCCACTTTATCGCAGGTTTTCCTTTTTAAAACAATCAAAAACACGCATTTAAAAGTCCAAAAATTCTCATATATATTAATATTCGATAAACTTTACGATAAACTCTTAAAACATTAAAATATTAGAATTCACAATTACTTTATTTTTATAAATGTGCTTCAGATCGCAGGTAGTGGATATGTTGTTTAACTAATTACAGACATCCAAGAAAAAGACATCTAAGTTTAATGAACTTAAACAGTAGCATTTTTCAACCACCATAAATTGGTTACTTTCAAGGGCCTATTTGTGAGTACCCCCAATACAATCCAAAATGCAACTCTATTATGAGCCATAAATTCGAGTACTCTGAAAATACCTTTTAAATTGAGATTACTATGAGTCCATTTTCTGAGTTCCCAGAAACAATTTTAAATTTCATACTTTAGAAGTCTAATTTAAGATGGCTAATAAGTAACTCCTAAATATGGCTCTTTTATGTGTAATATTTTTGGGAGCTCATTTTCTGACAAAAATAAGTATCTTTATAATTCGAATTTCATAGCGTTTCCAAATTTCATAATGGGAAGAAATAAAAACTAATTACCGTTGAATTCATATATTCACATATTCCCAGTATACCACGACTCGGAGCCTCCAGTGTATCGAATAATTCTCGAAGTGGCTTCGAGAAAAAAAATCGATCTCGTTATTATATCGAAACTAATTTTCAATTATTTTTGTATTCAATTGTTTAGAAGGTTTCTGAAATGTCTACGAGAAAAAACATTGATCTCGTTGTTATATCACAACTAATTTTTAAAGATTTTCGCATTCAGTTGTACCTCCTTTCAGATACATTCCTGCTTTCGTCTTCTTGATATAATTTTAGTAATGATAAGTAGGTCCGAACAGTTGGAACACCCTATTTCGTTCAAGTAATGTCAGTGTTCGCAAGAGTTAGATCAATTTCATTATTATAAATGCAACGATTTTCGTTTCTTTGTTAATAAATGTTAGAACTCATGATTGCGACTCGTTTCAGATTTTAAAAATAAGCACTAGGTGTCCAGTGACCTTTTCTTTACGGCTGTATTTACTTTTGTTTAAAGTAAATAGAGTGGACTTTATTTTTTTATATTTTTATGTTAATTTCACTTTATTTCATTAAAAATAAATGTATGAAAATTGTGAGCTTTGATTTTCAATTTTTATTTTTTTTTTGTTTTTGATCTCAAAAATATTTTTGTTCAGAAAAAAAAAAAGTAAACACATGCTAAGTTCGTAGACTCATTTTCGAAAATTATTTTGTTTAAATTGAAATAGAATATGTAAATAATTTGCGACAAATTAATATAGAGTAACCAGTAGGAGCAACTGACAGAAAATAAAATGCAATGGAAAATGATGATGGTAATTGTAAAAAGTAATTGTTTTACGAATTAAATTCAAGAGAATAAAAAAAATGATGCGAAGGATATAATAGAAAAAAAATAGAGAGATTGGAAAAGAAAAGAAATTTCTATTTGTTTTTTTTCTGTTTTTTTTTTTATTGTCATTGCGGATGACATATATAGATGACGCATTTATTTAAACCAATCATAAAGCCCAATTCTGTCGACAAGAGCTTCTAGAACGCTTCGATTTTGAAATAATTCTCGTAACGAGAAATCTTAATTATCGGTTCGACATCGGCCGATCGTTTTCGTAGGAATTTTCCTATATTATCATTGTGAGAAATGGCATTGATATTGGAAAAATTCTGCGACATTTCGCAACATTTTCGTTTGATATACTGGGTTGTTACAAAAAGATGTAATTTGCCCCATAGTGCAAGCATTCAATAATGACTGAGCAATGTGCGAGAAAGAGATGGAAGTTTAGCACATTAAACCACATGAGTGCGAATGAGATGCCAATAGCAAACGTCATTCACGAAACGAGTAGAAGGTTATCGAAACAAGTCGAAGCCTGTCTAAACGTGTCGAACTGATGCCTGCAGTATATGTGTAAGGTCGCCGCATCTAAAGCAGAGCACTTCAATTGTGATTTGATAGTGATCTAGTGCGTCTCGTGAGTGAACATTGTTAAGCTAAATTGTAGAAATTCAGCAGTAGATATAAGTGATAATTCTTTAACTTGTTATTTAAATAAAGTTAATTAATACTAGTTGAAATAATACTTGTTTAAACCAAATATTAGTGTGTTTTTTATTTTGTACACAATCCAGCGATATGAACTCGTAGAATAGTTTTCCGTAGACTGAATAAACATAAATCAGAAACCGGTTTCAAATATAGCTTTACTTCGAATTTCTATACAATGGTTTCAGTTTTAAAAATGAAACAGTAAAATAGGAATATAGGTTTAAGTTACGTTTTAATCGCTGGTTATTACAAATAACAAAGTTTGATTTCTTTGCGTTTTTATCTCATGATAAAAAATGATAACAAACTTCAAAGTTTTTAACACTAAAAGAGAAATTCATAACCGTCCGTCATAAATGAAGTCCTTTGATGCATACTTTACACGAACATTTCTTAACTCCTCTATAAAAACTATTTTTCTCAGCCTATGATTTTGTGCGAATTCGAATATCATTAATATGCGTACAGAGTCATGGGTTATTTGCCATATAGACTAATTGGCGATGACGCTGTATTTGGTAATCTCTATGAGGCGGTTTCTATTGTACGAAATACCCACAGCAGAATATATCGCATTTAGACTACATCGCAGCTGTCAGTGAAGAATTATTGCGTGCAATCAGTAAAAATCATTGACCTAAATCGATGCTAATTTATCCTTTTATAAGGCATCCTTTTATCCTCCAGACACATGTGCTTTTATTATGGACGTTCGTTCCACCAAAGGCGTGGTGGTCAAGGTTGTGGGCAGAATATATCAATAAAAAGTAACAGCACACAAAAGTGTGAATGCCTCATAAAAAGCAAATGTATAAATAAGTAACGCGAAACAATCGAAGAGAACACTGAAAAAAAAATACGAAATGTAAAAAATTAATAATAGAATTACTGACCAAAACATCTAGTAATATGAGTTTATTTTATGATAACAACATTTTTTCGATTGAACGAAATTTCTACAAATTTGTCTGAGGTACACGCAATATACGGTTGTCACAGCAAAAATTAGCGTAAACACAAACCAAATATTTTAGTCAAAATTTCAACCTGTTAGTGTAAATTAGACGAAACTCATTTAACATTTATTATAACTGAAAAAGTTATTTTAAGATCAGTTGGTTGCCACCATACATCTATTTTCATTGTAATTTTTTTCTATGTAGCCTCATGTGTTTGAGCCCCAAACAAAATGTATACAAAAGAATGCAAAAAATCATTCATTCAATAATCAATTGAAGCTATTTCGCCCACCCATTTATACCACAGAATAGGCACCACAAAAGTGGGAGGGATATAGCAACTAAAACGAAGTTGCTTAATATCGGTAAATAATTTGTAAACAATGTCGATAACAAATTGCAAACTTTGCCATGCTATGCATTAGGCTAAGTAAACCGATTTACATAGAGCAAATGTCTAAGTAAAAATTAACAATTAGTCATCCTTTAAATGTTTTTTTTTATTTAATTATATACCTTATCCATATTATGAAAATATTTTTATGATATGTAAGTACAATTTTTTTGTATTTTTGTATTTAATATTATTAATTTTAAATATTTTAAAAAGCTGTTTTGGGTTATAATCTAGTTTTTGTATGAAAAAATTTCGATTGTGAAGGCTAGGGAAAACAAGTCAAAGTCCACAACAGGACTACGTCAAAGCCCGTTGATGACAGGATGAGTTCATGGGCATGGCTCTATATATAAGTCACCTAGGTACACAAAAAAAATGATATTTTCAATGTAAATTCAAATGTAAATTCGGGTGCCGTGACATAACCCCCAACGGACATAATCAATTTTTAGAATTTCGAATTTTAAGTCAAACTATGAATTCGGGTCATTGGCGGTTATGTCCTACTTTATATATTTTTTTTTTTATACCCTACACCTATGAGGTACAGGGTATATTAACTTTGTGCATATATTGTAACGCCCCTTAGGAGGCGTGTCCGGTATGGAAAAGTATATATATTCTTGATCAGCATCACTACCCGAGTCCGTTTAGCCATGTCCGTCTGTCTGTCTGTCTGTCTGTCCGTCTTGCTGTCTTGCTGTCTTGCTGTCTTGCTGTCCGAATACAGAATAACTTGAGAAATACTGGTCAGAATGCGATGAAATTTCGTCTCAATATATTTTAGCCAAAAGTAGGAATTGAGTTTGAAAATGAGCCAAATCGGTCAACGGACACGCCCACCTCCCATACAAGTCACTTTTATATAACTCTTTCGAAACTAATATTTCGAAAAGTATTCAAGGTATAGTTATAAAATTTAAAACGTATTGTTAGAATTTACCTAAACATATGTGGTCCAAAAATGGGCGTGATCCGCCCACTTTTTTTTTTTCATTATATCCCGGGTTTTCATAGTAAAAATTTGATCCGTAAATTATTAAAATCAAATCTATGAAAAATTAGCCTTTCAAAATTTTAAATATAGGCGTGGTCCGCCCAATTATATTTTTCAATTTTTTATTAGTTGTTTATACTTTTATATAAATTTTTTAATTTATGGGGATATAAGACGTAAATTTCTGATATATGAATAATATTCTGTGGTTCAGCATAATTAAAAATTTAAAATTAAGGTATACAATTAAATATTCCTCATTAATATCTCCACCAAAGGTGTAGGGTATTCCATAGTCGGGCCCGACCGACTATAAAAATCCTCCCCATGTGACCTAACTTTCCCAACTCGTTTTTAAATGCAAATTTATTTATTTTGTTAAATTTATTTGTTATTTATTTTTTAAATAATATTTTTTGTAAATTTGTAACTACAATTTTTTGTAAATAAAATTTTGTTCTTGTCACATGAACAAAACAAAGATATAATTTTATTTAGATATTTTTTTTATTAATTTATGCGAAACTGTAGCGCCGCAGAAGAAAATTTTAATTCAAAAAAAAATTGCGCATGAGCAACGTTACACCACAAGATTCAGCAACATTTCAGGATTCAGATGTGAACATTTTGAGACCTTGCTAATTCAGGAAGGTCATTTTTTGATCCTTCATTCAAAGTCATATGTCACAGCAACGTGGACTTAAGCCCTACAACTGATTGGGTATTATGACCTATTTTTTATACCCTACACTAAGAGTAAAAGGGTATATTCAGATTGGTACGCCATTTGTAACACCCTGAAAAAAGCATCTCCGGTATGGAAAAGTATATAAATTCTTGATCAGCATGACCTCCTGAGTCGATTTAGCGATGTCCGTCTGTCCGTCTGTCTGTCCTTCTGTCTGTTGAAATCACGATTACAGAAAGAGATGAAGAGCTAGAGCTAGATTACTTATATATCTAAGCTGTCTGAACAAGAAAATTGGCATGATCGGTCTATTGTAACCTGAGAACCGACCACTTATGTTCAAATACCTCATATAAAATTTACATCTACAAATCAATTTTACTGCATACGTGCTTAAGTAAACTTTTTTTGGTCAAATATATATTGACATTATGCTCGAATACATGAAAATAATGTTTTTCCACGAAACGACTGGTGATTCCCAAAAAAAAAATTGAAATTCGGTACACCTACCCATTTAAATATGAGTATCAAATGAAAGAATATTCTTCAGGGATGGAAAGTTTGTAGTTATTTTCAGGATTCGAAAACCTATATACCACTTTGAATGGTAACCACACATATGTGGAGGGTATTTATAGTCGGCTTAGACCGACAATAATTTTGATAATCCTAACTATCATAATAACACCTACTTTAAAATTTCCCATGTGATCTAACCTTCCCAACTGTTTTTTTTTTTATTAAATCCTTGGATCTCGGCGGACATAATCACTATGTGGGATTATGTCCGCATAGGAACGTCAACATAATCCCTAAATTCGAATTGGGGGTTATGTCCGTGGGGGTTATGTACGGGCACCGTAAATTTGACGTAACAGGACACTTCCCCGAAAACCATTACCCCAAAAGACATTTCCCCATAGCCATTACCCCGAAATGAACACTTCCCCGAAATGCACACTCCCCTGAAATATGGGTGGACAAGTGAAAAAAATACAGAAACTTTTTTATTGCAGAAATCCATAGCAGACATTGGAATTGTACCATTTGTAGTCGCCCATGATCTCCAAAAGGGGGCCAAAACCACTTTTTGAGAATCATGGACCACTGCAAGGGGTACCAATTAGGAGTTCCAATCCCGAAGTATTTTGGAAATCCCGGGACTTTCGGGATTAAAAAAATAATTCCGGGATCCCGTGATATATCCCGGATTACGTCCCAAATGATTGAAATTTGTATTACAGGTATCAAATAAGTAAATTTTACACATTAAGTCAGATCGGCATATTTTTTACATAGTTGTCTTAATTTACATAGTGCTGCTAGAGTTTATCACAGAAAATTTTGAGTCGGTAAATAATTTCCTGTGCTTGAGTATTGCAGATTAAGTTAAAAACACTATAAATCAATATTTTATCTTCTAAATAAAGCTGTTTTGGATCGGTGTAGGCTTAAAACATTAGTGATTGAATCTATTATTATCTTATGTTTGCGCATCGTCTTTGAAGTTTAAAAAGAACAAATATTTGATAAACCCGGTTATTATTCAGAAGGTTATTAATATATTCAAACTCTATTTTTTTGACGCTATTCCGAAACAAAACAATTTTATTTAGATGGTAAAAAAATAAAAATATGAATTTGTTTTTAAATTTATCTGCAATGCTTAAGAACACGACATTTTTTTCGATCAAATTTTTTGTTGTATTCACTCACAGCATTATGTAACTTTTAGGCCGTATTACAATTTGATATTAAAATATAATTTTGATTTCGATCCTCACTATTAAACATATAGTTTTGTGAAAAGTACTAGCAGCGGAAGCTTTACATGAAATCAAACATTTGTCACGAAGTCTATTGAAAAATAATTTAAATATACTAACGACTGCAAATTTAAAATTTAATAGTTTTAATATTTTCTACACGTTATTTTGATTAGGAATCCCTGGATTTCATTTCGGGATTTTCGGTACAAATATTCTACGGGATCCCCGGATCCCGACATTTGGAGATCTCGGGATTGGAAGCCCTAGTATCAATAGGCTTCTAATGATATCTCCATAGATTTCCGAAATAAAAATCTGGGGATCATGAACCACTCAGGTAGTACTATTATGCATATAATGATGTCCGCTATTGATCCCGCAATACACATTTTTTGGACATAAAAAGGTTTTTGACCCCCTTTTGGAAGTCATGGACCTCTTCAAATGATACCATTCGATTTCCAATGATGTAGTTTATCGAAATTATGTTTGCAATACAAATTTTGTCGGTCTTTTTTTACTCTTCCACCCACTTCTGCCTACCCACATTTCGGGGAAATGTCAATTTCGAGAAATGTCCATTTCGGAGAAATGTACATTTCTTGAATGTCCAAGAAGTGGCCGTTTGGGAAATGTCCATTCGGGGAAATATCTTTCGGGGAAATGGTCTTTCGGAGAAAAATCTTTCGGGGAAATGTCCATTTCGGGAAGTGTCCATTTCGGGGAAAGGTTCATTCGGAAAGTGGCCGTTCGGGGAAATGTCCATTTCGGGGAATGTCTTTCGGGGTAATGGCTTTCTAGGAAATGACCAGTGGTAAGTTCAATTAAAAAAATTGGTTCAAAAATCAGTTTTCTTATTATGTTCATTATGCAATTTTGAACAGCTGACATATTTTTTGTCCGAAGTAATGTTCGTCTTTGAAGTCTATTTGTTCAGAATTTCTTGTGCACGTATTGCTGTTAGTGCCTTGTTTCTGTGATAAAACAACCTTTTAACGATATTTTTTATAACAATCTTTTTATATAAATCAATCACAGTGTTATGGAGAAAATGTAAATAAAATTTGACCAAATAGTTTAAACAAAAATAGTTTAAACAAAAAAAAATATATTATTATTCATCAAAATTTAAAAATGATGTTATTTCCGAACTAATATATTTTTCTTTTTGGTCTCAAAATCTTCCATACCCCGACCAGAAAATAAATTCGTTTGCAGATACGAGTAACACACAAATTTTCTTTATCGTTTCCATTTTAGGTCTCGGTTGCTAAGAAACTCATTACGTTTAGCCTATTTTGTATTTGTATCAAAGTTGCATTCCTAATTTTCGGTACAGTTCTCAGATTTAAAAATTCAAAATATGTAGAACAAATTAGTCTTTTTGTCTATGATATTATTAAGATGAATTATGTTTCAATCATTACAATAAAATGACTTTTATTATTACAAAAACCTATTATATTTTAAAACCTAATGCAACAAGGTATGTTTTTTTTGTGATCACAATTATATATATTATTTTGCATTTCAAACGGATATACGGTACGGAAATACGGTTATATAACATTGTATTTTTTTAATAATTCAAACACACGGATGTCGTAATTCCGTAGAATCGTAAACAAAAACAATTAAATTCAAGTTTTTCCTAGCAATTGATCGATACAATTTCTACGTGCCAATAGACCAGCTAAGAAATTTATGGCTCAAGACAATTACGTAGCTACTGAATTTCGGTTTTTGCATAAAATTCCCCCAGTACATTCGAAGAGTATCCAGAATTACTGAAGGCTTAAATTTAACATAAATTCTGAGTATTTCTTGTATACCTACCGACAGACAGAAATTTATGTGGTCGATGTGCTAAAACGTGAAACACAACTCCACTCCTCTAAGGATAGCCAAAATCACATAGCTACCTAGACATTTGCTAAGTTTGGCTAAAGTAAAACAATTTCGATTTGATACGCTTTGCAGTGTTTTTAAAAGGATATACAAAGAAATTTCGAAGGTAAAATACGGCGAGCACAGGATACGGATTCTTTGCAATTGATAGCAGAAGTGGAGTCGCACATGAACTCAGAGGCGATGAACGTGTAGCAAATTGGAGCGGAGCGGCGCGGCATGGCAGCAGTAGAAGACACAAAGTGACTACAAATTACGAGAATTCCGGACTCGATTACAGATTTAGAACATTCCTCCACGTGCAGTGCAGTGCGAGCACCACCGATAACGTGGCTGTCGGTTGAATGAAACTGCTTTTTAATCCACACCCAGCGCGCCAGACTAAACGGAGACAAAGTCGTCGTAGGAGGGAGCTCAGTGCCAATTCAGTTCGATGGCACCTAGCGAGGGATAAAGCCAAGGACCTTTTGGCAGTGAATTGCTCAAAAGTCACTAAATACGAATATGTTAAATTGTTCAAGCGACACAGACGTGTGTGTGTGTGGATATAGTACCTATGCATTGCATTTCGATTTGCACATAGTCTGAGGTGCTTACACCAACAGACCGACAGACAGACAGACAGACTCTCAGATAGACAGACATTCATTCATTCAGTCAGTCGAACGCATATCTGCGCTACGTGTAACAGCCAGCGGAAGTTGTGAACTTTTCAAACGGAAGTTTGCAACGTGTGCATGATTCCAGCAACATCATATTCAAGCGACAACGAATTGGAAATGGAGTGCACGAGAATACTTTATTTATGATGTATTCACGCGAAAAAGGAGTTGACTTAAGGTTGGTTCGAAAGTATAGATATTATGGCATTAGGTGTGCGTAACTACATAGCAAATATTAACTCGATGGCTTTATAGAATTTATCTGAATTTAGAAATGCATTTTACTTATTTATTTATGATATATGACTCGGTGGGTGATACAGTGAAAATATACTTGAAAAATGTCCTAGTGCAGGTTATAGGCCTTGTTGAGCACATCACAAGTCAGTCCTAACATTTTCGGAAACATCCTCAAAATTCGGAGTTAAACCGTTTACGGATGGGTTTAAGTACATCTGAACGCGTAACTCAGTTGTTTATTTTAATTATTTAAAAGGTTTTAGAAAGAAAAATAGTAAATCTTTGCAGACGAATTATTTTTATAATATGTGCTTCAAATACTTTTAATGATTTTCCTAAGAATTTCTAATTTTTTTTTATTTATTTATTTATTTATTTATTTATTTATTTTTCTTTTACTTTGCCTACATTTTCTTATTAATTTTCCTATGAAAGTATATATATTTGTATAAATATTTTAAGTAAAACAGTCTTTAATTTTTATAAATCGGATTAAAATTGGTAAAGTTATTAGAATTTATTTGAAAAAAAAATAGGTGATAATAAAAATTTGAATCGAATAAAATAAAATGCTTTAAATAAGTTTAAGTAAGCTTTTAAGTAATCCCATCGTCAACAGACAGATTGGACCTTATCAGTGCGGATTCAGACATAGAAAGTCAACCATAGATCAGTGGTTCACATTACGCCAAATTCTGGAAAAGAGCAAAGAGAAGCAGTCCATCACCAGTTCTTTGACTACAAAGCAACATTCCGATAAGGAGTCGCCTATAGCCACAATGAGTTCACTATACCTGCGATACTATAAGGCTTTGCAGGATGACCCTGAGCGACAACTTATAATGGAGAATATTGTAAGAGCTGTCCAACTCCATCACAATGGCACTATCTTCAACAAGAGTACCATGCAGCTCGGGTATGCTGATGATATCGAGTTGTGAAGAACTTCGTCTAACGTCAGTCTTGAGATAAGCCGATGAATAATTCTTGCCAACAGGTGATACTATCGGCTTAGTAGGCAATTAAGGAGCAGAGCCATCTCTCGACGGATATCATGTCAATCCTCCTCTATGGCGCTAAGGCATGAACGGTTGCCAACGCCGATGAGCGAACTTTAGGATCGTTCGAGAGAAACATTCTTCGGAAAATATACGCAGACATTGAAATAGTCATGCTCAAAAAGATTCAGCGCTTACGGACATGTTTGAACGTACACAAAAAAAAATCTTCAATATGATGGATTTATTCATAAATATTATGAATTTTTTCACCAACTACCAGATTCATCATATTGATACCACCGTTCATTAAATGACATATTAATGAATGTATTCATTATATATATGAACAAAATATTCAATACAATGAATTTGAATTGTCATATTAATGAATTTGTTCATAATATTTTTTCAAAAAAAAAAAAAATTATAAAATAATTTGAAAAAAAGTGTAAAAATTTTATTTAAAAAATAACAGTAAAAAAATTTACAAAAAAATTATCCCAAAACAAAATGTTGGACAAAAAAAATTGTTCCAAAAAAAATTTTTGGAAAAAAAAAATGTTCGAAAAAAAAAAATTTCGAAAAAAAAAATTGTTCGAAAAAAAAATGTTCAAAAAAACAAATTTTTCGAAAAAAAAATATATTTTATATAAATATAACTTTTTATTAACAAAAAGTTGTAATTTATATATATATATATATATATTATAAAACATTTTACTAATTTATGCTGGTCGAGCAAGTATTATATAAGAAATAACACACAAGAACTACTTGAGAATTGAGAAGTACGGCAAAACATGACCGAAAAAAAAAATATGTTTATAGAAATTTGGTTTAATGAACAGCATTCTTCAATATGAAGAACATATATGTTGTATTTTATATTTTGGTTCATTAATATGATGAAACGTATTCTTCTCATACAGTTCATCATATTGAAGAACACGTTTTCGACAGTTATCAAGCGTTCTTCATATTTATGATAGCATTCATAACATTCATGGCGTTAGTCATTAATATTATGAATGGCTCTTCAATACAATGTAGTGGTTTGAAGAACGGAATTCATCAATATGATGTAAATTTTTTTTTTCTGTGTATGGATGAAAGTGCTCCAAAGGTGTTAAATTCTTTACCCAGTGGTGGTCAACGTAGGAGCGTCCGCATCTCCGGTGAAGCAACCAAGTGCCAGACAACCTGACAGCGCTTGGAGTGCAAAACGTAAAATATATTGAAAATCGATTTACAAACATTTTTTTTTAATTGATTCAAAAATGAATTCAAATTAGTATAAATGATAGATTTCCCACTTTCTAAAAAGTTTTATAACTTTTACAATTTTCCATCGATTCTGAACTTAGTGTTACTCAAAATAAAAATTGCTTTAAAATAATGTATACATATATATTTGTCTTTAAAGAACAAATTCAATGAAAATGTGACCAAAGACGAAAAAACAAAAAAAAAATGTGAAACGGATCAGACATTCTTTCGAAAATTACCACTATTTTTACGCACGTATCAACAAGTTTATATTTTCTGAATGCTACATTACTCTTCTTTCTAAAACTGTTTAAAAATTTAAAATCGAATAAAAAAGTAAGTTACACGTTCTTAAGTACTCGAATTAACCTTAAAACGGTTTTTTTCCGAATAACTCCGAATTTTGAGGGTGTTTCCGAAAATTTGATTTCCGATTTCTGATCTGAGTCGTTTTTCAAGTATATAAAAAAGTGCTCTTTTGTAACACTGTGTTATTTATCAAATAAATATTTTGGACAAAAAGTGAACTTGCTGAAAAAAGAAACCTAATAGAAAGCTTTAAATTTTGTGACTTGTTTACTTGCCTCTTTTAGCATTTTTAATTTTGCAAAATTAAAATCATTTTCAAGACCAATATAAAACATGCATAATTCGTATATTTTGGTAATGTGCATTATAGAACGAATAAGCCTGCCCTAAAAATATTGGCATTACATTTTCCTGAAATTTTTTTTTTGGTTTTTTACAACATTCCAGAAATTTATAGATCTTTCTTAAAGAGTAGTATTTGAATTCAACTTGCATAGTTTTGGAAAGTAGTAAGGCTGAATAGTATCACTTATCCGTATCACATCTCGAAGGTTTTTCTCGAATGGATTTCTCGAAATGACGTCATTATGACATCGAATTAACTGTTTCTGCAATCGTGGTGAAGTGAGAATACCTCAGCCAGTATTACCATATTAAAATTGCTGACATTACAGTTTGTTCTCACATACCTTTTTTTATCTCAAAATGACCTATATAAAATTTTATTGATATAAACTGTGTAAGAAAATGTCAAATTCTATTTATGATAGAAAAAAGTATGAACTTCTTGTGTGGTTAATTTATGAAGTTACAGAAACTCAAAAGTTCTCGAATTCGAGAATACGTAACGATCGAGTATTCTCGAATGAGTTGCAGAAACTCAATTAGTCTTTATTCGACAAGCTCTTTAAATTTTAAAATTCTATTGAATTTTGGCGACTTATAGGTAATATTTTTTAAAAATATTTGATAAAGTTAAATGTTCAATAAATAGAACATTTAAAGTATAAAGAGTTTTCATGAATTGAATTGGACTTTATATGAAATTTAGATTTTTTATTTTGAAGTATTGGACAATTTTTTTGTAGAAAGTTTATTAAAAATTTTAAAAATTGATTGAAACATAGAAAATTTAAAGTAATTGTAAAATTCGAAAAAAAAATTAAAATATTATATTTGGACCCGTGCACGACTCATGCAAATATTTTGTGTTTTTACTCTTTTGTTTTGTTTTTTTGTTTTGCTTTTATGTTTTTGCTTTACTGTTTTTGCTTTTATTTTTGATTTTTTGTCTTTGCTTTTGTTTATGAGTTTTGCTTTTGATTTTGTGTCTTTGCTTTTGTTTATGAGTTTTACTTTAGTTTTTGTGTTTGTGTTTTTGCTTTTCTTTTCTTGTGTTTTTGCTTTTGTTTTTGTGTCTTTACTTTTGTTTTTTAGTTTTTGCTTTTGTGTTTTTGTCTTTGTTATTGTATTTTGCTTCTATGTTTTGCTTTCGTGTTTTTGCTTTGGTTTTTGTGTTTTTTGCTTTTGTTATACCCTACACTAATGCCCGTAACTTCAACGAGTAGATATCTATTGGTGTTCGTACCGAACAGATATCTCTTACCTATCCGGTGTTTTTACTCCTTAACTATGCGTTGAAGTTACGAAATTTTGCTTACACGATAGATAATTAAGCACCAGTAGATATTGAAGTTACGGACATAAGAGTGAAAGGGTATATTCAGTTTGGTACGCCGTTTGTAACACCCAGGAGGAAGCAACTCCGGTATGGAAAAGTTTATATATTCTTGATCAGCATAACCTCCTCAATTGATTTAGCGACGTTCGTTTGTCCGTCTGTATGTCTGTCCATCTGTCTGTCCCTCTGTCTGTCTGTTGAAATCACGATTACAGAAAAATTAGAAGAGCTAGATCCATAAAAAAGATTATTTTTATATCTAGGCTGTACCAACAAGAAAATTGGCTTATCGGACTTTTGTGACCTGCGAACCGACCACTTATGTTCAAATACCTCATATAAAATTTATATCTACAAAAAGATTTAACTGTGTACGGTATTAAGTGAACTTTCTTGGTCAAATATATATTAAATTAATGCTCAAATATTTAAAAATAATGCTTTTGCCCGAACCGACTTGTGGTTACTTAAAAAAATCGAAATTCGGTATACCTACCCATTTGTACATATGGGTATTAAATAAAAGGTAATTCTTCAGCGATTGCAAGTTTTGAGTTATTTTTAGTAATTCTTACTATCTTCATCACACCAACTATCACAATGTCCCTACTTCAAAATTTCCCATGTGACCTAACCGTCCCAATTAGTTTTTGTGTTGTGCTTTTGTGTTTTTTTTCTGTTCTGTTCTGTTCTGTTCTTTTTGTGTTTGTGTTTTTGCTTTCTTTTTTGTGTTTTTTTTGTTCTTGCCTTTGTGTTTTACTTTTATGTATTTGCTTTTGTGTTTTACTTTTATGTTTTTGCTTTTGAGTTTGTGTTTTTGCTTTTGATTTTGAGTTTTTGTTTTGTTTTTGCTTTAATGTTTTGGATTTTGTGCTTTTGTTTTGTTTGTGTGGTTCTGCTTTTGTTTTTGTGGTTCTGCTTTTGTTATTTGTATTTGCTTTTCCTTTTGTATTACCATCTTTTGTATAGTTTTATTTTGCTTTTTTTTTGTGTGATTGCTTTAGTTCCTGATTTTGCTTTTGTTTTTGTGTCTGATTTTTGATTTTGTGTTTTTGCTTTTGTAATTTATTTTTTATTTGAGTTTTTTTGTTTTACCTTCTTAGCTGGTGTAAGTCCCAAGTTATAACGCGTTGAAAGTTAAGGTTGTATGAAAGGTGACACGCCCCGTAGTCCAATCCCGCCCACATATAGCCTATGTCACCCTCCGGACTCCATGGTATCCTGGTGCAAAATTTCAGTCAAATCTATTCAGCGGTTTAGACGTGATACTGGAACAAACAGACTGACACACAGACGGACCATGAGTTTTATATATGTAGATTGTATTTTTTTTTAATTATAAATTTTATTGAATTATAAATTTTATTGAAAAATTAGAAAATAAATTAAATATATTTATTGAATTTTGTATTGAATATTGGAATTTTAGTTAATATATATATTTTGAACTAGCTGAACCCGTGCACGACTTGTGCAAACATTTTGTGAATGCAAGGATATGGAGCGATTTTATTACTATAAAAAGATTTTTTTTATTATTTATATCAGGGACCCGTGCTTCGCTCTGGACATTTTTTTTTGGTTTAATAAATGTAACCAAAAGAGAAATAATTCTCCGCCAAAACAACTTTTCCCAATAGAAACATTTTTAAATTCTTTCTCAGACTGTGCTTCCCCGTAGAATATTTCGCCGTAAAATGTTTCCCCATAGAACGCTTTAGAATTTTTTCCCGTAGAGTTTTTCCAGTAGAAGTTTTAGTGTGGTGAGTTTCGGAATGATGAGTTTAGGTGTGGTGAATTTTGGTGTAGTGAGCTTTAGTGTGGTGAGTTTTAGTGTGGTGAGTTTTAGTGTGGTGAGTTTTAGTGTGGTGAGTTTAAGTGTGGTGAATTTAAGTGTGGTGAATTTTATAGTAGCCGCGGTAGCTCAGTGGTTAGTGCGTTGGACCGCGAGCCGAAAGGTCCCCGGTTCAAGCCTGGACTGGGGCTAACAACATCTTTTCATAGAAACATTTTTCTATACCTCTCGTTAGTAAATGGCAAACCTACGAGAGTAAAACCATTGCCAATGAAAAGCTCTCACCCGCCGTTCGGATTTGGCAATAAACTGTAGGTCCCACCACTTTGAGTAAAACTTTAACACGCACAGCTCAAAATGGTGAGAGATCTCGGCCGAAGTTCTATACAGGACTGTAGCGCCAAACTATTATTATTATTATTAATTTTACTGTGGTGAATTTTAGTGTGGTGAGTTTCATTATGGTGAGTTTTAATGTGGTGTGGTTGCTTTTGTATATTTTTTTTTGTATTTGAGTTTTTTGTTATATCTTTTTAGCTTGTGTATGTGCTGAGTTATGTCGTTTTGAAAGTTTAGGTTGTATGGGAGGTGCCACGCCCCTTTGTTCAATCCCGCCCATATATAGCCGTTGACACCCTCCGGACTGCATAGTATCCTGGTCGATTAAAATCAAGACTGGCCTGTAGTCAATGTTCAAATTAGTATATCGTCGTTGTAGAACGAAAAGACACCAAATACATTTTTATCAAAAACTTAATTTTCGAGTTTGTTGATTAATATTATAAAAAGTAATAGATAACTTTTAAAAGATGAAAAATCAACTAATAGATTTTTCTTATCATGTGTTAAAAAAAAAATTGAGATCATCGTTTAAATATTGACGGATTTATAAAGATTTTTGTAAATGAATATTTGGCATTTTGAAAATGTATTTGGTGACTTTTCATTCTAAAACGACGATATATTATATTTAAAAATATATTTGAAATTAATTTATAGCAAATAATGTATACGTTTAATCCTACATGACTACACCGAAAAAAATACTGTTTTAAAAATAACTAAAAAATGTCTTTAAAATAAATACATATGTATTTGATTTACGTCCAAAAGTATATGTATTTATTTTTACTAAACTGATGTAGTTGTTTTTATATGTAAAATTACTACATAATTTAACGGCTTTTCTATATACAATTTCAATACATATGTGTTAAAAAACCTACATTTTGTTTTTATTTATATGTCCAGAAATATGTAGAGAAATTACTACATATGCATTTAATTTTACAATAATATTGTGAAAATTTGTTGTGAAAATTTATTAAATAACATATTTATTTTTATTAATTATGAAAATTAAATGAATGAATATTAATATTATTTTTTAATACCAAAAATAAGATACAAGAATTATAAATCTGAAAAATAATTTAGTTGTATAGTACAAATACAACTAAAGATTGTTACCCGCAACCACAAAAAATCTACACATAAATAAATAAATAAATAAATAAATAAATAAATAAATAAATAAATAAATAAATAAATAAATAAATAAATAAAACAAAAATTTTCCTGATCATAAGATGGAAGCACCATTAAGTATCATCCGTTCTGACGACTCAAAAGAATGGCACGCACATAAGTGTTTCTATTTGGTTAAAACACATAAGAATAATATAAGTAAAACCATGCGATGATAAAACCATACGATGGTAAAATCATAAAGATGGAGGCGATCGAAAAATGAGAACAACAAAAATTTGAAAACAACAAAAATTTGCCGTCTCAATGCTAACGTCATGGCGCGTCACATCAGCAAACTAATCATCTGCAGCTGCGTGCTATATTTGTATACAGCATAGTTGACAACTAAGTTTAAAAACCAAAAATATTGAGCGGTAAACCTAGGTGGCAGCTCTATAGTCATCTCTCATTAAGACAGTTCGGTCAGATGCTACGGACAGTGTTGGTTAATTTATATACTATGTATTAAGTAGCACACGTATTTCAAAAATAAAAACTACCGAAAACAAATACATACTACATATTCTGCAATATGTAGAAAACGAATTTCTAATACATTGTGTAGTAAAATCCAGACAAATTAATACAAATGTATTAAAAAACGACCATAATGTAGTAGAACTGCATTTATTCAAAACGAAGACATAAATGTAGTATAATTGACTACAGTAATTTTTTCGGTGTATGTAATTAAACAAATCAAATAATGTGTGAATACCTTGAAATAGTCATATTTAATTGACTCTTTGTATTTGGTAACCGTATTATTAAAAGAGATCTAAAATTTAGGAGAAATTATGAGACTTTTAGTTTCTTGTCATACAAAAAGTTTTAACTAAATCCGCAACATATAAAAATTGTATGGCCGTTATGACTTGGAATGCCCCATACTTTTGTGTAGCGGCTACGCCTTTTCTGGGCGTTACAAACGAATTATCAAAATTAATACATCGCGAATAATTAGCAACTCAGTGGCTTTAACCAAATCCGCAATCGTCCTGTTTAAATAAGCTATATTGTGTTTTAAAGACCAAACATGTGTTTCCATTTAATTAGTACGACGAAAATCCTTGAATATGAATAACTTCTTAATGATGAAAGCCTCTACTGTGCTGCCGGCGATGGAGTTAAGACACGCAATCGCACTTCACAGCGTGGATTTTCTTTTCCTGCTCTCGTTATGCACGCTTTTGTTGTCGTTTATCGTAGTCGTGGTCGTTGTGTTTGTTTCTGCTTTCTTCGCTGTCTGAACAGTGTTGCCACCTACTGCGGTTATATGTGTACCATATATTAATAATGGTTTGACATTGCGGTCAACGACCCAATAGCTTTTGACCCGAATTTATGGAAATACGAGAGAAATAAGCGGCGGCAGCAGTAAAGCAAAATAATAATATGCAGAAAACACTCTTTCGCATGCAAAATATTTCTTTTTATTATTATGCATAACTTTTATTACACTGACTCACACACATATACATGCCACATATACACACACACAGACACACAACTACATACGTATAATATATACAGTCATATTTTACCATGGCGCATGATTATATTTGCCACTAAAGTTTTTTGTGTGTGTGTCTTATCACAAATCATACATCGTTCGCAGTTTTCTTCCTGCCACATGATAATTTTAATGACTATGCAGAGACAGTTTTATGCCTTTTCAAAGGGTCAGACGAAAAGTACTCTGGAGCGTAGTTTATGCGGATATTGGTTGACCTGCTTTTTAAGGTGGCATAATGGTCGCTAAACATGATATTTCATATATAATGGTGTTGGTATCTTTTAGATTACATTATATATTTTGTTATGCTAATAAAAATAGTTTTATTGTCAATAAAAGTTTAATATTTATGGAATAAAATTAAATATTTGTTTCTTGATTTGTCAATGAAGGGGTTAATGTCAAAAGCGAAAATTCCTAACGTAAGTACACTCAAAATAAATTGTTTTTATTGCTGATGCTAAAGTTGAGCAAACTTTAACTAAAAATTACAGGGACCCTTATTTGACATAGCGAACAGTTTGATGGGAAACTGGTGTATATAAGAACTAGTCGTATACATGCTAACTACACATATCGCTAGTGTAGCTGTATTGCACTAGATGGCGCTATAGTCATGGGACATTTTTCACGATGCAGCTAATGCGTTAATAATTCATTGAAAAACAATAGGCATAAAACCAAGGATTGAAAGCTAAACGAATAACGGTTTCGATTTCGGTTTCGGTTTTTTCCGTGTTTCGGTTACGGTTTCGGTTTTAAGTTTTTATAACGAAACGGTTTCGGTATTCCGGTTCTAAGTTACGGTTTCGGTTTTGATTTCGGTTTTTGCATAAAATTTCTTTTTTCAATTTGTGATATTGGGGTAAAGTGGGAAATGTAATTTAAACAATGTTTGTTGTTGTTTTAGTGAAAATATTGCGTTATATTAATCATTTAATTGATTTCGCCAAGAAACAATTTCAATCGTGACCACAAGCCAATGAAAAGCAACATTTTGAGTTCATCTGAGATATGATCTGAATTGTAGAAGTGAGCCGAGAAGCGAACCTTAAACAAGAACAGCAAGAATACATCGGTAATTGTCTTAAACTTCATGAAAAGAAGCAGAAGAAGAATTTTGTACAATTTCCATCCATAAAAGCCAAAGACATTTTGAACTGCAATATCTGCCTGTATACTTGAAATGTTCGAATTTGTCGAACTTGCACTTTATATTTCGTATTTTCTTAAGTAGTTACTGAGATTTTTATAATTTTACTTTTTTTTCTAATTTTTTCTTGCATTACCATTGTTTTTTTTATTATAATTCTGTTATCCTTAATATTAAAATCAGACAATAATCAATTAAAGGACCCTTTAAATGGTATTCCATTGAATAGGCCCTTTAAAATAATTCAATAATTATTCAAATAAATTTTCAAAACTTGTCCCACTTTACCCCAGGCTCCCTATATATGTTAGTTATATAATAAATAAAAAAAACAATATCATTAAAAATTGAATCATTTTTTAACAATGAGTTGCTGGTGTTTTGTTGTTAATTCGATTTATCGCCACACAAATTAATGAAAAAAAAAAACAATTTTAGACCAAAAACCTTTTTTTTTGAAATATTGTTTCTCAAAAAAAAACATGTTAATTTTTGTACAACAAAACATTTTTATTTTGGGAACTCTAAATTTTATTAAATGACATTTAAACATGCCCTATACTTAAGATCTTCTATATAAAATATGTTTTTCTGTTTCTTTTTATACTTTTTAAAAACCGTTTTAAACCAGTATAAAACCGAAACCGTTTATTTCGGTTTTGGATATCGGTTTATTTCTGATTTTCGTATAACGGTTTCGGTTTTAAAAATGAAACGGTTTCAAACGGATATCGGTTTCGGTTTCAATCCTTGCATAAAACCAATATTTCTTTCTCGAATACAAGGATTCACGAATGTTAATGCACGATGGAGAAGGTAAATAAAAATTTATATGTAAATAAAAAAAAGTAAAAATATAAAATAAATTAAAAATAAAGTGGGAGATGGGGCAATGTGGGAAATCGCAATTTTTGGACATGTTTTTGTACTTAGAAAATAAAAACAATTGTCAAGTGCTTCTCAATATGGCATCAACTTTTTCATTCATGGTAATAATCAAATTTATACCTGTTTATTGATTTTCGAGATCAAGTGAAAAAATGTTTTTGAAAGGTTTTATAGAGTGCTGTTGTTTGCTATCAAAAAGTTTGAATTTTTGTAGTTTTTAATTAAGAGGGTATGTTGAGAATTATCGGTTGTTGTATATCTTTTGAATTACAAGAGGGTTTTGCAAATATTTAACATTGTTTAAATGGTGGTATGTTTTGATCACATTGCAATATTGGCGTAAAGTGGGGTAAAATGGGTAACGTAATTTAAGCAATATTTGTTGTAATATTAGTGAATATATTGTAAATATTTGAATTATTTAATTGGTTTTGCAAAGAAAAAACAATTGTTATTTCTTAAATTATACTATTCCGATTGTCCTTTTTTACAACCCAACGTACCATGGACATATGTAGTAGATATAATAAATATTGTGTGTACTATAATGCAAATTTATACCATTTTAAATTTAATTAGTTATATTATTTAAATGGGTCTTCCTTGTATACATGCAACATATATGCACGGATAGAAAAGATTTGTTTGAATGTAATTATAACGTAATTCGAAATCCCCATATAAATATTAGGAGTAAAATCTAATTACATTATAATTGAATTGTATAATTATTTTGTTCAGATTGAAACATTATTATACGATATTTAAACATAAATTGCTTTAATCGCGGATTTACATGAATTTACTATATTTATGTTTCTGTAGAAATATATATTTTTCATCAGATATTAATAGATGCATGTTTGATATTTCTGCTATTTAACACACCCAACGTCAATAAAAGGTTCTTTGAATTATATGTATTTGGCTATTCGTGATTGTTACTGAGTGACAACGAATTTAAAAATAATACATTATTTTGATTATATATATGTTTGGCATTACGATATCACAATTAAATAACAACGCTGCCTACTATTAGCACTGAGTAACACTCACATTAATACTTTCGATATAGTTCAAAAGTTCTTTTCGATGGAAGAATTTCTTTAAGTACCGTCAATTACTGTTAATACCAGATAGTGGCTGTTTGTAAAATATCTATTTCATCCGTAATTCACTGAACTCAAAATAGGAACAATAGATGGAAATAAAATTATTATGTACACTCAGAAGAAAATGTACCATTAAGTACTTTATGGTACGACCATTGATCTTATGGTTCATGTATTAATAGTTTTTTCTTTTTAAATCAAAAGTTTTCTAATTAATTCAATAGTATTTGAAAAATTCACTACCATAAATTTAAATATTTCAATATTATTATTTTAAATAGAATAAATACTGTTGTTTTAATGGAATCGTCCTTTAATAATAAACGTGGTGTAAAAAACATAACACGAATACAAACATGTTCGTTTTGTACGTCATTCTGCGTGTTTACTCAAAATGGTCGCATGTATTTTTTTGTAATAATCCACCTTATTAAACGCGACATTGGTAAGGACTCAATGTATTTAATGTAAATAAATTATATTTATATATTTATTTATATTTTTATTTAGTACAGAAAATAAATAATACATCGAACTTCTATTATGGCAACGGACTCAAAAATATCTGCAGACTCAAGTACTACAATCAATTATTGGAAATCAAAGCAAACATTAAATGTTTTATAATCTTTTGCAGCAAGAAGTGTCTTTTTATGTGTGTGTTGTAAAAGTGAATATCAATTTCGACATTTTAATAAAATAATATATACAATAAATTAACTAAAATTCATTTTTGTTTTAATAAATTTATAGGTAAATGTAATTCGACTTTACCATAAAATTAATAATACGTATCATTATATTTGTATAGATCTTTCTTATTGTAATTAAAATATCACATTATAAAATTTATGGTACAACCACACATTGTATTAACAGTGTCAATATTACTTAACTAATGGGACGCATACTATTGACCAATTTTAATGGTATAAATTATTGTTTTTCTATTGAAATACTATCAATTTACCATGATTTTTTTCTGGGTGTATAAATAAAATATGTGTAATAAAAAAAAATAAAAGTTTATGTTTATAATTATAAGTATATAATATAAATAAAAAAAAAATGTAATTTAAAAAAAAAAGGGAAAAAATTAATATTGTGTAAAGAAGATATTAGCACTAAATTTACTTTTTTACAATAAAATTAAATGTAAACATAAATATGTTTCCATGTAAATAAAAGGTTATTCACGTGCAAACATATATAACGCCGAAAATTATTCATTCTAAACATAAATAGGTTTGAACTAAAACAAAACTATGTTTAGCTATTATAATAATAATGTTTGGCAATGCAATAATACTTTTGTTTGCATAAAGCTGCAAAGATATATGTAATGCCTATAAAATTATCTTTGGGAGAGACCTTTTTTTTGCAGCGTGTGGAACATAATATATTTTATAATTTGCCACTATTTTGCCACGTCATAACAACAAAGTTAGCTCTGCCCATTATGTTCCATTATCGGAATGTATGACTTATATATCAAAGCATTGTGGCATATATCACAAAATTATTATATATCAAAGCATTAGAACCTGTAGTTTTAATTTTTTCGATAGCTCCTGAAGCTCGCTTTTTGGTGTTGGCAATCGTCCATGCCTCAGCGTCATAAAGGAGGACTGACAATATGAGTGACTTATAAAGCGTAATTTTTGTCTATCGATAGAGGAGTCTACTGATCTCAAATTAGCACGTATTGGCAAGACTTAATCTGCGGCTAATCTTCTTGTTGTTACTGGTTCCTTAATAGACGAACTGTGTGTCGATCTACCCAATAAACCAAAAGACACGTAAACGTGCTGTATACCTTCCGTATTTGAGGGCATAAACACCGTTTACGGCAGCCGTTTACGGAACGTAAAGCAACACGTTTTACATATGAAATGAAATTTAAAATACGGCCCATTCCGGAAATGACCCGTATTTACGGCAATAAAACGTGAATGAGTGAATGTATTTACGGGCCGTAAACGGAACTTCTTTACGGTACTTTAAAGCAATGAATGAACGTAAAAGGCACGTAAATACGGCCAGTAAACGGAACGTAAAGGGAACGTAAATACGGCACGTAAAAGGTCCGTATAAAAGGCACGTAAACTGAACGTAAATACGGCACGAAAATGGGACGTAAATACAGTGCCGTATGAGTGCTTTATGTAAGGCTTTATGTAAAATCAAAATTTTATAATTGCTGAAAAATACGTTATCTGCGCATAACTGAAAGTATGTTTTCAGCATTCTTTAGATTCCTTCTTTTGCCATTCATTAACATGTTGCAAGTAGAAAATTGCATACTTATATCAATTATTATTTATATTTTTATTATTTCGAATGAAAAATATGTTTCAATCATGAAGAATTAAAAACCCAGGCATTATAGTCAAAAAAATATTTCTTTAAATTAAGTAAAGCCGTAAAGTTACCGTTTTTTACACGTAAAAATGGATGTGCGTATTTTTAGCCGTATTTACGGTAGCTGCCGTTTCTGAGCCGTAATTACGTGCACGTAACGTTGCCGTACTTCGCACGTAAAAATGTTTTTTTGTATTTTCAATCGAATCTACGGTAAAAGGCGTTTTTGTACCGTAATTACGTGGCCGGAACGGTACCGGTTTTTGTACGTAGAAACTGATATCCGTATATGCTACCGTATTTACGGCTAGACCCGTATTTAACACGTAATATATTGCCGTAATGTAGCGTCGGTAGCTCGTCTGGTTAGTGCGTTGGACTACGAGCGAAAAGTCGCTGGTGCGTTCGACTACGAGCCGAAAGGTCCGCGGTTCGATCCCCAGCGACTACCAACATCTTTTTCATAGAAAACATTTTTCTATACGACGCTACCTCTCGGCAGTAAATGGCAAACATACGAGAGTAAGACATTGCCTATGAAAAGCTCTCACTTGCCGTTCGGATTCGGCAATAAACTGTAGGTCCCACCAATTTGAGTACAAATATAACTCGCACAGCTGAAATGGTGAGAGAGCTCGGCCGAAGTTCTACACAGGACTGTAGCGCCAAACTATTATTTATTATTATATTGCCGTAATGTCACCGCAATAACGGGCATACCCGTTCACACAACCGTGTTTACGTTTCAGTCGGTATCTGTGTTTATTGGGTATATATAAAAACATATACAATTTCAAAGAAAATTAATGAAAAATGTAGACAAATAAAAAAAAAGTTAGATATTCATAGGAAAATTACTACCAGTATTTGAAGACCATATTTAAAATTTTTTATGCCTGGAATGCTTACTATTTTTCTTTATAAAACCGTTTAAAATTAGTTAAAGAACAACTTAGTTATGCGTTCAGAAATAATCAAACCCATCCGAAAACTATTTTTTTCCGAATAATTCCGAATTTTGAGAGTGTTTCCGAAAATTTTAGGACTGACTTGTAATATACTCAGGCCTATAACCTGTACTAGGTAATTTTTCAAGTATACTTTCACTGTATCACCGAGTAAATAGTTAAAACAGCTCAATTTTTTTGCACTTATAGCATAAAAAAGTTATTCAAAATAAAAAAACCTTCGTTCGCTGTTTCAGAAAAATCTGTTACTTTCCTCTTTTTATGTTGAGTGTAGTTGAAATTTACGCAGTATTATTATGTATGCTCTCATTACAAGTCACCTGGAAAATTATATTTTTACGAGATCGAACTTCCTGCGGGAAAAATGTGTCAATTGCTCTAAAACTACCTATCACGTGGCTGGTGAAAAGAAGGCTTATCACTAGTGATGTGCAAAGTTTCTACTTTTCAGTAACTGTTACTGGCTGTTATTGCTACTTTTATATAACAGTTTAAAATACCTGTTACTCAAATAACAGTTATGTTGATCACAGCTGCGATTTTTTGCAATAACAGGAAAATACCAATCACTGTAGTAAGTATTCGAATAAAAAAGAACAGCATGTTATAGAAATACTCCAGTAGCTGTGAAATCACTGTAGTTATTATACCCTACACTGAGAGTGAGAGGGTATATTCAGTTTGGTACGCCGTTTGTAACATCCAGAAGGAAGCATCTCCGGTATGGAAAAGTATATATATATTCTTGATCAGTATGACCTCCTGAGTTGATTTAGCGATGTCCGTCTGTCCGTCTGCCTGTCTGTCTGTCTGTTGAAATCTTGATTACAGAAAAACAAGAAGAGCTAAATAAATGAAACTATCAGACTGGGGATGATCAGTCCATTATGACCTGTGAACCGACCACTTATGTTCAAATTTATCATATAAAACATACATCTACTGGTGAATTTTACTGTATACGTGTTTAGGTAAACTTTTTTTGGTCAAATATATAATGACATTATGCTCAAATACACGAAACGACTAGTGGTTCCCAAAAAAAAAAAAAAAAAAATTCTGTGCACTTACCCATATGTAAATATGGGTATCAGATGAAAGGAAATTCTTCAGCGATGAAAAGTTTGTAGTTATTTTCAAGATTCGTATACCATGGTGACCTATATACCCCTTTAAATGGTAACCACACATATGTAGGGTATTTATAGTCGGCTTAGACCGACAATAATTTTGATAATCCTAACTATTATAATAACACCTACTATAAAATGTCCCTACTTTAAAATTCCCCATGTGATCTAACCTTCCCAACTGGTATTACTATTGAAATCAAAATAAACAGCCTGTTATTCAATAGTAAAAATATCACCCTGTGATTCACAGCTACTGGAAGTATTTCTATAACAGGCTGTTCTTTTTCATTCGAATCTTACTACAGTGATTGGTATTTTCCTGTTATTGCAAATATCGCAGCTGTGATCAAAATAACTGTTATTTGAGTAACAGATATTTTAAACTGTTATTTAAAAGTAGCAAGAACAGTCAGTAACAGTTACTGAAAAGTAGAAACTTTGCGCATCACTAGTGATAAGCCCTCTTTTCATATATTTAAACATATATTTTTTAACATATATGAAATTTTCATCCGGGGTGCCATTTTAATAAATTCTGAATATTTAAAAGTTCGCTCGAAATGCTCAAAGATGAGCTAAAGAATTTAGTGGTATTGTATCCAAATACTTTGTTTTATGCCTCAAAGTAGAATTCATTTGATTCTCCACTATTTTAGAATTTATGTATTCCTTATTAGTTGTGTTTCCTCCACGACCATTTCACTAATACATTAACACCGACAATAAGTAATGCAATATTGATAGTGCAAATACTGTTTCCATTTTGCACACTACATATATCGAATGTAGTGAAATTAAATTTTGTGCTTGCCGCAACCCGCCAGCCGCAAACATTTTTACTTAGTGCTTGTGCAAAAAAAAAGAGAAGAAGCAAAAAGTCCTTAACAAGCAAATTCACTTTATTAAATGAAAACTTAATTACAGCCATTCCAAGCATTTTTCCACTTTCATGCACATTTTTCTCCATTTCTGTCTTTTTCATAACACGTTCGTAACTCTGTTTGTTACCGCTACGTACTACGCTCTTGTACTGCGTTATTTCTTTCTTTTTTTTGTGCGCAGGAAGTGACAACTAAAATACCGTTACAATATCCTGCGACAGCGTAATGACTGTCAGCTGGGCGGTGCGCTGTACAGGAGGCGGAAGCGCAAAAACACAAACCACCTGAGGGAGCCTTTTCGTTTTGTTTTTGTAATTATTGTACCATATGCACGACCGACGCAACATTCAGAACGAGACCGAGAGCGGTAACGCGTCCGGAAGGAATGTAGTTCGCATAGGATTTACGTTAATTCCTTGCCTGATGACATGACATTCTAATAAATGCGCTGAATCACCAACCAACCAAGCAGCCAGGCACCATATTCTCAGTATTATTATAGGTTTAAAGTTTCGAATCCAACGGCGGTATGGAAGGAGAGACGGCTGAACCTGCACACAGACTGTAGGCTACATTGTCTGGCTACATTGTCTGTCTACCGCGTCTGCTTCACATTATGCTACGTATCTATGTTAACTCTTAAATCCCACTTTTCCCATATAAATTCGTGCGCAACTGTAGATATGTCTACAATTATTTTATAATTTTTCTTCATCAACATTTTCTTCGTCTCATAATCTCATTAATTTACTTTTTAGTTAAAAGCCTTCATTCATTCAGCCAGATCTCGACTGCCGGCACATTTCTTCTCCCCGTAGACACGCAAATTAATGGTGCGCCTTTAGGATTTATCCCCATCAGAAAGAGGGCCGCCGTATCGCACCACACCGTACGGCAGAAACGCTTCCACTTATTGTGTTTGCGTATTTATGCAGGGAAATTCATTTTCAGTCTATTGTACAGGGAAATGTGCCGGTACTGCGTATGGTTGTGCGGATAAAATTCATGCTTTGCCACATAAAATATTTATATGCGTTCGTACTATCCAGTGTCTTGTATTTTCAAAACTGTAAAAACATCATATACTAAAAACAATAGCATTCTAATATTTATAAATACGTGGAATTTGTCCCCATTTTAAATACCTATTTAACTTAATCATTCAATTATATTCATTAAATACCATTAATTTGTTAAGAGGAATATTTTAATTGTACAATAATGCGTTAAATGTTAAAAATACATTATTACTACATTATAAAGTGAAACACATTCAATATTTTTCTTTAGTTTTTTTTTACTTTTAATTAGTTAAGTCTCTCGTGAAATTAAAAAGTGATTCTCATGCCATTTAAATTCGTTATTTAAATATTTCGATTTAAATATGTGAAAATATTTGTATAGCCTACATTAAAAGTGCAATAGTATAATGACTTTGTCATCCATTTTGCAATATCCAGAAGAAAGAGGTATATACGTTTTCTTAGGCCTCCTTCTGTATTCCGAACGAACTAAAACAAGTAACGAATGGCGTACAAATGACTTCATTATTATTTGAATTTCATTATTTTTGACTTTTAAAAAAATTCACAATATTATAAAATTACGTCAATTTTGTCTGATAGTCTGTCGTGTCGAGATAATGAAAGTGGGTATAAATCAACGTCACCTCTTTAATCGAGTTAGCATTGTAAGTTTATATGTCTTTTTGTCGTTTGAAATCACGATTGCAAGAAAACCAGCAGAGCTAGATCAATAAGTCCCAAAATTAGATTGGTTTTTTAAACAACCCGCTTTACTTTTTTGACAAATAATAAATAAACATTATGGACACCAGATCAAAAGAAATATATTAAGTAGTTTACCATCCTGACGGAACTGAAAACGGAAGTGATTGTTAGGTGATAGTTACTGCAGTCCATAGTAATTGCAATGTTTTGTTTATTTTATGTGTAGGGTATGAAGACTCTAGTATATTTATACCCTACACTAAGAGTGAAAGGGTATATTCAGTTTGGTACGCCGTTTGTAACATCCAGAAGGAAGCATCTCCGGTATGGAAAAGTATATATATTCTTCATCAGCATGACCTCCTGAGTCAATTTAACGATATCTGTCTGTCTGTCTGTCTGTCTGTCTGTCTCTCCCTCTGTCTGCCTGTTGAAATCACGATTACAGAAAAAGTAGAAAAGAAGAAGACAATGAAACTTTAGATTTAGATTACTTATATATCTAAGCTGTCAAGAAAATTGGCATGCTCGGTCTAGTGCGACCTGAGAACCGACCACTTATGTTCAAATACCTCATATAAAATGTGGGTAAATATGGGTATCAAATGAATGGAAATTCTTCAGCGATTGAAAGTTTGTAGTTATTTTCAGGAGTCATATACCCTTGTGACCTATATACCACTTTGACTGGTAACCACACATATGTGTAGGGTATTTATTGCAAACCAAGGTTGTGTGGGCATATTTGGGATCAAATCAGACCCAATAAAGTGTGATGGTAATTCGGGCATCTCTTCCATTTGCAAACAAACAGATATCTTAGCTATAGACCACTATATAAATAATTCATATTTGTTAATGTATGAAGACTCCAGTGGAAGAAACAGGTACAGAAGTGAAAAAAATAAATTTCATTCATTTATGTATTAATGATTATTTTCTTTAGTTATAGGTTTTTGAAGTCAGAAGTATTTTTTATATGGTAATTAACTCAAAACCAGTTGGGAAAGTTAGATCACATGTCAAATTTTAAAGTAGGTGTAATTATGATAGTTAGAATTATCAAAATTATAATCGGTCTAAGCCGACTATAAATACCCTACACATATGTGTGGATACCATTAATAGTGGTATATTGTAACCACAAGTCGTTTCGCCGGAAAACATTATTTTCATGTATTTAAGCATGAGTCAACATATATTTTACCAAAAAAAGTTTACCTAAGCACGAATAAAGTAAAACTGATCTGTAGATATACATTTTATATGAGGTATTTGAACATAAGTGGTCGGTTCTCAGGTCGATCATGCCAATTTTGTTCAGACAGCTTAGATATATAAGTAATCTAAATCTAAAGTTTCATTACTCTAGCTCTTCTAATTTTTCTGTAATCATGATTTCAACAGACAGACAGAGGGACAGACGGACATCGCTAAATCGACACAGGAGATCATGCTGATCAAGATTATATATACTTTTCCATACCGGAGATGTTCCTTCTGGGTATTACAAACGGCGTACCAAACTGAATATACTCTTTCACTCTTAGTGTAGAGTATAAAAAGTAATAAAATAAATAAAAAAATAATAATACAAGAAAATAAAAAAAATATTTATTTTTTATTTTTAAATAGTTTAAAAGTTCATAAATACCATGAATTTTTTAATAAATATTATGAGAGCGTTCATCAATATTATGAACTTTTTCATTACTGTTTTATGAACGATTCATAAATTGGATGAATTTGGTATTGGTTGAGTCCTAATGAAAAATTCATAAAATTGATGAACAAATTCATAAATAGTATGAACAATTTTTTTCTGTGTACCAACTATCAAATTGGGACATCCTTAGTTTAGTTTTCTTTTGATCAGCAAGCAATTTATTGATATTTTTTGATCAGGGTCACACTTTGACTTTATTTCAGGAATCGAAAAGAACCGTAATCGGAACAGTTATTAAAAATGTGTTGAACCGGAATCGGGAGCGGTACCCAAATATTTTTTTTTTTATGAACCGAAAGAGATGTTTTAAAAATCTTGGAATCAAACCCGGAAGCGAAATTTCAATTAGTTTTAGTGAAAATCACAGAACTGGAATCGATACCGTTTCGATTTTTGGATGCGAAATCGGAACCTCTTTTTTTTGACTGGTACTTTTGTTGCTCTAGCCTTGCCAAAATAAACACACAAAATTTAATATATTTTGAATACGTTTATTAAAAGTATTTGAATATGGCTTGAACACCCAGTAGTAAATTTGTCCAGGCCTTGCCATTAGAAGTTCTGCTATAACAACTTCTTAGCATGCTCAATACACATTTTACCGTCAGTGAAGCTAGTGTACTTTCAACACACCTTCTAGAGAATCAGCGCCAATCGATTTGGTGACTATATCTATTATTTTTTAAATACAAAATCGCGACGCTGTTAGCTCACCTTCTAATGGAATGCTAAAAGTAATGAGTCAAACTATTTTTTGAGACCTTCTAATAGCCGTTCTCTGCAAAACGAATAAGGAAGTCCTGCAAAAATGTGCATTTCATATAAAAAAGAAGAAAAGAAATCATTTAGTCGGGAAGCACTGAGAATCAGTGCTAGCATAGCTTCTTACGCCTGATATTTACTACTAGGCAGATAAATTATAAAAAAATAATTTTCAACAAAAATAATTGGCAATAATTTCAAAAAACATTCAATCTAATTTTATACAAATTTAACAAGTTAAAAAAAAGTACCGAAATCGAAACGGCTACTTTAAAAATATTGGAACCAGAACTATTACCGATACTCCAAAGGGATTTAGTAACACCTTTATTTAGTGCTGAAGTGAAATGGTCTTTCTTGAAGATTTCTTCATCGTAACGCAGATATTCAAATAATGCATTTTCAATAAAAAAAACGAAATTATTTCTGTAATTAAAGTTAGATCCTGATGAACAATATATATTTTCTATGCCTAACATGCCTCTATTCGATTTTTTAAATACTCGTCAAAATAAAAATACAAAGAAATTTAGCTTTGTTTGTAATAGTAATTAATTTTGCGAATTTTCACTTTTTTTAGTTTTTGGGAAATGTCAATGTAATATTAAAATTCCCGATTTTGGTATAAATACGCGAACTTTTAGGTCACGCGGGGTTCATTTCCCAAATTGGGATTTGATTGAAAATTCTTCAAATCTATTTTCTCATCCAATTGATCATTATTAGGGGTTGATCTTTTCAATCAAATTCTATAAAAAATACATACAAAGCCTTTATGAGTTTAGTGTACATGAAATAATTGAAAAAAATTGTGCCTTCGATCAATGAGGTATATTGTTTTACTTTTTCAGTGTACCCTAGCCAATTATCAGCGTGTTGTAACTGTTTGTCAGTTCGGCAGACGAAAGCTGGTAAAACCAGCACAAAACTGCTGCCTTCAGACCGAACCGAGTCTGCGGCTGTAAATTCTGTCGGAAATAAAGAAAATTTATAGCTGCAAAAAAGGGTTTCCTTATTTATTTGCAAATAATTTTGTGCAGGAAACACTTTTACTTTTATTTTTTCGCATCGCAGTCGCATTCGTAGTCGTTTTCGCATTATAAACGATTGAAGTTTGAAGTTGGCCCAAAACGTGTTATTTGTGTCTGAGGCTAAGGCCTATGCTAAGGCCTAGGCTTGGGCTCTTCAATGTTGCTGCTAGAAAATTGGAAAATACCGGAAAGCCAAAAAGGATATTACATATCCTTTCGCTTTGTAGCTGTGCAATATATCGAAATATTCGAAGGCACCATTTGATTTAGTGTTCGAACTTCCGCTGTTACTGCTGCTGCCGTTCGTTGTTAATGTTGTTGCTGCGGCTACGGCTGCTGCTGTTGTTGTCAACATAGAACGCGCGAAATGGGCGCGTGCTTCGACTGCGAGTGCGAGCGCCTCGTATTGTAAATGAAGTTTCCTCGCCACTTCAACTCAAGACCACTATGTGTGTGTGTGAGTGTCGACATGTATGTGTCTGTGTCTGCAGATACAGGCGAAAAGGACTCGAAACACAAAACATCGATTTGTGGCTGAGTTATTGCGCTGTCGATGCCCAAACGTTCCGTTGTCGTCGTCCTAGTCTGTTTGGAGTTTAAGTTGATTTTCTTTCTGTTGCCTTGCTGTCTGTTGTTGGTTGTTGCTGCTGCTGTTACTGAAAATATGATGCTGCTTAAAAAAACCCTTTAGACGTTAGCTGCCTGCCATTATAACAAGCTGCAGATTTTCACATATATCCTTCACACAGTCAGTGGCAACAACATCTGTAGCCAGCAACATAATCAGTAGCATCATCACAAGCAGCGTCCTCTTGTCTTCTTCCTATTTCTCCTCCTCTTCTTGTTCTTATTGGACCATTGCTGCTTCGGTTACTCGTCGTCATCATCATCATCGTTCGTATGCTCTTTAATTCTTGGCCTCAAGAGTCCATTCAGAGTCGAAGATTTATTGTGTTGAGTGTTTATTTATTTGTAAGAGCAACATAAAATACAAAAAGCTGGCAATGAAAAACAATTTTCGCAACCTTCGCCCATGTATCGATCCATCGCATCCATCCATCGCATCGATGGTGTGCTGCTGTTTTTCGTTGGCTCCGATCGAAGTATAATGTGCGGTGTAAACTTTAGCTGGAATTTAATGAAGCGTGCATTTTGGAGCAGCACAACAGACGAAGTAGCAGCAGCAGCAGTCGCAGCATTAAGTGCGCACTCTGTCTGAATCAATGTGTTGTGTGTTCACAAAATGCTCATTTAATTGTGTGTGAAAACTTTTGTCAAATGTGCACCAAGAGCCATCAATTACACTGCGTAACAAAATCGACCGGTAAATACTCTGACCAATATAAATGCGTTTAGTACGTTTAGAAAATTCATTAAAATCTCGAAACATATACAATATTCTACCTCTGTCACCAGAAACTAATTTCAGCTGTTTTCGTTTCTTTTTTTTTAATTACAGATGATTTAAAAAATCAGTTTGCAAATATATTTTATAAATACTAATTACACTGTACTACAAATTAAAAAAAGTCGTATACAAGATTTCCCACATATATTATTGGATAGGCATGGAAAAAAAATAAATATCCTCATTTACAGAATTTTTATATCACTTCGAGTCTTTTTTAATTTCCACTTCTGTGTACGGAATCGCAATTTCCTACCTTGACGTACTTATATAATTAAAACTCATCATCTACATTTAAAACAGTATAATTATTTGATGAACCAACACATTTAGTTAAGCAACACTTTTTTATTTGTTAAATAAATTTGTTAAATAAAATTCAATTACCAAAAGGAGACTGAATTTACTTTTAATAACTGTAAAAATGTGTAAATTATCTAACAAGATGTTTTTGTAACAATTTTTCAAAAATGAAAAGTGTACAGAAATATGATTTTTTGTCCTACGATTTTTTAATGACCTCCCATTTAACAGATGCTCCGAGACCAATTTCAGTTGTTATTTGCTTTCAAATGGATTTCTGAAACCGAGTTGTAACCGAAAAAGCATAAAAGTCGAATCCAAATTGTAACCGTATATTTTATGTTTGTCACTTAGATATTTTATCTCTCCCGACACTACAAGCGAAAAAAAACTAATTTAAATGGATTTTCGGCTTCGATTTTGGTTTGACATATTTATTATTTTGATATTTTTAATGAAGTTGCGGTTTTAGTTTTAGTTTTTTCATTTTGTTGACTCATAAGGAAACGAGTTGTCGCTAATTCAAAGTATTATTGCTTCCAATCAGTTTCAATTAATTTATTTGTGATTTGATTTGAGTTACAATTGCTGAATAGTGGTTATTTGGGTTATAACTCAAATTTTCATAAACCTATTTTAACAAATTTAAAAAATTTGCTAAGCTAAATGTGTTGATACTTCAAAATGTTACACAATTTTGAAATAACTTAGGTAGACTAACTCAGGTAGGAAGTGGAAATAAAAAAAAAACACGAAGTGTTATAGACATTTTGTAGATCATTGATTGTTTATGTCTATCCAAAAATATAGGTCGGAGTTCTGGCATATTTTTGGTGTCGCACCGTGTTTTTACAACGCACGACAACATTTAACTTTTGGCTGGACACAAAAGTTAAATGTTGTAATGTTGTAATTATAAAATGGCCTAATCCAAAAAATTGAAATGCAAATAAAAAGAGTAAAAGAATTGATATTGAACAAATTGAAAAATTTGATATGCACTTGCTTTTCAAATGCAAATCCTTTAACGAATTGATCTAGAAAAATTGGGATACACTTCTATTTTATTTTTAGTAAACTTTAAAAATATATAGGATTTTCTCGTGTGTGCAACCAAAAGTTTAACTTTTTCGTACGGTGTAATAAGAGATATATCAAATATGTCTAAAAATACATAAAACTAAACATTTTAAAACATTGTGATTAAAATTTTTCTATTTTCCGAAGTTCATACATTTTGTGGGTTTTGACAATGAGCACCTCAAATAAATTCACAATTTTTCCCATTTTTAATTATAGTAAAAGACATTATCGCGTTATCGAATTGAACTTTTATTTTTGAATAAACCAAGGATTGAAAACTAAACGAATAACGGTTTCGATTTCGGTTTTTTCCGCGTTTCGGTTTCGTTTACGGTTTCTTTTTTAATTTTTTATAACGAAACGGTTTCGGTATACCGGTTCCAAGTTACGGTTTCGGTTTTGATTTCGGTTTTTGTATAAACTTTTTTTTTTCATATTTATAAATGTTTTCAACAAAAAACCTGGTGTAAAGTGGGACATAGGGTAATGTGGGAAATTACAATTTATAGATATATTTTTGCACATGAAAAAAGAAAACCAATTGTCAAGTGCTTCTTAATCAGAGCTGTAACGGTTCGATTACGATTACTTTCAAAATTTTTAATTTCTTTAATAATAATCAAAAAAAAGTTGTCGGATTACATTTTTTGATTATTTTAAACTTTTTCATCCTTGGTTATAATCAAATGAATATCTTTTAACTGCATATCGAAAACAAGTGAAAAAATAAATGTTTTTGAATGTTTTTAAATGTTTTTCTAGAGTGCTGGTGGTGTTTAAAATGATCGACTGGTTTTGCAAATAATTTAACATCGTTTATATTGTGCTAAGTTATATTAAATGTTTGTTATAATTTTAGTAAAAAAATTGTGGTATATGAATTATTTTATTAATTTCGCCTAGAAAAAATTTCAATCGTGACTACAAACGAATGAAAAGCAACATTTTTACTTCACCTGAGATATGATCTGAAGAGCAAAGAAACGGACCTTAAACAAGAGCAACAAGAATAAATCGGTAAATATTCTTAAACTTTTAAGAATTTTGTACAATTTCCATCCATAAAAGCCAAAACAATTAAATTTCAACAAGTCAGTGATCTGCAGTATCTGCAAACAAATATCTGCCTGTATACTTGAAATGTTCGCATTTTATTTTTCGTATTTTTTATGTAGTTTCTAAGATGTTAATAATTTTAAACTGTTTTCTAATTTGTTCTTGCATTACCATTGTTTTTTATTACCTTATTATAATTTGATTATCCTTAATACATATGTCCGAAATTGAGTTGTTTTGAAAAATCACTCAAAAATCAATTAAAAGACTTTTAAATGGCATTCTGTTAATGCAAACAGTTTTCATAAACCAGTGAAAAACGTGTCCCACTTTACCACAGGCTCCCCTATATATTTTACTAATACAATAAATAAAAAAACAAATTTCATTCGAATCATTAAAAAAAAATGTGCCGGTGTTTTGTTATTAATTCGATTTACCGCTACAAAAATTAATGAAAAAACAAAACAAAAGACCAAATATTTTGGAAATTTTTATTTTGGGAACTCCAAATTTTATTAAATGACATTTAAACATGCCATGTACTTAAGATTCTATATAAATATGTTTTTATACCCTACACTAAGAGTGAAAGGGTATATTCAGTTTGGTACGCCGTTTGTAACACCCTGAAAAAAGCATCTCCGGTATGGAAAAGTATATATATTCTTGATCAGCATGACCTCCTGAGTCGATTTAGCGATGTCCGTCTGTCTGTCTGTCCGTCTATCCGTCAGTCTGTCCTTCTGTCTGTCTATTGATATCACGATTACAGAAAAAGTTGAAGAGCTAGAGCAATGAAACTTTAGATTTAGATTATATATCTAAGCAGTCTGAACAAGAAAATTGGCATGATCGGTCTATTGTGACCTGAGAACCGACCACTTATGTTCAAATACCTCTAATAAAATTTACATCTACGAATCAATTTTACTGTATACGTGCTTAGGTAAACTTTTTTGGTCAAATATATATTGACATTATGCTCAAATATATGAAAATAATGTTTTCCCACGAAACGACTTGTGGTTCCCAAAAAAAAATCGAATTTCGGTACATATACCCATTTGTAAATATGGGTATCAAATGAAAGAAAATTCTTCAGGGATGGAAAGTTTGTAGTTATTTTCGGTATTCGTATACCCTGGTGACATATATATCACTTTGAATGGTAACCACACATATGTGTAGGGTATTTATAGTCGGCTTAGACCGACTATAATTTTGATAATCCTAACTATCATAATAACACCTACTTTAAAATTTCCTATGTGATCTAATCTTCCCAACTGGTTCTATTTCTTTTTATACGTTTTTAAAAGCCGTTTATATCGGTTTATTTCTGTTTTTCGTATAACGATTTCGGTTACGGTTTCGGTTTTTAAAATAAAACGGGTTTGAACAGATATCGGTTTCGGCTTCGGTTACGGTTTCAATCCTTGGAATAAACTAAAACGAATGAAAACATAATTTAAGAAATTTTGACAAATAAAATTTCTAAAAACAGAATACTTGAATAAATGCAAATAAAATATTAAAGTATTTTTGGCGCACTAAGTGCTGATTGTCACAACATTTAATATTTTGCTAATATCACTCATACGACTCGGATACCATAATGAAAATATTTTGTTGTTTTTTTTTGATAAAATTGCTGATGATGGGTCTTACATGGAGTTTTTTTTACGCAGAACGACAACGCAGCGTTCAGGTGATTGGCAGCACCATAATAAAATTTTATGAAATTTGGTGAAACAACATAAAAACAATATATTAGAAAAATTTCAGCTGCTCAGATCATGTGGTTTCAGAGATTTGATGCTATAAAATATGAAAAATATTTATAAAAATCACAAAAGTGGTGTTAATTAATTGAACGAAATTTAACTAATAGTGAAGCAAAATAAAACTCTATGGTCGCATATCTATATATATAAAACTCTTGGTCCGTCTGTCAGTCTGTCGGTCTGTCTGTCTGTTTGTTCCAGCATCACGTCTAAACCGCTGAACCGATTTAACTGAAATTTTGCCACAGTATACTAAGGAGTTCGGAGGGTGTCCTAGGATATATATGGGCGGGACATAGGGAAACGACATAACTCAGCACATACACAATCTAAAAAGATGAAACAATAAACTTAAATTCACCACACTAAAACTAATAATAATAATAGTTTGGCGCTACAGTCCTGTATAGAACTTCGGCCGAGCTCTCTCACCATTTTGAGCTGTGCGTGTTATATTTGTACTCAAAGTGGTGGGACCTACAGTTTATTGCCGAATCCGAACGGCGGGTTAGAGCTTTTTCATAGGCAATGATTTTACTCTCGTAGGTTTGCCATTTACTGCCGAGAGGTAGCGCGGTATAGAAAAATGTTTCTATGAAAAGATGTTGTTAGCCCCAGTCCAGGCTTGAACCGGGGACCTTTCGGCTCGCAGTCCAACGCACTAACCACTGAGCTACCGCGGCTACACCACACTAAAACTCCCCACACTAAAACTCACCACACTAAAAATTGACCATATTAAAACTCACCACACCAAAACTCACCACACTAAAACTCACCACACCAAAATTCACCACACTAAAACTCAACACACTAAAACTCAACACAATAAAGCTCACCACAATAAAACTCACCACACAAAAACTCACCACACTAAAAATTCACTAAACTAAGAATTCAACACACTAAAACTCACCACATTAAAACTAACTACACTAAAACTCATACTGGGAAAAACTCTACGGGGAAGAATTCTACCGGGAAGAGTTCTACCGGGAAGAATTCTACGGTAAAGCGTTCTATGGGGGAGAATTTTACGGCGAAGATTACTACTGGGAAGAATTCTACGGCGAAATATTCTACTGTCTGAATTATCTTTGAGAAAAGTTGTTTTGGTGGAGAGTTATTATTTGGTTACTACATTTATAAAACCAATAAAAACGTACGCAGCGAAGCACGGGCCCCTGATATAAAAAATAATAATAATGTTTTTTTATATTAATAAAATCGCTTTATATCTATGAATTCACAAAATCTTGGCACGAGTCGTGCACGGGTCCAGCTAGTTAAAGATAAAAGATGGCTTAAAATGACCATACCATCTTAATTAAATAGTGGATTTAAACAATTTATGCTTCAAATCGACAAATCTCAAAAATTCACATTTTTATTTATTTCATGAGGATATATCGTCGTCGTTTAGTGAAAAGTCGTTAAACTTGTCAAAAAAATTAAGGTACTTATGCCACTTTAACTGATTTAAGTTGCAGAAGTCCACGGAGTTCTACATCTTACAAAGATATTAAAAATATCATATTAAGTAAATATGAAAAATCACTAATTACAAATTCAGTTCAGTGAAAATTATTCAAGTTCACAATAATCCCTTAAAGAGTGTCCATTCACGAACATTTTGGGCCTAAACTATAGATGAAGATCTACATGGGCATTCCTTGTCAAACATTTACGTAGGACTTAGTGATTTTTCACATAACGGCAATCGTCCAAATCTGTATAAAACCGCCCTAAGTCCACACAAATGCTTAGATTTAAATGAATTTTGGATAAAATGATAATATTATGCAATTAAAATCATATACCGTTGTTGTAGCTTTGTTACTGCATATATGGGTCTTAAAGACTTTTCACTGAATGGTAATCGTCGACATCTGAAAAAAATCGTCCACAAAAATGACGGAATCTAAATGATTTTTGGATTAAATGATATTTATTACGATATTTTTTCATATCCAATTAAAAATAAAATCAAATACCATAATTTGCATACACTGGAGCACCATTACTCTGTATATAGGACTTAGTTTCACTTGCACTCAAAAAAGTAATGCAAGGCATTAGCCTCACTTTTCGAATTTATAATTGATCAAAGCCCTGCGAACCGACCGTAACGCCCACCCACAATTTCTTCAACACAAAAGATGTTATTCAGCATGAATTTTTGTGAAATTTTTATCTGACCATTGAGGAACTGAAGGTATTAGTTTTTCATACGGCTAAGTTAAGTAGTATCACCACACATAATATTTTCGGATCATCGACAAGTCAAAATATGAGTATAACCTAGTACCATTTTCTAATCTGTTTTTATTATTGAGAATGCAACATACATTTTCAGAATCAATTTATATCAAAATAAAATCTGTATATTGTCGGTACAACTATTCAGAATTATCAAAACTATCAGTAACTGGTTACATAAAAACTTTCATAAGGAGAAATTAAATTTGTTTAAAAATTTTATCTATAGTAATGTATTAAAAATATAAGATATAAAATAACAAGGTTAATAATTCATTATTTTAAGTTTTAAATGAATACTGCATTCAAGCACCCCGAGATTATAACAACCAACCCCTTTTTTCATTCAACACTTTTTGCTCATCACTGAATGTCGGTGCAAATTGTGGATCAGGTGAATTCAACGCTTGTTATAGACACACTCACCTATTGAAAGAACATCTGCAACACGTACGTGCGAATAGCTAACGAATCCAAATAACAACTACAAAAAGAATGAATTTCGTGCATTTTTATTGCAGCAACCCTGTCAGTAAAACATATGGTGTAATCCACAACTTGTTCAAAATGGCAACACATTTTCTTCACTAAGGAAACGCAATGGGGAGTGGAACGAAAAACCACAGAACAAAAAAATGTTGGTATTAAGTCAAAATGCAGAGACGCTATGCATTCTAACTGTTTATTGAATAAAAAGTAATTTAAATCTCTAAAAAATATATATAGCTTGGGGTAAAGTGAGATGCATTTTGTTTTCCTCCAATAAAGTACATTAGATTTTTTTGTAATTCTTTTGATGGGTCTTCCATAGATTGGTGCATGATCTAACTTTTTACATTACCAAAATGTCATTAATATGCATTTTAATTGATTTTTGGTCGATTTCTCAAAACAGCTCAATTTCGGCCTTGTTGAATATGTTGGGGTAAAGTGGGAAATTTTTAAAATGCTATTTTAGTCTTTTTTTTCTTGTTTTGTCTTTTTCATAACAAAGTCAAGTATATTAAAAACAAAAAACATTACAAAAAGGTAATAAAAATTGAATGGTAATGCATGAAAAAAATAAGGAAAAAAAGTTTCAGTTCATAAACATCTGTGTAATTATGTTAAGAAAAAATGAAAAAAAAAAATGGTGCAGTTACTCTTCGTCAGAAATTTCTTTTTGTTCATACCGTCTTTATTAAAAACGATAAAAATTCTCACTTTTTTATAGCGAACATTTAAAAATCATAGCACCTTAAAAAAAACTTTTAAAAACATTTTATGTCACTTCTTCTCGAAATGCAATAAAAAAATTTTAATTGGATTATAAACATTGATAAAAGAAGTTCATGACATATTAAAAAGCACTTGACAATTGTTTTTATTTTTCTAAATACAACAACATGTGCACAAATTGCCATTTCCCACATTATCCCATGTCCCACTTTACGCCATGTCCCACTTTACGCCATGTCCCACTTTAGCCCATATTCCCTTATATTTAATAATATATCGTCATTGTAGAACGAAAAGTCACCAAATACATTTTCAAAATGCCAAATATTTATTTACAAAAATGTTTATATATCTATCAATTTCCAATCGATAACCTCAATTCTTTTACCACATGATAAGAAAATGTAAATCTATCAATTTATATGTCAACTTTTAAGATACATCAATTACTTTTTATAATATTAATCAACAAAGTCGAAATTTAAGTTTTTCGTAAAAATGTATTTGGTGACTTTTCGTTTTACAACGACGACATATAAAAAATATATTTAATAATTTATGGTGAATATTTTAAAAATATATACATATATATTTTTAAACTTTAGTAAGTCTTTTATATAATTAATTATTTATTCAGGCTCTATGTTCTCTTTTTATACAACTTTAAAAACATTAGTCGACCTATTTATAATAAGTAAAGACAGACATTCTTTCCCACCCTTTTCTTTTTTTAACACAGTGCATTCAAAGTGGCTTTAACAGTGCATGTACACTGAAACAAAACTCATTAATAACAGAGCTGTAAAGGTTGGATTACAATTGCTTTTGATTACGATTACTAAAGAATCGTTATCAAAAATTTTGATTACGATTCTTAGTAGTCGTAATCAAAAATTTTGATTACGATTAGAAATAATCAAAAAGTAATTTAATTCTTAGTACATTTTTTAATTATTTTCACGACTACTTTAAAATAATCAAAAACTAGTAATCCGACTACTTTTTTTTGATTATTTGAAAATAAGAATCGTAATCAAAATTTTTGATTACGATTCTTTAGTAATCGTAATCAAAAGTAGTCGTAATCCAACCTTTACAGCTCTGCTTAATACTATAAACATTGTGTGCTTTAAAATGAATTGCAATAATGGTAGTATTTTTAATCAGTTTTTGAAAAACATCAATTACAAGATCACGGCGATTTAATATGTAAATATCGTCAGAAATAAATCTTTAGTTACAAAAAAAGCAAGGCAATCAGCCCTATCGTGAATCTCGGGAGAATATTTGATTCCCCCGAACGTATAACTCTCGGGAATCAAATCCTCCAATTGTGAAATTCTCACGAATTGAAATTCTCCCGAATTAAATTCGAATTCCAATAAACAACATTCGCGAATAAACTGTCAATAAATAAAATTCATATTTGTTGTTAAAAATTAAATTGTTCATATAAATACGAATAGCACTGTATTGGGTTTCTTCTTTTCTAATGTGACCGAACTTATCCATGTGACCTAACCTTCCCAACTCGTTTTTCTTATAAATTAAATTACTTTAAATATGCGCACCCTTTTTTATACCCTACACTAAGAGTGAAAGGGTATATTCAGTTTGGTACGCCGTTTGTAACACCCAGAAGAAAGCATCTCCGGTATGGAAAAGTATATATATTCTTGATCAGCATGACCTCCTGAGTCGATTTAGCGATGTCCGTCTGTCCGTCTGTCTGTCTGTCCGTCTGTCTGTCCGTCTGTCTGTCTGTCTGTCTGTTGAAATCCCTAAGACTTTTAAAATTGAAGAGCTAGATAAATGAAACTTATAACTTAGATTACTAATATACCTACGCTGTATGTGCGAAAAAATTGGCGAGATCGGTCCATGGTGACCTATGATCCGACCACTTATGTTCAAATACCACATATAAAATGTACATATAAAGATCAATTTTTATGTATACGTGCTTAGGTAAACTTTGTTGGTCAAATATATATTGACATCATGCTCAAATACATGATAATAATGTTTTCCGGCGAAAAGACTTGTGGTTCACAAAAAAAAAAATCGAAATTCGGTACACCTACCCATTTGTAAATATGGGTATCAAATGAATGGAAATTCTTCAGCGATTGAATGTTTGTAGTTATTTTCAGGATTCGTATACCCTAGTGACCTATATATCACTTTGAATGGTAACCACACATATGTCGGCTTAGACCGACTATAATTTTGATAATCCTAACTATCATAATTACACCTACTTTAAAATTTCCCATGTGATCTAACCTTCCCAACTGGTTATTTATTACATACAAACTAGATCGTAGTACCCTAAAAATTCAGAACAAATAAGCAAAAATAGCAAATAAGGGTACTCAAATTGTCTTATGATATGCAGTTTTTTCTTCATATTTTCAACCCAAATGACCACTTAATCACTTTAAACTGACCGAAAATTATTACATAAACAAAGTCGATTTTGACCGACTAAAGTACCACAATTATTACTACTTAATGTCATTACATCAAATATTTAAATATCCGTATTGACAATATTTACAATGTAACAGCGATTTCAGGTAGCACTTCAACTAAATGGAGCATTATTTCTAATTGCTACTAGGTTTTGAGGGAATTTAGAATAAAATTCCCATTTTTTTACACTGCCAATCGCTAGATTTTCACGTTCATACTTTTTACAAGTTTCAAAATCATTGCCGATAGAAGATTATTCTATATGGGAACAAATTCGTGGGAGTTTGCATCCATAATTGGAGCAATGGGAATGGAGCATCGAATTCGTGGAAATTTGCTTTCACGATAGGGCTATATATGAACTTGGATTTTTTTTAGGTACTCTAAAAGTTTTCCTTATATTAATTATTTATATAAAATAATGCAATTCATTCCGATAAAAAAAAAAATATATATATATATACCTAAGTATTAAAGATGACTAAAAACCAGTTGGGAAGGTTAGATCACATGGGAAATTTTAAAGTAGGTGTAATTATGATAGTTAGGATTATCAAAATTATAGTCGGTCTAAGCCGACTATAAATACCCTACACATATGTGTGGTTACCATTCAAAGTGATATATAGGTCACTAGGGTATACGAATCCTGAAAATAACTACAAACATTCAATCGCTGAAGAATTTCCATTCATTTGATACCCATATTTACAAATGGGTAGGTGTACCGAATTTCGATTTTTTTTTTTGTGAACCACAAGTCTTTTCGCCGGAAAACATTATTATCATGTATTTGAGCATGATGTCAATATATATTTGACCAACAAAGTTTACCTAAGCACGTATACATAAAAATTGATCTTTATATGTACATTTTATATGTGGTATTTGAACATAAGTGGTCGGATCATAGGTCACCATGGACCGATCTCGCCAATTTTTTCGCACATACAGCGTAGGTATATTAGTAATCTAAGTTATAAGTTTCATTTATCTAGCTCTTCAATTTTAAAAGTCTTAGGGATTTCAACAGACAGACAGACAGACAGACAGACGGACAGACAGACGGACAGACAGACAGACGGACATCGCTAAATCGACTCAGGAGGTCATGCTGATCAAGAATATATATACTTTTCCATACCGGAGATGCTTTCTTCTGGGTGTTACAAACGGCGTACCAAACTGAATATACCCTTTCACTCTTAGTGTAGGGTATAAAAACTTTTGAAGGAGTATAAAGCCCCATGTTTTATATAATTGCTCGTCGAGGAAAAATTATTTATATTGTAGAGTACAAAAAGAGGATTATTAACTATGCTAGAAATTATGTTCGGGAAAACATTAAATATTTAGTGATATTTATATTGGTTACGTTAACCTACGTTTATATTCGTTTTTCATTTATTTTATTTGTGTTAAACATTAGACATCTGCACAAATATGCCCTACTGCTCTCTACAGTATTGAGTGCATTTTGCAATGACAGTCTACTGTATTATTGTGAAGTCTCTCTGAGCGACTTCACTGCAGTATTTGTTTCATTGGTGTCGAGTACTGTCAACCCATTTTGTTTTCAAAACATTCAATGTTTTGAAAAACAAAAGCTCCTGACACCTCTGTCGCTGAACATGCAACGAATACAGTGAGGGAAGCGAGTGAGCGCAACGAGTAAAGAGTGGGAAGACGAACAATTTAAAACAACAACAAAACTCGCGGTGTTCGACGAAAATAATGTTCCTGTCGGTTTATAAAAAATACAACAAAAATTATTTAAAAAAAAAATGTTAAAAAAATGTTAAAATGTCAAAAACAACGCATTGGTCTAAAATCAATCTCAAAAAAAAAAAAAACTAAAAAAAAAATATTAAATAATGAAATAATGTTGTTCGATAATTAAAAAACATAACATAAAATATTATATTATTTTTTTATTCCCTTTGCTTTTTCCAGTATTTCAATATTAATTAAAATTCTTTAGAGTAAGAATGAACAAAAAATGTAAAATGCACTGAGTACTCAGTGTCATAAGCAGTTCATTTCAGTATTGGAATTTATATTGCAAATCATTATAGACGTCTTCACTACAGCGACGTTTTGTTTTATGTTTGGTTTTGACAGTACTTGGTGTTTTGTTATTGTGAGCAACACATTCATTTGATTTTCAAGCATAGTGTCGGGGACTGTCAATTTTTTGAAATAAAGTAAATGGCTTAAAGTAGGTTTCAAATGCATTTGAGCAGTTGTCTATTAAACATCATATCGTCATTATCATGCCAAAGGGGCGAATATATAATTTTAGACATTTGCTTTTTTTACATTTTTGAATGTAGTTTTTCCTCAAGTAGACTGTGCCAAAACCATGTGTGATTTTGTTGGATATTTCCAGCGACAAAAGTCAAAACCAAAAGAGCGAATTCGATAAATTGGAATAGTTGTGATTTTATCATTGGCAAGAAAATTGTTTGACAAATTATTTTTAAATAGCTGCTCTAAAATCAAACAATTAATGTCTTAAATCACTATTTTGTCTTGCACCAATAAAGAGTTATAACTAAACGAGTTGGGAAAGTTAGGTCACATGTGTAAGTTCGGTCACATGGGGCGGATTTTTATAGTCGGTCGGGCCCGACTATGGAATACCCTACACCTTTGGTGTAGATATTAATGAGGAATATTTAATTGTATATCTTAATTTTAAATGAACCTCCCCACCCTCAGAATATTATTCATATATCAGAAATAAATTAAAAAAATTATATAAAGTATAAAAAACTAAAAAAAAAATTGAAAAATATAATTGGGCGGACCACGCCTATATTTAAAATTTTGAAAGGCTAATTTTTATAGATTTGATTTTTATAATTTACGGATCAAATTTCCACTGAAAACCCGGGAAATAATGAAAAAAAGTGGGCAGTTCCTACGGGTAAAATATATTGAGACGAAATTTCATCGCATTCTGATCAGTATTATTCTGTATTCGGACAGCAAGACAGCAAGACAGCAAGACGGACAGACAGACAGACAGACAGACAGACAGACAGACAGACGGACATGGCTAAACGAACACGGGTAGTGATGCTGATCAAGAATATATATACTTTTCCATACCGGACACGCCTCCTAAGGGGCGTTACAATGTATGCACAAAGTTAATATACCCTGTACCTCATAGGTGTAGGGTATAAAAACAAAAATATTTGAGTTTTGATCAGGATATAGCCTCACAAAATCCGTATTTATGATTCAGTAAGTTGTCCAAATCCAAATATAATTTATATACGTTATACTAATTGATAAAGAACCCAAAACAACAAAAAATATTGAAAAAAAAAATTTACTAATTTTTAAAGCACTCTAAATTTTAAAATTTGATTTCCCAACATTTTTAAAAATGCACATTCGTCCATTGGCATGACATTGACGATAATATCAGTGTTCGATTCTCGGTTTTATATTTTCTTTATACACCCAGAAAAAAATACTATATAAATAATAGTTTTTTACTATTAAAAATAGTCAATAGGATAAATTATTATTTTAATCGGAAAATACCATTAAATACTAGAAAATACCATGACATTGCCATTGGTTTATATGAAAAGATTTATTTTTGTATACTATAAAATTAGTAACAGTCCTATTGACCAATTTTAATGGGATTTAGGGGAATTTTTTTCTGGGTGCATCAGCAAATTGATGGCATACAATATTTGTTAAAGTGTGTGTACTGCCGCTAAAAATAAACATCACATTTATTTAATTGTGATTTCATTGTACCGAACATACATATATTTACATTTAATACAAAATAAATTTGTGAGTGCTACTGAGTGCTCCTAGAGTAGGCAGCGTTGTCATACTATTTCTTTTATTTTATAAATTCATTGTCACCCAATAACAGTCACGATTAACCAAATACATATAATTCATATAACGTTTTTTTAATATTAGATGTTTTTTAATATTAGATGTGGTAGCCGCGATAGCTCAGTAGTTAGTGCGTTGGACTGCGAGCCGAAAGCTCCCCGGTTCAAGCCTGGACTGGGGCTAACAACATCTTTTCATAGAAACATTTTTCTATACCGTGCTACCTCTCGGCGGTAAATGGCAAACCTACGAGAGTAAAACATTGCCTATGAAAAGCTCTCACCCGCCGTTCGGATTCGGCAATAAATTGTAGGTCTCACTACTTTGAGTACAAATATAATACGCACAGCTCAAAATGGTGAGAGAGCTCGGCCTAAGTTCTTATAGGACTGTAGTGCCAAACTATTATTATTATTATATGATTACATTCAAGAGTATTTAAACAAATTATTTTCCTTTAAATATCGAAAAATCTGCTTATATCCAATTTAACATCCAAGTTGTAAGAATTCAATAAAGAAAATATCAAAATGATAAAAAAATACTTATTCTGGTTTCATTAAGGATATTCATTGCACTTCGTATCTACTGCTTATATGCGTATGTCTTAAAAATTATAAGTTTATGATATAGAATACTTACGAAATATGCATATACGCAGGCGATACAAATTGAACTGAATACCCTTATTATTTCTATTTCTAACGAAACGCAACGTGTATTTCTTCTACAAGAAAAATTAGTGGCCAGTATTAAAACGCAGGATAGAATAAAAACATAGCTTAATTTGACTCCGACAGTTCTAGTAAAAAATCAATTTGTATTTATGACTCAATTTTCTATAGTGGGGAATATTACAATTAACGATAATCTTAGTAAACACACAGTGACTGTAACAGTTTTAATACTTGTACCACAATCATGCTATAAAATAAAAACTTTTGGTTTTCTAGTGTATCTATTTATGAAAAAAGTTATATATGAAAACGCAAAGTGTAGCAAACTTACTTTGTCTGGGGGAAAATATATATTTTATGCACCTCGCAAAAGATGCAACGTATGCGCGCCACATCAGGCATTGCCAAGTGCGGTGAAGACGTAAAGAACAGTGCCAGGGGAACACAAATTGAACAACAATTTCATCAAATAACCATGAACGATGTTGAACAACGCAATGCAAACTTTTGCGCGTTACCACGAATATTTGGCAAGCGCTGCATTTGGAAGAAACCAACCCTGATAGCGCAGCGCAACATAGCACTGAGTGCAATCCACTTAAGCGTGAGTGCATCTCGAGCTCGAACTCATTTGGAACAATACGTTTTCGTTCCTTGGACATCCTTGATGAAACAGATTCTCTCAATTGCCACTCACGTTAGCAGCAACACAGTAGGTACTTGGATTAAAAATGAAATTCGTACAAATTAAAAAAAACAAAAAACACGAAAAGAAGACGAAAAACAAACACTGATTTACACCTTCGCCAGAACGAACAACGAACGCATCCTGCAGGAGGATATCAAAATTAAAAGCAATGCGCAAAAAAGCACCATTAGCAACGTTAATGAAAAGCTATCAGTGGTATATCCGCTGCGCACTTCAACACACAGACACCTTATTTCATGACTCACATGCACATGTCTGTCTGTCTGTCTGTCTATATGTCTATATGATGGCAGCGCTGCGATAGCGCCTTTGCTTCAGTCCTTTGCTCACTTCATTTTGCCTCGGTTGACAGTTGAACAATCGAATTAGATGAGAGATTCCATTGAGGACATTCGCCGTCATCCGACAGATGCGGGTTGTCTCACTTACACTCGCACGTTACAATTTTCCCGCCAAAAACTTCCATTTCATTGCATTTTGAAACGAAACTTCTCGACAATCACATCGTTTAAATGTCTTTAATTTGTGGTAATCGCATTCTTATCTCGTATCCACTGTCACTGAGCCCAGCATTAGCAGGGCAGCATCCGCATCCGGTTCGAGAACACTTCCGCCCTCTGTCTGTCTGTGTCTGTCAACAAAGTGTGTGTGTGTATCTCGACATCCGTGTGGCTAAATTGGTTTGGTCTCAAGTCAATGTGTCTGTCAGAGTTGCCGTCATTAATTAACTCATTACAAGGACATGAATGCCGAAATCATTACAATGCCTGAAAAAATAGTGAAACATATTATTTCAAATTTCAAATTTTATATAAAAGAAAATCTCTTTAAATATAATTTAAACATTATCGTTATCATAAACATTAACTTTTATACATTGCGTGCAAATCACAACCGGAAGTCCAAACCTTTCGTTTCAATGTCTTCTTCGTGTCAACCGATAATAGAGACGTGCAACACCTCAAAGTCGCATAGCCACATCCTTAATGATGACACCATGCGATAATGAAATTCAGTCACCAGGTGTTTCGGTGACAATTTTAATCAGCTTAAATGGCTCACTTCGTGCAGATAACCATACAATGGAACTGACAAAATGTGTGGGTAATAATACACAACAATCGAAGCAGAAACTTAATTAGATTTTTATTTAAACTGTCTGTTGATTGTCTTTTGATACCGCCCCCATCAAAAAGTTCACCTTCGCATAATCAATTAGGGCAAGGCGGTCTAACAGTTTAATTTAGTTCTAATATTTATTACATTTTACTTAAATTTTACATCCTGGTTGCATTATAAAATATCATTTCAAAATTTATTTTTTTAATTTATAAATTTTTTCATATATCTCTTGCACAACTTAATTAGAACGTTATAAATTATAAATTAATTTTAGTAATTGTACTTATCATTATATGTAAAATTACACAATGGTTTGGTAAAACAAAGCTGCTCTACTTATATCCCAATAATATAATGAAAAAAAAAACCACAAACATTTAGAAACAATTTTGGGGGTTAATTCACTTTTTGATTGCTGCTTTATTTTTAGCTTTTTTATTAATTAAAAATATCCTTATTTTGTCTCAGTGAAATCCCAGTGAAATTTGTATTACGATGTTATTTTATTTACATTTTTTAGGGTGTTCTTGCATTTTATTTGGAGGAACTACATACCCAGTTGATAATATGTTACTTACATCCATCGGTAGTCTCCTACTCATTTTGTAGCTACGAGTAATCAGAATTTACTATGCCATCTCCTAGCTTATTTTACCTGCACTCAAAATAATTTCTACGATATTTTACGAAATATTTTTTCGTAATTGTTAATTTCATAAAATAAACGAATAATTCGTAGAATACACGAAAAATTTGTAATTTCTATTTTTTTTTCTCAAATTATATATTACGAACGATTCGTACATATATCACGAATCAATATTCGTAAAATTAAAACAACAACAAAACTACGAATATTTCGTTTTAATTACGAAACTTTCGTTATATTAGTTTCTATTACAACTTTTTCACGAAAGAATTAAATACTTTACGAATGAGTTTTACATTTTACGAATAAATTACTAAACTTTCGTAAATTTTGAGGCTATATGTAAAATTTTACGAAACATTCGTGTATTTACGAATCATTATTAAAAAAGAAATCAGCGGCGTCAAACAGCAACTTGGAGCTGCATTTAGTTTTTATTGGTATCACGATCACAATCGCTAGCAGATAGTTTTAAATAAAAAAAAGCTTTAAAATGTATTCTGTGTTAGTTCTGTTTGTGTGAAAAGTTCAAAAATGTCATATTTCTAATTTTTCCTATTTTTGCGAATCGTCATTTTTATCGTTAGTTTTTTTTTTAACAAGGTATTCGTGTATTTTACGAAAGATTCGTAAAATGTTTCATATGTTTCATAATTGTACGATAGCTATCATCAAAAGTACGAATACTTTCGTATAATGTACGAATATATGTAAAAAGGTGCACATATATTCAACAAATTACGAATCTTTCGTATTATGACTATTTTTGTATTTTGTGAAATGAGCACCGTCTGATTCCAAAAATTCTAAGTTCTAAGATTCAAAAAAATGTCTGTGAATATGTTTACCAGATATCGGTCAATGAACTTTTAATCAAGCTTTGAAAAAGGTGGTTACGTATACTTGCGAATATCACGCCCACTTTTAGATTACGTGTATTTTTAAAATTCCTTTTAAATTTAATAACTATATCTTAACGAGATATGGATTCTCAGAATGCGAACTCATATCTCGTATTTCGCCACCGTCTACGTGGACCGATATGATTCTTGCCAGAACTACAACATTTGGATAAGTATTTTTATACCCTAAAATAAGAGTGAAAAGGTACATTAAATTTTGTACGCCGCACAGTGGGGCAGGTAGTACCAAAAGTTGGCGAAAACCTCAAATTGTGTAATTTTTAGAAAAATGAGATTGGCTAATATTGTATGAAAATTTAATAATCAACATTTAGATGTAGATTTTTAAAAGTGGGCGTACAACTGAAATAATTAAATTAATATATGTTGAGAATTACGGGAGCTGCAAGTGATGCAACTTTATCGCAGAATGTTTTCGTTAATATAATGCAGTTCTCGAAATTTCATCCTGATTGGACAAGTGGCCGTGGTACCTCCTAAATAAGAAAAATTTTCAAAGGGTCATACATATATTGGAAATTAATAGTGATGAAACTTTGTAATATACAGTTTTTCGTTTGTCCAAATTTGTCCAAATTGATTGTACAAGTGGGTGTGGTACCTCCCATATAACCAAAAATTGTTTATATTGTTAATATTAGTATAATGATCGGTCGCTGAAATGTGAATAACTCCGAAAAAGCAACATTTTCATTAGTGTTTTAAAAAACATAATATATTTACTAAGTAACAATATAATCTGTTTTGCAGGAGCGTGCTCGGAAAAATAATTAAAAAAAAAAATGAATTTACTACAGTATTTTTTCTTTCTAGAGTATGAAAATTTACTATAACTTTAATATTGCAAACGCTTTATAGATACCATATATGGCTGCATTACAAAAAAAATAGTTTGTATGGTTTTTAAAATAAACGTTTTAAAATATCGATCACAATATTTTTTCTTGCAATTCTTGCGAAAAATTGTCTGTGTTTGAGAGAGTGTGGGGAAAAGTTGTATACATATAACATAAATTGAGTGATGCCACATTGTAGGCAATTTAATTTACTATACAATGAAAAAAAAATTAGTGTCTAAGGTCAATTTGACTATTGAGGTTTTCGCCAACTTTAGGAACTGGCTGCCCCACTGTGCGCCGTTTGTAACACCCAGATGGAAGCATATCTGGTATGGAAAAGTATATATATTCTTGATCGGCATGACCTCCTGAGTCCGTATGTCTGTCTGCCTGTCTGTCGAAATCACGATTACAGAAAAACTATATTAGGTAAGTCAATACAACTCATAATTCAGACCTTAATCTAGATATATATCTACGCTTGGCATGAGCGGTCAATTGTGATCTGTGAACCTACCAATTATGTTCAAATATCTCATATGAAATGTACATCTATAGAAGAATTATACTTTATACGGTCTTAAGTGAATTTTTTGACCTAAGCGCCACTTTAAATGTTGACTACACACATTTTCACATATGTGTAGGGTAGTTATAGTCGGCTTATATTGATCATAACTTTCATAATTATTACTAACATCACACTAATTATCACAATTTCCTTTCTTCAAAATTTTGAATGTGACTTAATCTTAATCAGTCGACGAACTTAGTTTTTCTTAGAATCTTCATAACTTCAAAACGGTCGGTTCTAGAGGTGAGGCACATTTTATAGTGATTTTAAAAGAATTACTTTCTCAATTACTCACTCAAGTCGTTTCAGAGAAATCAGTTGTCGAACTTTGTTTTTCCTAAAACCTTCACTACTTTTAACGGAGCGTCCTTTCAAAATTTGGTACCCTAGTTACCCAAATTCGTTAATTGTAACTAGAAATGGTTATATTTTTAATTTATTTCGGTCCACTAGGCACCAAATATTTTAAAATATGTTACAATAATAACAAATTCGAATCAAATAAAATTAAATTAAAAATTATGAAAATATTTGGAATCAATCTACTTTGAATTAGTTACAACTCTGTCCCTTGTGAGTTATTTAGTTTATTTGGTTGTGGATCATAATATGAAATAAATTTATGTGCATTATTTAAATTAACGATTATTGTCTATTTAGTGCATATTTAATGCTTTTTAAAATAAAATTAAAGTTGAGTAATTCTTGAAATGTTAATACCAATACCTAATTTAGTTGATTCATTTTTGTTATGTAATTTTCAGATGCATAATATGTACCACCTTTTTTTTTGGTTACATTTCTAGCAAAGCTTAGATAATATAGTAGCCTTGTTGAATAAAACTGCACTTTGAACTTTTAAACTACGAAGCTTGCAACGTAGCAACATTTGCTGCTAAGTGTTAAGGTTTTAAATAACCTGAAATTTTCAAAAACTAATACAAAGTAAAAAAAAAAACAGCTTCACAACTGAGCCACATGACTGGCAACATCAGGACATACTTATATAACTTTGGAAATGATCAAGCCTTTGAAATATATATTTTTTGTAAGCAAATTAAGTTTTTTGTCTCGCACTGGACGCACCATTATACGATGTTGCCACAGGATAAAACTGATGCTAATGTTCGCTTACGTTGGTTAAGTTTTCATTATTTTTTTTTCCATTCGCATCATGACGTTATTTTTTGGTGTTTATGTTTTAAGTTTTTTTTGCCCTGATTAACTCTGAACAGTGATAGGAAATGTTCTCGCTCAAATTAAGTACATTAACTTTAAAAATGGCTCAGTTGACTACAATCTTTTTATTTTCAGATTTTTAAATAATAAATGAGTGCATTAACTATAATAATAAAAATGGAATTCAATAATTTATATTAATAGTGTCAACTTAGATGCGTAATTCTTTGTTTCATGATGTGTATTTACTAGATATTGAGAATTAAGATCTTCGTCTGAATAAAAGTCTACTGAAACTTATTTTAAAAAATATATATATCTTGTAAAATTTGCAAATTTTGATTAAACACCAATTAAAAGAAACTGTTCGCAAAACGCGAAATCCATTAAGCAATTTAGGAGCGCTCTGAAATTGGAGTCATAAAAGTGACCAATTTTTGAATATTTTATAAGCCCTCAGAAAAAAGACTCGTAAAAGTATCTCATTTAAGACTAATTTCGGAGCTCATAAAAGAGTAATATTTAGGAGCCCTCAATAATTAAACTCCCAAAACTTCAAATTTTAATTTATTTCTGAGAGCTCAGAAAAAGGACTCAAAAAAGTTCTATATTGTAGAATGTTTTACGAGCGCTCCAAAACGCTCATTCGTGAGCGCTTCTTTATGAGTCCTTTTAAATAAAACTCATATGAGCATTCTATTTAAGAGTTTAGGAGCACTCAGAAAAGGAAATCATAAAATTGTCTTATTTATGCTGACTTTAGGAGCCAACTGTTTAAATAAAATTGATATACTATATTCGTATTGAATTTGAAATCAAATAAAAATTCATTTTATTAGCGTAAGTTCATCAGATAAACATACATATTTCATGGATTTATTTGATATTGATGCATTTTCTCTCGGATATCACGACTAAGAAAAACATGCCGAACGTACGATGTTGGGATTAATTAAAAACACTTTGTATATTTTTAAAATCTTTGAAAATTAAATAATAACGGTGTCTAAAACGTACTTAAAATGGTGCCCTCTACCCAGTAGTCGAAAAACTTTTTGTGATCTATTTATTGCTCAGCAGTTTTAAAAGTCTCATAAATATATGGAGTTTTGGGCTCATGAAAAGGTGCCCACCACCCAGGGGTCGGAAGCCTTTTTGAGCACTTTTAAGTGCTCATATATGAGGGGAACACTGATAAATATGACACATTCAGGAGTCTTACAAGATTCAAAATGTCGAACAGAATTATTTGTCAAAAAGCGTCACAAATTCCAGTGATAGCATTTTTTGAATTAAAAAACAAAAACGGTGACAAATAAACAAGACAAAAAAGGTTTATCTCAGGAATTTTTGCCGCTTTTTGACAAATTCATTAGGTTAGGGTAGGTTTGGATTCTAATTTTCAAATTGACTCTCATTCTCTCATATCTATACATCATTTTTCGTAAGACAATAGCAAAATAAATTTTGTTCCCAGTAAATTTCAAATTCCCCTACAGAACACGGATGACTATACCGGGTCTTCCCTAATAAACAAAATGTCCCAAAGAAATTTAGAATATTTCAAAAAGTCCTAGTATTAATTAATGTTTAGATAATAAAGTTTACTTGCGTAAGTATTTTCTGTTTGATATCATTCTACTCTTTAAAGTCAGGAATAGTTTCAGATATTTCCTAAACCAACATAGTGTTTTTTTTTTTGAGTTGTTTATATTACTGCTGACACTTCCGGCTAAGTTCTAGATTTGCAACTCGACTGACACTTGCGCATTTCTATTTTTGTTTTTTATTTATTCGTTGTGCTAGTATTTTAAACTTGGTAGTATTTCCTTCATATATTTTTCATGATATGCGAGCAGAATAGAAGTACAACAAAACCAAAAACTCATACTGCAATGTTTATGCATAGACAGAGAGGCAGACAGACCGATGCTACAAATCCTGCTGCAGTCCGCCGCGTCAGAGTCGTCGTAAATATGATCTCAAGTATTTCCACTACCGGTCACTGTTGGAAATTCAGCAACAACAACAACAAGCAAAAAAGCCAACTGTGAATTGAATTCAAAAGTTTACAAGTCGCGGCGCAAAAGTACCCTGCTGTGATGCGCTGCTCCTGCCACTCCTTCATGATGATCATCATCATCCTAGTGTTCCGCATGAAATGGACGACGACCAAGTTCCGTACCTCCGAGTATTCCGCTTCCGTTAGCGCGTCATCTTAGAGATTAACACCATCGCAGTGCAATGAAAAGTGTGCCGAAGAAAAGTCCAAGCATAAAACTCAAATGAAGTTTTGCGTTTTTGTTGCCGCCAAAATAAAGTTGAACCATATCGCATTGCATTGCATTGCATCACATCGCATCGTATCGCGTCACAGTGCGACGCATCACGTTGTCCGGTGTCCTGTGAGAGTCGAGGGCTGTCGCTTCCTTCGCTATGCAAGATGCCATGTGATGAAAAAAAACACAAAAAAAAATGAATACAAACACAAACAACAACTAGAAAGTGAGTGAGTGGACATTTTGGGACCAGCGTACAAAAGTTTTGCTCTGGGAAGCGGAATCTGTGCAGACTTCTTTTGAGCGAAGCTTCCTTCGGCTGCTTTCCGTTTCGCAGAAAGTTTTTGCTGTTATTGTTGTTGTCCGCTAAATAATTCAGCAGTTCTTGCATTTTGCAAAGCAAACTCCGGAACACGTTGTTGACCCCTCCAGACTTTCTGCAAGGAATTTAAAATTAATCAGTTTGAGGTTTTTATATTTGTCTCAACGACAACATGACACTCGAGATGAACAGATTAACACATTTTTAGCAGTCAATTTTGGAATGTTGGCATTACTAAAATAGAGCAAATAAACCGTATACATTTTAAAACTATATACTTACTTTCTATGCGCATCTTCTCTAATTGCATTACATTTATAATATATGTACCTACAATATAAACATCTATGCTAAAAACTAAATCATCATAAGCTGAAAAAATATTTTTCACTTGCATCTACTTTTTATGATTTGCATGGAATCTTGCGTTTCTATTCCATGAAATATATGGTACAAAAAATTTGGGCCAACGATATGTATTTCGTGAGGAATATTTAGTTGATCGTTTACAATTAATAATTTATATTTGTGGTATTCCATTCGCTTAAGAGCATTTACAAACATTGCATTATAATGTCGATGATCAGAATTGCAAAAATACACAAAAAAAAATGTTATTCTTATTCACATTACTCGAAAAAAAACAAAACTTTTTAAATTTATTATAATTTTAATTAATTCATAATACAAATTTATTAAGTATTCATAGTATTTAAGAATTTTTCATGAATCTTCCTCCTATCCGTCCAAATAAAATTTATATTTTCATTCTTATTATGTACTTTTTATTTCAATTTCAAATTCACAAGGAAAATGTTCACGAAACAATAATATAGTCTCATCAAACTCTTTGTTCAGGTGGCGAACGAATGGGTTGGCTGTGGCAGATTTGAATATAGCTTCTTCAAAATATTCTGCTTCATTAATAAAATGTAAAGAGCATTACAAATGATTCTGTTCCAGAACAAAAAAAGTACATAATTCAATCGAATTTGTGAATTTCACTTAAAGTTCAGGACTTAAAGAGTGATTTGCAAAAACAAACTAAGGGGAAGCACAGATTTATTGATCATGTCTTATATAAAATATATACTTTTATTTAATTATGAAAATCATAGAAGTTATGCAATAGATAATAGATACACCTTAAACTTAATATTTTTGCGTTTGACTGGTCATAACTTTGGTTAGATAAATCCAAATTTCAATTGGATTATTTAAAAATATTAGCTGATGTATTCTCAATAAAATACATAAATAAAATACAATAGAAATGTGATCAAAAACTAAAATCCGTAAAAAGATGTAGACCAAAAAATATAGAAAAACACGAGTATTTCCATACATTTGTTTTACGTAATAACTCAAAAACTTGATGCAATTGGAAAAAACTGATATCCATTGGATAATCATTCTTAGATCGCGGATAATTTTTTTGTGTTGTGTAATTTAAATATAATCCGAATTAAATATAAAAATTTGTTAAAAAAATATTTTTTTTTAATTTGATGGGTAAAATCTCTTATGTTCCAATACAAAATATAAATATTACAAAAACTCTAATAAATTCGGTCAATTGTCTGCAAACCGAAAGTAATCTTATTCATCTGAGATTTAAATCACAGAAGATGCAATTAAACACATTAGTTTGAATGTACTTTTATAAAATCTGTTTTGAAACATCTTGTATATCTTTGGGTGTTCTAGATACACCCGACCTTTGTAACATTTTTATACCCTACTCCAGGCATGTCAAACACGCGGCCCGCAAACATTTCTGTGCGGCCCGCGAAGACTTTTTAAATAATATAAGAAAAATATATTTTTAAGAATTGAAAATTTTTAAAAATATTTTATTATATTTATTATATTATTTATATATTAAATAACGGAGCATAATCAAGATTACCATTTATTCTTGGTTAAAAATTTATTAATTTATTTAAAAATCAATATTTTTATATTTTCCAAAATTTAATAATGAGAAATTGAGACTCGAAGACTCGAGTCTTAATTTATTTTCATAACTTTCATTTTAAATATTGTACATGGTGTTGAACAAATGGCATAATAATAATGTTTATCTTTTTTTCATCAAGTAATATTGTTTTTTATTCATAAAAAGTTAAATTTAATGAAAAGTTTTGAATTTCCCTTGGCTATAGTTCACCGGCATTTATAAAAAATATATAGTAGCGCATAGTTTTGTACGTCTAATAACGAAATGATAAATACATTATTGTTTTTGGTTCGACTATCTATATAAATAAAACTCTTGGTCCGTCTGTCAGTCTGTCAGTCTGTCGGTCTGTCTGTCTGTCTGTATGTCTGTCTGTCTGTCTGTCTGTCTGTCTGTCTGTCTGTCTGTCTGTCTGTCTGTCTGTTTGTTCCAGCATCACGTCTAAACCGCTGAACCGATTTAACTGAAATTTTGCCACAGGATACTAAGGAGTCCGTAGGGTGTCATAGGCTATATATGGGCGGGATTGGACAAAGGGGCGTGGTACCTCCATACAACCTAAACTTTCAAAACGACATAACTCAGCACATACACAATCTAAAAAGATGAAACAAAAAACTATAATTCACCACACTAAAACTCAACACAATAAAGCTCATCACACTAAAACTAACCACACTAAAAATTCACCACACTAAAACTCACCACACTAAAACTCACCATACTAAAAACTCACCACACCGAAACTCACCACACTAAAACTCACCACACTAAAACTCACCGCACTAAAACTCACCACAATAAAACTTACCACACTAAAACTCACTACACTAAAAATTCACCACACTAAAACTCACCACACTAAAACTCACCACACCAAAACTCACCACACTAAAACACACCACACTAAAACTCACCACACTAAAAATTCACTAAACTAAAAATTCAGCACACTAAAACTCACCACATTCAAACTAACTACACTAAAACTTCTACTGGGAAAAACTCTACGGGAAGAATTCTACCGGGAAGTGTTCTACCGGGAAGAATTCTACGGTAAAGCGGTCTATGGGGAAGAATTTTACGGCGAAGTTTTCTACTGGGAAGAATTCTACGGCGAAATATTCTACTATCTGAAAAGTTGTTTTGAGAAAAGTTGTTTTGGCGGAGAATTATTATTTGGTTACTACATTTATAAAACCAATAAAAACTTCCACAGCGAAGCACGGGCCCCTGATATAAAAAATAATAATAATTTTTTTTATATTACTATAATTATATCTATGAATTCACAAAATCTTGGCACGAGTCGTGCACGGGTCCAGCTAATTAAAAATAAAAGGACAGAAAAATAATTAAAACTTAAAAATCTTAAAAACTAGACCCTATTTAACAAAACCATTTTCGAAATTAGCTCCAGGCGCAATCAAAATAAAACAAGAATCAAAATTTTGTAGACAAGAGTCTTGCATTGTAAAAATTGGAATTGTATTAATTTTAACATTTTTTTTTAGTAAGTAAAACTTTTTGTTTAGAGACATTCCACACCAAATCTATCAGAGTTCCAGACTCACCTTCTCCAGAGATACAGTGGTCCAAAGTTTCAAAAAAATTAATCAATAATCACTTTTTGTGGTTGTCGAAAAAAACTCTTGACCGTAGAATGCTGCACCTCATTTTAAGGATAATAAAATAAACTTTGTTATAACTCCTAAATCCGTACATCTCTAATCATTGGATTGTCCTTGCAATTTGAATTAGTTGTGCATAAAAAGGAACCCTTTTCAAATTTATATAAATTTCAAATGTATATAAATATCAAATTTATAAACGATGTTTAAAAAAATACTTTTTCAATATGTTTGGTAAGAAGTCTGCCATGTAATTTATGATTTGAAATTTTCTCCAACTAACTTAGATAACAAAAATTCAATCTCGTTGCTAATTTTTAAAATTTCGTAATTTTAGTAGAGTAAAATTTTATGTTAGGATATTTAAACATTTTCCACATCGCAATGTTTTTAAAATATATCTCTATATATTTGAACTAGTTGATGCAATATTAATCCAGAATCGTTTTTATTATCGTTTCGAAAAAAAACGGCCATATGTCGCTTTGAACTATTTTTGTAGTTTTAGTACGATTTGGCCTTCGACATTGGTACAAGAGCTAATTAGATATCGTACGATTTTACGGACATAAAAGTTGCAACAATTTTGGATGATTGTTAGATCTGTTTACAAAATTGTCTCTGGTGTTTGAAATATACTCCATTGTATATACCCCTGACAAAATTTTTGGCAGGATCAAAGAAATTCGAACATTTTTTCGATATATTTCAAACAGACAAAAATCGCACCATTTTTTGAAAAATTTTCGCCTCAGGCGCTTTTAACGAGGATCAATGGAAAATGTTATCATCTTAACATTATATTTTATTTTACAACAGAAGAACCAAATGTAAAAAAAAAACGATTTTTTTTTATGGTACACAATTGCGGCCCGTGATGCCAAATGAGTTTGACATGCCTGCCCTACACCTATATGACCTTAATGCATATATCGTAACGCCCCTTAGGAGGCGTGGCCGGTATGGAAAAGTATATATATTCTTGAACAGCATAACTACCCGAGTCCGTTTAGTCATGTCCCACAAGGTAACTTGAAAAGTAATAGTCGGAATGTAATAAAATTTGGTTTCAATACATTTCAGCAAAAAAATGGTTCGGAGTTTGAATTTGAGCAAAATCGATCAACGGACACGCCCACCTCCCATACAACTTACTTATATATTACTATTTAGGAACCAATAACTCGAAAAGTATTAGATATATATATTTATAAAATTTCCAAAAATGGGCGTGATCCGCCCACATTTTATTTTTTTTCAATTTTTTACCGATTTTTGTAGTGGAAATTTTAGTTGTAAATTATTAAAAATTTTCCCACCAAATTATACCACTAATATATCCAACAAGAGTGTAGGGTATTCCATAGTCGGGCCGGACCATCCTGTATATAAAAAACTATATATTACTTATAATTTTACCAGGCATATCGACATATATAGCAGTAAAAACGTTAATTAAAAAAATTTAAATTATATTTTAATTATTTTTACATGTATACCCCTTTATGTATCACATACTACCAATATGTATTTTTATATACTAAATATTTTATACTAAAACGTACATTTCTCGGCTTAAAAATTGAATTACAATAAAGTATGTACCCTGTTTGATAAGTTTGTATGTTAATTATGTTTCTTGTATGTTTTAGAGAATTTATCGACACATTTGAAATTTTTAGCAAGATTTCGAAAAAATGTGTGAACTTTCTAAAAAAAAAATAATATGTAAAAATCGCTGAATGTATTATTTATCGTCGGATGATCAAAATTTTGATAATTCCATTGTGATCTGTAGGAATTATGTCAAAGGTTCCAAAATATCACCAATGTCCCTCCAAAAAAAAAAATATTCAACTTTAATCAGACTATAATTGGGCTAAAAACAGAAAATCGCGATGCGCGACCTCTAAACGTTTTTCAATTTGGCCTAAAATTGTTGTGTATTACTTGTTTAAAGTGCTTAAGTGCAAGGGGGTCCCATGGGAATTTCAAAAAAGTCGATTTTTAAACCACTCTAGTGTTTGCTTCTAGTGTTTGCTACCAAAATGTTTGCTACCAAAAAGTGAGAATTTTATGGTTTTTAATTATGACAGTATGTTGAAAATGATCGCATATTATAAATCTTTTGAAATACGAAATTTTCAAATAATTTAGCATTTTATAAATGGTGCTAAGTTACATTCAAATTGCAATATTGGGGTAAGATGGGCAACGAAAGTATATAGAAAAATGTTGGTAATAATTTTGAAACTTTCCACTTTACCCTAACATTATTCAACAAGTCCGAAATTGAGGTGTTTTTAAAAATCAATTAAACGACCTATAAATGCTTTGCTGTTAATGTAAAAAGCTAGATCATGAACGAGTCTGGAATAGACTCCTCAAAAGAATTTAAAAATTATTCAAATGTACTTTTTTTGGAGATAAATCAAAACGTGTCCCACTTTACCTGGATCCTATAATAAATTTTCATCGAAAATGCTGCTCAATACGCTTATTATTGATTAATATTAAAATATTTAAAATTTGTTATTAACACTTAGCTAATTTTTTATAATAAAAGTTTGCACAAAACTTCATTTTAAATTTGTTTTTTTTTATTATTATTTTTTCAGTGTATTAATATTCTACAATACCTGGACATACTGTCCCACAAAAGGTTACCAACGCATACTCATTGTTAATATATTGAAGCATGTAAAAACAACAAGAATTTGTAGCACGCATTCATGTCGAAATTTTCAACGAATTCCTGACAATTAATAAAAACACATTTGGCCCGACAATTGTTTGTGTTGTTATGTTGTCATTGTTGCATTTGTTTTTTTGCATACGACAACGAATCCTTTTAAATTGTCGCATTATTCATTTCCGTCTCTCACTTTGGTGGTTTCAACAGCATCGCACGCAGACGTATACACTCAGAAGAAAATGTACCATTAAGTACTTTATGGTACGACCATTGATCTTATGGTTCATGTATTAATAGTTTTTTCTTTTTAAATCAAAAGTTTTCTAATTAATTCAATAGTATTTGAAGAATTCAGTACCATAAATTTAAATATTTCAATATTATTATTCTAAATAGAATAAATACAGTTGTTTTAATGGTTTCCTCCTATAATAATAAACGTGGTGTAAAAAAAACATAAAACGATGTTCGTTTTGTACGTCATTCTGCGTATTTACTCAAAATGATCGCATGTATTTTTTTGGAATAATCCACATTATTAAAAGCGACATTGGTAATGACTCAATGTATTTAATGTAAATAAATTATATTTATATATTTATTTATATTTGCATTTATTACAGAAAATTAATAATACATCGAACTTCTATTATGGCAACGGACTCAACAATAATTGCAGACTCAAGCCCTCCATTCAATTATTGGAAACCAAAGCAAACATTAAATGTTTTATAATATTTTGCGGCAAGAAGTGTCTTTAAAAGTGAATATGTTGTAAAAGTGAATATCAATTACGACATTTAAATAAAATAATATATACAATAAATTCACTAAAATACATAAAATTAATAATACGTATCATTAGATTTGTATAGGTCTTTCTTATTGTAATTAAAAAATCACATTATAAAATTTGTGGTACAACCACACATTTTATTAACAGTTTCAATATTACTGAACTATTGGGTCGCATCCTATTGACCAATTTTAATGGTATAAATGATTGTTTTTCTATTGAAATACTATCAATTTACCATGATTTTTTTCTGGGTGTACCTACTTGTTGGCGCACATTTACCCTTGCCTGCAAACAAGCTTTACTCCCAGTGGGAAAATATTACAAACTCACCTAGTATGAAACACTATCAACCAAAAAGTCGATGCAATTCCAAAATGTTTAAGGAATATATTTCGAACATCACTCCCAAGTATTTTAAGAGCAAAATAAAAAAATATAGTTTCAAGATTTTTTAAATATAGACGTTTAATTTTTTTCGGTTTTTTAAGGTGTTTTTTTGATAATAATTATAATAATTAGAAATTTCTATATTTGAACAAAAATAAAATTACATAATTATTTACAATAAAAATAATTTACCGATGAGTTCGCAAATTTGTGTTATTTGTGGAGAACAGTTCAATAGCCAACTATTAAAGGTCTTTAACGTGAATATAATTCGTAAATATAGCCAAAACGGTAGATCAACTCAATTAAATGTTTGCTAAAACAGCGCCGACTAAATTATTAATTGTATTTGAGTACACATCTTCATATTAGCAATCGCATTTGCTGGCAATGTGTATTCTCTTTCCGCGTTAATGTTATAGCAATGCGTGGTGTGCGTGTATTCGTTTACAGTGCTGGTGAAATTCGCTTTGAATTTGAATTTTTAGTTGGCGCGCATATCACTTCACATGTGGTTTATGTCAAAAGAAACACTTATAGAGTTTGATCATTGGTGTCCTTAAAAATGCTGATGATGGCAATAGTTGCATATTTAATTATGCAAAAAAGTGTATTTGTTATATACTTTCAGAAGAATTTATAATATTCCTTTTTAATAATCTAACAAAGAATTATAAGTATACTGTGAAAATAAGAAAATACTTTGAAACGTCGAAGTGATATTTGCTACTTAAGCAAAATCGTTTTTTGGCATATTTTTGGACGCAAATAACACTTTTAGCAAATGTGTTTGCTCAATACATAAAAATGCAAAAAATTCCATTGCTGGATTAATGAATGGTGTACAATTAATTTTGATTGCTATATTTCCGTATATTATTTTTTCTGTGTGTTTGTTTGTTTAGCGACATAAATAGAGTTATTGTTAAATAGTTGTTTTTGCGGGCTCATGGTCTAGAAAAGATTTTTAATTTTTACTACACGATGTAAAACATAATGTTGTATAAATAACATATTTATTTAAAGTTTTATGCATAATACAAATTATTATTTTATTGCAAAACATTATCATAATGATTGTCAAACACTTGTTTATTTTGGTTTAATCATATATATGTTAAAAATGAATAATTTACACACGCTGCAAAAAAAAGGGCTCTCCCAAACAAAATTTTGCAGGTATTAACATGTATGTTTGGAATTTTATGTAAACATAATATATAATTGACTGATAAATCATTTGTAAACAGGGTTGTATTGAGACTTGAAAAGTGTTGTAATGAGCTCTGACTTACATTATAATATCACGGAAACATTTTAATGTTGCCCCTTAAAATGGAGTTTGTTCTAATGGAAACATAATAATTACTACATCCAAATAAAATAAATACTTGAACCGAAACATAAATATGTTCAAAATAAAACATGATTTTGAATGACCTGAATATAAATATGTTTCCAGTGAAACATATAAGTTGTTTCAGTTCAAAAAGTAGTATGTTTGCATAGAAACATATTTAAATATTTTTGGAAAGAAATCCTGAAAATAAAATAAAAATACAATGTTTTTTTAATTATTTATTTTTATTAAAAATCTTTAAACATGCACAGTGGAAAATTATAATAATAGAATTCATGTACAAATTTTTAAATGCATAAATAAATAATTGGTTTAAAACTGCAAGTGACAACATCAGGCTTGAACCGGGGACCTTTCGGCTCGCAGTCCAACGCACTAACCACTGAGCTACCGCGGCTACCGAACATCAGTATGTTTAAAATGACTCTATACATACTTCAAACGACGACAAAAGAGACGTGGGTAGAAGATTCTGCGCAACGAGTGCCAACTCGTTGCGTTGTTTGTTTTTAAACATCAATATGCTCAAACGATGGCAAAAGATGGCGTAGATAGAAAATGCTGCACAACATTGCCAACTTCGTCAGTCGATAAATTATCGAATTAAGACGAGCGTTGCGAACATACGTTGTATTTAGATTTGATTAACATTTTCTGTGTTTCGGAACATAGTTTTAACCAAGTAAATTGCCAAGAAATAGTTTATTCAAATGCAAATAAAAATCTATGTTGGTATTGTAACATATTTATGGTAAATTGGACAGATTCTGCTGGACAATATAATAATGTTTACACGTGAACAAAAATAAATTCAATTTTGATTATAATTTAATTACACTTCATTCCTAAGACATGTATGGTAACTTTGTATTACTTTTTAATTACATTCAAACATATTTAAACAAATCTTTCCTATCCGTGCATGTAAACATATTGTCGTTTACATTTCATTTTATTGTAAAAAAGCAAATTAGGTGCTAATAATTTTTTTACACAATATTTTTTGTTTACTTATATCTATTTAATATCTAATACACAAAATTATCTTATAGGCACTGCTATGTAGAAGACCACAGACGAGAATGATTGGCTACCTCCCAAACAGCTGTACCAAATTTTTGTTTTTGTCATTTGTTGCAAATTTAGTTCAAGATGAGATAATTGTTCATTAATCAGGTTTTCCTGATTTCAAATATGGTACTGATAAGGCTTCTTTCTAAATCAATGACTGATTCAAAATGTGACGCTATTTGAAACTGCTATACTGATCAGGCTTCCAGATCTAACTCTTATCATCACCATATTTTACTCAATACATGTTAAAATTCTTCTAAAACTTAAACTATGGATTTGTCGAGCCTTTTTAAACTAAAATACACACAGAGTTGTATATAAAATTGTTAAAAGTATTCAGTATTTGAATTACTAGAATATCTTTTCTTGTTAGAATATTTGTGTTAACCAATTTTATTATTAACATATCAAATAATTATGTTGTTTAAAAAATTGTTTAATAGCACATCGATCAGATTACTATAGTGCAAATTCCAATATGGTTATTTCATAAGTGTCAGATCTGGTACATATATTACGAACAATTCTGATCTAACGGATTGTTTTAATATATGGATCAGGTTGCCTTTAGGATTACTTTAGTTGACCCTGGTCAGGATCATTTCAGGTGGCCTTTGGTAGACATGTCTTATCGTATTATGATTAGGGAAGGATTAGACCAATTGTGAAAATTAGACCAATTTTCACTCGGGCATTACAAAAAGAAACTTTGCAACTATAACCTACTGATTAAGGAAATATAGAATATTTTTCGAATGTTATTCCAACGATATTCTTATGCAGAAATAAATTTCAAACTGGGTTCGTATCAAAGTGGTGTATGTTTGTGTGTGTGTGTATTTTTGTGAGTTTGTGCACATCTGAGTGGGGGTCTCTTTCTGTCTGTGCCTGTGTGTGCGTTCAACTGTTTATTCTTCATTATTTGTATCACAATTTGCAATATTAATTTTAACGTACGCGTGAATGCGAAATGACTGCATGGCGCATGGTTACGCTGAGTGAATCCTTTGTGTACAATTTAAGCGTGTAACAAGCAAAGTCAGCAAAAGCGCGCAACACAACAACAAAACAGCAAACAAAATATTTAAATGACGTGGCATTTAATTGGCTAATTTTCGCCAACACACCAAAATTTATGTCTTTTTGGTTTAACCGACAATAGTGGTACTTAGTCGTTGTTTTTTTTTTGTCTTCTTTCAATTTCAAAGCAAAACGATGTATTTTGCGGACAATTTTTACAGCTAATTGCTTCATTTTAATTGCCCATTACAGTAAACTTGTGTAGCAAAATTAAGAGATTTACTTTTTATAATCGTTGCACTTAATTAATTAATTAATATTATTAAAAAACAGGTCAGAGTAACCACGGTTTACAAATCTTGAAACTAGAAAACTGAAATTTATTGATTTGAGATAATTTCTTTTAATTGAAGTACTCATATGACGTATAGGTAAGTGTACCGATTTTCGATTTTTTTTTCTTTTGAATTTCTTAGTTCTCTTCCTTCGGTAAAAATTTAGATTAGTATTATATGAGGTGTATTTAACAACATAGGAGGAACATTAGGCAAATATCGATTGATAACGCCTATTTCGACGCCTATTTCGAAAAACATGCCAAATTCTGTTTGAAAATCGAAACACATATTTTTATTTGTGGTTTTTTCACATTAGTTTCAGAAATTATATACTGCACTTATTTACACTGTGTTACTATTTGTACTTTTTGTAACACAATTAATATATTTATTTAATTTACAAATAATAAAATTATTACCGACGCGACGAACAACAAAAGACACGTACGCAGAAAATGCCGATCACCGAGTGCCAACTTCGTATAAAAGGAGAATGTTGAAAGTATACACTTATTTAAATCCAATTCCTTTTTTGTTTGTTTTTAAACATCAATATGTTCAAACGATGGCAAAAGATGGCGTAGGTAGAAAATGCTGCACAACATTCGTAAGCCAACCAACTTCGTAAGTCGATAAATTATCGAATTAAGACGAGCATTGCGAACATACGTTGTATTTAGATTTGATTAGCATTTTCTGTGTTTCGAAACATAGTTTTAACCAAGTAAATTGCCAATAAATGCAATTAAAATTTTATGTTGGTATTGTAACATATTTATGGTAAATTTGACACATTCCTCTGGACAATATAATAATGTTTACACGTCAACAAAAATAAATTCAATTTCGATTATACTTTAATAACACTTCATTCCTAATTCATGTATGGGAATTTTGTATTACTTTTTAATTACATTCAAACATATTCAAACAAATCTTTTCTATCCGTGTAGAAATAACGGGTCAATTATGTTGGTAAGTACAATACACTGGAACTGATCTGGGTGGCGGGCCATAAAGGAGTTTCGGGTAATGAAACATCTGCCGAACTAGCACGTGCTGGATCTGAGGATAATCCATTTGGACCAGAACCTGTGCTTGGATTACCTGTATCTACGGGAAACTCTTCATGAGCTTTGGGTAGCTTCTGCACAAAAGTGCAGATGGCTGAAGGAGACCAGATTCTCCTAGCTCATGACACCGACGATAACCAAGAGATCGGCTGATTTTTTACTTTCATTAAGTAGAAAGTATTGCAGATTACTGACGGTTCTTCTAACGGCACACAAATAATGTGAAAAACACATAGACGCAATCGGCCGAAGTTCTACCAGATACGAAGAGACTGGTACCACAGAGCACTATTTCTGTGACTGTCCCTCATATTCCAGAATTAGGAGGCAGATCTTTGGCACAGCTTAACCCTTAAATGCATGAGGTCAGCCCCAGTAAGCTACCGTAATGTAAAATCGCCCGTTAAACACAAATTGGGCATTCTGGATAATGGACGATTTTCCCAGAAAAGCGGAAAAAGTACGATTTTTTATGTGTACCATATATGGTACACTATGCATTCTGTACATATTTGGAATTATATACTCTTTTGTTTATTAGAAATATTGAAAAAATAAAAAATATGAAATAAAAAATATTTTTTAATATAAAATGTTTTTTCCCTCCGTGAACACATTTTTCTGGCTTGGCTACATTTTTCACTGATAAAAGGGTTTTTATATTCATTGCAAGATTTTTCAACACACCTGCTTTGAAAAATATCTGAAATATGCAAAGTAACCTATTTTTGTATAGTGAACATCCAAATGTTCATCTGATTGAAATGAAAAAATTTTTTTTTTCACAGGTATGTATAAAAATATAAATATATATTTTTTATTTCATATAAAGTTATTTATTGCAGTAACATATTTTTTGATTCTTTTCAATGATTACTATCGGAGTCTGCCGGGGTTAACGCAGTATAAATGTGTAATGAGGTAAACATATTATGTTCGGATGCAAACATATTATATGTTTACACATTTCCAAATATATATTATGTTCCACATATATATTATGTTTGGGAGAGACTTTTTTTTCGCTGCCTGTGGAAAAACACAATCTATTTAAAGATGTGATATTCCCAGCCCAAATATGAACGTGTGTTACGATGTTATTAAAAAATTTTTGAATTCTGTCATTAATCTACCAGAAATGATAAGTTTCATATTTGTGGAAAATTCTTGTAGAACAGTGTAATTAAAAATATTAATGTTTCAAAGTGCCCTTAATAGAGAACTATGGCGATAGAAGCATGATGAACCGGATGGCAAGAAAACGATACTATTACATTGTCATCCAGTTCCAGCTCGTCCGTCAATAACTGGCAGGTGATCCATACCATCATATCGCAAATCAAGGTATTTCTGGCCGACTACATTTCTTTTTCTTTTGTATCATGTTTTTCAGCACGTGGGATACCTACAGACGGAATGCATTTTGGGTTATAGTGATTGAAGGGTTTGCTCTTTTAAAAAGTAGTCATGCGTTTACCATGCAAAGGTCGAGTACCATTTTCGGATTTTTAATCCAATTTTAGACGAACCAAATTCTTTTGTGATTTGGGGGCAAGGAATTGTGATATGTATCCCATCCCATAGTGAATGCAAATAGAGAAATGAACTGAAATTGACGTTCCAGATGACGTCGCAGATACATGGTGTTCCATATAAGGTACATGATAAATGTGTAAAATTGTAAAAATGTGTAAAAAATTAAATTCACTTAGAATATTACATAATTCGGGGAGCAAAACTTTCAAACTGTTAAATTCAAACTGTGTATTTAAAATGTAACATTTAAATGAATTCTCAAAAACGTTACGAAATATGATAAATAAAACTGAATATGCAGTGGAAATCAGCACCAGCGAATTATTTAAAATTGATCTATGTTAATGGGTACAATTATGTTGGGTAGTGATATTAATTAAATGTTAAAGTCAAAGTGGGCGTGGCAACTGTTCGATAACGTTAATTTTTTAATTTGAAAAACATCTCCATTCCAAACTTCAAATTAAAACATCTGTTACTATATATTATTACCCTTCTACAATGTCTATATTTCACACTATGCGATGAGATTAATGTTCGTACATAATAAAAATTTGTTAACAAATTTTTATAATGTTAAGGATACATATAGAAATAATGTCGCATGTTCAGAAAAAAATTAAAATCGATCATTTTATCACTCTATTCTTTTTGAAAATTGACAAAAAAGTAAAATTCAATTTTAAAGCTGACTTTAATTTGTCTATGAATATGCGACAAAGTTTCTTGATAAAAATTTACTTTAGTTTAGTTTCATAATATATTGGCAACTTGAGAATAATATCTACAAAAACAAAATCAACAAATTTCGTATAACAATTTCAACATAACGAAAAAAAATACTTCAGTTGATACTATTCACGACATTCAGCAGATACTCGTATTACATTTTATTGCCAAAACAATCACACACAAAAACACTAAATATAAAACGTGCTATTCGAAATATTGTACAATATGTATATTTTCAAATAATGCGAATTCCAAGCAAAAACACATATATATAAAAAAAAAATAAAAACAAGATACATTTTTTCAAACATAACACACACGCTTATTCAAATACTATATTGTGCAACAATAGATGTTATACAGATGCATGCCATATTTAATAAAAGGGGGTAATGGGAATTGAACCCGTATGCTGCCATTTTTGTCTATCATTCATACTCCTTTCGAAAATGAATTTGGATCCACCACTGTGTTGTAAGTACGTATGACAATAAATAATGGGGAAAATGAAAATTGCAATCCTCCTTTAGTGTGACATTCGCATCAGATGCCAGAGCAAGTAGCATCTATTCTACGCTATCATAATAGCCAATTCAGTACGAACACAATTCGGCATGTTTTGATTCCGTATTACGACTGTTGTGGTTAACATGGATGCAATAATGGCGGCATACCGAACAATGTAACAAAGACATATCAATAATATTATTTGGAATTTAGACATCATAATAAATCGTTACATTCCATGCTAGTTACAATACTAACATTTTCGATCATTTTTTATTGCAGCTTCCATAAAAATAAATGTTTTGAGTGTTTATACCCAAATAAAAAATGGATCCTTATCGTAATTAAAACTCTTAAAATTTTTGAATTTAGAGGGGATTTGAAAGCCGAAACAATAATTGGATTAAACAAAAAATTATGGGAAAATTTTACAATCAGAAAAATCGGCTTTAAGGGGATGCCCACTATTCATCCAATGCATTGAGTTGATCGTAGGATCGTTGATCGGGGAATGTTTATTTTGAAATTGCCAATATCAAAAATATCGGAAAAAACAGACGCAGGGAGATTGTTCCACAAACGTATCGTGCGACTGAAGAACGAATTCTATCTGTAATGCGTGTTTCTGTAAAGAGCCGAATAAACTACGAAGAGGTGCACTTGGTTCGAGGCCCGAGTAGAATCAGTTGGTGAAAACAGGCCATGTATTTCCCTCATACACTTATCATTGTAATACCTATAAAATCGGCCTACACACCCAACGGCGCTCAAGAGAACCAATAGATGATGAAATATTTTCATCACCTATTAAACATATCGCACATTCTAGAATTCAATCCTGGAACTCCAAAGAGGATTTTGAGGCCCCTCCCCAAAAGTGCGAATTGTATTCCATCTTAGGCCGAAAATAGGTGGTGTAGACAGTGCTTAAGTCAGCAGGAGTGAAATATGTTTTACACCGTTTTAGAAAACTTTTGACACGTAATATATGATCATTCCAATGGAGATATATGCCCATAACTTCAAGAGTAGCTGACTCCGCGATATCCACAGCTCCCATACTGAGGGGAGGGAGTGTTGAATCCATTATTTGTGAGATAGCAGACAACATTGAGTCTTGCTTGCATTACAATCGACTCTATTTGCAAGATTCCACTCGGAGATTGTTTTAAGTTCATCATTGAATGACATTGAATGCATATTTTTTTAACGAGCAAATCCCACGCCCTCTTACCCGCCCAACCAACCGAGAGACGCATCCGCATATCACGCGGATTGGTGACCGTTTCTTGAGCAACCCGAGCTGGTCAGATTCACGAGAATTCGCGAGTTAACTACAGATAAATATCATCAGTTAACCATAAAAACTGTCATTAAAATATACGTAGTGTGATTAGGAATTTAGGTGTTGAACGATATTGTTTTTAACTACATCAATTGGGTCAAAAAATAGAAAAGAATATATAATTCATTAAACTCATTGCATATCCGACGGAATGGATCATTTAAATAGTAGTTAAGTAGTTTAGTACATATGCTCAATTTTATCAGAATATATTGTCTGGTTTGCCTTGTATGACAATTTAGAGATATATTTTGAAGTAAATAAATTGATTATATACCACCATTAATTAATTTAAATACAAGCGTTGTTCGTCTGCTTTTAAGAGTGGGAAGATTAAGTAATTTTAGTAGAATAAAGAAGGTGTATTTCCGGATTCCAATGGAGGTTTCGAAGAGAAAACAATAAAAATTGTTTTTGAAGTGATGCAATAGTGTCATTATGTATATTCCAAACAATGGATGCATTTTCCAAGATGGGACAAGTGAGGTATAAAGCAATTTCATCGTATATGGATCGTCAAACTCTTTAGACCAGCGTGTTATAAATCCTAAAATACCTTTAGCTTTATTTGTCATTTTATTAATTTGTAGATGAAAACGAAGCTTATGCCTAGTATTCACAATGTCATTTAGTGTCATATTTGTTTTCTTTACATTGTGATTGCGCAGCAGAAACTGTCCGAAATTAAAATGTTCATTATCCATGTAAAACGAAATCAGAATACGAACATATTGGCAATATTTTTTTATCAGGCGTGTCGAAAAACAACCTATTTGAGAAATTTTCGAACATGAAACTGACATAAAATGACATAGTAAAAACCAAGCATTAGGGTACATACTCCTAAGTCGTCAAAGGTTGAAACAGTATTTAAATTAATTATGAGCCGGCCTCAGCAGTCCAGAGGTAGCGCGCTGGACTTGCATTCTGAAGGTCTCGGATTCGAATCCCGGCTTGGGCATGGGCGCTCGTGGTGATATTAACCACAACACGTTGGGAATGGATTTCACTGTCTGAGTGCAGTGGATCTTAGTACATATTCAAAAAAAAAATTAAATTAATTCCAGTAATGCTATAACTTCTAGATTTGGGCCTTTTATACGAGAGTAGATCATTTGCCTACATTTCTTGAAATTACGGTTAAGCTGATTATAATACACCATTCTTCTAACCTATTTAGACCTTCATGAATGCAAGATTCCTGTACTGCATCGTTAAATGAATTTGACATAATCTGCATACATAAAAATTCTACAGTGATTAATAACTGACGGTAGGTCAGTTATAAATAAGATAAATAATATTGGGCCAAGATGACTTCTTTGGGGAACACCTGATGAAACTGAAATATACTCTCAATCTTAAGAGAGTTTGTACGCTTGTTGAACGAATATGAGTGACAAGTGTTGTTGTCATCAGCAAAGGCTTGGATTGGGTTCTGGGTTAATAACAGAAGGTCATTGATAAATACCAGGAAAAGGACGGGGAAGCACGGAACCCTGAATGTTATCCTGAGAGAACACCATACATCGCAACTCGTATCCATCGACTAAAAGTATTACCGACACGACACCATATGCAATTAGTTTTGATACGAGGACTTCATGCCACATTCGAGCATTGCAAATATCAAGAAGAACAACCATACTCTCCATGAAAAGGTGAATAAAATTATTCCACTTTTCGGACAGAGCTGCCATTAAGTCACCGGTGGAGCAGGTCCTGCGGAAATCATTATGCCGGTCACCAAATAATTCGTTCGGCTCCAGATAGTTCACAAGGTGGAAGTTTATTTCACTTTCCAATACCTTGGAGAGTGTACACCACATTTTAATGGGTCGGCAATTGATAGAATTCGTAGCTTCCCCCTTTTTCGGAACTGACTGAACATTGGCAACCTTCCAACAAGATGGAAAACTCTGGTCGTGTAGAAAATGTTTAAAAGGTTTGACAACGGACATGTGTCCACTTAAGCATATGAGCAGATATGTCATCTGTACCGGAGGCTTAGTTAATATTGAGGTTTGCTAAAAACCTTTTTAACGGCCCGAGTTCGAAAATATATCTCCGGCATTGCAGAAGAAACAAAGTCGACCTCTGTAAGTATTTAATTACTATCTGAGAGCGTTCAATTATTTGCAAATAATAATGCCTTTTCAACCGGGTCAGTGAATGTCTGACTATTCGTAACAAGAGTTGAAGTACACGATGTTGTCTGATTCTTCACTCTTTTTACGAATGACCAGAAATTTGCACTCCCTGTATGGTAGAATAGTAACACTATCTGCGCGTTTTATTCGTGAAGAAACTTTTCGAGCGATATGACGGCATTCTTGGGAAGTCTTTCAGTATCATCATTCTTGTTAGAACGCCAATTATGTAGACTGAATAGTGCAATGTCAGAAAATCACAAAAAAACATCAAAAACCTCGTTTTAATCGGCAACAGCCAATATTAAAAGGCTTAAGTTGGAATTATAATAGACGGGCGTTCTCAAATGGCACCTTTACTCAACGTAACGTGTCAATCAAAATGCTACGGATCTTTCAGTTCCGGTCACGTTACGTTCATTCTAAATATATATATGATGTTCGCATTTATTGACACGTTACGTCCCGTTCCGATGCCATTTGAGACCGTTACGTATATTATAACTCCAGTTTAAGTGTTACAAACGGATGACTAATTTAATATACCCTTTCCTTTTTATACCCTACACTAAGAGTGAAATGATATATTCAGTTTGGTACGTCGTTTGTAACTCCCAGAAGGAAGCATCTCCGGTATGGAAATGTATATATATTCTTGATCAGCATGACCTCCTGATTCGGTTTAGCGTTGTCCGTCTGTTTGTAAAATTCCTACTACTTAAAAAATTGAAGAGTTAGATGAATGAAACTAATAATTTAGATTACTTATATACCTACGCTATATGTGCGAAAAAATTGATCTGTCCATTGTGACCGGTGATCTGACCATTTATATTCAAATAACTCATATAAAATTTACATCTGCAGTTCAATTTTGCTGTATACATCATATGTAAACATTTTTGGTCGAATATATATTGACTTCATGCTCAAATAATGGAAATAATGTTTTCCCGCGAAACGACTTGTGGTTCGCAAAAAAAAATCGAAATTCGGTACACCTACTCATTTGTAAATATGGGTATCAAATGAATGGAAATTCTTCAGCGATTGAAAGTTTGTAGTTATTTTCCGGATTCGTATACCCTTCTGACCTACATACCACTTTGAATGGTAACCACACATATGTGTAGGGTATTTATAGTCGGCTTAGACCGACTATAATTTTGATAATCGTGTCCCTACTTTAAAATTTCCCATGTGATCTAACCTTCCCAACTGGATAACTGGATTAGTGTATCCTTTATAAATTGGTTACAATGACAGGTGGAATTGTTACATCCGAATAATGCATGACACCTAAATTGTTTTCCTTATCAAGGAATTACTAATGCATACGTCCTTCCAGTTTTGCTACAATTGCATTTATAACTTTCATTTCCATTTGCAGAATCAACAAGTTAATTAAATGCCTTATCTAGCAGCAACAGAAATAACAACAATGGCATTAGCAACAGCAACAGCAGCTGTCAGCCAGCTGTCATCATAAAACAACATTAATTTTCGCGCCTTACAGTCAGTCAGCCAGTCGAGTGCAATTCATAAATTCAATTAAACTATTTCGAATTATGTAGCGGCAGCGACGCGACGCGACGGATGCTAATTTATAAAGTTTATTTGCCACTTCAGACAAAAGAGAACTCGACAGCAACAATAATAATATCAGTACCGTGTGGTTCCAGGACAGCATAATGGTGGCTACAACGTCGTCGCAGGCAAAGAAGCCGCGAAGCCACAAATAAATTTCCACTTGCCGCAAACATTTAATTGCATTTCAACGAGCAGCATCATCTCACAACTCCGCAGAGCTCCTTACAGACAGACGGGCAGAGAGACATCCAGCCATTCGAAAGGACCGAGGGACGGACAACCCATCAGACCCTCTATGGCGCCTCAGCGCTTTATTGGGCCAGTGCTATCAACAACGAGTCACCAGTCTCCACCCACTGTCGACACTTCAACCTGATACTTGATGCAAGCGAATATTGAGTCAAGCTTATCGTCAGCCAGACCGCGACCCAGTGCCAGGCTCCATCCACAGCGCCCCGTCGCTCTCATGAACCTATTCGCGCATCCATCCATCCATTCATTCATCCTCTACAGGCTGCTTCATCGCCGCGTCTGTTTATCTGTTCGCATTTATGTTATGCAGAGCATCATGGCACTCTTAACCCCAATTCCGCGCCGAACACTCGAAGTAAAATTTGCAAATCGCAATCAATTTGAAGCACCTCAACGACACGGCGCGCGGCGGATTCCCGTGCCTCCGTTCTCAGTACACCGTCCTCCGGCAGCAGACACTGCGACGCCACAAATTGAAATTGGAAATAAAGTGTGTAGTTATGCTGTTACTTTGTTGTGTTTGTTGCTGGCGCAGCAACAACTGAAAAGCTCAACAAATATCAAAACCATTTGCAACACTGTGCCTCGGCAGTCATTGGCAGCTCGGGCTCGGGATCAGGCGCTGACGCAGACACAGTCAAAGGCATAGGCACAGCTAGACCCCGGCCAGGCAGGTTCGGGCTGTCGTGGATTTCAATCGAAGATCAAAAATTCGATTAACTGCGTGTGAAGCATGGTAAAGCACTCAGGCAGTACGTGGCTGCGGAACGTTACATCGACCTGTAGAGGAGTAAATGGAAATAGTTTTGATTTGTTGCACTCACAGCGAACAAAATAAATTATAAGTTTATTTAAATATTTCAGAATATTTATTGTGTGCTGGTAAGTATGAATTATATTAAAAATGTTATATTTATGTATACCTTCAAGGCAGAACATCGTAACCAACATTTTGAGATTTTTTTATTGCAGTTTTGGAAACCTCTTTATGAATAGCATGTCCTTGCATTTTCGCGGTTCAACTTAGAAATAAAGTCAAATAACAATTATCACGATACAATTTTTAATTATTTTTAAGCCACTGCAACTGCAACTAACGCGTCTATAATTCGTAGACTGTTTTTCGAAGAACAAATGATTTAAATACAGTATATATCCCATTTAATTATAATGCACGCATCCAAGAGTGGAATCGATAGTGAAATGTGAGTGCACGATGGAGAAGGTAAAATATAATAAAATGTAATGTAAAAGAAAAGAAAATAACGAAAATTTAAAAAATATAAAATATTAAAAATATAAAAGAAATAAAAAAATATATTTAAAAAAAAATATTCAAATAAAAAATAGTATTTTTGTGTTTTTTAATGAATTGAAGTTAACATCGATTTTTTTTAAACTGCTTAAATGAATCTCTGTCTGGTTCCTTTGATGCCAGTACTCTATCCGATTAGGTATGCTTTCTGTGACCAGTTCCATTGACGCCGGTCACAGAACAGGATTTTAACGACAAGTTCTGTGGTAGGTCAAAAGGTACCGGTCACAGAACCCGATTTTGAAGACCAGTTCTGTGATAGTTTTAAAGGTCTGCGGGAAGTGTTAATTGACCCCACTAATGTTGCCGGTTGGTTTCATATAAAAACCAGAACTAGGATCAGAGGACCCAATCACTTGCCCAGTCTAGGACCAGTTTTTTTCACCGTAGGGGAAAGGACCAGGCTTCGCGAAGTCACATCATATGTTGTAGTTTCATACGGATTATTTCATGTCAGAACGGCCACATAATTTTAATATTTCTGTTAGTGACTACTTTAAGTATTGTTCATTTTTTTCTGGTAATGGTAAAAAAATTAAAAATATGAGTATTTGTAGAAAATATTTATACCTTCAAAGCAAAAATATAAAATTTAAATTTATTATGTACTTCCAATGCATTTTTTTCATCAATTTCCATGGTTAGTCTCAATTTCCATTAAACATGTGCCAAAATGTACCTATAAGTGTTATTTCCCTGTAATCATTTCCGAATATCGGAAAATCAAACCGTTTGTGTATAAAATATTGAATTACGTAATTTTGAGACTTTTTTCCTTTTTGTTGGTTACGATCTCTTTCCTGTAAGATATCGATATATACATATTTTTAAATAGTTAAAAAGTTGTTATAAAGTTGCTTGTAAGATATACGTCATAAATTATTTCATAAATATTATGAATATGTTCATCAATATTACGAACTCTTCTTTTATAACGCATTTTTCAACGATTCATAAATGGGATTAAATTGGTGATTGGTTGAGTCGTAATTAGAGATGGGCGCGTGCCGTGCTTTTTTCATGTCACGTCCGAAAATCTGAGTTCGTGCGTGCAAATCTCCGTGCGTGCTAGTTGCTGTCGTGCCCGTGCGTGTCCGTGGCTCCAAAATCAGGCACGCGCCGATTAAAGATTTTTTTTATAGTTTCTACCCCAATTTAAAAAACCCTTCGAGCTTCAGAAAATAAAAATTTCGTGGTATTTTAGACTTTTCTTAAAAATCTGTTGTTTTAGTTGTACTTATGGATTTAAGGGAATAAAACAGTATAAAACTTTATTTTTGAATTATTTATTCGAGTTCGAAGATTTTTTAAATTGTGGTTTCGATTCTGCTTTCAACCAACACATAAAATGGGTTTCGATTCCGGTACCATACATTTTTTATAACGGTTCCGATTCCGGTTCTTTGCGTTTCCTGACAGGGACTATAATATCTGTTCCGGTTCTGGTTCCGATATTTTTAAAATAGCAGTACCGATTCCAACCAGAAATAAATATATATGTTTCGATTCCAGTTCCCGTTCAACACATTTTTAATAACTATGCTGGTTCCAAAAATCTAAACGGTTCCGGTTATTTTTCACGTATTGCTTGGTTTTTCATGTTTTTCCGTGCTTTTTTCGTGTTTTGTCGTATTTTTCCGTGTTTTGTTTTTCCGTGTTTCTTCGTGTCTTTTAAAATCCCATGTTTTATCGTGCTTCTCGTGCGTGCCTGTAATGTTACTCGTCGGGCTCGTGCGTGCCACCTATCGGCGTGCCCGTGCGTGTCCGTGCCATCAAAAACAGGCACGCTCCCATCTCTAGTCGTAATGACAAATTCCTAACATTGATAAATAAACACTTTAATATTTATTAAATTATTCAAGGTAGATAAATATGAATCTTAATAAGACATTTTCATTATTTATTTTCACTTTTTTTTGGTTACGATCTTTTGCTTGTAAGATATCGATATATATATTTTTAAATAATGAAAAGTTTTTATAAAGTTTGGTATTTCTACACCATGTACTATTTTATGAATATAATGAAATGTTCATCAATAATACGAATTCTTCTTTTATAACGATTTTATGGACGATTCATAAATGGAATGAATTTGTTAATTGGTTGAGTAGTAATGAAAAGTCGTAACATTGATGAACAAATTTATAACATTGACGATGAAATTCATAAAATGTATGAAGTTTTTCCTGTGTATATTGCCTCAATTTTGTACTATAATAAATTTGGGTTTTTGTAAATTCTGAACATTCAATTAGAAGTATTTTTTATCCTAACTTGTATATATAACATCACACCTTGATAATGTTTTCTTTGGAATATCTGAGATGTAAAAAAACGTCTTTCTTATATATAGTGTAGTAAAATTTATTGAAATAAATGTAAATGTATTCAAAAACTGTTAATTTGTAGTGGAACTACATTTTCAAAAACAAAGACATAAATGTAGTATAATTTTCTACAGAAATTTTTTCGGTGTATAAAAAATGTGATTACAATGTTATTAGAGCCAACATTTTAATACAAAATCCTTTCGATTTAGCAATTAAAGAAAACGTATAAGCCACGAATACTGTATTGCTCTAAAACTTAAACACCAATTCTGCTCTAACGCAATTTAACATCCAACTATCAAGTTGTCGAGAATGCTGGCTGTATTTAATGGACACTGCCTCACAACAAGTACAGCAAATATTTCATAAAAACAGATACCCCCCAGGACTCTAAACTCTGTTTCACTGTAGTACATTGTCCAAGGACATTTGTCATCACAACTAGTGACACCCACAGATGGAGCGGAACGAAGTTGCCAAAGTTTGCACTTGAAATGGAAAATGTAAGAAATCAGTAAAAGTGTCAAATCGTATTCATAAAAGAGTGCCAGACTGGACACTTTAACTAAACTACATATAGCTGGGTAGGAAGGCATTAGTCAAAGTTCTAGTTGACAGTTTAGTTTGATGTGGGTGAGTTTTTTTTTGTAATTTTTGGGCTCATGTGCAGAGTCTTCGGGGATTTGCGTGTATGCAGTAGTAATTCCATTTGTGGAGACTATTTTTATGTGCGTAGAATGACATATTAATTAGAAAAGACATGTATTTTATAAATTAATGAATAACTAAATATTATAATGCTTTAGACAACAAATACTGCATTTACCGATCATTGGCGGTTAAGTCAATTTTTTAATTTTATAAAAATTTTATTGTTGATATTTTTCGTGTCGTAATTGATTTCTTTACATTATGATTACGACGATTTTAAAATATTAAAAAGTGTTGTACAGAGAGAACTTCAGAGAAATTAAGTTTTTAAATTGTATCTTTAAACAAAAATCAGTGGAGACAAAAATCAGTAAAATTGAGATTTTTTTATGAACATTTTTTCGAATATTGTTTATGAAAAACTTACATTGAGATCTAAAAAAATGGGATTACTTGAGAACATGCATTTTTTTTATTTTTGAAGACATATTTATACATAGATTGTACATTTTATCATAAAATCAAATATTTGTATACGAGTTTTATAAACAATTAACGCATAAATCATAAACAAAAGAATAAAAATCGTATAACTTTTGGATTTTTTACAATTTTTGAAAGATTTTTCATGGAAAAAATCTAAACTTTACTGATTTCTGTCTCCATAAACATAAAAGATACAAACTCCAATTTTAAAACCTAAGTTCTCTCAAATTGTGTCTGTACAACACTTTTAAAATTTTGAATCGGTTGAGTGGTTACAAATATGGCCCAAAACGCAGCCTATCACCTGATATTTATACGCATTTTTCAACATTTATTGCTCCGAAAACATATGAAATCAAATACTTCTAATATTTTTTGAAAAATGCGTATAAATGCCTGCGTTTTGGGACATATACGGAATTTCACCCGATTTAAGAGCGTTTGGGCACACTGTGCGAGGTAGATTCAGTACGAAATTTAAATTATCATTAACCATATCAAACAAAATCAAAATACCAATATATTGGTTTTTTTGAATGTTTTCCTTTATGAAAGACAATAAATTTGTAAATTCAGAAGCATGATCGAAGCCTCCTACTGTTTTCGTAAATTATCCAGATCATCTAGACTGAACCAAGAAAAGATGTAAATACAACGAACTTGTACATGAATTTGTACGACAAAACATTTAATCAAATGTCAACTGATGATCGCGTTCATTAATATTACGAATTGTGTTAATCAATCGAGATTTACTAACACATTGAAAGGTTTTTAAATACAGTATACCTCAATATTACGAATTTGTTTAATAAAATGACGTACAAAGTACGTAGTATTGACAACTAATTTAATAATATTGATGGAAATCGTTTAAAGTTAAATTAAATTAAAGTTAAATAATTAGTAATTAAACAAAACAATAGTATTCAAACAAATTCATAATTAAATTAATCCATTTATGCTTTTATATTATTCTTACGAAATTCAGTCTACGGAAAACTGTTCTACGAGTTCGTATCTCTGGATTGTGTACAAAATAAAAACACTCTTATGTTTAGTTTAAATTATAACAAATAACTTTAATAATTCCCTTTAATAAACAACTTTACTAATAACAAACTAATTTACTAATAACAACTGCTGGATGTCCACAATTTAACTTCAGATTTATCACACGAGATGCACTCGACCACTTTACAATCACTACTGAAGTGCTGTACCTCAGATGCTGTATATACTGCATGCATCAGTTCGACACGTTTCGACAAGCTTGTTTCAAGAACATTCTACTCGTTTCGTGAATGACGCATGCTATTGGCGTCTCATACGCACTCATGTGTTTTAATGTGCTGATCTTCCATCTCTTTCTCGCAGATTGCTCAGTACGCTGAATGATCTTCCGTCTCTTTCTAACACATTGCTTAGTGCGCTGAATTGTCTTGCGTCTCATTTATTATTGTTTATTATTTTCGTAACATTATTATTTGTTGGATAAGAAAAAGATTTATTGAAAACGAATAAATTCTTTGACATGTTCACGGCACGGCGTCTTATTCGTTTTCCCCCAATGAACAATACATGTATGTGCTAGTGCATATTCTGTGAGCTTGAGATTTAAGATCCCGATATGTAATATTGATAAACAACTACATCAAAACATTTATGCTTGTACGTTATGTTGATTAACTTGTTTGTCAATATTACGAAAACAGTTTGATGTACGTCGTTTGTCAATATGACGAACGATCCCCTTTTCTCTGTAAGCATAATACGTGTTTAATGAATTTACGTAATTACTACAGTTTTAGTTATTCTGCATTTCGAATGTATTTCTTAAAGAATATCGTTATGGAACTTATATCTAAAACTGGTAATATCAGAGTAAGAACTGGCAATATTACTGTATGTACTGGCTAGATATCGGTTAAAATCTTTAGCATCTCCTAATATTTTCGTTGCGATATCAATACGAATGGCATATCTATAATTTTACTCATATTTTAATAAAAAAACTGAAATTTTTTTACATATTATGAATATAATTTACATGTATATTTTGGGAATATTATTTTGCATAAATACGCTCTCTATAATAACTACATACCTTAATAATATATTGATATTGAAAAACATAATTTCATATTTAAATTAAGTAGCACTACGAAATTTAGATTTTACTATTTTAGATGCAACCTCCATTTTACATTTAGACAAATGAAATACGTTTTATAAAAATTTATAAAAATCGATATTTCGAAAGAAATTACAATGTAATTGTATAAATAAACTTCATAATAAATATACCTCAACCCAGAGGTAACCAGACTTTTACTGATTAAAGAACCATTATCCCGATTAACATTATTATTTCACATTTGCACCCTTCGAGTTGTAGACGACTGTAATGGCACCACAAAATACATTTAACCAAGTGCTTGCTCGTCTTTCCATATCACAATGCCGTCATCATCACCACCACAACCATCATCCAAACTTGCATTGGAATCAAACTGTGGACTCCAACCCCCATTGTCTGAGCCCGGTTTTTGCACGACTGGCTGGTGCTGTGACACGCGTTGTAAATTGTAGCCTGTGCGACCAAAGGTGACAAAGGATATCGCAATTTTATGAGTAATTCTGGCACTTTTATATCCTGCGACTGTTTAGTGTCGCGACGTGTAATAAAATGGCTCGTATAGATTTCACATTGTAGTTGCTGAGATAATGCAAAACAGGAATGTTTGTGGATGTTTTATGGCATATTCAAAAAAGTACAGCAGGCAGACAACATCAGGAAGAGGAAAGCGACGATAAAATGGCTTTTGTTTGTGGCTGAAAGGCCAAACAATGCTGTGATGTGTTCGACCATTGCCACGGACTCCCCTCATTTATGGCATCCCAGTGCAAACGCGAGGTCCTTCCTATGGAAGTTTTTCATTATTAATTTCCATATATCTATCTATCATCACTGCTCCCCCAACGCTGTTCGGGTAACTGATTTTGACGTGTATGTGCAAGTAACATGGTCGGCAACCCGTGGTCTCGGCTATAAAAATATTTTGCTCTCGTGACAATTTAACTCAACCCATATGGATTTTATTGTCAAGCTTAGCATCGTCCTTATCAATAACGTATTATTAGATGGCAAGTTAGGGAGTGTGAGAGAGAATAAATGATGTGGATATTGCAGTATCCATATTTAATCCTGACATCGAACCATTACGTTAATTTATGCTTTTCATAAAGTAGAGTACAATGCCAATACCCTATGCATTGTTAGTGTTTTAAACAAATCAACTATTCAGTTTTCAAAAAATGTGTGTGAAAAATGGGTTTAAAAATATTTATATAAGTAGATATAATATTAATTCCAAAATATCTTGTTTCTTTCGAAGCGTTTGTTTCGATATCGTTACGAGATCAATGAAGAACTTCGGACTCCTAGTGATATTTGTTAGTTTTTCTTAGCCTAATTAGAATAAGTGGTGGATTTTAAAAATTTGAAGAGCCTAAGCAAATCTCTTTGATGACTTTTGGATTTTTGAAAAAATGTTCTTTGATAAATTTTAGGAGCAATTCAAAATAAAGTTACAATTAAATTTCATAAAACGCGGATTCAAATAAAACTGTAATGATCCGGTGGAGTTTAACAATGCAAGGCTCATCTAAAAGGCTAAACAAATTCCCTTGATGATTTTTTTTGGAATTTTGAAAGACATGTCCTTGAAATATATTAGAGGAAATTCAAAATAATGCATTCGATGAAATTTACTGAAACACGGATTCAAATAAGTCGATAATGTACCAGTTGATTTCAAAAATTCCAAGATTATCTAAGAGGCTAAACCAATCATAGAGTGCGTTTTTTGTGAATTTATTCCAAAAATTGTCACGAACATTTTATAGAAAAATAAAAAAAAACTCATCAAGGAGATTAGTTTAGGCTTTCAGAATTTTTAGTATCCACTGACTTATTTCAATCTGCGTTGTTGTCCTCTATTTTGAATTTTTTTCCAAATTTGCCAAGGACATTTTCTCTAAGATCCATAAAAATTATCAAAGATATTATTTTAGTCTCTTCGAAATGCATTGCAATTTTAAAATCTACCGGTCCATCACAAAATTATTTTAATCAGCGTTTTAGGAAATTTTATTGAATCCGTTATTTTAAACTTTCTCCAAAATTTGTCAAGACCTTTTTTTTAAATATCAAAAAATTTTAACAAGAAGATTTGTTTAGCCTTTTAGAAGAGCCTGGAATATTTAAAATCTACAGGTTCATTACAAACTTATTTGAATACGCGTAGAATATGTAAAATTGAATTTCCTTCAAAATTCTTCAAGAACATTATTTTTCAAAAATCCAAAAAGTCATCAGAGAGATTTGTCAAGCTTCTCAGAAGAGCCTTGAATTTTTGAAAATCGACATATTTGAATCCGGCTGTTTTGGAAATGCGTTATTTAATTTTTTTTTTTTTTTTCAAAAATCAAAAAAAAATCCTCACAGAGATTTGTGTTGCCTCTTAAATACAACTTAAATTTTTAAAATCCACCGGTCCATTACCGACTTGCTTTGTATAAGTACTATCCGCAACAAAAATATCATAATAATTGGCGATATCGCCTTCTAAGTCTAATTTTTAAATTTGACAAAAAGTCACTCATATATGTTATGTCGGAGTTTTGCTCGTTACGACTTAGTTTACGAAATCAAATCAATATCGAAAATAAAAATAACAAAAATGTGAGTTTTGTTCGAAAAATATTGTTATATCGATATGATAAATATTTAAATTTCGTATGTTTCATACAATTAAATGTCAAAAAATTTCAAAAAAATGTATCCGATAATGCTACGCCTTCGTGAAAATTGTATTAGGGTCATGATCCGGAAATGATCATTGTATTTTTATCTATCCCCAGTAGTGGTCAACATGATCAGGTTGTCTTTCCTGATACGGTAATTTTCTATAAGGTAGATACAACTTTTTTTTATCGAAGTTAGTTTTAAATAACTTATAAGCCTCGAAGATCTCTGAGACATGGCAGACAGTGATAATGCGATCATTTTACAGAAAAGTTTATCCATTTTGATACAGAATTATAAATGCAGAATAGAGAATTATAAAATTACGTTGAACTCTCACATGGAACTGCAGTCTTCACAATTCATTCTAAGATGTACGCAGACATAATGAAGGTATAGAGAAAAAACTAATCTGGATCCATATCATATCGAATGTCGAGATTTATTTGAAAAACATTGCATTATCGATGTGACAAATATTTTTTCTCGTTTAAATAAACTTCATTATCTCGTTACGATACCTGCGTACATCTTAGAACGAATTTTAGTCTAATATAGATTCGAAATCGTAATCGAGTTAGAATGAATTTCCCTACATCTCGAATGTCTCGAAGACATATTGATGATAGACTGGGTAAATTTTCTAAAATAAGCTACCCAGTATGCCATGTCTCGTAGTTTTTCGTTGATTGAAGTTTTCTCGAACCAACTTCGATAAAAAAGTCTAATATCATTGCTTTATCGCTACTAATTATTATTTTACACTACATTAAAAAAATGTTCTTATTATCCCAGATAGCAAAATGCTCGCATTTTGACCGCACTGTGAGCGCACGCCTGATAAAATAAGTCGCACACGTGCGCGCACAGAGTAGCATACGTGTGTCCGCAATTGAGACTCAATACGCTCGCACTAGTGCGAGGAATTCGTGAGTTGCATTTGATCATCAATATAGTCGCACGAATGCGTACAAAATTTTAAAAATCAGTAGCATTAGACGTATATGCGCCTCAATATAGTCGCACGAGTGCGAGTTAAATGTGTGAGGCGCATATGATCCCCTTATTGCTCGCACGAATGCTGAACAAAATAGTGTGCGTCGCATTTGAAACTCAATATAGTCGCACGAGTGCGAGAATATTGTGTGAGGCTCATATGAGACTCATATAGACCGCACGCATGCTGAAAAAAATAGTATGCCGTATTTATGACACAATAAAATGAGACTCATAATAGTCATATATCTCGCACGAGTGCGGCCAAAACAAAATAAAAAAAATATAAAATTATAAAATATAGTTTCACATTATTTTTAATATTAAAAAACTGCAAATACATTTTGATATCATTAAAACATAAACAAAAAAAATTAAATTAAAATGTGTGTATTAAATACAATAATATTATAGCATCATTATATTGTAGCCAAAATGTCCCACAGCACAGGCCGAAATCTGGGCTGAAAGACTTAACATCTTTGAATAGAAAAATGTTTTTCTATACCGCGCTACCTTTTGGCAGATAATGGCAAACCTCCGAAAGTGAACAACCGCCGCTTTTTAATGATCTCATCCTGCCGATTGTTAAACTGTTCTTTGAGTAATGTACGCACAGCTCAAGTGGTGAAAGCGCTCGGCCTATGGTATTCAAACCTGTAGGAAAAAACTATTATTATTATTATACTAAACTGCTATATGAAAGAAAACGTTTTTGGAGTCTGCACTAATAATGGAATTTGTTTTGCTTTCTGATGTTTTCCAAAATATCACCACTCTACCTTAAAGACGGTATAAGTTGTTCCGAAATAGAAAAGGCGTTGTGCCTAATTAAGACAGCGGATGCCGCCACATAGCTCCTGCAAATGCAAATGTACTAATAATAAGTTTATAATATAAAAAATAAATTTAAACATTAACATTTGGATTGATGGCATACATTTAAAATTAGCAACCAAAGAGTTTACACAAGAAATTTTAAATAAAGCCACCTTTTACAAAGAATACTAAACAATTTAAAATGAACACATAAAAACTTACCTGAAAATATTAATAGTTGATATTAATATGCTTGGAAAGACGCATAATAAAAATCCGCACAATGAAAAACAGGATATGTCTCATTATTTATTTTATTGTTTGAAAAATCATGGAAAATTTGAAAATCTACCTTTCAAATTTATACTATAGTACTGGCACGAATGCGAGTTTTGTGATTTGTGTGTGCTCGCACTATGCTCGAACTACACACTCATGTCGTGCGCCTGATTTTATACGAAATAGTTTTTTTTTTTGAGTGTTCTCACTATGATATCACTACACAATCACGTCGTGCGCCCGCACTAATGGGAGTTTTGTGATATTTGTGTGCTCGCATACGCTCTCACTACGCACTCATGTCGTGCGCCCGCACGTTGAGTGTTCATTTTGTTCGCATATAGCACGCACGATGTGAGCCCGCACGACATGATTTTTTGTGCGACGCACGTTTGCTATCTGGGATGCTACAATATTTTTACTTTTTTCACATATATATCGCAATATTTTACAAATTAATCTCGATTCAAAATAGTTTTATTCTCGTTTCGAAGAAATCTGCGATAAGTCGTGCAATTTGAGACGTTTTGGCGCGCGATAATATCCGAATTCAGATCCGATATCGTACGAATTCTCCGACATATCGTAACGTTTTCGCATCAATATCGAAACGAATGGCAGACTGGGTATATTTATACAAAATGATATTTTCCGATAAGAGCATCCATGTATTGTGTAGAGGAAAGGACAACATATTCAAATTCTTATCTTGTTACCCAAAACGACAATTTGAAACTATAAGTGAAATTCAGTCTCCAAAATTTAAAGCTTAAATGGTGGAATAATGTTAATCTGTCGAATTGCGTTCCAACTTATGAATGTTATCAATTTGTTTTGATTACATTTATCAGTATACTAAAAAATTCTAAGGTTAAAAAATATGGTTACATTAATATTCAACGACGACTTATTTGTACAAAATTTGTTTATTTTATATATGTTTGGAATATTGATTATAATAACAATAGTTTGGCATTACATTTTTTAATGAAAATTAATTCGTGCACAGATCTCAAATCATTTATTTCAGTTCAATTCATTTGAAACAAGAATATCGTAAACAAAAGAGTATTTCATTTCTATTATTAAAAAAAGAAAATATATTAAAAAAATCGTTGTATTCCGTTTGTTTGTTATTAATATATAAATTATTCCTTTACTGGCGCCATTAATATTTAATCATTTCTGTCAGTACTCAGGATAATAGTAAACATCTGACGTATATTGCGAACAAGAAAAATAAAGATAGACAAATGTCCTTCTGGCTGCCAGCTCTTAATTTCGAGAATTCCTTTTATATGCTCTTTTCTTCCGGCTCTGATACGCCGACTACGAAGACAAATGTTCTTTCAAAGCTCTGAACATTATTTATTCAAAAAAAGAGCACTAGAGGATACACCTTCTTCTAATAGCTGCTACTTTATTTAAAACAAACATTTTTCTTTCTTTGTTTCTTTCGTTTAGACCAACATCATCCCTTTGCCGTATCGCTGTCTAAGTCGCAGACTTAACCACCGCGCACATTACAAGTTTCAGCTTCAATTGGCATAAAAATGCTTAAAACGTACCGAACACTGTGCGTAACACGCACCCAAAACGACAGCCGGCTGTCGGAAGTAACGTGTATTTCAACCGATTCCACTAAGGCACATGCAGCGTGGCTTTCCGCCGGAAGCACTATGTAATGACTGTTGGGCGGACGAGTGGCATGGTGGTGCATTTAACGGGCCCACACACATCATCGATGTTTGTGTTGATCTTGAGAAATGTGACTCGGCAACTGCAAAACTGGTGGGAGGCTGAAGTAAAGTTAAATGGAAATGATTTTATTTCCAAAAAAGGATTTTATGGGATTTATTTTAAGTATTTCTTGTGGGAGTTGTGTGGCATGTGGTGAATCGAATCGGGGGCGGGGCGATTGCGACAAAACTAAAGGTAAAAGTTTTTGTTTTTGTAAAAATACACTTAGTGCTAATACTGCATTGAACTAATTTGAAATTTATATTGGATATTATTTTTCTGAAAGGTATAATGGAAAGCTTATAATATTGGAATGAAGATAACATTATAGTTTTTTGTAACTTAGTGTCTTTTAAAATAATTAAAAACATAGAACAAATTAGAAAATTAAATTAATTGAAATATGATATATAGTAAAATGGCAGAAAATGATATTTAATCATTTTACATTACTCCCTGTCACGAAGACGTTAGCATAATGCGCTTTCTTCTGAAATAAGCAGACATAACCAAATAGCCCTCTGAGCTCTCTAATAAAATTTATTAAATCTGGAGATATAAATCTCCCTGAGTTATATGTCACTGTTTGCAATCTATCTATGTTATTTAGTTTCTAAATTATTAAGGTTATTAACGTCAAAATCAAAAACATATTATAATTCGCAATTACAAGCATTTTCCAATAACCTATCACAACCGAACGTACCCAGTTGGAATTTACGATCAATCATTTCTGAATGGTTTACTATGAAATGTAAAGAATAAGTTATGCTTCTGCACTCAAAATAACATCTATGATAATTCACGAAATATTAGTTCGCAATTTTTAATTTCGTTTGTAATTTCTATTTTTTCCCCCAAAATATTTTTACGAACGGTTCGTATATATTACGAATCAATATTCGTAAAATTAAAACAACGACAAAATTACGAACATTTCGTTTAAATTATGAAACTTTCGTTATTATTTTCTATTACCGATTTTTTTTAACGAAAGAATAACATATTTTACAAATGAACAAATAAATTACTAAACTTTCGTAAATTTTGAAGCTATATGTAAAATTTTACGAAACATTTGTGTTTTTTACGAATCATTAGTAAAAACTGAATTTTATGAATCGTCATTTTCATCGTCAGTTTTTTTTAAACAAAGTATTCGTGTATTTTACGAAAGATTCGTAAAAAGTTTCGTATGTTTTATTTATAAAATATATAAAATATACGAATATATTCGTAAAAAGGTGCAAAAATATTTAATAAATTACGACTCTTTCGTATTATGTACGAATGGCTTTCGTAGATAAAATCTACGAATAATTTCGTAAAAAAAAACAATTAATATTCGTAATTTTATTATGAATTTACGAAAGTTCTTTCGTGTATTTCATCAAATATTTCGTAAATTTCGAATTTTTTCAAAAAATACACGATCAATTTCGTGTATTTTAAGCAGATTTTATTTTGAGTGTGCAAGTATGACGATTAAACAAAAGTGAAAAATTTTGACATAATACAGTTTTACGTCTCCAGCGGCCAGGTCCTTTCGTTCTCGGCAGAAAAAATGGTTATGAGGTGAAATGTTAATTATTCAGCTATAAGTTAAAACCAATTCTAGCTTGAAGGCTTTTAAAGCATTTTACTTAAGAACTTTCAAAATCGAAATAAAAAAATATGTTTTTCTAATATCTTCTATATCATTCAAACTAAAAAAAGTGAACGAATCGATTCTTTCGTAAAAACACAAAAAATGTATCCAGTATTCCCAAAATTGAAAACTCAATATCTGTAAAACTCACAAATATATTAAAACTCAAAGTGAAAAAAACTGAATTCAAAATTACAAACCAAAAAAAAAAATTTTTTAGTATTTTATTTTGTATACCTCATCTAATATTTTCAATCATGCCAAATATTATTAAAAATAACTTGTTACAAATAAAAATGTTCTATGTACTAAAATCCAAAAACAAAAAAAAACTTAGGCTTATAATGCAGCTAAATCTAATAAGTCGATTTTTATTTTTAGTATCTTAAAATCATATAATCAATTTCCAATTAAACAAAAAAAAAACGCTTTCAAAAGTATTCACTACATCAAAAGATACAGAGTTTTGGCCGATGAAAAACATTTCTGAATCACTGTGCGCAGTCGTCAGCACCTGGATATTCAGGATGTCATCTCCATAGGTGGAATTAATTTCGTCATTGCCGACTAGCAGTTCGAGAAGTGTTCCCATAATCTCAATGTACCCTGGACATAGTGATAATCAAAAGTTTCTTGTTCTTGCATCCTGTTCTTGTTCTTACATTTTTTGTAAGAACAAGAACGAGAACAAGACCCAGATTTTCTTGCAAGAACAAGAGCAAGATAAGAAATGCAAGAGCAAGTGCAAGACTAACACTGCAAGAAATGCAAGAAAAGTATTTTGTTTTTGTAATGTTTTTAAGGTAATAATGAAATTCAAATGCAAAATATTTATGAATGTGAACATTAGAAGATGTGTATTTTTATATTGTTTTTTTTTTTTTTGTTTTTCAAGCCAAAAGAATATAAGCATTTTAAAAATAAGATCTGTGAAGCACTTTTAAAGCGGTAAATAGCTTCAAAAGTGCTTCAAAAGTCGCTTCAAAAAGATAAAATAGACAAAACAATGTTGTTTTTCTTTTCTTCGCTACGCTAGTTCGTACATCGATTGTGTATATGCACTGTACTATTCACATTATTATACCCTACCTCATAGGTTACAGGGTATATTAACTTTGTGTATATATTGTAACGCCCATTAGGAGGCGTGTCCGGTATGGAAAAGTATATATATTCTTGATCAGCATCACTACCCGAGTCCGTTTAGCCATGTCCGTCTGTCTGTCTGTCCGTCTTGCTGTCCAAATACAGAATAACTTGAGAAATACTGATCAGAATGCAATGAAATTTCGTCTCAATATATTTTAGCCAAAAGTAGGAACTGAGTTTGAAAATGAGCCAAATCGGTCAACGGACACGCCCACCTCCCATACAAGTCACGCGTGATCCACCCACTTTTTTTTCATTATTTCCCGGGTTTTCATAGTGGAAATTTGATCTGTAAATTATTAAAATAAAATCTATGAAATATTACCCTTTCAAAATTTTAAATATAGGCGTGGTTCGCCCAATTATATTTTTCAATTTTTTTTTTAGTTGTTTATACTTTTATTTAAATTTTTTAATTTATGGGGATATAAGACGTTAATTTCTGATATATGAATAATATTCTGAGGGTGGAGAGGTTCAGCATAATTAAAAGGTATGCAATTAAATATCCCACATTAATATCCCCACCAAAGGTGTAGGGTATTCCATAGTCGGGCCCGACCGACTATAAAAATCCGCCCCATGTGACCGAACTTACCCATGTGACCTAACTTTCCCTACTCGTTTTTGTTTTACTTTTATACATAGTTTTTTGTTAATTGTAAAATCATGAAGTTTTCTTAAGATGAGTTCTATGTGCATTATTTCTTTTAACTTATAAACCAAAAAAAAAATATATGAATACTTTCACAGTGTACCTCATTTAGCTGATATATTGCTTTTTGTGTGCGTTTTTTTTTCACAAATCCGCTGATTTGTTTGAAAGTGCAACAACAACAAAATTGCGAATAAAGCAGCATCCAAGCTTTTGATAGAATTTTTGGCGGGAAATTTTTTGTACCGCAAAGAAAAATCGTCGTTGTTGCCAACTAGATAGCTGTACTAGATACATATATGTAGTGTGGTGCCATGCGACTGTCCGTTGTCATGCGTCTGTCTGTTGTCGTGCGACTGGCTGTTGTCATGCGTCTGTCCGGATAGCAACGAAGAGTTGTCGTTGTGAATGTTTGTGTATACGCATCGTAATTAGTTATTGTTGTATTTTCTTCTTTCTGTTAGTGTTCGCTATGTAGCGTTTGAGTTTAAGTTCGCAAAGATATATGTTACCCTGCAAGATATTATTTGTGTTCTCTTGACATACGGTGTGTAGCATACGGATTTTTTTTAATCTCTGACGAAAACAGAAATATGCTTATACGAAATATTCCTTTTATTTACTTATTATGAATGTATATGTTCCTTGTATTATGGTCTTGAGATTTTAAATTGTCTCGTCAACATCACTTGATATGTACAATTATTTTTTATACCTTACACTAAGAGTGAAAGGGTATATTCAGTTTGGTACGCCGTTTGTAACACCCAGCAGGAACCATCTCCGGTATGGAAAAGTATATATATTTTTGATCAGCATGACCTCCTGAGTCGATTTAGCGATGTCCGTCTGTCCGTCTGTCCGTCCGTCTGTCTGTCTGTCTGTCTGTCTGTCTGTTGAAATCCCTACTACTTTTAAAATTGAAGAGCTAGATAAATGAAACTTATAACTTAGATTACTAATATACCTACGCTGTATGTGCGAAAAAATTGGCGAGATCGGTCCACTGTGACCTATGATCCGACCACTTATTTTCAAATACCTCATATAAAATGTACATATAAAGATCAATTTTTATGTATACGTGCTTAGGTAAACTTTTTTGGTCAAATATATAGTCGGCTTAGACCGACTATAATTTTGATAATCCTAACTATCATAATTACACCTACTTTAAAATTTCACATGTGATCTAACCTTCCCAACTGGTTCAAATTTTGTTATTGAATATATTTTTGTTAGTAAAATAATTAATTTTTGTTGAAAAAAATGAAAATATGGAAAATAAGTAACATAAATACAATTAGTGTTCAAATTTTATTCGTTTTCATAATTAATATGCAGTTTAAGATATTTGTAGTCGATCTTAGTTGTCGAGATTACCATTCTTTGCTTTGTTCTTGCAAATGATCATCACTACCTGGACATCTGTAACTAGATTTCCATTCTCTTTCTTACAGGAAGAAGCTCCGGTCTTTAAACTCGCGTCTTTCGAATTCTCTTTTCTTGGTTTGTGCTGCGATCAGCCTCATTCCATTATAGGGAGGTATTGTCTTGGAGGCTAAATTTTCCGACTATTGAACCAAAGATATCCTCATGACCCACATTGGCATTAAATTCGCCAATAACGATTTCACGATCTTATATTTGTAATAAATTCTTTGTTTTCTTAGTGTATAAATGACTAAAAGATGTAAATTTTACTAAAAGTTTTCTGCAAAAGGATACATAATAGGAAAAACTGAGCATGCAATATAAATAATCATATTTTTTATATAAAGTAATGATATTTGCAAAATATATGCATAATTGTCCATATTGGAAATTTATTATAAAAAAGAGGACTGAAATTACATTGAAAGGGCATATTTTAAAAATTAAACTGGGGAATATTAGTAATTTTAATCATAAATTTGGACTTTGTTCTGTCAAAATCAGCATCCGCCAATAACATAGAATTGAAGTATGGAATGTGTACGGGAAAAACTCTTTTGAGTTGTGTTATCGGATCAAAAAGCTGAGCTTGTTAATTAAATACAAAGCCATCAAAGCTTTTCACGCTTTCCCCAATAGAAACTAAACGAAAAAGTACTGCTGTGGTTTATTAGAACTGAGCAAGGACAGACGCATTTGCCTAATTAAGAGCGCGTAAAATGTTAGTGCACAAAAATAATAAAACACGAAAATCCTTTTTTGTGGCAATATGAGTGTTCGGCGAGTGTTGAAGGCAACACATTTGGTAACAAAACAAAACTAAACAAACGCAATGTACGAAAATGTTATCGTGGTAGCAGCCAAAAAAGAAAAAAATAAATAAAAAAAACTTTACAAATTATGTACAAAGTAACACAGCGGAATTGTGAACACGCCGGCGGTGTTATCCTTGAAACACATGCCATAGTGTGTTCTACTCTAAGCCATAATGCCATAACCAAGACATAGAAATACGTGTAAAAGGATTTCGCATTCACTTACGGCGCACAACTTGTACCGAAAATAGACACATTAATGATATATACGATGAAATGCACCCAAACCGCCTTCCCCCAGCTGCACTGCACCTGTGTGCGGGGTGGTTGCTTTTCGTGTGCACCTCGAAAAATTACTCTGTGCTAGGTTGTGCTGTGCTGTAGAGTGCTGCAAATTAAACCACATTTTCTGCATAATTCAAACAAAAGCAACGAACGACAGCAAGAATGTTTCGCCCTGCTACTGTTACAAGGAGTGGTGAGTTGAGGCGAGGCGAACCAGGGCAGCCCCTCAGTGACAGTGGACACAAACAGCGTGCGTTGAAATGTGACCAAGACTGTTTGCATTTGAGTCCTCACTTACTGCGGCACCACCCGTCCGCCGCACTTCATTAAGTTATGTTTTGGCAGCAGCTGTAACAGCAGATGTAACAGTGCAGCTTCGCCCAGCGGCGGGTGTTAAGCTCACAATTGCTAATGTTTATGCAAATAGAGCTCACTTTTAGTTGAATGTGGGCAGGTAATAATATGGAGCGTTAAAATTGCGGAAACCGCACAACATTTTGGCATCACAAATGTTGCTTGTGGATGATGGCTTTATGGAAATGCATAACCAGAATGGAGAATCCAAGCAATTACATTAACAGATCGCTTGTTTACAAAGCATAATTCTGCAGACCCAATGTGTAAATTTTTATGTATTTTTAATGGCCACTACTGCATACCGATGGCCTGTTGAAATGATAAGCGATATCTTTATGAAATCTTTATAAAATCTTAATCTAAGGATTTATATTTATAGCGTAAATTTCTCGTCTTTTAAAAACATAAATTTATGTGTAATTTGACTCAGTTCTGACTTCGCGTAATCTTGATCGAAAATTTGTATGCACTTTCATTTTTAGTGAAATCAATTAAAATCGCTTTATAACACAATTTTAATATACAAACATCTGCTTTATAGCTAACGAAAAGAAAGAAACACATATTTATGGACATATTTATATTTACGTGTTGTATAGATAAAAGCCGACAAAAATTTTAAGTTACTCGTGAAATATTATTATACAAATTTTGGATTTTTAGAGAGCTGATTTTTACTGTCAAAAAGTGAGAATTTTGACGTTTTCTCATTTTTTCGAATATTTATAAAAACCGACTTTACTCAAAAAACAGTAAATACTAAACGTAAGTTTAGTATTATTATTTGCAATGTCTCGGAAGACAAATAGAAAAGAATCTGCAAACAAAATAAAAAATTACGTTTAGAAAATGAAGTTTCTGAATACGACATAGTCAGTGACGAAGATACTACCAATATATACAGCATACACTATGATACAACGCTATTGGACACGAGTGATGATCGCAGTATTTTTGAGGAATCTGAAAATCAGGAGGAGAAATGCTTAAAAGCGAAATTAGCAGAGTGGGCAGTCACAGTTTTGCGGTAACTGCAGCAATTAGAGGTAAGCAATATATAAATAAAATTCGAAAATTGTTTATGATTTATTTCATTAGGTGCCTTTCGCAGGAAGTTTGTGTTGATGGAAAAAGAATTCACGAATATTGTGAATTAGAATAATTTGGTACAATTTGCATGCATAAAATGCCGAAGAAAATAAATTTCAACAATTCAGTGATTCCCTGCAATACTTCAAATGTGCAAGCTTTATCACTAACCTGTCTCTATTGTCACTCATAATATTCTGACTAGGTGTTTTGGTATTGTCTAACACATTTTTTTGCATTACTATATAAACTTTTATCTTTAATATATTTGACTTTGTTACGGAAAAAAACAAAACCTTTTACCCCAAAGTTCGAAATATAGCTGTATTATGTTAATTCAAAAAGTTAAATCAGTCTATGGAATAGATTCTTCAAAAGAATTTAAAAAGTTATTCAAATATACTATTTTTGGAGGAAAATCAAAACCAAAATCAACACATAAAATGGGTTTCGATTCCGGTACCATACATTTTTTATAACGGTACCGATTCCGGTTTTTTGCGTTCTCTGACAGGAACTATAATATCTGTTCCGGTTCTGGTTCCGATATTTTTAAAATGGCGGTACCGATTCCAACCAGAAACAAATATATATGTTTCGATTCCAGTTCCCGTTCAACACATATTTAACAACGATTCTGGTTCCAAAAATCTAAACGGTTCCGGTATTATTTTTTACGTTTTGCTATCTTTTTCATGTTTTTCCGTGCTTTTTTGTGTGTTTGTTGTGTTTTTCCGTGTTTTGTCTTGTTTTTCCGTGTTTCTTCGTGTCTTATAAAATCCCGTGTTTTATCGTGCTTCTCGTGCGTGCCTGTAATTTTACTCGACGGGCTCGTGCTCGTGCGTGTCACCTATCGGCGTGTCTGTGCCATCAAAAACAGGCACGCGCTCTTCTTTAATGATAAGGTTAATACTTATTTAGATATATTCAATCAAATCTAAATTTTTATTTTTCTTTTTTTTTTTTTAAAGTGTTCAGAAACTATATACAGATTGTCTTTATATTCCTTTTTCATGATATGATACCAAACACTTATATATTTACCTTACACATGTGTGCAAAATGTCATATTAATTAACATCATGTTTCATCAAAATTTCGTATTTTTTCATTTTATTTTGATTTTGCACACCTGCAGAAAAGTTTTCAAAGCTCAACGTAAAAATTTGAAAGCTAAATTAGTTCTAAACCTTTTTTAACCTTACTTATTTTTTGCCCGTCGAAGTATATGTGCAGGGCAACATTATTTCTGGAAAGGTAAATTTTTTAAAAGGACTTATCATAAAACCGTTATATCTACTTGTAAAATGTTTATATTACCAAATTATTTATTATAAGTTCGAAGTATATAAAGTTTTTTTAATCGGCAAAAGTTTCATGATGATAGGGTAAACTATTATTTAGATATATTCAATCAAATTCAATGTTAGTTTTGCATAATTTCCCATACGAAATACAAAATTGTCTACACCAGAATCCAGTATATGTGGCGAATATATATGGCGACAATCTGTATATAGTTTCTGAACACTTTTTTTTGAAAAAGAAGAAAAATAAAAAAATAAAAATTTAGAAAAAAAGTTAAAATTTGATTGAAAATATCTAAATAAGTATTAACCTTATCATCATGAAACTACAATAGCGGTTTTAATCTAAGTCTCTTCAAAAAATGAGTATTTTTGGAAAAAATGCTGCCCTGCACATATACTTCGTCGGGCAAAAATAAGTAAGGGTCAAAAATAAGTAGACATAACTCGTCCTTCTTACTTCTTACTTTCGACTTTGAAAACTTTTCTGCAGGGGTTCAAATTAAAAAAAAAAATTAAAAACTTGAACTTTGACCAGTGTTGCCAGATTGTTTAAATATATTTTAAATAATTTTTATCATTTAAAAGATTCTCAGTAATGTTATCTATCAAAAAATATAACAAAAGTACATTTTACTGAACAAAAAAAATACTTTCGGAGATTTCCGTAAAAGTGAAATTTTCAAAAAAAAAATGAAAAAATCGGAAATAAAAAAAATTTCGAATTTACAATTTTATATTTACTAAACCACCTGAGATATTTTAAAACGGTTTTCAGTTTAAGATTTATGTATCAATTATTTATAAAAGTCCCTTACATATATTTTGATTTCATGATAAAATGTACCATATATGTAAAAATATGTAAAATAAAGTCTTCAAAAAAAAAAAAAAAAATCATGTTCAAGTCTATATCTTTAAAACTAGACATTTTTCACGTAAGCACATTTTTTTTAGATCTCAATGTACGTTTTCCATAAACAAAAAAATTTTAAAAATCGGATTACTTTTGGATTTTTTACAATTTTTGAAAGATTTTTCATGAAAAAATTTTCAACTTTACTGATTTTTATCTCAATGTAAGCTTTCAATAAACAAGAATTTTAAAGAATTTTAAAAATTTGGATTTTTTACAATTTTTGAAAGATTTTTCATGAAAAATTTTAAATTTTACTGATTTTTATCTCCATAACTATTAAAGATACAAACTCCAATTTTAAAGTTCTCTCAAGTTTTCTCTGTACAACACTTTTTAAAATTTTAAAATCGGTTGAGTGGTTTCGACAATACTGAATTTTACCCGATTTAAGAGCGTTTGGGCACACTGTGCGGTGGGAGATCTCGACCTAAGTTCTTCTGGACTATTATAATTATATATATATATATATATATATATATATATATATATATATATATATATATATATATATATATATATATATATATATATATATATATACTTATACTTATACTTATACTTATACTTTTACAGTCATTCATCAAACTCATTCATTCATAACATTGTTGTTTTGTATTGATCAATTTTATGAATTGTTTTTCAATACAATGAATCATAGTTTGAAGAACGAAATTCATCAATATGAAGAAGATTATTTTTTCTAAAGAAGATTTTGTTTTCTGCGAATATAAAATTAAAATAAATAAATTAGAAAACGAAATTGAACTTTTTTCATAAAAAGCAAACGAAAAAAATTCTTCGATGCAAATAACATTCGTTACCCGCAAATGCAACCCACAAACGAAGTTATTTTATCTCAGACCAGGGTGGTTTTATGTTTTCTGACACCAAGCTTTTAACAATTTTTTAAACTGATTTTAACATTAAAACTAAACGTTTTACAATTTTTTTTATTCATTAGCAAACCAAGTTTGTGTATGTCATGTCTGCCATGCTGTCCAAAGTTATGAAATACTACGACGAAACTTGATTATAATTCGTAAAGTAATGTGTGTTTCAGAAATTGGCGTTTTTACCTGTTTTTCATTGTGAACATTTAGTCGTAAAATATTGAAAACAAAATCTGCATATAACATATGCTTTAAAATCAGGTGCGACCTGCCCACTTTTTTTGTTTTAAATTTTTAGATATTGTCTTAACGTGCTCAAGGTGCAGCCCTAGTAGAAATTTGCCCGATGCGCCATCGGAAAATGATCGGGTTTTCGTTGGGTAAGCCCTATTAGAGAAAATATGATCATTGCCTTTGCATGCCCTTATCATGCGTACGATAACAGGGTTTACATTATCTAAACAGTCAATGTTCCCGATCGTAGCTACATTATTTGTTCCTCATAACGAAATTAGTATCAGACAATGATCGAGATTAATGAGAGAAACCCTATTATGCTCGGGCTCACACAAGGCAATTGTCGGGTAAATATTAAAATGGGGAATTGCCCGATCAGTACATGATCATGGCCTGAGGTCAATACATGATCAGGACACTGCGTTACAAGAATATTATGGGCCTCGTCATATCCCGATCACCTCAAATAATGACATGATCACTTCATGACCATGGCCCTACCAAAATTTCTACTAGGGAGTCAGTACAAATTGGGTGTTTTGTACCAACAAATAAAACAACAAACAATTGGCAAAATGCATTGAGTGGCAGATCGTACAACTGTTTCAGCTTTCTTATTCTTTTATAACATTTTTTAACGTATGAAGATATAAGTCGTACATAGCTTATATTTTTTTAATTTGTATATTGATTAGATTAACAATTAGTACAATTAGTTACATTAAGTACTTTTGTAGTACAACATGGAGACATTTATCATCAACGTAACAATTTTTATAGTTGAAAATTAAAATTTAATTAATTAATTTAAAACTTAAAGTTAAACAAAATTTGTTAAAAACACATAAAATAATAATATTTAAGTTATCACATAAATAAGTTAACATGGAGTCTTAATAATAAAACTAAGAATAATTAAAAGGAAAGAAAGGTATGAAGGATGGATAGAAAAGTTAATAGAAGTTTGGCTTAACAAATAAGAAAGTCGGAGACATCTGAGTGTTAGATAGATTCTTTTAATAACATTGTTAACATGGTCAGTACAAGACAGTTATATGTGAATAATATTCTGTGGGTAAGGGTATTTTACATAATTCAGAAATTTAAAATTTAGTTATACATATCGTCACTATCATGCCAAAGGGGCGAAAGTGTAATTTTTAATATTTGCGTTTTTTTTACCTTTTTGAATGTAGTTTTTCCTCATGTATACTGTGCCAAAATCGTGTGTGGTTACCGAACCGAAAAGGCGAATTCGAATAATTGAAAATGCTGTCATGCCATAACTTTTTATTGGTATAAGAAAATATAGTGGTGTAAAGGAATTAATAGTTTGTTTTTTTAAGCACATATCGATCATCATCATTATTATTAAATATTTTTTTGAATTTTTATCATTTGGCAAATAGCCAATCGATAGATCCTTTGAAAACAAACACTTAATGATTTTACACCACTATTTTATCGTGCACCAATAAAGAGTTATAGCAAAAAAAAGAAAAGATTCGCCCTTCGCATGCCAAGATATTCAATTTTGCAAATATATTCGTTTTTTTGCTATAACTCTTTATTGGTGATATAAAGGCATTAATTATTTGCAAAACATTTTTCTTGCAAGAAAGAAATGGAAAATTAATATTTGTAAATAATAATACTTTAAAAACAAACAAATAATGCCTTTAAATCACTATTTTATCTAGCGCAAATAAAGAGTTATAGCATAAAAAACAAAAATATTTGTGTTTTGGTCAGGATATAGCCTCACAATATCCGTATTTATAATTCAGTAAGTTATCCAAATTCAAAGACATTTCATACACGTTATAATAATTGATCAATAAACCGAAATAACATTCGTTTTTTTTTTTAATTCATTAAAAAAGTTTTATTTGTTTCAAAACATCATTTATGGGAATTTGATGGACAATATAAAAATGTTTACTCATCACAATACGATATTAAAATCTGAATAAAAACATATTATATTTCGATTAAAATGTAATAAAACTTAATTTTTAATACATGTATGGTAATTACGTTCAAATAACATTCAAACATATTCAAACAAGTCTTTTCGATCAGTATAAAACATGTTTGAAGTGTTTTCTGTGATTTGTGACAGACCACAATGACCGCAGTAAAAGCAAATTGATTTTATTCACTTTAAATCCAACTACGTAGGGTAATCGAATAACACAGATCAATCAATTAGAATCTGCATTATGCACAGATTAGTTACATTCAATTTATTCTTAAATGTTTCGGTAAATAGCAATTCAAAGGCATTAGGTGAATGGTATATGGAGCGCAAACACATGGAATTTAAAAAGGTGAAAATTCCGTGATACACCATACGTTGCACACTTGTCGTGCACGTAAAAGAGAATGAAGCATTTTATAATCTTTGACACTTTAGTTATTGAAACGTGCCAAATAATACAAAATAATGCGCACACAATTTAAAAGCAGACACACACACACCGAACACATGCAGATGCCTTTGTCTGCGAGCTGTAAATGTGTTTTTGATATCAAAGTTTAACAGGATTTTCGACTTTTTCAATACAAAAACAGTAAATAACATGTGTGACATCTCGGTGAAAGCATACGGCTGACATATATTCAAAACGTATCATGTGGCAACACTTTGCAACAGCTTTTACCATTACAAAAAAACAGAAAACAAAATAATTATATATTAAAATTTGATTATGGTTGGAAAACAAACATATTTCTTCTGAATTATTATTTGTATTTAAAAATATATTGGAAAAATTACACATAGAATACAAATGTTGCACTTTATGTATTTATTTACACATTTTTAATATAATCGAATATAAATTGTGTCAATTTAATTAAAAGTTTTCAAAGTTTATTTTTATTAAAACGGTTTATATAATTCTCTTATATCGGATTTACTATTTTTGATGTAATGACGGTTTACTCGGTTTTAAAACATCTAATACAAACATAATATGAAATCTTCACTGTCATGCCAAAGGGGCGAATGTGCATTTTTAAAAATGTTGGGAAATCAAATTTTAAAGTTTGAAGTGCTTTAAAAATTAGAAAAATTTATATTTATAATTTTTTCTATTATTTTTCTATTTCAATTATTATAACGTATACAAAATATCTTTAGATTTGGACAACCTACTGAATTATAAATACGGATTTTGTGAGGCTATATCCTGATCAAAACGAAAATATTTTTGTTTTTTATAATATAACTTTTTATTAGCGCAAGATAAAATAGTAATGTTGAGGCATTAATTGTTTGTTTTTAATGCACCTATCGATCATTAATTAAAAATATTTTGTCAAACATTAATTTGCCATTTGTTATTTGCAGGAAAAAATGTTTGGCAAAATATTTTTAAATAGTGATGCAGTTCGATAGGTGCTTTGAAAACAAATAATAAATGCCTTTACACCACTATTTTATCTTATACCAATAAAAAGTTATGGCAAAAAATGAAAAGATTCGCCCCTATGGCATGACAAGATTTTCAATTTTTCAAATTCGCCCTTTTGGTTTTGTCTTTTGTGGCGAAAAATACCCAATAAAATGACACGCGATTTTGGATAAACTACATTCAAAAATGTAAAAAAACGCAAATGTCAAAAATTGCACATTCGTCCGTTTGGCATGATAGTGACGAAATGATGTTCCGAAAGTTTAAAATCCGATTTTGGTGGTCAACACAAATTTTTTTTTTTAATTTTACACCATCACAAAACTACATCAATAATGCTCCAACACTAAAAAATATAGAGTAGGCTTACTATTTTAAAAATTTTTTTCTTTAAAAAATATTTTTTTCTGACGTTTGAAAATTGTCAAAATATAAAAATTACGTATAACAAGCATGTTTACTGAAAATACCATGAAAACAATACCACTTATAATTTTTTATAACATAATATACACCCAGAAAAAAATTCCTCAAATCTCATTAAAATTGGTCAATGGGACAATTATTGATCTAATAGTATACAAAAAATAAATATTTTCATATAAACTCAATGGAAATGTCATGGTATTTTGTAGTATTTTATTGTATTTTCCGATTAAATTAATAATTTATCCTATTGACAATTTTTAATAGTAAAAATTATTATTTATATAGTATTTTTTTCTGAGTGTATTTTCAATACAAAAAAATCCATTTTGGTTGAAATACATTAAAAATATTTCAATACTAATTTCGTATATATTTGACATGTACATTAGGTGTCCCGTTTTTATGCCCGTAACTTCAACGAGTAGATATCTATTGGTGTTCGTACCGAACAGATATCTCTTACCTATCCGGTGTTTTTACTCCTTAACTATGCGTTGAAGTTACGAAATTTTGCTTACACGATAGATAACTAAGCACCAGTAGATATCTATTCGTTGAAGTTACGGGCATTATATGGAGAGTTTTATTTTTCGAGTATCTTCTCACAACAGGTATCAAAATTTGTGTATGGATGAGTAGATTCATTATATATAATTAGTTATTAAATCCAATACTACTTTTAGACCTCTACCGAAGCTGAAAGCTTATTTTTATTTACGTATCATATGATGCATTTAATAAACATTAAAATATATAAATTAAGAATTATGTATTCACATGGTATTAGTTCAAACTCGCACATTTCAATTCTCACATTTGGGCAGGGGCCTCAAAATCCTCCTTGGAGTTCCTGAACCGAATCCAACAACGTGCGATATATTTAATAGGGGAGGAAAATATTTCATTGTCTATTGGTTCTCTTGACCGTTGGTTGTGTAAGCCTGCTTTATAGGTATTACAACGGTAAGTGTTCGAGGGAAATACATGGTCTGATTCCACCAGGTCGTGTTTTCTCTCGTTATACTCGGGCGTCAAACCAAGCCCACCCCTTCGTAGTTCACTCGGCTCTCAATAGAACCACGCATTACCGAGAGAATTCGTACTTCAGTCGCACGACCCGTTTGTGGAACAATCTCCCTGCGTCCGTTTTTCACGATATTTTTGATATTGGCAAGTTCAAAACAAACATTCACCGACACTACTCCATCTTTTCCCCCTCCATTTAACCTATCATCACTTCTTACGATCAACACTGTGCGTTACACGGGATGCCCCCCGTGAGCGTTGGTTAATTTGTAAAAAAAATAAAAATAAAAAAAAAGTGTATTTCGTTAAGAGGAACTTATCTATCTTTAAAACAACAGCAACTATCACACTTACAGGACGCAATATGAAATAATCTGAAATTGCCAAATAAAAGATTTTAACTTAAGCTCATAATTTTGTTTTTGTACTCGGATATCTTTTTAAAGTCAAATTTATATTAAAATTGGGTTTTAGTAATTGAATTATCCGATCATGAGAGGCAATCGGAAGTGACGTCTTTTTCCAAAATTATTCAATTCTACGACTAACAATATTAAAAACTTCGGAATAAAATGGGTTATATCAATCCAATTATATATCCAATTATAATATAATAATTATAGTTTGGCACTACAGCTCTATAAGAACTTAGGCCGAGCTCTCTCACCATTTTGAGCTGTGTGTGTTACATTTGTACTCAAAGTGGTGGGACCTACAGTTTATTGCCGAATCCGAAGGGCGGGTGAGAGCTTTTCATAGGCAATTTTTTACTCTCGTAGGTTTGCCATTTACTGATGAGAGGTAGCGCGGTATAGAAAAAATGTTTCTATGAAAAGATGTTGTTAGCCCCAGTCCAGGCTTGAACAGGGGACCTTTCGGCTCGCAGTCCAACGCACTAACCACTGAGCTACCGCGGCTACCATCCAATTATACACGGTAGAAATATTAGAGTTTTTGTTCCCGTAGGCGTCCCGTGCTTATGTCTAAGGCAATTGTATGGGATAAGGCAATTTTGTGAGAGGCGTTCTGGAATATTTCTACCTTGTTATTGTATCATGGTAATTTCAAAGAATTTAGTTTCCTTGAAAAATGTATTTGAAAACAATAACAAAAATTTTGTTTAAACAAAAAATTTGCCGATTTGTCGGAATGATGTATTTGTCAGAGTTCCAACGTCGAAAACAAGTTTTTAAATTTCGTGTAAATATCCTCTTGAAATAAACTCTGAAATTCAATTCACAAAAACGTGTATTTATAAAACAATAAAGGAGTACAAAATCGTATGAAAGAAACCGCGGTTCTAAAAAAAATTGCTTTGCAGAGCAGCCAAACATGGCTAAATTGAATGCAGACATTGTAAAGAATTGTGAAAAAAGTGTAGTCAGAAAAATGCGCAAAGAAAAGGTCGAAAATATAAATGTCGAATGAAAATGTTGAATTGGGGAATTTTATTAAAAATATAGGGTAGAAAGAATATATCGTCGTTGTAGAATGAAAAGTCACCAAATACATTTTTATGAAAAACTTAAATTTTGAGTTTGTTGATTAATATTATAAAATGTAATTGATGCAATGTTAAAGTTGGAATATTAATTGTAACATTTACATTTTCTTATCAATGTGATAAAAAAAATTGAGATCATAATAAACGAGTTGGGAAAGTTAGGTCACATGGGTAAGTTAGGTCACATGGGTAAGTTCGGTCACATGGGGCGGATTTTTATAGTCGGTCGGGCCCGACTATGGAATACCCTACACCTTTAGTGGAGATATTAATGAGGAATATTTAATTGTATACCTTAATTTTAAATTTTTAATTATGCTGAACCTCAGAATATTATTCATATATCAGAAATTTACGTCTTATATCCCCATAAATTAAAAAATGTATATAAAGTATAAAAAAAAAAAAAAATTGATAAATATAATTGGGCGGACCACGCCTATATTTAAAATTTTGAAAGGCTAATATTTCAAGATATGATTTTAATAATTTACGGATCAAATTTCCACTATGAAAACCCGGGAAATAATGAAAAAAAAAGTGGGCGTATCACGCCCATTTTTGGACCACATATTTTTAGGTGAATTATAACAATACCTTTTAAATTTTATAACTATACCTTAAATACTTTTCGAGTTATTAGTTTCGAAAGAGTTATATAAAAGTGACTTGTATGGGAGGTGGGCGTGTCCGTTGACCGATTAGGCTCATTTTCAAACTCAGTTCCTACTTTTGGCTATAATATATTGAGACGAAATTTCATCGCATTCTGATCAGTATTTCTCAAGTTATTCTGTATTCGGACAGCAAGACAGCAAGACAGCAAGACGGACAGACAGATAGACAGACAGACAGACAGACAGACAGACAGACAGACGGACATGGCTAAACGGACTCAGGTAGTGATGCTGATCAAGAATATATATACTTTTCCATACCGGACACGCCTCCTAAGGGGCGTTACAATATAAGCACAAAGTTAATATACCCTGTACCTCATAGGTGTAGGGTATAAAAACTGACAGACCCTAGTAGAAATTCTGGTAGGGCAATGGTCATGAAGTGATCATGTCATTATTTGAGATGATCGGGATGTGACGAGGCCCATAATGTCCTTGTAACGCAGTGTCCTGATCATGTACTGACCTCAGGCCATGATCATGTACTGATCGGCCAATTCCCCATGTTATTATTTACCCGACAATTGCCTTGTCAGCGCCCGAGCATAATAGGGTTTCTCTCATTAAATCTCGATCATTGTCTGATGCTAATTTCGTTATGAGGAACAATTAATGTAGCTATGATCGGGAACATTGACTGTTTAGATAATGTAAATCCTGCTATGGTAAGCATGATAAGGGCATGAAAAGGCAATAATCATATTTTCTCTAATAGGGCTTACCCAACGAAAACCCGATCATTTCCCGATGGCGCATAGGGCAAATTTCTACTAGGGGATATATACAGATTTTTGTAAATGAATATTTTGCATTTTGAAAATGCAATTAAACTTTTCGAAATCTGATATACATAACTACACTCAAAAAAAAATCTACTACAAACAGATTTTGTATTACTCTGAGATCAATTTATTTTTTTATTCTAAAATATTTTTATTTAAACATTTTCCGAGTTCGCTGGCGTCGCTGCCGAAAACATTGGTTATGTGGAAGTGGAATTTTACAGATTGGAGTTAACAGAGGAAAACAGTGCAAAAAAACTGGATCCGTCTGCGGATAATTTGCACCCAAACTTACCAAGATTTATTGCAATCCAACGCCTTATAAATTTTAATTATTTTTCTGAACAAAAATGTGTCAGGAAACATCAGAATATTGATTTGAAAATGTGTCTGTTAACAACATTTTCGTTTCAATTTCCACATAACCAATGTTTGAATTTATTTGACAAAAGTGGCAGTGAAACCACCTGTATGGAAACTCTATATCAAATATATACTCTCTGCACGCAGAGATGAAATTTGTTTGCAGCAAACATAATTTTTTTAATCAAAAATGTTGTGACTATTATTGGCTGTAACATTTATTTACCAATTTTGGCATAATATGTTGTTATACATTTCGTGATTTATCGTTACATTTTTTTATTCAAATATTTATTTTAAAAATATGAAAATTCATAAAAGATATATGTAACATAATTTTTTGCTGCAAAACATATGTTTCCTCTGTGTGTAGATTACACTACCCAATATGATTTTTGCCATAAACATCCCATACACCAATTCTATTTAATTCGCTGGTGCTGAGTTTGACTGCATACTCAGTTTTTTACTATTACGCAATGTCTTTGATAAAATTGCAATAGTATTTTTAAGCCGTTCTCACACATTACATAGAATTAAAAAATATAGTTCTGTGGAAAAAAAAAACAATAAACAAAAAAACTTAAATTCTTAAACTACTAATTTTAATATACTAATTAATCCTAATATTCCATTGCGTTTTTAAGATAATTGGATCTAAACTCGTACATTTTTAATTTTTTTTGATTTTTCTTTTATTTTTTACGATTTAATGATAAACACAAAATGATGTATGGTTATCTAGAGCATACTCCAAACTATCTATCAAAATTACTAACTTGTTTCTGCACGGAGGGAAATAAGATTCTAAAACTCGAGAAGAATTCGGTTAGAAAGAAAAATAGTTGAATTTGACTAATATCAATAAAATACTACTAAAATTCAAGAATTTGTCATCTGGATATCAAGAAAGCAAATTACTTAGTTGTCAAAAAAGTAAACAAACTTTATTCAATTGGATTTTCAGAAGTTAATTTATTGATAATTAAAAAACAAAAAGAATACGCAAAATTGTTGCTGTATTCATCGCATAAAGAACACGTGTTCATGTATTGTTGTTTTTTTCATCGATATTGCTCTGTCTGTATGCTTCGTTTTGCGAGGTCGCCATCTGTTTGTTTGTTAGACTGCCTGTCTGTCTGTTGAAAGTAACTAAGTCAAATTTTTCTAGATATTCAGACATTAAGTTCTTAGGTATCAAAAAAGTAACTAAGTACAATTTGTCTGGATTGCAAATTTTTTTCTTCTTAGGTATCAAAAAACGTCATGATATACAATGTTTGCATGTGTGTGTTTTTTTACGAATAGAAAAACAAAGCACAGCCAAACAAGCAAGCGTCTGTGTATGTATGAATGTTAAAGATATAAATAGAAAAACGAATTTTCCTACGAATGTTGGTATGGTTTCAGTTCGTAAATATAAATTTGGGTTCATTTTTGCATAAATACCAAGTTGATTTCATTCCATTTTTATCTAAATACACTATACAATGCTTATGGGTAACGTGCGGAGGGTATACATAACCAACAGAAGAGGCAACAGAAGAGGAGAAAGTGTATAATTTATTTTATGTTAGCTTCAAAATAATTGCTTTTAGTTACTTTCAACATATCGACAGACAGACACACGAACAAACAGATGGGACTGACAAATGGAATAAGTAAAACAAAACATAATAGCGACAAAGCAAGATCGAAAAACAACAACTATACGAACACGTGTTCATTAAATTTTGGGACGTAAACAACAACAACATTTTTGATACCTAAAAAATTAATAACTGAATTCAAGACTTATTCAACTTAGTTACCTTTTTGATACCCAAGAAATTAATAACTGAATCCAAGAATAATTCTACTTAGTTATTTTTTTGTGAACTAAGAAAATCCATTTCTTGAAATTAAGAATTTTTCGGTTTAGCTGTATATCACTCCGTATACTTCTTGATTCCTTCTTTAGAACTTTTTTCCCTCCGTGTAATTGATCCAATTTTTAAAATATTCCCTGAGAAATTAATTTTGGTACTTTTTTATGTAATCAATTTTCAGTAACAAATACTAATGCTTTTAATAATAAAAAAAATGTATCATTACTTCGTAATTTAAGTATGCTTATTCTTATTGCTTATTCTAGGGCATACTATTACGTAGCGTTTTCGAGAAAAATTCGGGAAAAAACGACTATTTTTTAGTAATTTGTATTTAAAATATACAATGATTTTAAATTTTAACAGTTTATTGACGAAAACTGTGTTGATAGAGCATATTTTCAAAATGAGAACCGATACAAAAAAGTTAATAATATTCATTGATAGTTTGAACTATGCTATGCATAACCATGAATCATTTTCTTAATTATCATTAGGTTCACAATGCGAAAAAATCGTAAAAAAAAAATATTAACATATTTCAAATTTAAATTCAAATATCTTAAAAACCTATCGGAATAATAGTATTTATTGGTATATTGTAATTAGACTTGGAAATAAATTGAAAGAAAAATTGACTTGGTAGTTATTTTGGAAAACTGGTTGTGTAAGAGACTGAATTTTTTTTTAATTCTAAAAAGCGCCTGAAAATTCGAGTGCTATTTTCATAAAAACATAACGTAATAGAAAAAACTGAGTATGCAGTCAAAATCAGCAACCGCGAATTATATAGAATTGATGTTCATGTCAAAAATTTTTTCTTATTTTGTTGAGTAGTGTTATTTTAATTGATAAAAAGTAAAACCATTTCTCATCAGTGATATTAATTCGACCGAATTAAAATTATACATTTTAATGGAAAAAATATTATTTTCCAAAGTTTTTTATTTGGTATATTTTCGGAAAGTTGTTGGCTACTTCAGTTTGACTCACTTGCAGAGTTATGGTGTAAGCATCGTGCTTGTAAAAATCCACTCGACTTCATCGCTCTCGCACTTCCAATCAAACTGAAAGGACTTTACCACTTTAGAAATTACGGCTGGACATGGTGATTTTTCGCATGTATCGCACACATAGTTTATAGATTGCAGAAGTACGCATTGACCCCTCTCCACTGGAACTCAATACTACCCAAAATATGTATATGTGGTTCGTGAAAGCATCGTTGGTCCATATAAAAGAAGGATTTGTGCATGAAATTTTACAAACTTTGGCTTTGATTTCTTTGTGCTAAAGTTTTGAGCCATTTCATAAATGCAGCACCAGCGGCAGCAGTAGCAGCAACGTATTTCAAATTTAGTGAAATGTGAATAAAGTTCGGTCATAAATAGAAATGGGGACAGTCATTCAATAAAATCATAATGGCAAAAATGCGCATATATATATAGCACATGATATTTGATGTGGGTTTTGTAAAGAGATTTTTTTCTTTTGGGTTCGCAATTACAGCCTTTCCAGACTTGGTAATAGTTAAAATTATGGTTTGTATTGAAATTTGGTTCAAAGGAATATTATATATGAAGTTCAATGACTTGGAATTGTTTGTAACAATCTGAGGATGATGGTTTTACAGAGATTTTTGTTTAAATAATATATGGGAAATGCTTTTGAGTGGTTTAAATACACTTAAGGATCCATTTTTTATGTTATAGTATTTGGGAAATGATTTTTCATTATAATTCTGTATATACTTCATCTAGTTTAAGACAATCTTAATAAAAAAAATGGAAACTAGGATAGAAATATTGCAGTACAAAATCTATTTCCAAAAGTAATTTGAATGAAAAAAAATTAGTTTTTGAATACATGACTCTAAATATCTGAAACTATCGATCATGTTCCGACATCCGATCGAATTTCATATAAAACAAACGGTTTTGAATTGGATTTCTCAGAACAAAAATTAGTTTTTTAAATGAATTCAATCCGTTTGCTTTGAATTCAATGATTTTAAAAACACATTTTTTGTATTGTGACATCGAATTCAAAACCGTATATTATAAATTCAGCTGTTTCTTGAATTAAAAAATATATTTTCTGTCATAATTCCGTTTAAAAATGAAGAATGCTCACCTTCAAACTTAATTTCGCAATTTAGTTCAAGTTGAATTCGAGTCTTATTCCATATAAACCCGTTATCACTGATAATACTCAGACGATGCATGAACAAGTTAATTTCCCCAGGATGCATGTGGATATGAAGTGCACCAACATTGGACTACAGTGCAGGAAAACTTCGCCGATTAGAAACAAAAACAGACACCAAAAAAAAAAAAGAACACCAATGACAAAGCAACCAACCAAAAACAATTTCAAGTGGTTCCTTACCATTTCAAAATACCTAAACAAACCCACATCCGCTCCCATTAATCTCACAGATAGCAATCTTTCCATTTCGTACATCCACTATCAGCAATTTTGCTGTTACTTCTGTCTGAACTCGGCCCGACATTCTGACATGTGTGGCTCCCACACAGACCGACCAACCTCACTCGACCAACCTTTCTCACTCCCAATCACAACAACGTAAAAAAGTGTCTGATTGTACCATGGCATCAAATTCAAAATTCCATTCGCAAAACTCCCGCGAGTAGTTGACAAATGCGTTATTCAGGTCACGTAGCTGGCAAAGAAAGTGGAGATTCCATCAGCAGCATACAAATGCATTATATGCCGTCAAGCGCCACAGTCTGGTGCTGTTCATTCGTCCGCTGTCACTGTATCCTGGCATCATCTTCGTATTAAACTTCAGCGCTCCGGTTCTGTTATGTTATGTTCGGTTCGGTTCTGATCTGTTCCGTCCTCGTCACGTCATGTCAGGTGTTTCTTATCAACGCTATCGTTGGTCTGGCATTTCCGCGTCCTTATGTTGTGGCAATTTAAGAAAGTGCTCTCAATGATTTTGACTATTTGACGATACCATTTGCTCACGCTGTGTCAACGAAGTGCCACCGTCATCGATGTTCACTCTTAACCCTTATAGGTAATGTAACTACTTTAATAAAGTGTTTCCATTTATTATTCTAAATGTATCATTTCATTCAGGGCTTTGCCACATATAGGAAATATTTATATAAGCTCAGAATCAGATAAGAGTATTGGTTTCTTTTAAATGTTTTATTTAAAATTCATATTGACGGTATTTAAATCAAGGGTTAAAACCGAAATGAAAAAATGTATGTCAGTACTGTATATATAGATTTCATATCATGGTTTCGATTTCGTTTTTACACTCTGTACTAAATGCAGAGAAAAAATTAGTTTGTAGTAAACATTATATATATATTCAATCAGAAATTGAATGACTTTAATGTACTGTAACATTTATTTACAAATTTATCAAAAATTATGGAATCATGATTTATGGTTATTAAAGTATTAAAGATATTAAAGTATTTGTTTTAAATATTTGGAATAATCTGTTTTTTGTTCAATTGGTCTCATTTAAAAGGAATTCATAGAAAATGATAGGAGAACAGAAAAATATTTTTGACATCCAGGCGAGATTATTAGGCGTATAGAGAAGGCGTATATATTTCACAATTAAAAATTAACAATTAAAATTACTACATTAATTGCAACTAACAATTAATATATTGTTACGAAAAGATGTAATTTGCCCCATAGTGCAAGCAATCAACAATAATAAATGAGATGCAAGACAATTCAGCGCACTAAGTAATGTGTTAGAGCGAGACAGAAGATCATTCAGCGCACTGATACATGTGCGAGAAAGCACTTTAAAACACATGAGTAGGAATGAGATGCCAATAGCATGCGTGATTCATGAAACGAGTTTCTACTCGTTTCGTGAATGAAACGTGTCGAACTGATACATTTAGTATATAAGGGCGCCGCATCTAAGGCACAACACTTCAGTAGTGATTCGAAGTATTCGAGTGCGTCTCGTGTGATAAATGTCAAGTTAAATAGTGGATATGCAGCATTTGTTAGAAATTGTTATTAGTAAAGTTGTTTAGTTAATGTGAATTAATAACGTTAATTATTGTAATTTAAACCAAACAAAAGAGTGTTTTTATTTTATACACAATCCAGAGATACGGACTTGTAGATCAGTTTTCCGTAGACTGAATTTTCGTAACAACCTATTTGGTTAACCTTTATATTCTCGCTGTTCAACTGCAACCGAAAATTTTAAGAATTAAAGTTTTATCTCAGACCGAACCCGAAAATATTCAAAAATATAGGTTTTTCTCAGATCAAAACCTTTTTTTTTTGTTTTCTTTTTGGTTTCTCATTGATTTATTCAATAAATATTATTTAGTGAGAGTTATTCAGGGACCTCCGAAAAGATTAAGCTTTTTCTTAGGACTCCGTCCAGAAGGCAAGAAAAGAACAGACATGAAAAAAAAGAAATGTTGTATTTATTTTTAAATGTTTTTACTAAATTTCTTGCTAGCAAAAAAAAAAAATTTAACCCGGCAAAAAACGCCAAACCCGTCTTTTCGCTATAGCTTTGTTATTTGATGTCCGATCATAGAGTTTTATATACCGTTGAAAATGTCTCAGCGGTCAACACATTTGTCTCATAGATTGAACTGATTTCCGAGGTCACTTTCGATGAGTGATGTCACTTTTTCAGACTTCTGCAATATTTTATCTCATATAATTTAATATCTCCCAAAATTATTAAACTTCACTGTTAAACGTATTTAGTTAGCCTTTTAAACAAAAAAAGTTACAAAAACTCGTTTTTAAGTGAAGACTTTATTGAAATATAATATATAATATTTTTGTTTTCAGTTCTGTTCTAAACTTAAAGCTTACATCGAGAAAGTGTCAAACCAAAAAAAAAATATTTTTTAATACTCTAAAAACCGCCAAAATCGTTTTCACTTAAACACTTTATTTGTAACTTTTTTGTTTATGAAGCAATCTAAACACTTTCAACGGTAAAGTTTTATAATTTTTTCGAGACCATTAATAGGGTAGGAGTCTGAAAAAACTAACATCACTTATTGACCTCGGAGGTCAATTAAACCTATAGGCCAAATATATTAACCGCAGCGGATCTGAAAAAACCCACATCACTTGTTGAAGTTTACCACGGAGGTTAATTCAACCTATATATAAAACTTTATGATGGGACATAAAATAAAGAAGTTATGGCTAAAAACGATTTTGCCGGTTTTTGGAGGGCCAAAAAAAATAAAAAAATATATTTCTGACACTTTTACGAGGTAAGCTTACATTTTAGGGGTGGACTTTCCAACATTTTTTTTTCGACCCTGTCTAATAAACATCTGGTATTTATAAAGATTTTGCAATGTTATTTTTTTTTTTTTTTTTTTTGAAATTATTCATATTTAGAAATTAATTTTTTTATTATTTTTCATTTACAAACATGAACTTAAAATGTTCCGGGCACGCTCCAGTAAAACTGATTAAATTCTTATTTAGTACACATATTATGCTTTACAAAACACTGATGAAAATTTTGCCTTTTCTAATATTAACTAATTAATATTAACAATTTCAACCATTTTTGGTTATATGGGAGGTATCACGCCCACTAGTCCAATCAAGATGAAATTTGGAGAAGTGAATTATAACAGTATATTACAATATTTTATCACTGTAGCTATATTAATTTCCAATATATGCCATTTTGAAAATATTTTTTATATGGGAGGTAACACGCTCATTTGTCCAATCAAGATGACATTTTGAGAAGTGCATTATACTAACGAAAAACATTCTCCTATGAATTTTAGCTTCCGTAATTTCCAGTATATATCTAGTTAATCATTTCAGTTGTATGGGAGGTTCCACGACCACTTGCAAATGTAGACATCTAAATGTTAATTATTAAATTTCGTACAATATTAGTAAATCCTCATACCTATATTTCTAAAAATAACACTATTGTGCGTCGTAGCCTATTAGAGTATCAATCGGATAAATAAAAAAAAATGGATCAAATATTTTTTGTCGGTTCCCTTTCCTTCAGACCCAGATAATATGCAATAATAACATGATGAGTTTGTGAGCGTTGTAATATCGAAATATCTACTTTGGGTTATAGATGTGACTTAGATATTTATACCATGGTCGTGTCAATTTTTAAAAGAACAGCCTATAGAATGAAGGACTCTAGTTCCGGAAAAAAACGGTATGTAGCGTTATGCATGCTTTTCATATCATGAGAAGCGATAGTATATGCATTATAAGAATGAGAACTCTCGAAATCTTATAATTGTACTCAAAGTAGTGGGACCTACAGTTGTATGCCGAATCCGAACGGCGGGGTTGATAGCTTTTTCATGGGCAGTGTTAACTTACGGAGGTTTGTCATTGTCAGCCGAGAGGGGTGTATTGAAAAATGTTTTCTATGAAATGATGTTGTTAGTCAGAGCCCAGATTTAAACATGAGACCTTTCAGTTCGCAGTACAACGCAATAACCTCTGAGCTACCGACTACCGATGCTATATGGGAAGTCAGGCATTGGTTATACAATCTATGCAAAAGTTCTAAAAATAATTGTTTGAAAATACACTAAATTGGGTCGGTTGTCGCAACAAATCCAATAAACATCATTTACAATAGGTTATGTTAGTAATTTATAGAGCTGTTTTCTACATGGTTTGTATTTTGTTTTGTTATAATAAATCTATCACAATCTCTTTAAAAGGTATCACATGTTTTGAATCTCTATACTATTTTTATAGTCGATTAATTGATTTGTAAATTATGAACATCATTAATCTTGTATGCTACACGGAGATAACGCCTTTAATTTAACAATTCGCCAATTGTGCTCAAAGTTTTCAATGATTGTATTATGTTTATCATGGTGCAGAGGTGACATGTGCGCGTTTTTCCAGAACATACATCCAAATTCGGCACGCCGGCTGCCGGCAGCTTCGCCGCTGCAGACTTGCTAAACAAATAGAAGAAAGCGCTTTCGCTTAATGGTTATTTTCGCAAATAATGAAAAACAAGTAGAAAAAATAGGGAAATAAAAGCAATATTTGGGGTAGAAATAGAAGTGGCTGCTGCCGCCATCTGATGCTCGCATGACAAAAGGAAAACATAAATCTAAAAAAAATCTCCAAGTAAAACAAACAGACTGACAGCAAGCGTCGACATTAACTAATGGAAAAGCAAAAAAATAACCCAACAACAACTCAGCAACGTAACGTAACGTAACGCAAGAAAAATCGAAAAATATACAATGTAAATGTTGCATCATTTACTATTTAATGGTGGTCGGGGTGGAGGGTTGTGCCACCACACCTTCTGCCAGCCACGGCATACGCGGCGGACTAGAGCACCACCCACCCAGCTCCATTAAGTGAAAGCGGCACACCGGAAACGTGATGTGTACCGCTGTGTGTTTTCGTGTGTGTGTGTTTGAGCGTGGGCACTTTTCGAATGAGGACACTTTTCGAAATGACACAAACAGCGAGAAATGATGAAGGACGCAATGCAGCGCTTTTACGACACTTTGATGCGATTCTTCCCTTGCTAAGTGTGGCTGCGAAGTCAGTTGTTGACTGGTGGCGCGGCGTCTTTTAAAACAGTGTTGCTCGCCACATGATTCACACACAATTGTTCTATGAATGTTTGAGCACTTTTTATTGCACTCTAAGCTGACCAATATCTCCACTTTAATGGCCATAAAGCTCCGTCGCGTTGTGCCCAATAAAGAGCTGCTTGCACTCTCGCTTATTTGCGAAATTATTTACCACTGCACCAAAGAAGTATGAAACATTAGTCATATTAGAATTCATAAGTGTTGTACTGAAACTTTATAGTGCATATTCAAATTTCCCCTTCGAGAATACTTTGGATATGGAGATGATGACATAAGGAAAACCACACAGAAAAAATTTTGTTCATAAATGGAATGAACGCCATTAATTGAGACACCGTTCATAATATATATGAAAAAAATCATTATATTTATAGAAGATACAATTAAATAGTAGTTTCTATCTACTTTTATACAATAAATTTTGAAAACACCCTGTATATCATTTGGTGTTCCAGATACACCCCATCTTTGTAACACTTTTTTTCATGAAATGAACCAAGGAATCAGTGGACAAAATATTTGCGACTTGAAACGGACCTACCTATATATATAAAACTATATACTACTTATAATCAAGGATTGAAACCTAAACGTAAAACGGATTCGATTTCGGTTTCGGTTTTCTTCCTCGTTTCGGTTTCGGTTACGGTTTCGGTTTTCAGTTTTTATAACGAAACGGTTTCGGTATACCGGTTCTAAGTTACGGTTTCGGTTTTGATTCGGTTTTGGTTTTTGTCTGAAAGTTATTTTTGTCCATATTGTCTTGAACAATAAAATATATTATACTAATACAAGTACCAAATAAAAAATCACTATAAATCTTGTGATGCGGACGAGACTATTTAAAAACAATTCCACGAGATTGACTTTATTTTTTTTTTGTTAATATATTTTGTGGGCTCTTTTGGTCTGATAATTTTTTAATGCAAATAAAAGATTTTATTCCATTTTTCTCCGACTTTTCGCTGTTTATTTGTCAGCTTCTTCAGGGATTTTGATTCAATAAGTCTAGTTTTACATTTGTCAAGTTTTAAATTTTAAATACAAAACATAGTCAAGAATTTGTCAAAAATTAAAATAAGTAAGCCACATAAAGTTTTTTATATTAAAACTAGACACTCATAAAAAATATATATATTGTACAGGCACATACGCAAATTTATCACAAAAAAAAGCGATATTTTGTTACTACTTGTGATGTTCAAAAATCGAATGGAACAACAATGGAAAGCGGTAAAATATTTATGAACGTGAACATTAATGAAGATGTGTGTTTTTATTTTAATTTTTTTGTTTTGTTTTTCTAGGCTAAAGAATAAAAGCATCTTAAAAATAAGGTATGTGAAGCACTTTTGAAGCGGTAAATAGCTTCAAAAGTGCTTCAAAAAGATAAAATAGACAAAACAATGTTGTTTTTCTTCGCAAGTTCGTGCATCGATTGTGCATATGCACTTTATTATTTATGTTTGTCTTTTATACATAGTTTTTTTGTTAATTGTAAAATCATGAAGTTTTTCTTAAGTTAAGTTCTATGTGCATTATTTCATTTAACTTATAAAACAAAATAATATATGATCATTTTCACAGTGTACCTCATTTAGCTGATATTGCTTTTTGTGTTTTTGGTTTTTTTCACAAATCCGCTGATTCGTTTGAAAGTACAACAACAACAATAATGCGAATAAAGCAGCATCCAAGCTTTTGATAGAATTTTTGGCGGAAAATTTTGTGTACCACAAAGAAAACTCGTTGTTGTTGCTAACTAGATAGCTGTACTAGATACATACATGTAGTGTTATACCATGCGACTGTCTGTTAACATGCGTTTGTTCATTGTCATGCGTCTGTCTGTTGTCTTGCATCTGTTTGTTGCCATGTGATGATACACGATAACAACGGAGAGTTGTCGTTGTGAAAGTGTGTGTATGTATCGTAATTCGTTATTGTTGTACTCTTTTCTTTCTGTTACTGTTCGATTTGTTGCGTTTGACTTTGTGTTCGCAAAGATAAATCTTACCCTGCAAGATAGTGTGTGTGCTCTTACGGTACGTATAACGTACGGAAATATGCCTATATGAAATATTCCGTATCTACAACAAGCATGGATGCTGTGGTCACTTTCAAAACAGAAGCACAAAACGTACATAAACACTAAAAGCAATAGCAATTTAAATTAGGTACACTGTTAAAATGATTATATATTAAAAATATCTCAGTCTTAGTTTTTTTTTTTTAATTGTATATGATTTTCCGCTAAATAAGTGATTCGACTGACGACGAACAGCCCAAGTGTTTTTTTTTGTTGAATTCGATTTATCCGGCAAATGAGTTAAGAATAACAAATTTCAGGCACATTTCTGGGATTTTTTTTAAACAACATGTGAATATTTTTGTAGCCAGAAGTTTTCATTTAATGACATTTAAACATGTCTTGTACTTTACAGATTTTCTATAAAATAAAATAATTGGTTTCTGTATGTTTTTGTGCTTTTTTTAAAACCGTTTTAAAACCGGTATAAAACCGAAACCGTTTATATCGGTTTTGGATATCGGTTTATTTATGATTTTCGTATAACGGTTTCGGTTACGGTTTTAAACGGATATCGGTTTCAGTTACGGTTTCAATCCTTGCTTATAATCTTCCCAGGCTTATCGACATACTTAGCAGTAAAAACGTTAATAAAAAAATAAATTTATATTTTAATTATTTTTACAATTTTAAATTTAATTATGTTTATTGGATATTTAAGTGAAGTTATCGACACATTTTAAATAAGTAGCAAGATGGCGAAAATGGGTGTGAACTATCTAAGAAAAGTATATATTAAAATCGGCGAATCAATTATTTATGGTCGGATCAAAATCTTGATAATTCCATTGTAATCTGTAGTGAATTATGTTCAAGGTCAAAAACAGAAAATCACGATGCACAACCTCTAAACGTTTTTCGATTTGGCCAACATTTTTTGTGAATTACTTTTTTAATGTGTTTTAACTTTTTAGGGGCGGGGGATTCTATGGAAATTTCGAAAAATTCGTTTTAACCACTCTAATGAACACATATAAATCATATTGAAGAATTTTATTTAACAAACTCAAATAAGCCCTGGGAACTTATATACCACTTTTAAAGGTAACCACACACATTATTATAGTCGCTTAGACCGACTAAAACTTATATAATGCTTACTAACACCAACTATATCCCTACCTCCCTACTTCAAAATTACCTCTGAGACCTAATGTATCTTACAAGATAATTTGCATTTTTCTCAACTTTACATTTAAAATATCTAAAAGGATTCATCCCACAATCATGTATCTTTTTATTTTTGTGAGATCACGATTTGATACCAGGCTCCTTCGTATATCAAAAACAGAAACCAATATATATGTATGTGTGAACAACAAATTTATTAATATTTTTACTTGTTTCACCGCCGATACGATATTTAATTGGATTGATTAAATATTTAATTATATCAAATAATAAATTAATTAAACAAAAAATAAAGGAAATTAAGACACCCGATGAAAAAAAAAGTTCTTATTTGTTTTATTATATTATTATTGATTATATAATATGTATTATTTGCTTATATTTATACCCTACACTAAGAGTGAAAGGGTAGATTCAGTTTGGTACGCCGTTTGTAACACCCAGAAGGAAGCATCTCCGATATGGACAAGTATATATATTCTTGATCAATATGATCTCCTGAGTCGATTTAGCGATGTCCGTCTGTCTGTCTTTCTGTCTGTCTGTCTGTCTGTCTGTTGAAATCCCTACTACTTAAAAAATTTAAGTGTTAGACGAATAAAACTGATAACTTAGATTACTTATATACCTAAGCTGTATGTGCGGTTCATTGTGACCTGTGATCTATATAATATATATATATATATGTATAGTGATCATTTATATTAAAATACCTCATATAAAATTTACATCTACATCTCAATTTTACTGTTGACGTGCTTAGGTAAACTTTTTGGTCAAATATATTGACTTCATGCACAAATACATGAAGATAATGTTTTCCCGCGAAACGACTTGTGGTTCCATAAAAATAGTTCCATAAAAATCGATTTGATACCCATTTGTAAACATGGGTATCAAATGAATGGAAATTCTTCAGCGATTGAAAGTTTGTAGTTATTTTCAGGATTCGTATTTCCTGGTGACTTATACACCACTTTGAATGGTAATCACAAATATGTGTAGGGTATGTATAGTCGGCTTAGACCGACTATAATTTTGATAATCCTAACTATCATAATAAAACCTACTTTAAAATTTTCCATGTGATCTAACCTTCCCAATTGGTTTTATTTTACTTAACTACTTAGTGTTCGGTTTTTTTTACCACGTTCACGTCACTAGTAGAGCTATATTAATTTAAAAGGAAATGGTAAACATAAATAAGAGAGTAGAACATCAATGTCATGATATACGAACGATGTACGGAAAAACGACCCGCCGAACCGAATAGGAAAGCACACGTTGCGATCAACCAATGTAAAATAAGATCAGTACATTAGTACGTGTAATACTGTGTAGTGAATGTAAAACTGTGTAGTGGCTGTAAAACTGTCCATTGTTTGTATTCTAAATATTAGCATATACACTTACCCAGATAGAATTTGATTTATACTATTAAAAAATTCATATATCCAATGAATAGAATTAATTATTTGGTAGCAATCTATCTCAATTGATATATTATGTTCAATATTTTTTTTTTTCTGTAAATGTTTAAATGTTTTATGTAAATGTTTTCCCTACACAACATTTTCCTACATTTTCCGTATGATTTAAATCTAAATAACATAAAAACATTCATAAAAAACGTACTGAACGTTTTGTTTTATAGATGAATCCAAAAGTCGCACGATATTCAACCTATTTTGAAGCCGATATAGTTATCACAGGGAAAGGTATGTAAACGGAGGGTATGAAAACTATACATTTACGTTCAGAGTTTAATTTTAGATAGTATGCAAAATTAACTTTGTTTTTTTCTTGTCTCACATTCCGACTCACAAAATCCAATAATAAAATTGTTTGTAATTTTAGAAAATCCCAATAGATCTCGAAAGAAATCGTAATTGTTCATAATATAGTTTAGTGGCTGCTGCAGTTTAATTTAAATACGAAATCAAATGCTAAACATTTTACTGATTTAATTTTATAAAACGTTTATCGAATCGCAAACGATGATAATCGCCACCCAAATGACATTAACTGAAGGCAGTCGCACATGGCAGCGTCAGAGATGAAATTCAAAATCCTCAAAGACTCCCCTTCTCACACCCGATGTCAATGCGGCTGGGTTGTTAAATGGAAATCGTTTTCAACGTCGTCTCGACCTCGTTGTAATATCAACTGAAATTGATTTTTGATTTGTGATTTAATTTCACTCGCAAGTTATGTATATAACTTGAAATTGCTGTTGCCGCTGTGGCGCTAGTGACTACGGCTACGGCTTTGGACTACGAATGTGTTTCACGTGCTCGCAGGCAGTGTTTGATTTTATCTTTGAAATCACTTCAAAACATAGAGGAACTCGTGCCATTGCCAGTGTGCTGCCGCCGATTTCATCATGCGATATGTTGGCGTAAACTGCAATTGGCATCTACTTCGTTCGGCACAGTGCTCATATATGAATCGCACCATACTGCACACACTCTCTTTCTCATTCCCCCCTCACTAACACTCTCTCTCACGTTCTGACTCACTCTTATGCATGTGTGTATGAGTAACGCGCGCGCCCCCGAGGAAGTCGTAGCTGCTGCGAGAATATTTAATTTTTATTCCGAATACGACAGCGACGACGCCATCTTCAATTTTATATTAGTTACAGATTTCCTTTCAATTTCCTTGACGAAAGTGGCCCTGGGGCGTATTGTGCGGTCTTCTGCGAAGGGTACAGCGCACCAGGCAGCAGCAGCCTTCGCTCCGTCGGTTGTAAGTAACCGGATGCGAAGGGATACAACGTCCAATGCTATCTTCATTATTATTATCAGCAGCAGCAGGAGCACTCGGGAAACATTTTGTGAAAGTGGAATAACAAGTGCATTAGACCAATACACGATAGATTCAATTTTGATACAGTTTATCGATGGCACATGCTGATGGTGCAAGTTATGACATTTTTAATGTAATAAAAATGTTTGTTTAAAGTTTTAAACAAGTAAGGATATGATATCACTGACTAATGTTCACTTTACCCTTTTATTAAAATTAAAAAATAGAAACTAAATGGTCGTGAGAAACCCTGATGAAAATAACAAGTCGGCACATCTAAAGACAGGTACATTAAAGGCAATTACATCACGATTTGTCCAAAAATACATTTACCCTAACCAATAAATTATGTAATACCGACTTTAAAATAAAAATAATAATAATAATAGTTTGGCACTACAGTCCTATAAGAACTTAGGCCGAGCTCTCTCACCATTTTGAGCTGTGCGTGTTATATTTCTACTCAAAGTGGTGAGACCTACAGTTTAAAGCCGAATCCGAACGGCGGGTGAAAGCTTTTTATAAGCAATGTTTTACTCTCGTAGGTTTGTCATTTACTGCCGAGAAGTAGCGCGGTGTAGAAAAATGTTTCTATGAAAAGATGTTGTTAGCCCCAGTCTAGGCTTGAACCGGGGACCTTTCGGCTCGCAGTCCAACGCACTAACCACTAAGCTCCGGCGACTACTAAAATAGTAGATTATAAAAATAGTAGATTATTTTTTGACAATTTTCTCATATACATAATTGCCAAAAAAACGAATACTATCTTTAAAGTCGACTTACTTCCTTTTATTGGTTGGACTGATTAAAAATTTAATGAAATTTTCGTTAGAATTATATTTCCCAATTCTAAACAGTGTTGTCTAAAGTGGGCGGTATTTATCAATGGGAGTGGCATCCCACATAGAGATAAATTTCCAAGATGGTGTATGTGGATAGTTATTACAGTGATATCAAGAATTTTCATACTAGGGTATAACAACCACCTAAAATTCTAAAAACTAACCACACCGAAATTCACCACAACGAAATTCACCACACCAAAATTGACCATACCGAAACTTATCTCACCAAAACTATAATAATAATAGTTTGGCACTACAGTCCTATAAGAACTTAGGCCGAGCTCTCTCACCATTTTGAGCTGTGCGTGTTATATTTGTACTCAAAGTGGTCGGACCTACAGTTTATTGGCGAATCCGAACGGCGGGTGAGAGCTTTTCATAGGCAATGTTTTTACTCTCGGAGGTTTGCCATTTACTGCCGAGAGGTAGCGCGGTATTGAAAAACGTTTCTATGAAAAGATGTTGTTAGCCCCAGTCCAGGCTTGAACCGGGGACCTTTCGGCTCGCAGTCCAACGCACTAACCACTGAGCTACCGCGGCTACTTACCACACTAAAACTTCTACAGGAAAGTATTCTATCGTGAAGAATTCTACGGGAAATAATTCCATAGTATATAGCACTGGCTCCCAACCGGTGGGTCGCGACCCCCAAGGGGGTCGCCAAGGGATTAGATATTTAAATAATTTAATTAAAAAAATAGAATTTAATAACATTTTAAATTTATCAATATGAAGCATTAAATTGTAAAGGTATTCAAAATAGTAAAAACATTTCTAATCTGAAATTTTCGTTCTCTTAAATAGAAAATAGAAAAATTGCAATATATATTGCAAATTGCAATATATACTCGGAAATGTGTGCTACCTAAAAGAGACTAAATTTATCACAATTGAAATTGAGACCAGTTGGGAAGCTTATATCACATGGGGAATTTTAAAGTGGGTGTTATTATGATAGTTAGGATTATCAAAATTATAGTCGGTCTAAGCCGACTAGGCGTATCCTACACATATGTGTGGTTAACATTCAAAGTGGTATATAGATCACCAGGGAATACGAATCCCAAAAATAACTACAAACTTTCAATCGCTAAAGAATTTTCATTCATTTGATACCCATATTTACAAATGAGTAGATGTAGTCGTTTCGCTGGTAAACATTATTTCCATGTATTTGTGCATGAAGTCAATATATATTTGACTAAAAAAGTTTACCCAAGCACGTAAACAGTAAAATTGAGCTGTAGATGTAAATTTTATATGAGGTATTTTAATATAAATGGTCAGATCACAGGACACAATGAACCGATCTAGCCAATTTTTTCTCACATACAGTATAGGTATATAAGTAATCTAAGTTATCAGTTTCATTCGTCTAACTCTTTTTTTTAAGTAGTAGGGATTTCAACAGACAGACAGACAGACAGACAGACAGACGGACAGACGGACATCGCTAAATCGACTAATGCTGATAATATATATACTTTTCCATACCGGAGATGCTTCCTTCCTTTAAATAATATTAAATTTCTTTGTTATTTCCATTTTATTTATTTCTTAATTTCATTAAATTTGGAATTTTTCAATTTCAAATTTAAAAATCATAATTTCATTTGGAATAATATCAATTTATAATGAAGTATTTCAATTTCATTTGTATATTTCTCATTTTAAAACATAATTCTAAACATAATAATACGTCAGGAAATTGATTTCCATACCAAATTTGCAGTATATATTTCCCAGTTTAGTTTTATTTTAATTTTGTTATGTCAAATTTTCAAAAATTTTATTCGTTAAAGGCGCGTGTGTAAAACATTATTTTTAACCCTATTAAGCCTGCCGAGTCAAATGCACACCAGAAGTTTCCCCATAATGCGTTTGTTTTTGCACCTAGCTCCAATATTTCAGCAAATTGTATATCGCTGCGTGTATTTCTCAGTAAGATAAATTTTTAAATTTTTAATTAAGTGTCCTTTGCGCTCATTTATTATTTAAATGGAAATCTCTTAATTGATATTTTTAAAAGATTATAATTACCAGATAACCAAATTTATAATATTGGAAATTCATATAACGTATGCGGAATAAAATCTGAACCAATTTCGCAAGATATAAAATTGAAACTAAATACAATTATGTTTATTTGAGTTTTGTCTGGCTTTAAAATGATAGCCTGAGTAGAACAGCCATAAAAATACCGATTCGCAGTTTATTGGTGATTTTTCTTGTTGAATTTGAAATAAAGAGTATTCCAAAACTATTTTATATCGTATATATATAAATTTTAAATCCACAACATTATGTTCTGGTTTCACAAAGTTCTAATATCACCACTCGGATGGTGCTTCATTTATTTTGTAATTTATTTAAATGAGTGATGGGCTTGTTCCATTCTTTTTTCATAGAAATCTGTGTTCGTATATTTTCAAATGGCAATTAATTAATTTAAAGTGTTTCTTCTTGACATGTTCGAGTTAAACTACTATTGTAAAACAGGCCCTTAGACTTCCTTTTATTATGCGTATATTGCATCAAGTAATGAACTTATTTTCTTATACAAGAACATGTATGAGTGCTCAAAGGATGAATGTTTGCTGAATTATGAGTTTGGTGGTACTGAGAACGTTGCAAATTGCGCACAATATGCATTCTACACCACCAATCACCACCTAAACTTGCATTGTATGCATTCGGCAAGCCAATTATATATTGAAAACTTTATTTTGAAAAGCGCGCAGTTTGTCCCGGGTATCTGACAGAGTTTAGCCGAAAGACAGTTTGGGCAATTTTGGATTTTAATTGTCTCTCGTTTGTTTAATGTGACTGATTGAGAGGGTCAGGAGAGGACTTGTGTAGCTACTAGAGATGGGCGCGTGCCTGTTTTTGATAACACGGACACGCACGGGCACGCCGATAGGTGACACGCACGAGCACGAGCCCGACGAGTAAATTTACAGGCACGCACGAGAAGCACGATAAAACACGGGATTTTAAAAGACACGATGAAACACGGAAAAACACGACAAAACACGAAAAAAGCACGGAATAACATGAAAAAGCAAGCGAAACGTGAAAAATAATACCGGAACCGTTTAGATTTTTGGAACCAGAATCGTTATTAAAAATGTGTTGAACTGGAATCGGAACATATATATTTTTCTGGTTAGAATCGGTACCGCTATTTTAAAAATATAGGAACCAGAACCGGAACAGATTTATAGTCCCTGTCAGATAACGCAAAGAATCGGAATCGGAACCGTTATTAAAAATGTATGGAACCGGAATCGAAACCCATTTAATTTGTTGGTTGAAAACGGAATCGGAACCAGAATCACAATTTAAAAAATCTTGTTACGCGAACCGATATTCCAATAAGTTTTAGTCCCTGTAATAAATAAATCAAAAATTAAGTTTGATATTTCTTTATTCTCTTAAATCTATAAGTAAAACTAAAATGACAGATTTTTTATAAAAGGTTAAAATACCACGAAATTTTGATTTTCTGATGCTGAAGTAAGAATTTTTTTAAATTGGGGTAAAAACTATAAAAACAAATATTTAATGGACGCGTGCCTGATTTTGGAGGCATGGACATGCACGGGCACGATAGCAACTAGCACGCACGTAGATTTGCACGCACGAACTCAGATTTTCGGGCGTGACACGAAAAAAGCACGGCACGCGCCCATCTCTAGTAGCTACATAAGGCCCGTCTTATTAGACCAAATAAAATATACCATAAATTATGACTAAAAGGTCATCGCTACATTATATTTTATTATTAAATATCATCTTATTTGAAATTACTAACCACAAATTAAAAACATAATTAATTTTTATATCATTGAAAAAAAATGGCTTGTCTCAAACATTATTTTACATGCATCACATACACCATGTGTTTTGTGCATTACGCAGTTCAAATTAGGCTTGTATTGCAGATAGAATTATAATGACAGTCAAATATATTTTCGTTTTGGTATTAACATATTTATGTTTAAAATTTATAATCTTATATGCTGTTGATAATATATATGTTTAAATTTGAAAACACTATAGTTGCAACAAAAAAAAAACAATCTATAATTCGAATTAAACATTTCTTATTTTTTGTGCACTGACCAGATTGCCCCTGTTAATTGTGACTAACATCACAGAGTAAGTGATATGGTTTGCGCGGTTCTGGCAACCATTTGTGCTTAATATACTGCTTCCTGGGCCTGAAGTTTCGTCATCTGAGTCGAGCAGCAGCATCAGTAGCTACTGGCTTTAAACGACAAGTCATGGGAAGTAATTTGCATAAAGTTTCATTCGCCACCCCATGCTCCGCACAATAACCATAAATGTTTGACTGTTCCGAGAACAAAATGATGGGCTCCATGTTGAACGCATTGAAAATTAGTACCAGCCACTAACAGTTTGTTGGAATTGATTATGTGGAAGGATGTGGTTGGTGGAAAGTGTGATATATTCGTGAATTTAAATAAAATTTTAAATGCGATTTTCTTTTAAAACAACCACTCGAAATACTAGAATAATATTTATCATTACGAATTCAGTTTAACTTTGAGTTGAAATTTTCGTACTTTTCTCAAAATGTAATTTTCAATATTTCATTCTTTTTTATAAAAAATCATTCATTGTGTGTAGAACGTTTTTGTTTTTTTTTTTATTTTTTTTTGTTTGCTGTGATCCTTGTCAAATTACACAGCTTTTTTTCATTTTCGAACTACGTGCAAAGTTCGGTGTTTATTTATAGTAGGAATTGTTATTCATTTTTCTCAATTTCTCTTTTTATTTTTCTTCACAGCTAAGATCCACTTATTTCGATAAAATATGAATTATGAAAATATAAAAAATGTGCAGTATTTCTTGTATATTGTATTGGCATGTGGTTCAGTAGCAACATTTTGCACAAGTAATATTTCTTTGCTCTGACAAACTTTTATTTAAATTTATGAATTTATTGTATACCATGGTAAAGTGTGATTTTTCAAATGGAAAGCGGCAAATATAGTATTGATTTTGCATCAAATATGTGCTACAGATATTTGTTCTTGTACGCCAGAAACAAGTAGAAAATCCGAATTTGATATGTATTCCTCAGTATACTATATAACAATCGGCATTCTAATAAGACTGTGTGAAAGATTCAGTTTGCAATACACTGTACAAAAATGTAAAAAAAATATGAAAATGCTTACATTAAAATTTGTTGCCATGAGATTTGTCTTACATTTAAAATTTTAAAAATTCAAAAAACTTTCGCAGTGCACACTTTATATGGTTAATACACACAGGAAAAAATGTTTGGAGTAAACTTATTATTATTAAAATCGATAATTATTGAGAAAAGTAGGTATCACAATAATTCCCCAGATATTAACATTATTATTGACTCAGTTTTAAAATTGGTTAATTTTTTAATATTAAATTAATATTAATAATATTATTTACTGCAATTCCGGCTTCTTATAACGTATTTGAGATAATCATATTTTAAATATCCGACAAATACGGAAAATACAGCTGACAAACATCTTTCAAACTCATTCAAAATGCAATTACTTGGGACAAACATCAAATTAATATCTTACAAACATGCAAATACTTGGGGAATACTTAGAATAGGCACTCCATTGCAATTCTTTGTGTATTTCTTATTGAATTCAAATAAAAGGTATCAAATGGTATTATAGAATTAAAGCAGTATCATATCATGGTCTATTAGAACCATAACATTTTTCATTTCACTTGTGGCAAATATCATGTGCGTGTTTGCACATATGCCATATTGCAAATATACCAAAATTAGTGTTTTAACTAACCGTTTTTATTTGTTTTTGTTTATTTTTTTGATTTATAAACCATTTTTTTAAGCAAACGGTTAATGTTCTATAACATACTGAAGAAAATAAGTATTTGTAACAAAAATGTTCTTAATGGAAATGAGGTTTGGTTTATCGTTAGATTTTCTTAAATTTTATTTTCAGTGTTTTTATTTTTTCGTTTTAATTTTTGTCTGGTTTTTATTGTTTAACTTTCGTTTGTTTTGGTTTTTCTTTTATTTTTATTTATTTTATTTAGCCTTATGCGTTTTTCCCGTTATTGTTTTGCTCTTTGCGGTTTTCTGTTTTGTTGTCTATTTGTTTTTGATATTGACTTTGTTTTTTTGTTTTATCTTCTGTGTTTTTTCTTTTTTTTAATTATTGTTTTTGATTTTGTTTTTGTGTTTTTTGCTTTTGTATTTTTACTTTAGCTCTTGTTCTAGTATTTTAGCTTTTTGTTTTTTTTGTTTGATTCTTTGCTTTTGTCTTTGTGTTTTTGTTTTCACGTTTGTGTTTGTATATTTGCTTTTGTTTTTGTGTTTTTGATAATGCTTTTGTTTTTGTGTGTTTGATTTCGTTCTCGTGTTTTTTCTATTTTTTCTATTGTTTATTTTTTTACTTTTGTCTATGTGTTTTTCCTTTTGTTTTTGCGTGATTTTTCATTGGAGAATTTTCAGCTCCAATGAAAACAAATTTTTCATTCAAAATTTTCAACATTCTTCAACATTTTTATACATAACTTCTGAACCCGTGATTTTACCACTCTAGTTCAAATCTTAAATAATAGATAAAAAGTCAACCTTGAACATATATTTATTTAAAATTTTTAAAAAGGTTTCTTTTTGAGATATGTCCTTGTGAAATATACTTTGTTTAAAACTGACCACTATTAAATCAACGTGGTATAGAAATTGTAAGACATCTTTTTGTAAATTTCAATATCTTTAAAATAAGACCTTTGTATTTTATTTTGATTGACTACAGCTCAAGTTACGTTTAATTGATTAGCACCACCTTTGTGATTTTTATACAGTTTTTTCTAATTTTAAACCACAAAATCTCTGAAACTACACTATCTGCGAAGCTGAAATTTGGACAATTTATTAATTTTATGTTGTTTCACCAGACTTCCAAATTTCATTAAATTCTGAGATGGTGCTGCCATAATTTGAATTTTTTTCGGTTGATTTGATGTGGAATGACTCAGATGTAAATTTTATGAGGTATTTGAACATAAGTGGTCAGTTGGCAGGTCACATGCCAATTTTCTATTTGGTACAGTGCAGATATATAAGTAATCTAAATTAGAAGTTTCATTGATCTAGCTATTCTAATTATTCTGTACTCGTGATTTCAACAGACTGACGGGCATCGCTAAATCGACTCAAGACGTCATGCTGATCAAGAATATATACTTTTCCATACCGGAGATGCTTCTTTCTGGGTGTTACAAACGGCGTACCAAACTGAATATACCCTTTCACTCTTAGTGTAGGGTTTTTATTATAACTATAATAATTTTGAAAATTAAAAAAATATGTAGGTATTTCAAAAAAATAATACTTCAATTTCATAAACTTTTTTTAATCGTGCTCAGTAAGCAATTTTCTTTTTCAGTGTAGTAAAAAAAAAATGCAAAATTTTAAATACATAGCATATATTATACACGTCATCGCCCAATATCAAAGAAAAATAAATAAGGCAAATCGATGAATATTAATATTGGGAAAACCAAACTCCTCTGGAGCTCAATGGCGATGATGTGTGAGGTTTTCTTTTCTGTAAATTGATGTTTATGATTTTTGGAATACGCATTTAATGGCGACTTATAAGCTCAATTGGTTTTAATGCCACGAAAATTAGGTGATACAGATAGGAAGCGTTTCGTTCCGCTCATATGCACATGATGTGCGGCGTCTGATAATAATGATGATATGGATGCTGTGTAATTTGCAAATTTTGTTCGTGACGATGGAATAGATTGCCGTTACAGATACCGGGATAAAAGCAGGAAAAGATGATGGAAAAATACACGTAAGGGGTCTTTAGCTTAGCACGATGTACGCACAATGTTTGGTAATTAAATGCAATCAACCAAAAATGTTTGTCATTAAACAAAATTATGGGCAAAATATATATATATATTTTTGAATTATGTTGATAACGCAATTGTGTTGTAGGTACTATATTTACTTATTTTGTTAAAATAACACCGTGCGACAAGAATATCAATTCATTTAAAGACTTTATTCCAATTTGAAAAAGCAATACATAATTTATAATTAATGACCGACGAGACAAATATTAGTATCAATTAATGATAAATTGTGAAATTGTGTAATTAATTTTAAGTTAAAATAAAATCGCCACCTCTCGCACGCTGGCAAAAAAAAACATCATAACCCACATTTATTTTTATACAGGGAGTTTGGTTCATCGATGTCAATTAAGCATGGGGCCATTCTATGACTCGAAAAAATAAGAAAATGTAAAATAGAAAATATAAAAATTTCCAATTTTGCACCCAGTTTAAGATACAGGGGGTTTAAGAAATGCATATTACTAACATAACCTAGTCAGGAAAATTGGTTATAAAGTATAATTGATAAATGAATAACAAATTTTAAGTCATGTTTTAGAAAATTCCATTATCTTTCTAATGGTATATGACATGTTTAAATCCCATGATTTCTTCCTATTTTAAAAGGTACGTAAAGTTTGAATTTACAAAAATAAAAAAAACAAATTTTTATTTTGTCATTGATTTTCTCAAAATTTTGTTATCGATCTACATTACAATGATAAGCCAGTTCATTCCCAGTACCAATTACAGTGATTTTAAAGTGCTAAGTTATCCGGTAGAAATAATTAAACAGTGGCGGGTAGTAGAAATAAAAGAAAAAATTATTATGTTTGGAAATATGATCAGAAAATGTGATATGTGAAGTAATATGATAATGATTACAATTTTAACAAAAATGATTTCTCGATTATTTCGATTTTTTTTTAAATTTCAACTACCAAATCACAACATGCGCGACTGTTTAATTATTTCTGTACGATAACTTACCAGTTTAAAATCACTATAATTAGTTAGAAAATACTGGGAATGAACTAGTCTATCATTATAAATTAGAAAAATGGGGTAATAGATAACGAAATTTTGGGAAAATCAATGACAAAGTAAAAATTTGTATTTTTATTTTTAAAATTTCAATTTTAAGTACCTTTTAAAAAAGAAGTAATCATGGGGTTTGAAGATCTGATATACCATTGGAAAGGTAATTTAATTTTCTAAAACATTTTTTATATATGAAATAGTTATACACTCTGAGGGAAATAGTTCTAAAATCCAGAAGGAATCAAGAAGGATACGAAGTGATAAAGAGATAAACCGAAAAATTCTTAATGTCAAGAAATGAATTTTCTTAATTGTCAAAACGTAATTAAGTAGAATTATACTTGAATTCTGTTATTAATTTCTTAGATCAAAAATGTTGTTGTTTTCGTCCCAAAATTTAATGTACACGTGTAAGTATAGTTATTGTTTTTTCGATCTTGCTTTGTCGCTATTGTGTTTTGTTTTGCGTTGTCCGTCTGTCAGCGACATCTGTTTGTTCGTGTGTCTGTCTATCGATATGTAGAAAGTAACTAAAAGCAATTATTTCGAAGCTAATATAAAAAAAAATATATTTTAGTTCATTTATTGTTTATTTGGAATTTTATTACCTATGTATAAGTATTTTTGTATATTAAATGACTTCTTTGAATACTTAATTTAATTTTTTTATTTTTATTATTATTTAAATTAATATGTGGGCCATTCCACGTCAATTCGCCGAGCTTTGACCCGGACTTCCTTTGATTTGCTTCATATTTTAATATGTTGTTAGTATTGGTCAATGAAGTTTAAATTTTATTTTTCACACTTCTATCACACTCCCTTCACCCACTTTTCAAACCCTAAAATACGATTTTTGCTCAAAAAACTGATTTTTTAAAATTCTGAAAAATTTGACATTGAACAAAGATCCTTCCACTTTGATTTGAAGTGGTAAGAATTTTTCTTCCATTTTTTTCTTAACTTTGAAAATCCTGTTTTTTACTATATAAATCGCCACACCTTTCTGGATTTTCTCAAATCAAGGAAAATAAATTGTGTTTACTTTTTTTGATAAGTAAGAAATTTGCTTTCTTGATATCCAGATGACAAATTCTTGAATTTTAGTATTATTTTATTGACATTAGTCAAATTCTACAATTTTTCTTTCTAACCGAATTCTTCTCAAGTTTTATAATTTTATTTACTTCCGTGTAAATTGTTCATAAAACATGGAATTATTTCTTTAATGCCATGATATTGGTCCTTGGTTGAGGTACTCGACAAAATACATAAAATTAATGTACAAATACATAAATTCTGTGATTCTTTTTTTTTCTGTGTAATGGAACATTGAAAAATGGGATATATCTCTAAAACTAGAGCCAATTTGAGAAAACTGATGCCATTTTCGGAATCAGCGCCACAAATTCTCCAATATTTGCTGCAACTTTTACTGCACCATAATGGGTGTAGTGCAATGTAATTTTTGGCCTCTTAGGCTCTTAAGTATTTACTCTATGATGAACTAATAAAATTTCATATTGATTACAGTGAAATAAACTGTCTTCTCAAAAACTCAGCCACTGTGCTGTAGATACTAGAAGATATTGTTACTTGCATGGTCATAGGTAGACGGACACACAGAAAACAGTCACAGCGCTGCAGAAACGTGATAAAAATTCCTTGTCTTTCAGTAGAAGCAACGAGGCCAGCGAATGCGCTTAAATGAAGCACTGAACACATTCAACGAGTTGTGTTCAGTGTTTGGTAAAACTGACTTCGAGTCGCTGCGTATTTGTTGTGTCCTGCTGAAGTTTACGCGCGCAATGCAATTCCGTGATTGTTGTTGCTGCTCTTGTATTTTGTATTGTTGTTGGCAAAGCCCTTGGAGGTGTAAATTGTCGGACCAATAAACAAAAGCATTTTTCTACTTTACTCCTCTCTTTTATAGTTGTAAGAAAGTTTTTCTTTTGCTACGGCCATTATTGTCCTCATCATCGTCGTCGTCGTTGTCGTCGACTTTCTTTTGTTGCTTTTGTAGTAAGTTGTTGTTGCTGTTGCTGTTGCTGTTGTTGCCACCGATCGCCGCACGGCTGGTTGTCTCCATTGTGCCAACGCCACGTCCCTGCAGGATACTATTCACAATAGCAGTTAGTGCATAGTAGTGCAGCTGAAATTGTTAGCAACAAACGGCAACAACGACAACGGCAACGGCAACTGCTGTAACGGCAACAGAATGCCTCGGGCTTCCACGCAACTCTGGGGAAACACACTGAATTTGTAATTGCAATGTCGGTTAATTAAAAACTGTTTTACTTCGTTTTCGTTGTTTCGTACTCTCGCTCTCTCTCTATCTCTCGTTTTTAGTGTCTTCATTTTGCTGTCTGTTTTCTTGGCGCCTCCCCTTCTGCATCGCATAATGCTTTAGGACGCGTCGTCGTCCTTGTGTTGTTTGCAAAGTTATGAAGTTCGGTGTCGTACATTTTCACTATTATTTGTTTTACGTTCGAGTCGAGTCCTTACTTTAGGGTTTGCGCAGCTCATGTTGGATGGAGTCTCTGAAAGAACCGGAAGAATTGCATTGTTATAGGCAGTGATTTCCAAACATTTTTACCACTACTACATGCAGAGAAAAATATGTTTGGCAGCAATCATATTATGTTGCATGTAACTTGTCTGAATTTTTAAAATAAATATTTTAATCAATAAACAATCATTAATTTATCAAATTTGCAAATAAATGTTACACCCTATGCAGTCACAAAATTTATTTTTATTAATTTAATATGTTTGCTGCAAACAATTTTTCTCTGCATGTTGGCTGATATCTTAAGAGTTGAAATTATAAATTCTAACCTCTAAAATAAAATATCGACATGACTATGGCAAACACATTTTAAAAGATAAAAATTATGGCTTTTATTATTAAGGCTACCAACCGTACAGATTTTGAAAGAACAATACTCCTTTTCCATATGCTCTCCTTCTAAAAGGTACCCAAAATCTAATTTGACCACCTGTTTTGAATTATCTTCGTCATATTTTTCGTATATACTCATCTTAGAATCTCTGATACTTTTTCGAAAGAAATCGCTAGTTTAGCTCAGTATTCTGATGGAAATAATGTGTTCTTCCTATTATACAATGAGAAGGTAATAAATAATAGTTTGGCGCTACAGTTCTGTAAAGAACTTCGGCCGAGCTCTCTCACCATTTTGAGCTGTGCGTGTTGTGTTATATTTGTACTCAAAGTGGTGGGACCTACAGTTTATTGCCGAATCCGAACGGCGGATGAGAGCTTTTCATAGGCAATGGTTTTACTCTCGTAGGTTTGCCATTTACTGACGAGAGGTAGCGCGGTATAGAAAAATGTTTCTATGAAAAGATGTTGTTAGCCCCAGTCCAGGCTTGAACCGGGGACCTTTCGGCTCGCAGTCCAACGCACTAACCACTGAGCTACCGCGGCCACAAGGTGAGAAGGTAATGTTCAATTTAATACGCAACCTTTTTTTTGTGAATTCCATCTAAGGTGCCACTTTTTTAAAAACTAGTTCTTTTTCAAATTTTGAGAAGAAGTCTCGCAAATTAAAAGCAAAGCTACAATAATCTCCAATACTTCCATATTTCCCATATAAGTTTTAACCCATTAATCGTCAAGAACGTCTACAGGCAGTCTTTACTCTAACACATTAATATGGTTCGATAAACAAAATTAATCAATATGATGTTCACTTTTTCATTAATATGATGAAATGGAGTCTTCGAATAATTAGCAATTAAATATTATAAATCCTTTAAGAATTTTAAATAAATAAATGTGTAAATGGAGACAATTTTTTTTTAAATTTGATATTAAAAACAAATATTGAAAATGAAAAACATTGAAAAATACGATTTTAATTCAATTAATGTATTCATCAATATGATGGTTGTTGGTGAATTTTTTGTTTTGTGTGTAGACTGCCTTTTGCCTTTAACACCTGACGGCTAAACAGAAGAAGTCGAACTTCGGATTTGGGTTTCTCGTACCAAAATTACCCCAAAACCAAAATTCTCATATTAAAAAACGTGCTATATCTATCTTGCCGATTAAAGGGTTAATCTTAATAAAAAAAAGGTGTTTCGCATGTCCCTACTTTCAACTATTGACAATAAAATGTGTTTTTCTTTTAGCAAATTTAGAGTTGATAGCCTGAGTTATAATGGTATCTTATATTTCTAAATGATTGTGCCAATTTGCAATGTTTTACTAATAGTTTTATGATTGAATTTAATTTGGATAGTTAATTATTATGACCAGGGCTTGCTTTTATATGGATTTACATATTCAATATTTAATACATATTATATGAATTTTAAGGTACAAAATTTATATAAAACAATATTTTTGATTCTATGATTCTTATGATATTTATTATATCCTTCGTCTAGTAAGAATATATCCAAAAATACAACACCGTACTTCAAAAATCGTACAAAAATTCACACACTTGAGAAAATCGATTTGTATTTAAAACTAGGGATCATTCTGAGTATTTCTGAAAATAATAAATTCTTTTTGTAGATTTATTATTTTAATGTTAATATTTTTATTTGAAATGTAAGTAGATTTTTGGTGACACATTTAAAAAAAAATAATATAAAAACGGTTTTCTGATATAAATTCGTTTACGTCGTCTTTATGCATTGTAGTGGTGCATCAAACTTAAATTTAATAACATTAAATGGAGTTTAATGTATAAAAACTGTTTTTATTTTTATACCAAGTGAGATCTCAGCTATAAAATACCTACATCAATTTTTAAATATGCTGCCAAAGTCTTTTATAATTTATGATTTGAAAATATGCATTTAAAATGTAAATCAAAACGATACACGGCTTGATCTAGTACTTTGACTCAAATTTCCAGAATATTTCATAGTTTCACGTACAAAATACTGTCGCACGGTATGATATGATATTAGAGAAATAATTCTTATTCTACATAATATTTCATGAACACAGAGAAAATTGTTTACTGATGATTTATGAATGAAATGTTAATACAACATATTATTTTCTAATTTTATTATTTATGAGTTATATTCATAAAATAAAATGTATTATACTAAAAATAATGAAAAGTTCCTGTATAAAAAACTGTAAATCACTATATATTTATTATGCATAGAATTCATAAATATTACAAATATTATTATTAATCGTAGCCGCGGTAGCTCAGTGGTTAGTGCGTTGGACTGCGAGCCGAAAGGTCCCCGGTTCAAGCCTGGACTAGGGCTAACAACATCTTTTCATAGAAACATTTTTCTATACTGCGCTACCTCTCGTCAGTAAATGGCAAATCTGCGAGAGTAAAAATATTGCCTATGAAAAGCTCTCACCCGCCGTTTGGATTCGGCAATAAACTGTAGGTCCCACCACTTTGAGTACAAATATAACACGCACAGCTCAAAATGGTGAGAGAGCTCGGCCGAAGTTCTTATAGGACTGTAGCGTCAAACTTTTATTATTATTTATTATTATTATTAATCATAACAGGCAAATTTATGAATAATTATTCATCACTTGTGTATCATACTGCATCTTTATTTTCTTAATGCACAATTCACGTCTAAAGAAAATTATGTGAATGAGTGAAAAATGTGTCATTTGATAATAAATGTGAAATTTAACAGAAAAATAAGTAGAAGTGATGTATTTTTCGTTTTTTTTTTAAATGCTATAATTATATTTTCAAATGTGATTTTTTTCACTTTGTTCCGCATATACGGCTCTTTGGCACAATGTTAGACATTTTAATCATGAATTAGGAATAATTCATGATAAAATGTATTCCAGAAACTATTTCAATCTTATGAATATATTAACATAAAACATGAGTAAAACTACGTACTATATATTATGAATAAAACTCAAATTATTATTCTTGGCTGGATATCATGATTATTTTTGCAAAATGTATACGTGTAATACATGATTTATGAGGATATTTTTCTCCGTGACCCAATTTTAATCGAATGCAATTCTATAATATGTTTTCTCCAAAATGTACTACCTAAATGTATATCTCGTTTATCTAAGAGCCCATCATTTCAAGTGGGCTTTTAACGTATTATATCCCGTTATTAAACCTAGTAACATTCGAATTTTCTCTGACTTAGGAATCACTGCCGTAAATGCAGGCATTTATACGCCGACACTTACAAAAAAAAGAACCAATCAGGATCTGCAATTGTTTTAATACTATGTGTGTGTATTATCTCTGGACAATTATGTTGAACAATTAAAATTGTCCATGGGAATATCCTGCTGTATACATTTTTCTTTCATTTTCATTTTCATCTTCTCCAACTACGACGTTATTTAGCTGCAAAATCTCACATCGTTTATTATTTTTCTTTCTTCTTATTTATTCTTATCGTTATTGTTGGCCATTGTGTTAACAGACATTTCTTCGTGTTTATCTTAAATTGTTTATTGCATTTTTTATTAGCGCTCATTATTATTTCTCTGCTTTTTCGAAGCCACGTGTTATTAGGTTGTTGGTTATATTTATTGATAGTTAATCTGAAACAACGTTTAGCCCATATATTTGACAGAGGAGTTGAAATCAAATGTATAATTTTTCGAAAATGAAACATTTTATACAATAACGCGAAGTGATACTATAAAATGTATTTATGCTACACATAAAAAATATAAATTCGAAATTATGAACAAATTCATTAAAATGATGAATCGTTCATAAAAACAATGAAAAGTGCAGACATACGATGAATCGTTTTCATAAAGTATAATTGAAAACTAAGGTATAATTCAAATAAAGCAATTCAAATTTCTTTCCGTTAAAACGTTGTTTTTTTATTAACTATACATTCAATTTATTTATTTTTTAATTTAAAATAAATTTTAAAAAATAGTGACATAAACCGTTAAACGAGAGTATTTCGCCAGCAAAACTTTCTGGTACATAAACCGTTTCTATCACATAAATTGTGATTCCGAAACACGGAATTAATGCAACACTAGGGGGCACTGAACAAAATCGAAGTGCCACTTATCGCGAAAATTATGCACACTGTTGCCTGGACCGCCTACCAGTTCAAACGGCATGCGGCCAAATACGTCGAAGAAGAACCAAACCTATATTCATTGTGAATCGTAATCATAACAATAACGGAGTAATAGTCATTCCGTGGCGACAAGAACCCATAAAGAACTGAACATTACGCATTTACATGTCAATGGTGCTTAAATGCTGGGGTGTTCATAATTTTTTTTCGCAAAGAATTGAATAAGTTTACAAAATAAAGTTAATTTATTCAACGGAATTTACGATTTTTCGAAAGTTAAGTTATAAAAACATTTACCACCCTATTTTGTTATTCAATGGAAATCGGATTAATCAAAAAAAGGGTACTTTTAGTACATACAGAGTCTTTAATAGACCGATTAATGTGCAATATATTTATATGTGAAGTGATGTAGAGAAGACGTAGAGAATAAATTCTAAAAATATCACGGAAGGGAATGCAAAAACTGGTACATTTTGCTCATTTTTTGTAGGTATTTACAAATAATTGATAAATTCAAATTTTTTATAGAATCAAAAATATGAAATCCTCCATAATACAAACCAATACCAAATAAAAAGTCACAACACACAAAAAAATATCACCAAAAATTTCACCAACTACCAGCATTCATCATATTGATGATATCATTCATTGAACTAAAATCGTATTTTTTAAATGTTTTTCATTTTCAATATTTTTTTTTAGCATCATTTGTCTCCATTTACACATTTATGTATTTATAATTCATATACGAGTTATAATATTTAATTGCGAAATCATTATATAAATGAATAATGTACATCATATTTTTCTCATCAAACCACATTAATTTAAATATCATAAATCTTATAAGAATTATTAATACATAAATGTTTAAATGGAGACAATTTTTTTTTTTGAAATTTGATGTTATAAAAAATATTAAAAGTGAAAAAACATTGAAAAAATACGATTTTAGTTCAATGAATGAAATCATCTATATGATGAATACTGGTAGTTGGTGCAATTTTTGGTGATATTTTTTTGTGTGAATCACAAAATAAACTAGTACACAGAAAAAATATGTACATCATATTGACGAATTCCGTTCTTCAAACCATGATTCATTGTATTGAAGTAGCATTCATAGTATTAATGACTAACGCCATCAATGTTAGGAATGCTATCATAAACATAATGAACGGTTGGATACTTTCGAAAAGGTGTTCTTCTTCAATATGATGAACTCTTCACATATAGTTCATCATAATAAAATATAAAATACAACATTTATGTTCTTCATTTTGAAGAACGCTATTCATCATATTGAAAAACGCTGTTCATTAAACCAAATTTCAATCAAACATTTTTTCTTCGTTCATTTTTTTGCCGTACTTCTCAGTTCTCAAGTAGTTCTTGTATGTTATTTCCTATATAATGCTTGCTCGACATGCAAAAATTTATTTTTTTGTTATTTTTTAAATAAAATTTTTACAACACATTTTTCGAATTATTTTCTTAAAAAATTTGAATTTTTTTTTTGAAAAAAAATATTAGTTCAACAATATTCATCGTATTGATTCATAAATATTATGAACAAATTCATCAATATGACGATTCAAATTCATTGTATTCAATATTTCGTTCTTCACTATGATGTTCGATGGTATGAATAAGTTCATACATATGTTGCATTCATCAATACATCATTTAATGAACGGTGTTATCAATATGATGAATTTTGTAGTTGGTGAAAAAATTCATAATATTTATGAATAAATTCATTTCTAAAATATGTATATTATAGTCATCGATTTTTTGTTGTAAATAGTTTTAATTTTTTTTAATTTTTCAAATAAATAATAAACAACACATGTCGGATAAATAATAATAATTTTATTTAGATTTTTCAGAAAATAAATTTGCGCTTGTTTGACTTGGATCGTAAACTTCTTTAAAACAAAAGGTGATTATAGTACCGGAATATTTGGATTTATTTGCTTAAACTTAATAAAATAATTTTTATTTCAATAAATTTAAAACTCTATAAATATTTTTCTGTTGTCAGTTTTTTATTTATTTATTTTATTATTTTTTTCCTGTATAAATGCGTTATATTGAATTGGAATACATTAATGCAATAATCCATCAGATTTTTTTATAGTTTCATAAAGTGAAGAACTAATTTAATTTACTAATAAAAAATTATAAAATGGTTAAAATTTTATAAATTTCATCTCTTTAAACAATTTAAAGTTTTTGTTCCATCACGTTTTAGCAGTAAGTGCGGTAAAAGTGATAACGTCACATGTCATCGTCATGACCGGACGCTGGAGCTGCTCTGCTTATGACACGTACATTTCAAGCTTTATTTATTTTATGAACTGAGCCAGTGCTGACGCAACTCTATTGTAAAGTATCCCCCACTTTTCATTTCAAATATTTATTTTATTTTCGTTGAATGTACAGATATTTTTAAATTAGAGCGATATAAAAAATATAAAAAAGTGAAATGTATTAAAGTATTTAGTAGCAAAAATATCATATTTGATATCTACAATTATATTATGATTAAATTTTATTAATCCAATGTATTATCTCTAAAACATAAATAGTACGATTGCAGCATAATATCATACACAGAAAAAATTAAATTAGCATAGAAAAATGTATTTATAAGAACTCTACTTATTACTAAATTTATCATAATTATAAAAAAAATAATGGCAGTAATGTATAGTATTCATGTTTTTTATGAAGTCTTTCTAGAAATTTTATATTTTTCAGCAATGTTATGAATCTGGCATTATGATTTATGAATATATTATGATTCTGAAACTACACTCAAAATAAAAAGTCTGTAACAACTGCAAAAAATGTTGCCAATATAGCAAAAATGGTTGCTGAAAAGAGGAAAGCGCCGGATTCTGCTGAAACAGCAAATGACGGATGGCTGTTTCAGCTAACTTTTTGTATGCTATTTGAGCAGACAATTTTAGCTGTTTTAACAATTTTTTTTTCTGTTAACTCCAATACATAAAAAATAAAATAAACAAAAAAATATATATTTTTTTGTATTTTAATATTTTTTTATTTCTGATATACATTTTTACTTTTTTTATTTTTATATTATTTTTTTTGTTATTAAAATTATATTATTTATTTTGTTATTAAAATTATATTATTTATTTTTATTTATCTTATTTTTTATTTTACCTTTATTTCACTATTTCACTCTTGCATGCGTGCATTATTATTACGTAGAAGGAATATCTCTTTTAAATAAACATGTTGTCGAATAAGTGTCTACGAATTATAGACACATTTAGCTGCAGCGTCTCCAGTGACACTAGCACGATATTGATAACTAGCAGAACTAAGATTCCCAGCAAACTGTTCGCTATTGCAGATAAAAGTATGCTGTAAATGCAATTTAAAGTTTGATAAAATTTAGCAGTCAGAGTTTGCTATTAATAGCAGACTTTTATTTTGAGTGTATATATAAATACAATACATGATTTCTGAAATCATGTTACTGTGTGCAAAATTGTCGCAGAACATAAACTCTAGAACGGGAATGATTGGGGAGACATGTAATTGAGACCATCATGATTCTCTTTCGACTTTATTGCTTTCATCATGTAACACGTTTGTCACAACAATTGAAGCTAATAATCATGTGTTTTCCTCTGCATACGTAATTATAATGCATTACAATTATACCTACGTTATATCAATGTCGTATTTAAATTCATTTAAATGAGATCAATTTTCTATTAAGTATATTATTTATATGTAATATGCTACATTGTCAATTCATATACGTAAAACATTTAGGGTACTCATCGGAACTAAATGGTCACTCTTATAAATACATAACATCTGCACACATATTAATATTACATATTTGCACATGTATAGAATCTAGCACATGCACATTCCAGTGATGCATTTTGTGGGTAAATAGTATTGTCCGGTACCAAATTGAAATCACCGAAATTAGAATGTACTCAGGCATTTTACACTTTTATTTAATTTTTACTCATTTTAATATTAATAAAAAACGAGTTGGGAAAGTTAGGTCACATGGGTAAATTCGGTCACATGGAGCGGATTTTTATAGTCGGTCGGGCCCGACCATGGAATACCCTACACCTTTGGTGGGGATATTAATGTGGGATATTTAATTGCATACTTTAATTTTAAAGTTTTTAATTATGCTGAACCTCCCCACCCTCAGAATATTATTCACATATCAGAAATGTACGTCTTATATCCCCATATATTAAAAAATGTATATAAAAGTATAAAAACCACGCCTATATTCAAAATTTTGAAAGGCTAATATTTCATAGATTTGATTTTAATAATTTACGAATCAAATTTCCACTATGAAAACCCGGGAAATAATGAAAAAAAAAAAGTGGGCGCATCACGCCCATTTTTGGACCACATATTTATATGTGAATTCTAAGAATAATTTTTAAATTTCATAACTGTACCTTGAATACTTTTCGAGTTATTAGTTCCGAAAGAGTTATGTAAAAGTGACTTGTATGGGAGGTGGGCGTGTCCGTTGATCGATTTGGCTCATTTTCAAACTCAATTCCTACTTTTGGCTAAAATATATTGAGACGAAATTTCATCGCATTCTGATCAGTATTTCTCAAGTTATTCTGTATTCGGACAGCAAGACAGCAAGACAGCAAGACGGACAGACAGACAGACAGACAGACGGACATGGCTAAACGGACTCGGGTAGTGATGCTGATCAAGAATATATATACTTTTCCATACCGGCCACGCCTCCTAAGGGGCGTTACAATATATGCACAAAGTTAATATACCCTGTACCTCATAGGTGTAGGGTATAAAAAACAGATTTTCATATTCAAAGTAAACTAAAATCTGGGGGCTATGGGGGCGATTATCACAAGGCAACGTGTCTGAGCCCTTCAACATGGCGAAGCCAGTGCAATCCTTGTCGGTGTCGTCTCAAGTGGTCTCAACTGGTCACCAGAATTGGCAAATGGTGACACCTCCACTTCGGTGGAAGTCATCCTCGTGGAAGTCCCTGGAAACGACGATCTACACCACCCGGTGTAGAAGTCGGCTAAAGTGAGTGGCGAGCATCTCCCTCAGAGTGAGGGTTCGTGCATTGTGTTTGGGTCCCACCACGGTAAAACCTATGCGCCCAATGAAAACAAAAAAGAAGCCTCGGATAACGACCGATTACCACGATGACGACCCACGCAAACGTTTTAAGGACCATGATTTACGGATATGCACCTGGAATGTCCGGACCCTTTATAGGGAAGGTGCCTTATCCAGCTGGCAGATGTCCTCGAAAATCACCGCTATCCAAATTGATAACGTTGTGATTGACGGAAGGCACGCTTCGAGCGTGATGGACATACGCACTATCCGAGGTGTCAGTATGGACTCGGATCACTACCTTGTAGCAGCCAAGGTTCGCACACGCTTAAGCACTGCGAAGAACGTACGGTAATCCGGAACCTCTTCTAGTTAAGATGAGAACTGGAATTTAGTGACAGATATCCAGAGCACACTGAAGATATGGAGGGATCACTTCACAACACACGTTGCTCAGTGAGAATAGGAAAGGAACTCTCCGAGCCATTTCATACCGAACGAGGTTCCAAACAGGGTGACTCCCTATCGTGCGACTTCTTTAACTTATTGATTGTTCGAGCTACCGAACTAAAGTGTCATGCTGCTCGCATATGCCGACGATATTGATATAATTGGCAGGAGCACACGAACAGTCAGCCGCAGCATTTTCCAGATTTGAGAAAGAGTCGCGTCGAATGGGTCTAGCGGTGAACGAAGACAAGACGAAGTTCCTTGTGTCAACAAGCAAAAAAGAGTCCGTGCGTCTTGGACAAAAAGCTGATTTTTACACCCACAAGTTCGACATTGTGAAGGACTTCGTCTATCTGGGATCCAGCGTAAACAGCAACAACGACGTCAGCCTGGAGATCAAACGGAGAATAACTTTTGCCAACAGGTGCTACTTTGGGCTCAGTAGACAATTGTGAAGTAGAGCCCTCTCTCGCCGGACAAAAATAACGCTCTACAAGTCACTCATCATGCCCGTCCAACTTTATGGTGCAGAAACATGGACGCTGGCCTCCACCGATGAGAGAGTACTGGGAGCGTTCGAGAGAAAGATTCTCCGTAAAATCTTTGGCCCTATCTGCTTTGCTAACGAGTATCGAATCACGATGAACCACGAGCTGTATGAGTTATTCGACTAGCCAGCGGCTTCGCTGGCTAGGTCATGTCGAACGAATGGATGAAAACACTCCAGCCAAGAAGGTGCTTGAATCGAAACTCGCACAGTGGATCGAAAGCGCGCATTTGGGCCGAAACAAAAATTTCGTCAATTTGATTCAATTGATAAAATAGACATCCTAGTGAATAGAAAACCATTAAATGAATTGTTTTATATGTATTATTTTCAACAGAATATCAGTCCAAAGTGGGATCTATTTTGATTTTTTTGTTAATTTTTATATTTTTTTGAATACATTTTAAAAATTTAAATTAAATTCCTTTTTTTTTGAATGCCTTGAAAAGAACAACAACAAACTGAAAACTTAACACAGGCAATGATCCCTATGATCATTTCGGATACAGCCAAGTATCCTCATCAGTGATCTTTGTGTGATGACGTTGTGATAACATCAAATGTTTCGTATATATGAACACGGCGTTGTTGGGGTTTGAACTCATGTCGTCAGAAACGATGGGAGTTGGTAGACAAGCACGCTACTTTTTGTTAAGTAATTACATTGAAATTTTTACATATTATAGCTAAAGTCATGTATTTCATATTCACTTTAAAAAATTACTAAAAATTTTAATTTTTAATGTCGACATTCGGCGACAAAAGTAGCAAATTATCAAATATTTAGAAAAAAAACTTTTTTGTAAATAGGATGCAACTTGTGTGGGTAATCGTGGCTAATGCAAAACACACTAGGATCGATAACTAAAGATATTGAGTCATGTGCTAGTATAAAAACTTGGTCACGCAACGCCCCGGAGAGATAATAAAAACGCATGTAAGTCTGTCTGTCTATCCGTCTGTCTATCTGCTACACGGTAACTTGAGAAATTCTAGTCGGAATCCGATAAAATTTTGTTCCAATATGTTTCACCCAAAAAATGGTTTTGAGTAGGGAAATAAGTCAAATCGTTCAACGGACACGCCCATCTCCCATACAAGATACTTTCATATAACTCTTTTGGAACCTATAACTCGAAAAATACTGAAAATACAATTACTAAATTTAAAACTAATTGTTAAAATTTACCTAAAAATATTTGTTCCAAAAAAAGGGCGTGATCCGCCTACATTTTTCTAAAATAATTTCCTGGTTTTTTATAGTCGTATTTAATAGTATTTCACATTTTGTTCAATAATTCCTTAATAAATGAACAAAAATATAACTGATTATGCTAGAAATAAGAGAATTATATAAATTAATATAATTCAATGATATTTTGTTGAAAAACTAGGAATTTCTATTTTTTATATATATTTTTCATATCAATAAATCAGTAAACTCTGCCTTTCAATTACATGTAAGGTACTTATAGAACAAGTTTAAAACTAAAATATATATATTCCCTGAAGTTTCTTTTTTTTCTTTTTTCAAAATCATTTTTAGTTCAAAAGTTACATACAAAAAACATAGATGCGCGCCTTTTCGATACACTCAGCCCAATGTGCGGCGGGGACAGTGATATCATTGCATTGCATTTTTATTTACTCATAATTTTTTACTCCCTTTCACTGAAATGTACTCCCTTTGAGAAAATTGGTTACTTTTTTATTTTAATGAGAAAAATTTCTTAGCGCTCCATTACTATTACTAATTCATTTTTTAAGATAATTAATAACATTTATGTTAAAAAAATTTAATTAGGATTACAACACATTAACATATCGAATTCTAAATGCAGAAATATCTTTTGCGACAATATCAAAAAATATTATTGATATTTGTCTCGAGAAAAATGTATATTTTAGGCGGTTACAATAAAAAACATGGCCTTTATAGTCAGCTTTTAAAATTTTATTTCTAACCTTGAAGCTTTTAGTCTTTTCGGAAGAAGTAAAAATGTTATTGGAAATTGTCCAACATAATGTGATTATGTTGTGTAATTACCCAATTTAAAAATGACCCTCTTTAATTTTTCAAAATGCATTACTGGCACATATACAAATAAATTAAGGGTTTGCAATCTAAGAGAAATTGTTATAAAGGGGATTCCCGAAAGGTTTCATGTGTGTTTAAAATTACTCTAAAATTTAATATATTCCTTATCGTCGTTGTAAAGTAAAATTAACCAACCAAATTTATTTGAATTTTTATAATTGAATGTGTTTTTGATATGAAGTTGAATAGTTTATCTTCTGCAACAATGAGAATTAACATTGTAGTTATATGAAATAGTTAAAACAATCCAACATATTACCATACAGACAGAATAGAGATTTGTTGTGGCAACTAACTCTTTGCCCAACCAACTTATTTTGATCTCTGAACCGCTTAGTCGGTTCTTATAGCCAAATTAAAAGAAATTGTTGTTGTTCTTTTCAAATAATTCAAATTAAATACCCTCTAAGACTGGCAAAAAGTCTTAAAGATGTCGGCTCTCTTTCAAAAGAATACAGCGAAATCTCACACAAAAGAAATATAGTTTGGACAACAACCAATTTCGAACAATTTTAGTATACTTTGGATTGTGTATATGCTACTATATTAAGCGCCAACCGAATATGACATTATAGACAATAAATTTGAAGAAAATTCTTTTTAACAGAATGAAGTTGGATGTTAGAACAAGTTTTTTCGTTCTGCCAACCTCATGTCAAAAGAGGATTTTTCTGTGTATAGGTAATAAAGTATAGTACATTGAATCACCTAAACGTTTTTATTTTTCTCCGGAATTTCCAAAATACTTTGTGCTTGGAACCCCTAATACTGGCATTAAGTTGTCGTATTTTAACACACTTTACGAGCAACATTAATGGGTGTTTCGTCCGGTTTCGTTGCAATGGGCGGGTGTAGCTGGGACAGCAGCAGCAACAGCAACAGCAGCGCACGAGGACGTGCGAACAAACGGATGTCCGTTTATGAACCGGACGTAGTCTGATCTCCGGCATGACTTGTTGTTATAATTTCAGTTAACTCAAATCAAATGTGAATGTAAGTGAAAAATGAGAATTTTCATTGCGATGCTTTTTGCCAATCAACGTTTCCAAAGCTGTTACAATATATTTCACATAAGCTACTTGCAATTTTAAATTAAAAAATAATATTGGAATTTTAATTGTATTAGAAAGTAAATATTGCATTGAAAGCTTTTATATTATTCGATAAACTCCATCGTAAAATGTATTATATCTGCAAAAATATTTTTTTAAGTTTCCTCTATATGAGTAGAAATTTTATAATATTTTAAATCCTGTTGCCACGTTTAAATGCTTTAAATATAATTTTATTTTATTTATCAAATGGGTTCAACTTTTAAGTATTTAATTGTAGTTTATATAATAAATGAAATACCAGCATTCAAATGGATGGATGTCAGGATGTACATAGTATGTAATCTTTTTGGAACTTAAGAATTCCTTAAGTTGAATTGTTTGCCAGAAATGTTGCTGTCAGAGCACAAAAACGTTGAAATGTTTGCTTTAACTAAGTAACACAAAGTTAACAACTGCAAATTTTCTTTGAGTCGGCTGTATTTGAATAGTTATTTTCTTGATAGAGAAAAACAAGTACGGGTTGCTGAAGCTCTTAAATAAGCAAATATTTGTGGCAAGTTTACTGATTAAATTCCTACAAAAACAATGCAATTGCAGTCGCCACTTGGATTCTTTTATATTTAATAGAATATTCTATTACGTACGATCAAAATAAAGTTTCTTTTGTAAATAAGAGAAAGTGCAAAAGACAGAACTTAAAGTGGCAGAAATGTGATATATAACCTTTAACGAAATGTATAGTACAAATTTGAGTATTATAATAAATTTGTCAATTTTAAGTACAGAACAGCAGAACATGTAGAAAAAACTTACTAAACTTGAGTTTATGTTAATATAAATGTCATATACAACTTAAATATGATATTCAGTAACCATACTATGATCTTAAACCACCATCATTTGATCACACAAGCATAATTACGATCTCAATTAAACATAATTATCATATCACACTATCTTAATTATGATATTACATAACTATAATTATGATATCACACAAAAATAATATTGATCCTCCCATTCCATAATTTGCTTAGTCTAAAAAGTGAGTTTTCCAGGAGAGACCAATAAACTATTATAGAAACTTTAACTCCCCAAGTAACCAATAGCTCGGATATGTGACCAATTTTGAATGATCGCTTACAAATGGATCACAGTTACCAAAAAAGCATATTTTATGTTTGTCAATTATATTTTTATCTCACTTCACCAATTTTAATTTTCTAAATATTTCTTGATGCACTTATTAAATATACCGACACTCCCGACTCAAAAAGTTATTTTTGCACGCACTATTCACGAATTTAAATTAATTTGCGGCGTCGATTTTGGTTTGATATATTTCATATTTTGATAATTTTAATGAAGTTTCGGTTTTGGTTTCACATTTTCTCTCTCACGTGTTATATTTGTACTAAAAATGGTGGGACCTACAGTTTATTGCCGAATCCGAACGGCGGGTGAGAGCTTTTCATAGGCAATGTTTTTACTCTCGGAGGTTTGCCATTTACTGCCGAGAGGTAGCGCGGTATAGAAAAATGTTTCTATGAAAAGATGTTGTTAGCCCCAGTCCAGGCTTGAACCGGGGACCTTTCGGCTCGCAGTCCTACGGTGATTGCACGGTGAGCAAAATGGTGAAATTTTTGAACAAAACGTAATATTTTTTTAATTTAATTTTAATTTTTTTTACTATTACATAAATAAAAGATCCACTAAGAATAATCTATAACCATTTGTCTTATAACATCAAAAGTTTAAGAGATATGAGCCTTCAAAGTTAGGAAAAAATTGCATTCCATACATAAATATACGAAAATACATATTGGAACATAACTAAAATATCCTTGCATATCTTCTCAAATCCATATATTTGCATTTAGGCTTTAGGAAAATATACAATACAGAAAATTTAGCTTCCGGTTTACAAGAAAATTCTAATGAAATACTACCATTTTTGTTAGAAATTTATTTATTTGATTTTAAGTGTTTTTTTTTTGTTTATATTATAACTCAACACACACGAACTATAAAAATACAGTCCTGTAAAGAACTTCGGCCGAGCTCTCTCACCATTTTGAGCTGTGCGTGTTATATTTGTACTCAAAGTGGTGGGACCTACAGTTTATTGCCGAATCCAAACGGCGGGTGAGAGCTTTTCATAGGTAATGTTTTACTCTCGTAGGTTTGCCATTTACTGCCGAGAGGTAGCGCGGTATAGAAAAATGTTTCTATGAAAAGATGTTGTTAGCCCTAGTCCAGGCTTGAACCGGGGACCTTTCGACTCGCAGTCCAACGCACTAACCACTGAGCTACCGCGGCTCATGATTTCTAATATCGACAAAATTATCCCGATTATAAACATTAAAATCACTTCTGGAAGCTAAACAAAAAACTAAAGAAAAAAATATTTTTAAGTAATTTTATTTAATTTAATGAAGTTTTATGCACAATTACGAAATAAAAGAATTAACTCCATGAAGCAGTTTAAAAATGTTTCAGATTCCCTAACAGAAAAGTTAAAGCACAACACCGAGGAATAAATACTCCAAAAAGGGCCATTTTTAAGCACAAAAATTCGTCATTTTTTCATATCTAAGGAACAGTAAAAGCAATTTTAAAAATTATAATTCATACTTGATTAGTGGGTTTTTATGCATCTATTGGATCTATAAAAATTAACTGCGACTTTATATTCAACGCTTACAAAGACATAGAATGTCTAAAAACATGGTTTTTCATTTTTGTCGAATATCCTTGAAACTGAAAGTGAATGGAATAAACTGAAAATGCCATTGTTTTTAGAATGAAACTTTCATTTCTGTTGTCGAACATTTGTTGTCAAATGTGCGCACAGTGTTATTGAAAACAATCTATAAAATAGACGTGGTCGACCCATTTTTTTTTTTTTATTTGTTATTTTTTTTAATACTTTTATATAAATTCTTTAAATTATGGGAATATAAGACGTACATATTTAAAATATGAATAATATTCTGAGGAGTTCTGCATAAATAAAACTTTAAAATTTAGGTATACATGGGGTAGGGTATTCCAAAGTCAGGCACGATCGCCTTTAAGTCCTGCCCATGTGGCTTAACTTTACCAACTCGTTTTTATTTCAATTAGAATTTCGGAATTTCAATTGATATTTTCTGAATGACATTTGTAAAAGGTGTAGAATATGAATCCACTTCTGACAAAATTATTTCCAAACCATTACCTCCGCCATAGATGATCGTAGAGGCGTCAAATAATAAAATACTAATTAGTAAAATATGATTTAATTTAAACTTAGAGATTGCAAATATATCGTCGTTGTAGAACTAAAAGTCACAAACCACATTTTTATGAAAATCTGATATTTAAATTTTGTTGTTAATTATTGTAAAAAGTAATTGATACATTTTTAAAGTAAACATAGCTGTTGATAGATCCACATTTTCTTATCATTTGGTACAAATATTGACCTCATCGATCAAAAATTGAAAGATATATAAATAATTTTGTAAATGAATAATTAGCATTTGGAAAATGTAGTGGGTGACTTTTAGTTCTATAGCGACGACATATTAAAGGTGCACAGAATTAAATAAATTTTATTATGACACTTTTTTTTAGTGTAGTGGACTTTACAAGCAAATGCATTACAATGATGTCCTTAAGGCATCTGTTTTTCTTTTTCTTCTTCAGAGACAAACATTTGAATGCCCATTTTATTATTTGCCTGCACAATTTAGCATATTTTCATTTTATTTGCACGTTCATCGGTCTGCCTGCCTGTCGGTCGTCTGTCTGTTTTTCTTCTGAATGAATTAATATTTCAACATTATTTACCGTAAATAATTCCACTGCACATGCAATTTGCATAAATAAATTGTCCTTTGGCGCAATTTAATGCTTAACCTCATTTAAAAATGTCAAATGCAGTTCACTCAACCAGCAAACCGTGCAAACAAAAACAACAACACGACGAACAACAAATATTTTGCAACAGCCACAGCCCCCTGCCTCCTCACTGGGTCCAACGTCGACCATCGACGAATGACGAGTTGTTGGGTGGCTTGGCCACAATTTGTGCGTTTGTTTACGACCAGGCCTAATAGCTTTTCTATAATTTATCGCATTTATTACGGAGCCAGAGAACTCCGTCTCACGTATTGCACGGTGATTCTAACCGCTGTCACTATTACCTGTATTTTGCTCGGTTGTCAACACCGATGTTGTCTGCTCGGTGGGCGTGGTCATCAGTGGATTGTGTTATTTATTGTGTCACTTACAATGCACCAACTTAAATGGAGGTTATTACTTTTTAACGACCCTCGATTTATTTAATTATTGTGTCATTTATTGGTCTAAAGTTTCCAATGAAATCATTTAGTATCATCATTCCGACTGATATTTGCAATTGATTGACAATTGCAACAATAGAATACAAATTATATTTAATTGTGTAGGCGTTACAGAAATTAAGTCAAATGCCTTTAATTTAAATTTAAAATTGAAATGAATCGGTATTTTCTCTTTTTAACTATAATTGAATTAAACAACAAATCGGAATAATCAGACATGTTCTAAAATTCATTTCAGATCAATATTCAAATATTTGATGAATGGGTTTGACGAAAAGGGAGCGTTATTTAAAATTTTGATTTGATTAACTTGCATATTAAATGGTATAAAACAAAAAGTTTTTATACTGCAGCCATAAGTTCGACAAACTTCGACATGTTTCGAGAACCTTCTACTCGTTTTGTGAATGACGCACTCATGTGTTTTAATGTGCTGATCTTCCATCTCTTTCTCGCACATTACTCAGTACGCTGAATGATCTTCCGTCTCTTTCTAACACATAGCTTAGTGCGCTGAATTGTCTTGCGTCTCATTTATTATTGTTGATTGCTTGCACAGTGGAGCAAATTACCTCTTTTCGTAACAATATATATATTTTTTTATACCGTATATACGCTTTCTTCTGGGAGTTATTAACGGCCTACCACCTTTCACTCTTAGTATAGGGTATAATGATAGATATAATCAGAGGGGTAATGTTACTTTCGATGTTGTTCGAAAATTATTGTACCATTTGAATAGAAGAATTATACTATTTACTCATTCACTTTGAAAATAAAAAAATACTTTTAAAACGTCGATCATACCAATTAAATAATTTGCTGCTTAAGCAAAATTGTTTATTGGTATATTTTTGACGCAAATAACATTTGTAGGGAATGTGTTTTCTAAATACATGGCAAAATGGCAAAAATATCATTGCTAGACAGGGTTCACACTTCCTCGAAGTGTAAAAGTAACTTCTCCTGATTAAAAAGGTGCTAGAAATGATCAAAATGTAGCAGAATTTGTTTTTAGAGTAAATTGTTAAGAAATTTCTAAAATGGATCAAAATAGATACTTGGGATCTAATTGGAGTATGTTGCACTTAAAAAAATGTATTTGAAATGAAATATGTAGTTTTTTCTTCATTATTTTGAATTGTAACTTTGGACCACTGTAACTCAGCAGATAGTTGTCAGAAAATAAACAAAAATACCAATACATTTCTAGATACCCCTTACATACCTAAATTTATCCTAAATCCAAGTGACTGAAATCTCAAAAATTGCTTTATTTGATCTAATTTGTGATGGAATTACTCCATTAAACATTTTATTAATTATAGAGGTTGGTTTTCATCGATCACTACGTTGTTGTTTCTTATTAAATTTTGAAAAAGTTTTGATAGGGTAATTAAATTTACTTTTAATAACTGAAAAAAAGATGTAAATTATCATATGAGATTTTCTTTACGATTCAAAAAAAAATAAAAATGTATATAAATTTTAATTTTTATGTCGAATAACCTATAACTCTTGCTGTTCTGAACCTAATTCAATAATTTAAAAAAAAATGTTTCTCGCTAAATGTGTTGGTTCTTCAATAATTATACGGTATGGAAATATCTTAAGTAGATGCTGAGTTTTAATTACATAAGTAACTCAATGACGAAAATGGGAATTTACACAAAGTGGACATTACAAAAGCTCAAAGTGATGTAGAAATTCTTTATATGATTATATAGGTCGAAATTCTTCAATATTTTTGGTGTTATTAAAATCTGATAAATGCAAACTTGTAAAAGGTAGTAGATTTCATAAAAATGTAGTAACAATTTTCGGAAATGCACGAGAATAATCTGCTACTGCAGTAGGTAGTAAAATCAGTCAATTTAAATTGAAAAGTTGCAGATCTGTTCCGATCGGATGGGAATATTGAAAAAAGGCCGTTATGGTGCCTAACGCCATTGTTGATCCCAACGCTTCAATTGGAATTTCCTGTGCATAAAATATCACTTTGGAAAGAAATATTACAAATATTCGTTAAAAAATATATACTATACATATTAAGGAAAACACTACATATATTTGGGAAAAATACTGCATACTTTTATATACTTTTTTTTTTTTTTTTGGCCCACACTCAGGGAAAAAATCATGTAAATTTAAACAGAAATTAAACATATTTCATGTTGTTATTTTTCAAACAGATTCATAGTGTTAATTTTTAACAAGATACATGAATTTAACATGATTTTATAATGTTAATTATTAACATTAAAAATTTGTTAACTGAACATGAATTATCTCTTTATTTCATCATGATATATTGATAATGTAACAGTTGTATAATGTTAGATTTACATCGGATAAATTGTTAGACTAACTCGATGTTTTGTTGAATCAAAATTGTAAAATGTAAATTTGACAATATTTATCATCTTGTTTTACCTTTTGAAACTGTTAATTTTATAGTATCACAATGTTAAAATTACATGATTCACCGTGTAAAATTAACATTAATACCCTTGTTAAATTAACATGTTCCCATTTTCCCCATATATAGAAATATTAAATGAAACGAAATTTGGTAATTAGTTAATTAAATTTTTATTATATATCTTATACAAAAATTATTTTTCGTGTTAGTGGATCAGAAATGAAGTATAAACTTATACTCCTTCACGCCTGGTTTAGGTTATGGGGTCCGAAAGGATTCAAAATATATTCAATATATTTTCCCATTTTATAGTAAAATGTTTCATTGTGCGTTTCTGATGTCTACGGAGCGATTATAGGAAATATCCTAAGGATGATTTCTACTGCACACTTTAAGTTTCATTCTTAAAGGTTTACCAATAATTTAATGAATTTCTCATACCAAATCTCGTTAAGGAGTTATAACCAGTAGAAGAAGTCAGAAAACTATCATAAAGTCTTTGGAGAAAATATTCGTCGCTCCAAACAATAAACACACACCATTTCTGAAATATAAGACCAATTATAACTAATATTATTCGTTACCTAAACTTTGAATTAAATCTTCTAGAAAATATAATATTGCAGAAATTTCGTTGCAGTGAAAATTATAGCAATTCTTGATTAAAATTTTAGAGCTGGGGTCCTATTCTGGTTTGATGAGAAATACAAAATGAGAATGAAAATGAGATAAAAACTATTTTCATATTCAGTTAATAATATAAAAAATAGTTTTTGTCTCATTTTCATTCTAATTTTATATTTCTCATCAAACCAGAATAGGGCCCCTGATTCCGAAAATGGGATACACCCAGAAAAATTACCTCAAATCCCATTAAAATTGGTCAATAGGACAATTATTGATTTAATAGTATACAAAAAAATAAATCTTTTCATATAAACTCATTGGCAATGTCATGGTATTTTCTAGTATTTAATGGTATTTTCCGATTAAAATAATAATTTATCCTATTGACTATTTTTAATAGTAAAAAACTATTATTTATATAGTATTTTTTTCTGGGTGTAGGGTTTATTATATCGGCTCTGGTTTTTGCGATATAGATTTGCGATATAGATTTGCTCCTGTTTTTTATCCCCTAAGAGTGATAGAGTATATTCTGTTTGGTACACCGTTTGTAACCCAGAAAGTCTGTCTGCTGAAATTACATTTACAGAAATCTAGAGGAACTAGATAAATGACTCTCCGAAGTTAGATTACCTATACATATCCGCAGTCTGGGATTCAAAATATGCTTGATCGTTCGATTGTGACCTGTGACCCGACCACTTTTGTTAAAATGCCTCATATAACACAAACATCTACGTGTGAATTTTACTTTATACTGATCGAAGTGAACTATTTCGCTTAAAAATATAGTTTGACATCATGCTCAAATATATAAAAATAATGTTTTCCCGCGAACCAACTTGTGATTCCCAAAATAAAAATCGAAATTCGGTACACCGACTTGTTTGATTTAAATTTTTAATAGGACTTGTTTAATTTAAACTTTTAAAAATGTTGTTTTTTTTTAAATAAAGATTTATAACATTTTAATCATTCCATTAAAAGAAGATACATGTTCCCCCACAAAAATGCATAACAAACATTTTTAGCATTTGAATATGTTTAATCAACCATTTTTTACTCATTTTATTTTATGTAAAGTTTATGACCTATTTTGCAAACCTCATTTTTGTATTATAACGCAATGTTCTTCGTGTCTAATTCAGAAAAAATATTTTCCTTCTCATTGGTTGTAATATTAATAATAATACAGGAGTAAATCTATGTGTCAAGACTAATATTCGTTATTATTTAGAATACGTATTAGGGAATTCATATTTTTGGAGAACCTTGTACATTTTTAAAGACGAATATTTTTCAAAAGACATGTTGGTTCTTTTCAGACTTATTCTACTGATTATAGCTCATTACGGGAATAGTTATGAGAAATCCATTTAAGATGGTAGTAAAACGGTAGGCTACAAACTTAGTGTTCAGTAGAAATCAATTTCGCTCCTTAGTCGTAAGAAACTCACAATGAACCATTTCGCTACAAAATGACGAAATATTAGATCTAAAGAATGGCGATGTATCTGTACAACTACCTAGTTTTTCAGATTATTGCCTTTGCAAGACGTCATTTCATTTAAATTTTGAAATTGTCGATTTTGAATTTGTCGATTTGGCGGGTCCATCTTCGGATTTGGCTGAAATTTCTCCACATCAAATTGAATTCATGAAAATCCATTGTCAGTCTATAGTATATGTATATAAATGCAAAATTAAATAGCGGTAGCTCAGTGATTAGAGCGTTGGACTGTGAGCCAAAAGGTTCCCGGTTCAAACCTGGACTGGGGCTAACAACATCTTTTCATAGAAACATTTTTCTATACCGCGCTACCTCTCGGCAGTAAATGGCAAACCTACGAGACTAAAACATTGCTAATGAAAAGCTCTCACCCGCCGTTCGGATTCGGCAATAAACTGTAGGTCCCACCACTTTGAGTACAAATGAAAAACGCACAGCACAAAATGGTGAGAGAGCTCGGCTTAAGTTCTTATAGGACTATAGTGCCAAACTATTATATTATTATTAATTACATTAAATAAATTAAATTAATGATGCTTACCAAAGAATTGTTGGATAAACGCCAATCAATAAAATATTTGTTGGAAATTTTCAAATCTCATTGATATACGTATAACAATATATCGTATTAATTTTACACTTGTACGCGAAAATTTAACACTGTGATGATGTTATCATGCTGAATTCACCCTGTGTTATTTTAACAATACGAAACATGTAAAAAAAATCTTGTTAACTTTCAAAGTTGTTTTTGTTTTCTGTAGAAAAATTGGTAATGTATATTGAACAGGAGCCGTGTTAAAAAATTATGTGTCAAAATTTTCTGAGTGCATACCTTAAATTTATTTTGAGAAATTTTAATAACAATAGCAAATAATTTATGTAAATTATATGAGCATTCGTTTTAGTAAACAATGTAAAACTTTCCTGTTTAATAGAATAACATTTTATTTAATATATTGTTTCCCGGAAACGATATATGTTTGTGTATGTGACAAATTACATTAATGCTGACGATTTCTTTAGTGATTAAGATTTGATATATTTGGTTTATTTAATTATATGTAAAATCAATTAAAAATAATAGTAAGCATCAACTCATGTTAATTAGCATAAATTTGACTGCAATATTGTGCCCACAAATTAAATTACGTTTAAATGTTTTAATTAGATTAGAATTCGATGCAATCATAACTGCAAATGGCTGCATTTACATCGTAAACTCAAATGGCAATTAGATATGATCGATATTGCTATGGTGCTTTCATGAGGTTTCTCACACCGAAATCGAAATTTCGCCAAGATATGCATAAAGCAGGCAGAAACGTTAAGATTAGAAATGGCCAAATATTAAAATTATTCCAATTTTTGATAACCGTATATTTTTGGGATCCTAAGTAAATAAAAAGGTAAAATAATATTTTTAAAATGTCTCAAAATCAAATAGTTAAATATTTTATTGATTTTATCCTTTAAATAAGCATAAAATAATAATATTATGGCTCATTTCAAAATTATCCATGACCTGCAGAAGTATTTGATGAAAAAAGTAGTTACGATGTTTTTCCTCAATTTATTTCTAAAGAAAAATCAATTGAGCTACTTACGATGCTAATATAGAAATGTTTTATAAGAAAATGTTTGCACTTGTTTAATTAAAATTGCGACAGTGTTCAGTATTTACTCTATATTCAGATTTTTACCAGTTTTTTTTTGTTTATTTATTAATTCAAATTATTAAATATTTAATCAATACCAATAAACGTTTCAGCAAATAATATTATTGTATTGATATAACTTTTTATTATTTCTCCTAATTCATTAATTAATATGATTAAATATTTAATCAATTCAATTAAAGGTCGTATCGGCGATGAACCAATTAAAAATTAATTGTATTGATCAAATTTTTTGCTGGTTTTACTCACATATTTTTTTCTGTAAATGACGTGTTCTCGATGATGTGTTCTCAGGTAAAAACCAGTTGGAAGGTTAGATCACATGGGAAATTTTAAAGTAGGTGTTAGTATGATAGTATGATAGGATTATCAAAATCATAGTCGGTCTAAGCCGACTATAAATACCCTACACATATGTGTGGTTACCATTAAAAGTGGTATATAGGTCACCAGGGTATACGAATCCTGAAAATAACTACCAATTTTCAATCGCTGAAGAATTGCCATTCATTTGATACCCATATTTACAAATGAGTAGATGTACCGAATTTCGTTTTTTTTTTTTTGAACCACAAGTCGTTTCGCCGGAAACAATTATTTTCATGTATTTGAGCATGAGTCAATATATATTTGACCAAAAAAAGTTTTCCTAAGCACGTATACAGTAAAATTGATCTGTAGATATAAATTGTATATGAGGTATTTGAACATAAGTGGTCGGTTCTCAGGTCACAATAGACTCACAATAGACCGATCATGCAAATTTTATTGTTCAGACAGCTTAGTTATATAAGTAATCTAAATCTAAAGTTTCATTGCTTTAGCTCTTCCATTTTTTCTGTAATCGTGATTTCAATAGGGACAGACAGACAGACGGACAGACCGACAGACGGACAGACGGACATCGCTAAATCGACTCATGCTGATCAAGAATATATATACTTTTCCATACCGGAGATGCTTCCTTATGGGTGTTACAAACGGCGTACCAAACTGAATTGACCCTTTCACTCTTAGTGTAGGGTATAAAAAGTATTATTGCAAAACATTATTATAATGACATCCAAACATAATCTTTTTCGTTCAAACATATTTATGTTCATAATTAATAACTTACGGCGGTACTTTAGACACAGAAAATAATATACATATGTGTAAATATAGCAAAAAAGTTAATCAATGCAATTAATTTTTAATTGTTTCATAGATACGACCTTTAATTGAATTGATTAAATATTCAATCATATTAATTAATAAATTAATTATTTAAATTTTTAGTTTGCTCGTTTGATTGCGCGCATATAATTCCCATTTGGTATATGCCAGATGTATACTTATAGAGCTTGATCATCCTCTAAGTGTGTCGTCGAAAATGTTGATGGCAATGATTGCAAATTTAGTTATTCTTCCAACTTCATCATTAGAATAGTATATGGTATGTACTTTCACAAGAATTCTCTTTTAATTAACTGAATGAGAATTATAAAGAATGTGAAGATAAAAATTCCCTACCTCTACTACCTCTGATATATTGTTATATTTTTTTTTGATACAAATCACTCAAAACTTTTAAAAACTTTCACTTTTTGAACATTAACCATACCTTTTGAAATTTCATACCCTAAACAGAATAAGATTGTATTTCACGCTATTTATTCAGATGGCTTCCTCATCAATTGATATGCTCGAATAGCATTTTTGAAAAACGAACAAAGTATTGCAAATATTGTTCCATCAAATGTCAGTCGCACCAAGTAACAAACACCATCCTTCTGGAGCTAAGCATTACCATCGACCACTTACCACTCATACCGTTCCCTTTAGATTTCCTCGCTATGTCGTTGGCAAAATAGTGTTGCAATTTTAATGGAATCCATTGATCCATCTATCGACGACATCGACGAGGAATCTGAAAATATTTCTGCTGTTTATTTTGTTGCCCTCAACCACCCGCTCATCCTTTTACTCTCTGCAGTGACTTTTGCACGTGTTGCGAGATGTTGTTGCACACGTAACGTGTCGAAAAGCCAACATTTTGTCACCTGGATTTATAGTTGTGATACTTTAGAAGATATGTTCGTCACAGATATCTATGTTGTCATTTGCGATGTTGGCAATTTTGCGAAATAGTAGTAAACAAAAAATTCGTCGACAGGTGCGTTGAATTTATGTTTTTTTTTTTTTATTGTTTTTATTCATTCTTTGTATCTACACTCAAAAAATCATAGTCAGAATAATAAATTACTAAATTGCTTTCATATGAGTACTGAACAAGGAAAGCTCACAAAATGTGAATTGGGATTTTTTTGGTTTCTAAATAAATATGTTGAAGTACAAATAAATATTATTTCAATTATGATTTTTATTGCAGTTTTTGTTTCAAGGATTTTAACAGTAAAGGATTTCGCTATGGTTATTAAATCATATTCCAATATATATTTAAAAAGAGTTGAACTAAATCGGTGTAATACTCACAATTGCTGAATATCATCTTTATAGTAGCAAAACTCATCAATTACATTTATTTCAAAAATAAATATTTTTAGTTTATTGATTAATATTATAAAACCCAATCGGCTAATTTTAAAAGTTTGAATGGCGTTCTATAGACTAACAATTTCTTATCAATAGGTAGCAATATGACCATAAATAACTGTCGTCTAATAAATAACTGTCGTCTATTTCGTAAAACTAATTTTGAAGTTTTGAAAATATAAACTTTCTTCTACAATATCGATATCTTTTCAGTAGGTTACTGTCTGCCGAGCTCGGATCAGAAAACGCACATTCATTGAAAAATTTCGAATAACAAACAAATTTTATTAATTAATTTAAAATTTATGTTGCTGTTCAAAAAACAAATAAAAAATCCATTCGTCGTTGTTGCAACAAAGTCTGTTCTAAAAATAGAACAGGCAAAACTGCAAATTAGACGAGTGACGGTTGTGTGGTTCTGTAGTCAAACACCTAGCGTGCTTGTCTACCAACTCCCATCGTTTCTGACGACATGAGTTCAAACCCTAACCACGCCGTGTTCATATATACGAAACATTTGATGTTATCACAACGTCATCACACAAAGATCACTGATGAGGATACTTGGCTGTATCCGAAACGGTCCGTATAATCATTGCCAGTGTTATGTTTTCAATTTGTTGTTGTTCTTTTCAACTCATTCAAAATATATTTTTTAATTTATAAAAAATCAAAAACTTCGAATACAAATGAATTTGAATATTGTCAAACTTTTGTGTCTAATAGATAATTTTATATAAAAACTATTAATTTATTAAATTGCGCAGTCTATTCATATCAGTGCCGTGCTGTTTCGCCACACAAGCATCTCATACAACAATAAAATTTACACCGGACTGGCTGTGAAATGTGTGTGTGCAGAATTGTGAAGGTTGTCTCCGTTGTTGCACGCAGTTGTGCCGCGAATTTTATACCCTAGCACTGCGAGGGTTAAACAAACATTTTTAAATTTCTCGTGTCGAAGAACTGCAGTTTTTGTTTTCGGCACTTCGCTGCGATCGGTTATTTAAAGGAACGAAGCACGCGCAAAGCAGGTACCGAGAATAGTAAAATGACTGTCTCGTGGCGCCGTGTTTTGTTGTAAAATGTGATGCACGAGTGCGGAGACTGCGTAAATAAATTTGCGTATCATTTGAAGAAGTGCAAGCACGTTTGTGTGCGTGCAAACCCGATCTCTGGTATCAAGGACCCATTGGGAACTTTTTATTATATGATTAAATTTAGAAAAATCATAAAAATACGATTGTTAACAACTGTCATGTAAAATGAAATTAGGCTGAGAGATTTTTACCCGAAACCGACAATACGTCTGGAGAAGGTCACTACTAATCATTAAAGTTTCAATAATTAATATTTCTCACAGAAAACTTACAACAAATTATTAAAATATATATTGTAGAGCCATATCCCATAAAATCCTGAATCTGAGTCATATCACAAATAAATTCACTTGACTGATCGTAACCGCCAAAAGAAACTCTTTACAACGTTCAAATCTTCGGCATTTGATGCATACGTTTAATAAAAACAACACTTTTAGCGCGATGTGAACAAAATTTGAATTTAAAAAATTATTAGGTTAGTATGAAGACCTTCTTTAAGCGATCTTGTCGATTAAAGGATTAAGTTGGACTTTATTTTTTTGATTATTAGTAAAACAGCACGCAGCAAAAAAAGGGCTCTCCCAAACATAATTTTGCAGGCATTAACATGTATGTTTGGAATTTTGTGTAAACATAATATATAATTGACTGATAAATCATTTGTAAACAGGGTTGTATTGAGACTTGAACAGTGTTGCAATGAGCTCTGTATTATTATAATAATAATATCCCGGAAACATTTTAATGTTGCCCCTTAAAATGGAGTATGTTCTAATGGAAATATAATAATTACTACAACCAAATAAAATAAATATTTGAACCGAAATATAAATATGTGCAAACATAAATATGTTTCCAGTGAAACATATCAGTTGTTTCATTTCAAAAAGTAGTATGTTTGAATAGAAACATATTTAAATATTTTTGGAAAGAAATCCTGAAAGTAAAATAAAAATAAAATGTTGTTAATTAATTTTTATTAAAAATCCTTAAACATGCACAGTGGGAATTTATAAAAATTGAATTCATATACAATTTTTTAAATGCAGAAATAAATAATTCGTTTAAAACTGCAAGTACAACGAATGCACAATTGCACCAGCAGACGCTAAACCAGACGGTCCAGGCTCGTTCTATATTTGGAACAGTTACAGTTGATCTCAGTACAGCACATAGCGTAGGCAAGGAATTCACGGAGGCTTCTGTAAAAAAACATGCCAAATTCTATTTGAAAATCGAAACACGGATTTTTATTTGTGGTTTTTTCACATTAGTTTCAGAAATTATATACTGCAAGTTATTATACTCTGTTACTATTTGTACTTCTTGTAACACAATTTATATATTTATTTAATTTACAAATAACAAAATTATTACCGACGTTTTCTCAACGAACAACAAAAGACACGTACGCAGAAAAGTGCTCAACAAGTACCAACTTCGTATACAAGAAGAATGTTGCAAGAATACACTTATTTAAATCCAATTTCATTTTTGTTTGTTTTTAAACATCAATATGTTCAAACGATGGCAAAAGATGGAGTAGGTAGAAAATGCTGCACAACGTTGCCAACTTCGTCAGTCGATAAATTATCGAATTAAGAAGAGCGTTGCGAACATACGTTGTATTTAGATTTGATTAGCATTTTCTGTGTTTCGAAACATAGTTTTAACCAAGTAAATTCCCAAGAAATAGTTTATTCAAATGCAATTAAAATTTTATGTTTGTATTGAAACATATTTATGGTAAATTTGACAGATTCTGCTGGACAATTTAATAATGTTTACACGTGAATAAAAATAAATTCTATTTCGATTATAATTTAAATACACTTCATTCCTAATACATGTATGGTAATTTCGTATTACTTTTTAATTACATTCAAACATATTCAAACAAATCTTTTCTATCCGTGTGTTTATATAAAAACGAACGAAATTTTATATTCTGTGGGATTTTTTATCTGTGGTATTTTAATGCTATTTTTTTAAATAGCGAGGTATATTTTGTGGTATTTCATAATTGCAAAGGTATTTTTTTACTGAAAAAATACAATATTATTTTCTGTGGTATTTTTTTTTTGAATTCCTGTCGTGGGATAAAGGTATTTTTTGTGTGAAAAACATACCTGAGAACTATGACGAGAAATAGCAATCTATTATATGGGTAACTTTTTCTCAAATAGGAATAATTGATATGTTTCGTCTGCAAGTTAATCTCTTCTTATGTGTAGGAACAAATATACAAAATTTCGGTATTTTCCGGCTTATGTGACTCTAACTCCTAAACAAAGCCAAATCGCGGATTCAAATAAGTCGAGCACGAATCGGTTGATTTAAAAATTTTAAGTTTTTCTGAAAGCCTAAATATATCTCTTTGGTGACTTTCTTGAAGTTTAAAAAAATCCTTGAATATTTCATAAAACGCGGATTCAAATAAATCAGTAATGGATCGGTGGATTTTTAAAATTCTTTAAGAGGCTAAACAAATCTCCTTGATGATTTTCTTGGATTTTGGACCTGCCTTTGAAAAATTTTGCAAAAAAAAAGTCTACGGCGCAGAACTCTACGGGGAAGAATTCTACGAGGAAGAATTTTACAGGAAAGAATTCTACAGGAAAGAATTGGTTTTGAGAAAAGTTCAATATAAATTTAGTATAAGTATATGAGAACAATCGAACAATTCGATAGCTCGCATAGATTATTTAACAAATTTCTTATTAATGAAATAATTGTGATATTGTTTAATGAAATATTCTACAATCGCAATCCCTACTTTGAATAGATGCATACTAAAATCTATATTTTACAATACATGAAAATGCTTACAACATTTAGCCCCTGTTATTAAATTCTCGTTAGTTTGTATATTATGGCCTGGGCTTAACTTTATATCAAATCACAGTTGTTTATAAAACAGTTTTATTCTTGAGAGAATTTAATGCTAAAAGAGACTGGTTTAATATTAGTATCTCTTAATACTCTCGTCGCACTGGCTTAAATCAATTTTGCAGCAATAATGACTTATTTGTCGCACGCCGAAGAAACAACTGCATGTTATACAATTACAGAGGTCCTTTATGTTGATGCTGCTAGAGCATCACAATAACAGCAATGACAAGACCTAACAGCAGCAGCAACAAATTCAACAACAACAACAACAACAGCAGAAACAACAAAAATAGCAGATTGACACACAGCAATTGCTGCATAAAGACACACGCAACAATGCTTTGGCCAGAAGGCAAAATAAATGAAAGGATTTTCGCACAGCAAAGGACACCAAATCGTCCTTTGCCACGAAATGAAATCATTTGACTGCAAGACTTATGCAGATGATGTAGCAGCAGCTACTGCTTCTTGGTATTGCTGCTTTTTGTTGTTGCTTTGGTTGGCTTTGTTGTTGGAGACGTTGTTTCCTGTGTTGACGTCCATACGCTCAGTTGAAGTTCTAAACCGAGCTTATTTCCGGTGTCAGGCAACAGAGCGGTCGGTCGGTCGGTCGCACGTTCAAAACGCATGTGAGACACACACGCATACACCCAGAGAATCATACATTCACACGCACAAGTAACCACAGTTACCACGCACACAGAGCCAGAAGAGGCAAAAGACACTGGCATGTAAATTGATGTTGTTGTTGTAATGTCAGCAGGACATGTGGCTCCTTTTCCTCAACAGTTAAATGGAACAAATTTGATGTACTTTGTAGATAAGACAGCGGCAGACAACAAAACAAAATGTAAACAACGGACAATACTAAAAACACATACATGCACACATAACCACTAGGGCCTCCAATCCAGGGATCCCGGAGAAAATCAGTACCGAAAATTTCGAAATGAAATCCCGTGATTTTCAATGAAAATAATGTAAACAGAAAACGAAAACTACAAAATTATATATATGCAGCCCTTAATTTTCATTATTTTTCTATAGATGTTGATGATAAATGATTATTATCATCTAAGGATAACTCTTTTGTTATTTTTTATAAAGTTGTATCTATTAACTTAGCCGCGGTAGCTCAGTGGTTAGTGCGTTGGACTGCGAGCCGAAAGGTCCCCGGTCCCTCCCCTCAATATGGACTCTGTGGATATTGCGCAGTCAGCTGCTCTTAACGCTTCCAACGGAGGTCACATTGAATTGATATGCCCAGATCAATTCAATGTGACCTCCGTTGGAATGATCACATATTTGATGTGTCGAAAGAATCGGCCAAGTGCCTCGGTTTTTTGAAACGGTGTAAGACATACTTCACTCCCTCTGACTTGCGCATTGTCTACACCACCTATATTCGGCCTAAGATGGAATACAATTCGCACATATGGGCAGGGGCTTCAAAATCTTCCTTGGAGTTCCTGGATCGAATCCACCAACGTACAATATATTTAATAGGGGATGAAAATATTTCATCCTCTATTGGTTCTCTTGAGCACCGAAGGACCGTAGGGTGTGTAAGCCTTTTTTATAGGTATTACAATGGTAAGTGTTCGAGGGAAATACATGTCCTGATTCCACTAGGTCGTGTATTCTCTCGTTCTACTCGGACATCGAACCAAGCCCACCCCTTCTTAGGCCACTCGGTCCTCAACAGAACTACGCATTACAGAGATAATTCGTTCTTCAGCCGCACGATACGTTTGTGGAACAATCTCCCTGCGTCTGTTTTTCCCGACATTTTTAATATTGGGAAATTTAAAGCAAATATCCACCGACACTACTCCATCTTTCCTCCTCCCCTTAACCTATAATCCTTTCTTACGATCAACACTGTGCATTGTATGAATAGGGGGCATCCCCTGAGCGTTGGTTAAATTGTAAAAAAAAAAAAGAATTTTTCATCAATTCACCACCCAGTAGTAACGATATAAAATTATATGTATCGAATCATAATTTAAAAAATCAAAAAAAAAATGGCAAGTGATAAGTATCATTTTCACTTCACAATATTCAGAACCTGCTCACTGTAATACAAATTTCAATAATTCAGGATATTTCCCCGGATTTATTTTTAAATCACGAAAGTTCCGGGATTGTCAAAATGCTTCGGGATTGGAACCCCTAGTATATACAAACATACGAACATGCTTGTATACACATTAAACTGATTCAAATTAGTATGTAAAATTTTAAACTTATTTTTCTTTTGCTCAGCGTCGACTTTCCGAAAATATGACCTCTAAAACTAAGTATAAGCTTTAAAAGCAAAATAAATTGATCATGTGATGTTGCGCAAAGAACGTAAAGTACGTTTTTGAAACTATTATTAACCTTTTTCAATGGAAATATTATAGCTTGAAGTATAAAAAGATATCACTACACAGAAAAAAGAAAATACTGTATTTAAACTCTGCAGTGAAATCTAAACTAGTAGCATAATTATGTAGTATTCATATTAGTAACCATGTTTCTAGTTCGGTAGCTAGTTAAAATGGATGCAGAGAAAAACAGTTCAAAAAATTTTTCATAGAGGAACGTGTCAAAATTGACAAAAACAAAATAAATTATGAAATATTAATTATATTTTATTTATCTATTTTTCAGGAAACATCTTTCTTTTTAACTTTATTGTGGATTCCATAGTGCGATTTGTTTTATTTCTTTCCGCCATGGACTTGTACAATTTAACAAATAACCTATTTGAAAAAAAAGGTGCAGGCTATTTTTGGAATATTACAAACTGTGCATCAATGCGCTTTTTCGATTTTTCCACATTTTATAAATGCATCTTTGATTTATATTTATGTTGAAAAAAAAATTTTCGAGTTATTCTATCGAATTTTCTCAAACCAGTAAACCAATTTAAAAATGTTGTGAGAAATGTTTATTGTATGTTTAATTATCTTTAAATTGATATAACACTTGATCAAATCAGTCACGCGAAATTTTTGCAAATATCTGTGACTACTTTTTTGAAAGCTCGGTTGAAAAGTTATTGGCCGATATCTGATAAACCTATTTGTAGCACATTTTTTAATTCATATATTCGAATTCTGCCAGTTATTTCAAATAGTACAAAAATAGTGGCAATTATTGCGCAAAACTTTATTTTCTCATTTTGTTGCGTAGTGTAATTAGTAGTAACAAATGCGACAAATTGATTTGTTCCAAATAGTCCTTTTATTAGCATTATATCCTTAAGTACATACAAATATCTATTTAACAAATAAATTATTAATCAACTTAATTTACTAGTTGAGTAGATATTACAATTCTATTCAAAGTTTCGTAAGATTTTAGTCTAAATTTTAGTAATAAAACTTATCAATTTTTCTATTGAACCATATTTTCTAAAAGTAGACTTTATTAACTACAAGCTCAAATTATTTGTATAATTTGTGAAATTTTGTATAATTTTATATTTGATTTCAACCAGATTATATTAAGGAGATTCATATCAGCACTGTAAATTTCTCTTCTCGTAAAAACATTAAATTACGCATTTCGACATGAACGCACTTTTATCTGGATTCCAATTTTTAGTTATTTCACTTAAAATCATTTCAAAACACATTTAAATGAAAACATAGTTTTATTGACAACTAAAGAAATGATATAACAAAATATTCATGAAAATATATTTACGTTATTTTCACATAAAAATCGACAAATAAATTTATGAGTTGTGCGTAAAATATTCTCATACAAATTTTGCGTAAATTTATACTATTTACGAGATTTCCACAAATTACGAGTTTTACGCGCTTGACATGAATCCCCTTATTGTGTTTTAGGCTAGGTGTGCATAATTTTACTATTTACTGATGAGACGACAAAAAAAAAGATAAGTGTGATACATATATCATTTTAAAGATAATTGTATGTGCATTAATACAAACATGTTATTCCATATTGAATATAATAAAATTAGAAAAATTTCGACAGATAAATTATTATAGTAAGAAAAAGTTAAAATTTTAATTATTTGGCAAGTCATGAAACTATAAAATTATTACTTTCAAAAATCATAATTTTAGTAAAAGATTTAAAGTTAAATAAAAAAGAAAATCTATATATATTCGAAATTTGTCTTTGATATTGAATATATTTTACCTGATATAAAATGCTGCATTCTAAGCCATTTTAATGCATATTGGATAGGTTCTTAATGCAAAATATTTGTTTAAAGTTGAAAATTCAAGCATGGTTTACTATAGAAGTGCAAAATAGAATCATGTGAGCATTTTTATCCGGAAAAATTTGATTCCCTGGAATAATGAAAAAGCTTTTTCTTTTGTTGGTGAGCTAACAAAAAATTGTATGTAAGCACACAAAATCACCAAAGCAACCAACATCGACCATAGAATGCACAATTGGTTTATTGCGAATATATTTTTTTCATGCCAAAAGAAAGTTCAAACATCAGGACTACTATAACATAGGAATTTGTTGGTAGTGCAAAACTTTTACTAAAAGTTGAAAACTAAAGGAATTTTTGTTGATATAGGTATTTTAGAAATATGATATCTAGATCAATATAGTGGCAAAATGGATATTAGTGCTGTCAATTATGTAAATATTTAAAAATAGTATTTGATTCCGGGCTAAATCCTCTTTACTAAGTCGAAATTTTGTATATGCAATTTTTTAATTTGTAGCACAATGTATTTTAGAGTCTTACTCAAATTTCCTCATTAAACGAAATTGTCGCAATGAAGTCAAATTTGGTATAAATATAACCAATTGAAAGCAGCTAGACCAACATGGCGTATGAGTGACGCACATTGGGTAAAAAATGAGCTAAAACGCGCGCATGGAAGTTTTTTTTAATCTCACGTCTACTCTGATAAGAATTGATATCAGGACATTAGAGATTCTTAAAGAAAAATCCTTTGGTAAATCGAGTGATATAATCGGTTTTTTTATTACCTGTAACCGATACTTTTCATTTAAAAACAATCTTTGTTCAATAATTTGCAAAATATATATGATGCGTAGAAATTAAATAATTTTTACTATTTGATTTTAATGAAACTTTGTCAATAATTTTGTATTTGTTTAAGAAAAATATAAGTTGAGTTTTTTTGCGAAATTCGATAATTTAACAAAATTTGTGATGCTTTAAAAAAACACACATCGAAAGCTGATATTTAAGCAAATAAAGTTGCAAAATGGATATTAGTGGTATTTATTGTATAAAGAATTTAACGCAGTACTCGATTCTGTTTTTTATTATTTTTTTTTGAAGATCAGTTTATAATTATAAAATTATAATAAAGTTTTCGATATCGAATTTACGATAAAACGACAATTTTGATTTCGTTAATTTTTTTTTCAAAATTAGTTCTATTATTTCCAAATACATTACCTGAAATTTAAAATTTTTTTTTATTTTTTTTTTAAATCAGTTTATAATTATTAAATTATTATAAAGTTTTCGAACTCGAATTTCGGTGAAAACTGTAATTTTGATTCGGCTCAATTTTTTTCCAAAATTAGTTTTCTTTTTTCTAAATACACTATTTGAATTTTGTAGAGGTGTTCTTCCATATAAGAGAAACACTTTTTTCTATAAAATTTTGTATCAATGATAAGGTTTACAAAAAAAAAACAGTATATTCAAATTCGCATATCTATCGAAATGGATTTACTTTATTTATATGTAATATACTATTATGAAGATACGAATATTCTTCTTACGTGGTATAAATTTGGTATTAGTTTAATTGGAAATATATCGTCTATGCACATTTTTGTACAACATCTAATTCGTTGTTTTAAAATTTTGAATTTTTTCTGAAAAACACTCTTTCAAAGAACACAGAATGGAAATGGTAAAAGCTATATACATAAAAAAATCGAAGTTTTATCCCTCAGCTTATCTATAATATGAAGTGCAAAGAAAAAAAAAAAATAATTCACGTAAGTTCCTTTATGAGGGCTAAGCGCGCCTTTTTCTCGACTTTTTTTCCCAAAGTCGTCGATTAAAACTGTTCAGCAATACGAGCAGTTTTTGATACAAAGGAAATATTTATATTATTTATATAGGATTTAAAAGGTCCTTAAATATTTGACTAATTGTTTAAAACGCATAAAATAGCTGATTTTTCATTGGTGTCGATTTTTATCTTATATTTTCGGCTTAAAATGCGAATTAAATGTAAAAATTAAAAAATTAAAAAATATTTGTTGTTCTTTGGTAACAGTGGCACCTAATTTATTCTATACATTATCAATATCGAGTTTAACAAATATACAGTTCCCTATTTTTTTATTAAAAGCTCACTTTCTCCCGATGTCTATTAAGCACCGATCTCGCCTACTGAAATAAATGCATATCAGAAAAAAAACATCAAAATATAAAGTATTCCAACATAAATATAAAAACATTGGCTGATTTTTTCATGTTTTATAAATATTGCGTTGCTGCATTATCCTTGTCGCATAATAATAGAATTCGTAATATGAAAAAAAACAGAGAACTACCACGACATTAAAAATAAATGCAATAAAAAATACATATAAGTATTTTGTCTGTGTAAGTATTTTAATATGTATAAACCCAGTTGGAATTGGAAATCTTTAGAATAATGTCACGTAATGCAGGATAATAATCATGTATTCGTGAATACAAATATAAATGCTACTTTTGGCAATAAAATAAATAAAAAGTATTTAATAATAAAAGTGATAATTGCACTGCGAATTTGTTAAATAAATTACTTCATCGCTATACGAAATAAGAAATTAATAAAATGAAAATTTTTAAGTACTTAATCATTTTGATTTTAATTTATTCTGAAACGTCGAAGTTATGGCAGACTTTACGCCGACATTTCAGGCATAACATAATTATCGAGATTTCTGGCAAGACATGTAGTGTCTGCACAATAAATGTTGATGGTATAACATTAAACATTTCCATAAATTATGATTAGTAGAGTCACAATGTAATTCTAATTTGTCAATTCTACTTAAATTCACGACTGTGAAAAAAGAGAACTCTTAAAATTATAGATCTAGTCCGACATGGTATAAATACTTTTATTTAATTTCGAAACATATAAAATTAAATTGACTGGTCAGATTCATTCGAATTTCTTTAGATTTATTTCAATAATTTAACATTTAGTATTTTCAAAAAATAATATATCAAAGTCCTAAATATATAGAAAAGCACATGAATTTACATTTTATTGTTTTACGTAATAACTTTAGGCAATATCAAAAAAAACTAAGTATGAGGTTTTAATTAGATTTTTGAAGTCCATCGAAATGCCTCACTAAAATCGTGGACACACTACCCAAGTAACTTAAAGTAAAACGAGTGGGGAAGTTAAGTCACATGGGCTGGACTTAAAGTCGGTCGGACCCGAATATGGAATACCCTAGTATTGGTACCTCATAGGTGTAGGGTATAATTGTTCAAATTATCATGGTTGTCGTTTTGTTTGTAGTTTGAACTAGGATTGCACGGCCAGAGGCTCTTTCCGCAGGCTATAATTTTTTTGTTATGTTGCGGAAAAACAATCAGAAGTTGTTTTTTTGTAAAACAACAGAACTGCATGTGGTTTGTTATTGTTTTCTTCGATCACTTGTGTAACGGTTAAACGAACACAGCAACAAACACATGTCTTCAGCTGATTTCAATTTCAGTTTAATTCTACGCAAACCCAAAACAAATATTTCTATTGGGTCTATGTATTGAGATGCATTTGCCTGCTGTTTTGACGTGGCTGCACTTGTAGTGTTTGCTATTACTTTTGTTGCTATAGTTGTTTTTGTTGGCGGTTGCATTATTTGCCTATTGTGTATTTCTGATGCATGTGAAGCGCTGCACAAATGGATAAAAGCGTAAATGGAAACAAACACGAGGCATAGACATTAACACAACGTTAGTAGTGGTGGGGCGGCAGCAACAACATGCTCATCAGCAATATCAACATCATTACCGTCATCACTAGCGCCATCAGCAACAGCAACTACACTGCTTCAGACACAGTCGCAGTGACAGCTGCAGCAGCAGTCTCAACCGCAGCTCGGTTACACGTAGTTGTCATTTGCGTGCAACGACCCACAACATGTTGCAGATTCTTATTAGGAGTGCATGCGATTTGCGATTTGCCTAGTCTTCCAGCAACAATAGCGGCTGATGAATGCCTACGCCGCGGCGACAAAGCAGCTTCTGCGACCGAAAGTAGAGCAAAGAGCGCTGTTCGCTTAAAGTTCAGTTAAAAAAAAGAATAGTAAAGCAAAAATACAACGTTTGGAACGCTTAAATTTAACACAAGTACAAAAGAGATTTGCTTAAAATTTCCCTTGTGGCAATTTCAAGAAATTGCTGCGACGCACATTATGTGTTACGCTCGACGTAACGTTGCGTTGGCAATTAAATGTTCGCAGGATGAAATGAAAAAAAAAAGCATTGAACATGAAAGAAATGAAATTGCGACTCTCTACAGTTTGCTACATAATATTCTCATGGAAGATGGCATTCAGCGCATGGAGGCCTTAAAACCCTTGCGTATATTTTTGCGGTTTTTATTAAATTTTTATTGTTTTCCAGGGATTCATAAAATAAATTAGTTCAAATGTTAACAACGTGCTGCGGCCAAATAAAAACTTTGTATTATTGTGATAAAAAAACAGTCGACAAATTTTTTACTTCTAAATTAAGTAGGATAATTTGTTTTTATTGGAAATATTTCTTTATTGAAACAATTTTTGCATGAGTTAGTTAAACATATATTTTTTATTATCTATAAATGTTTTAGGCATCGATTATAATAAATGGCTAAGTCCATTTTCATATTTTCAACATTTTGAGAATTGAACACTTTTTTTTAAAAGTGTATGTTTTCCGAAAAAAGTCAATAACTTTAAAACCAATAAGGATAATTGAATTATTTTTGGTATTATTGTGGATCATACTTACACACACAGAAAATACTGTTGATTACACTACACAACAAAATGAGCAAAAAAAATGCGCAGTAATTTCCATTATTTTTGTATTATTAAAAATGACTCGTAGAATTTGAATATATGAATTAAAAAAATGTCTACGGATAGGTTTACGATATTTCCAAGAATAATATAAACAAAGATTGCGCAGAACGTTGCTCAAAACTTGAATCTTCTGCGCATGTACGTAGAAGTTTTTTGACAATTGTTATTTTTTTATTGTATCAGAATGTTGTTGCAAAGAAAACAACAACAGTGTTATTATTTTATAAATAATTGTGTTAAATGTGGAAAAACTGGAGGTAATCGCCCACCACAAAGAAAAAAATAAGAAATCTACTTCGAAATACGCTAAAAACATAATAAAATAACAGTTTTTGAGTCGTTCCGATCTTTCAGGATAACGAAAATATATTTTCGTGCCGAAATGTTTTGATGAACGATAGTTGATGCAACCACTTAGGAAACTACCGCAGGCCTGCTGCCCATCCATGTTTTTGGGCTGCCTATCAATGTTTTGCGAGACGTTAGCCAACTAGTCGAGTTGTAGTTGGTGTTAGTGCAGTTAAAGACAGCGCATCTCATTATTAAACAATTTATTAAAATTTTCAACACAAAAACAACAATCAAAACAGTAAAATAATGTTTTTGTAATTTTTGAAATGTCTAAATTTCAAATTTGAATTTCCGTTGCCTGACATTCGGAACTTTTTGTCGTCAGCATTATAGGGTGTACATGCGCAATGCGTAATCTTATTATTCTATTATTCTTGCGATATTTCGGGCAATAACTTTTGCACTGAGCTTTCAAAAAGGTGGTCACATATATTTGTATATATTTCTCGTTTAATAAAACCCTTAAAGTCAATTGTTATATCGAATGAAAGATAATTAAATATTCAACAAACATTTCTTACGATAGTTTGGAATTGGTTTACTGGTTGAAGAGAACTCTATAGAATAACTCGAAAAATGTAAATTTTGTCGACCAACATTTTATTAAAAAATGCATTTAAAAAATGGCGAAAAATTGAAAACGCAAGATGATGCACAGTTTGTAATATTGCAAAATTAGCCTGTACATTTTTAAAGGAAATGATGTAAAAATAAAAGAATTGGATGGATATTTTTAAGAACAGAAATAAGTTATGTGAAAGCATTACAATTGGGTATTAACTAAATCGCATAATATGTTTATACCCTATACCCATGGGTTACAAGTTATAAAATATATGTGAGGATATTTAAGCGCCTCTTAGTAGGCGTGACTGGTATGAAAAAGTATATATTTTCTTGGTCAACATCATTTTCCGAGTCGATTTAGATATGACCGTCTGTCTGTACACGATAACTTTAAAACTGCTATTCTGAATGATGTAAAATTTATTTTCAATGTATTTTAGTAGAATTTTAGTAGAATAGTAATTCGAAGTTCGAAAATGAGTCGATTTAGTCAACGTAATCTACTACATCCACTACGAAATATGGGTTTACTTTTTAGGATCACATTTCTCTTTAAGTATTAAAGATAAAGTTATAAAATTTAAAATTAATTACATGCAATCATCTATCAATAGGTGCTCGAAAAATAATCGTGATCCGCTCTCATTTTTTTATTTTTATGCCTATTTGTATATCACTCAATTATATTGCCTTCATATAACTTTTTTTTATTCTCAAATGTTACCCATATAATTTTGTCATTTATAGCTTTTTTCGAAAGAGTGTGAACTAATTTTGAAAAATTAAAATTTGTGTATCATCTTACTTTCTCGATTTTTTTCCATTTTTTTAAATTAATTTTTTCTTAAATTTTTGTTGAAAAAAAATATTTTTTCAAGTTCTCCTTTCGAGTTCTCTTAAACTGATAAACCAATTTAAAAATGTTCTAAGAAATGTTTATACGATATTCAATTAGCTTTCATTCGATATAACATTTGATCATATGTGTTATTTAGAACGCGAGATATTTGTGTATGTGTGACTATATGTGACTACCTTTATGAAAGCTCGGTCCAAAAGTTATTGGCCCATATTTTGTAAACCTATCCAAAGAAACATTATTAAACTATTTTTTCGGAATAACGGCGTCATTTTTCATAATACAAAAATAACCTTGACTGCTGCGCAGAATGGCTGTTGTGTAGTGTTATCGACAGTAAACTACTGTTATTTTATTTTGAACAAATCAACACTTTGTACTGGTATTTTTTTTGAAAAAACTGTTACTTTAAAATTGAACGAAAAGATTTGAAATAAAAATATTACGTTTAATATTTTAATTTGTCAAAATAAAAAACATGAAAAAAATAAACCGAAAAAAAGCTTTCCACCACTAGTGGAGTTAGATGGCTCTAAACATTGTTTGCGATGATATTAAGGTAATAAAATCCGCATGATTTCCTGAAAAATGTGTGGAATTTTTTACATATATTGCTTCTTGCAGGTGCGCTTATCCGACACGGATAATGATACGTTCCATTTAGCACGCAACTGCGATGTACCTGGCCATACTGCTGAGACCAACATACAAATATTGCGGCAGGAAGCAGTTTCGGCATCACGAGGAGTAATATTTGTATCACAATTACGAGAAAGATTGCGAGTTGACGAATTTGCACTTGCACGAGCTTCTTGAAAATGAATTGTGCTGGATAAGTTGATGGCCCTGATACAGTACAGAACATTCACAGTGATGCTGGACAATGTCATCGATGGGAGTCGCATTGGCAACATCGACAACGATTATTAAAATTACGAGATAGCAACGCAGAGCGGTGCGCTATACTGCGATCGCCGTAGGCACGGAGACTGACAGGGACCATTTAGGACATGACTGCGATGGACCTGGCCATACTGCTCAACCGAACATTTACTTTGCATCTGGGATGCAATTTTGGACATATCCAAGAACAACAAACTGACTTTCCGCAATTTCGACGCAAACACGACGATGAAATGCTGGAGAAGTTTGTGTTCGTGAAGGTGCTGCGTTGTGGGCTGGTACAACTTACTGCTTACATTTAATAAGAAATAAAATTAGATATCAAGATACTTTCAAATCTAAAAAAATAGGTGATAAATCAAAAGTCTTTACTGTTAAAACGACAGTACATGATTGTCTTAATAGAGTCGACAACAACAACGGCCGGTTCAACAGGAACAACCGTTACCTGCAAATTTGACATTTATTCTAATCAACACTTTCTGCTGTCGATTCATTCAGCACTGAAACCTGACGAAACAGAGCCAAAAACAACAGTTTTTTCTGTGTGTGTAATATATTTTGCGAATTTACATTTTTTCAAAAATATGTTATAACCGCCGTAAAATAAGTCTATTTATGACATTGATGTATAGTGGGCGTACCCGTTAATGAAATGTATTATGTACGTACTAAATATCCAAACTTTTAAGTATAGAGCTCTTTCAGTTTTCTTCTTAACGTGTTCTACGTATACAAGAGAACAGACGGACATTATGATGATATGCACATAATGATAATAAGCATAATTTCATAATTTTCTCAAAGACAATTCTTTCTCAGACTGCGCTTGTCCGTAGAATTATTCCCAGTAGAAATCTTTCCCGTAAAAAGAACGCTTTCCCATAGAATTCATCCCGGTACAAATTTTACCGGTAGAATTCTTTCCCGTAGAATTCTTCCACGTAGAGTTTTTCCCAGTAGAAGTTTAAGTGTGGTGGATTTAAATGTGGAGAGTTTCGATGTGGTGAGTTTAGGTGTGGTGAATTTTGGTGTGGTGAGTTTAAGTGTGGTGAGTTTTAGTGTGGTGAGTTTTGGTGTGGTGAGTTTTAGTGTGGTGAGTTTTAGTGTGGTGAATTTTAGTGTGGTGAGTTTTAGTGTGGTGAGTTTTAGTGTGGTGAATTATAGTGTGGTGGGATTTAGTGGTGAATTTTAGGGTGAATTTTAGTGTGGCGAGTTTTGGTGTGGTAAGTTTTAGTGTGGTGAATTTTAGTGTGGTGAATTTTATTGTGGAGAGTTTTAGTGTGGTGAGTTTTAGTGTGATGAATTTTAATGTGCTGAATTTTATTGTGGTGAGTTTTAGTGTAGTGAATTTTAGTGTGGTGAGTTTTAGTGTGGTGAATTATAGTGTGGTGGGTTTTAGTGTGGTGAATTTTAGTGTGGTGAGTTTTAGTGTGGTGAGACTTAGTATGGTGAAATTTTAGTGTGGTGAGTTTTAGTGTGGTGAATTATAGTGTGGTGAGTTTTAGAGTGCTGAGTTTTAGTGTGGTGAGTTTTAGTGTGGTGAATTATAGTATGGTGGGTTTTAGTGTTGTGAATTTTAGTGTGGCGAGTTTGATTGTGGCGATTTTAGTGTGGCGAGTTCTAGTGTGGTGAATTTTAGTGTGGTAAATTTTATTGTGGTGATTTTTAGTGTGATGAATTTTAATGTGATGAATTTTATTGTGGTGAGTTTAAGTGTAGTGAATTTTATTGTGGTGAGTTTTAGTGTGGTGCATTATAGTGTGGTGGGTTTTAATGTGGTGAGTTTTAGTGTGGTGAGTTTTTGTGTGGTGAGTTTTAGTGTCGTGAAACTTTAGTATGGTGAATTATAGTGTGGTGAGTTTTAGTGTGGTGAGTTTTAGTGTAGTGAATTTTAGTGTGGTGAATTTTAGTGTGGTGAGTTTTAGTGTGGTGAGACTTAGTATGGTGAGTTTAAGTGTAGACAATTTTAGTGTAGTGAGTTTTAGTATGGTGAATTATAGTGTGGTGGGTATTAGTGTGGTGAATTTTGGTGTAGTGAGTTTTATTGTGGTGAGTTTTAGTTTGGTGAATTATAGTGTGGTGAATTTTAGTGAGGTGAGTTTTAGTGTAGTGAGTTTTAATGTGGTGAGTTTTAGTGTGGTGAGTTTTAGTGTAGTGAATTTTAGTGTGGTCAATTTTATTGTGGTGAGTTTTAGTGTGTTGAGTTTTTGTGTGGTGAGTTTGTTTTTCTTTTTCTTTCTTTTTTTTTGTTTTTCCTTTAGTTTGGATTGTAGTTTAATGTGATTGGTTTTGTTTTTGTATTTGTTTTGTTTTGTGCTTTTGCTATTTTCCTTTTAATTTTTTTTATTGTATTTGAGTTTTTTGTTTGATGTTCGTAGCTGGTGAAAGTGCCGAGTTATATCGCATTGAAAGTTTAGGTTGCATAGGAGGTGCCACGCCTCTTTGTCCAATCCCGCCCATATATAGCCTATCATTCCTTCCAGACCATACCGCATCTGTGGTCAAAATTTCAATCGGATCAGCCGTTTAGACGGAGAAGCGGAACAAACAAACAAAAGGACAAACCAACAAAGAGATTTATTATATTAATAGAATAATTATAAAGTCAAATCAGATCCCCACAGGCTTCAACTTAATAATATTGTGATTTATTTTATAAAAATTAATAAAAACAAATCAAATTAGTTGACACTTGCCTTTTTTTCTATTCCTTTTGTTTGTTCTTTTTTTTAACACTTTTTGTACAAAAAAAGCAATAGTAAAATTTCAGGAGCTTATTTTACAATTAGAATTTCTAAAAAATTCAACTACGTTAAGATGATCCTGAAACTAGGCAATTTTTTTTTTAAATAAATAAAATGCTCTAAAATTTGGATTTTTTTTTTGGTTAAGACACAAAAGTGGTAACAATTATAGGGGTCCGTATATAGCAAAAAGGAACCGTTTTCCAAAAATAAATAACTGTGCGGCGCACAGTGTTTCGGCTGTTGAATACAGTGTCTTGGATGGAAAACGAAATTAAAAATTTATTAATTTTTAGAGGGTGTATCCATAGAATGTTATATTTTTATTACATCAAACTTTTCTATGAGATTTTGAAGAATATTGGAATATAATGAATCTAAAATATATCTTCAATGTTTCAAGTCTGGCAGTTTTACGCATACGCCAAACTCTAAAGCTATTAACACTATTGAAGACACTATTGATGACAATATTGATAAAATCCAGGTCACAAATATACGTGAGAAAAATTTATCCAGTGGTTCCCAAATATTTAAGAAACAAATTGACATATTCAAATTTATAAAATTGCTGAAACTATATAACATAGTTGCATATAACACCATTTATATATTAATAATACGTATAAAAAAAAGTATTTTCAGTGGTTCCCAACATAAAATAGAATGAAAATCGTTTTTTCTGAATATTTCCCTCCATTAAGTGGATGCTTTTCTTATTAACTACGATTTTGACGCACAGTGTAAACAGTTGAAAAGGGAGTCATATAGTGTTCACCAAAAAGTTTCTCCATAAAAACTAAAGAGAGGTTTTCAAACGATATAATAACGCCAGAGACAAAATATACATGGTAATATTTGTTACATATAAAATTAATAAAAAAAAAATGTTAAACTCGTAGGCTGATACCTACTGTTTCTCAAATATCACAAAAGGTTGCAAGAAGTTGTACACAAAAAATACAAAAAAATATTTTAGCCTACATATCGGACTACGTTTTGGAATAGGTTTGAGCTTAAAGCACAGTGAAGTTTTTTTGAAAACCTTTTAGTATATGATATTTAAAAAAATAATAATAACGAAATATTCCGCGAAATGAATCGTTATAATTTATAACATTTTGTTTTGCAATTATATTTTAAATGACTAACACATCCCTCTTTTAGAATAAAGTAACCTTATTTAATTACTTAAAATAATTTTTAAAATATTAATGTTTTAATTAGGGTATTTATTCTACTTGTGTTTCACATTTTCAGAATCAGTACAGTTTAGAGGTTTCAAAGCATATGAAAACATTATCTAAATTGCACAAAATGTTTATAACAGATGATCTAATTAATTGATTTTATGACTGCATATTTCAAAATTTAAAAAACATACTTTTTTTAAAATATGTTTTTTACGCACCTGGACCACTGTGCGACGTACCAAACTGAATATACCATTTTACTCTTAGTGTAGGGTATAAAAATTAACAAGTCCCCAAAGTATGCATATCAAAATGCACTAAGTCCAGAGTCTTATATCAAAAAGGTCTAATTCCAATACTTTTCATAATAATTGGTTTTTAACTTGATATATATATCCTTATTTATCATATTTTTATACCCTACACCTATGAGGTACAGGGTATATTAACTTTGTGCATATATTGTAACGCCCCTTAGGAAACGTGGCCGGTATGGAAAAGTTTATATATTCATGATCAGCATCACTACCCGAGTGTGTTTAGCCATGTCCGTCTGTCTGTCTGTCCGTCTGTCCGTCTGTCTGTCCGAAAACGTAGTAACTTGAGAAATACTTCTCAGAATTCGATGAAATTTCGTTTCAATATGTTTTAGTCAAAAGTAGGAACTGACTTTGGAAATGAGCCAAATCGGTCAACGGCCACGCTCACCTCCCATACAAGTCACTTTTATATAAGTCTTCAGGAACTAATAACTCGAAAAGTATTCAAGATATAGTTATAAAATTTAAAATGTATTGTTAGAATTTATATACAAATATGTGGTCCATCCGTCCACATTTTTTTAAAATTATTTTCCGGGTTTTCATAGTGGAAATTTTAGCCGTGAATTATTAAAATCAAATCTATGAATTATTAGCCTAAAAAAAACTTAAATATAGGCGTGGTCCGCCCACTTTTATTTTTATAATTCTTTTTATTAGTATTTTTTATACTTTTATATCATTTTTTTAAATTAGAGGGATATACGAAGTAAATTTCTGATATAATATACCAATGAGGTGGGTTCAGCGTAATTAATAACTTAAATTAAGGTATAAAATTAAATATCCCCACCAAAGGTGTAGGGTATTCCATAGTCGTGCCCGACCGACTATAAAGTCCGTCCAATGTGACCGAACTTACCCATGTGACCTAACTTTCCCAACTCGTTATTCATATTTTTGATAATATTTACAATATTGATAGTGGAAGAGACGTGGAAGAGACGGGTAAGTGCATTTTTGTAAAAATCGAGTTATGGGCATATATTAAGTAATAAAAAATACATCTGACTTTAAATAACTATGACTAAGGTAAGGTATGCAAAAAACCGGGTTCATTTATTAAAAAAAATCCATTTCTTCCACTGGAGTCTTCATATATCTGCCGATCAAAACTAGCTAAATCTAAATTTCAAACTTTTATTTGTTCTAGATTATAGCACATTGATTTGAGGGATGGTATGTTGTAAAAAATCTTAAATTTAGTCAATTTGTCACCAGATTGTTAGATGTTTGCTACAAGTATATGTATTTTTAATAAGTTTGAAGATTGTTTATGTGTAGTTAATTCGCTCTAAGTAATCTAGAAGTAAATTGAAGTTCAGAGCTGCATACATATAAAATGAGCGCCAAACCTGTAAAATCCGAACTTTTTATAGTTTCTGACTTGTAATAAATGATTAGATGCTCATGAATTGAAATAGCTTCTTGTATGTTGCATCGTACATCAAATCCTTTATGTAATATAACAAATTTTAAAGGTTTTCATGTTAGTTCGTGTTATATTCTTGATATCTTGGTACCTTTACAATGTTCAACAACTGCAAATAATTTGACAAACACACGCAAAATTGGGAATTCCCATATAGGTACATGGATTTAAAGGGATACAAAAAATTAGCCATAGTACTTATGTAAACATTTAGAAGCAGGTAGTTTTAAACCATATGATATCTGTTATATAACATGGATTAAGAATGGATAGTTTATGGGGGGGTCTGATTAAGAATGAAACCTTTTTATTGTCTGCCTGTTAAAAAAAGAGGTACAAATATTACGTAACTCTTTCTGTCGTTGCAGGTAATAACTAATTTATTTTTCTATATATGCTGAACACAGAGCTGTGATTGGTATCATTGTGCATTCACTATTTGAAGTCTCAACAACTCTAAACGTTATGGAAAATAATACGCAATTGAAACCTAAGACCACAGTTTCGTACAAATTGTTTTTGTATCGCGAAGAACTGCGTAAAAGTAATACACAATATCTGCCATTATCTAATACGAAGATGCATCTAACCAACGGATTAATTACAAAAACTGCACGAAATGTTCAACGTTGGAACGTAAAGGAACTTCAGAATCTCAGCCGTGGACTAATATTGAAACGAAAACTAAAGCATCAGGTTAAAAAACTCCGTAAACTGCAAGAACTGGGAATTTCAAATGCCAATCCGAATGCAATGACTACCGAATTATAGTTGGTTGATTAGACGAAGAATGGCCAAACGTAAGCGCCATGAAATCAACGATAAATTCTCTGTATGTGGTCACATTTCAGGCATCAACACCGAAAAATCACCCAGCAATAACAGCAGGTTACATAATTATGAAAATTACATAGTACCTGAAAGGAGATAAACTTGATCTTCTACTGATCAACTATTGAGGATGCCTTAGTCACTAAGAGAGTCACTAATAGAGTAATATAGTGGCATAAAGAGTAATATGTGCAAATAGAAAAATATTTTAAATAAATATGTGTTTTCCTTATTATATTATGAATTTTCTTTTTATGCTTGAAATACTAGAAATTCTTTATTATTAAAAAAGTTTTATATTCCACGTCAGAATGCTCATCTAGTTTTTAATATATCGATTATAATGTTGAAATTTTGTTATTTTTAGTAATATTTAGACCGTGGGGTTTAAGATAATTTTATATATTGGATCGTTTTAAATAATACTAAAAAGTTCACCTAAAAACGTTGTACCGATTAGTGATGGGCACGTGACTGAGTTTTGACTCACACTCACTCACGCTCACGAAAGATTTTTTCTAATCACGCACACTCACTCACGGCCTTTTTTTGCTCTACTCACACTCACTCACAATCACGTGAGTAAAATTAAGATTTGCTATTATTTTCAGAATGCATAAAAATACATATTTCATTTGTAATGTTGGTGAGATTGGTCGATCGAGCGTGGCACCTCCAATACAACCTACATCTTTAAAACCCAATAATGATGTTATGATATTATGGATTTTAATAAAATATATTTAAATTTTTAACGAAGATGGAAATGTGAAAGACCTTCGATGTGCTTTTCATATAAAAACGTAAAAATTGCCTCGAAGAATAATTCTCCGTTGAACAATTCGAGTAAAATCTTTGAGAATTGTCTCTGGACAAATTATCTGTGGAAAAGAATTATCAATAAAGAAAATAGTCCGGAGTAGAATTTACCAGGGATGAATTGACTTTGGGAAAAACTATTTTTAAAGCGATTTTTTTGGTTACTACATTTATAACTCGAATAAAAACGGGACCCCACACGAACCCCTGGAACAAATTAAACTTAATAAACAAAAGGAAGTCAATACAGAGTTATCGTGTATAGTTGAAATTGAAAATTCACCTTTTTTCAAAAATGAGTAAAAAAAAATTGAGTTCTATATCCATTTCCATGAACGGTCATATGAAACCAAGCAAAAACTATTGACATGACCCCACAAAAATTGACCAGCCCATACTAAGTACGGCTGGTTTGCAGGGGTTAGATCAATTGTTGACTGGAACCTTGCAACTTATTCTGAGTTGAGTGGGTATATGACGGTCGTTAGAAAGGGTTTGATTTATTATTGTTCTGAAAAGTGAGAAGTCGCTTTCCTGAAGCCTTCTGAGTTCAAGGGGTGGTCCTACTTGTTCTGTAGTTCAGCAAAAATATCGAAAAATAATAAAAAATTAAAAGTGAGATTTTTTGTTATTTTATGAAATATTCGACTCACGAAAAAATTGTACTCACGCACAATTACTCACGATATTTTCAGGTCTACTCACACTCACTCACAATCACGTGAGCAAAATTAGGATTCAATCACAATCACGCGTGATTCACGTGAATCACGCTCACATGCCCATCTCTAGTACCGATATTAAAAAAAAAAGTTTTTTATTTAATTTTTTCAATAACAGTTTGCATTGAAATTCTGAAGACGTAAGTGGCCGTTCTGACATGGAATGACCCATATCATGGACCTTATTTCTAAAAATAACTATTTCATCATAATATTCTCGCGTTTCTGCTGAATATTGGTATTTAGCACAGATGAAATTAACAGATGAAATACACACAGAAAAATCTTCTTTTGGCATTAGATTAATTGAACCAACCTCATATCATTAAAATGAATTTAGCATTTTTTTACTCTACACGAAATGTTAGTCCTCGCAACTGCACGTTCGCTTGTCGTAACCTCATGATTGCATTTTTCATTTTGCCAAAATTTGACGTTTGTGCATTTGTTACGGCACTGAGTACGTTATTGTATCAACAAAATAAATGACAAACGAGAACCTCATGTCTATCAGCAGTTCGGTTTTCAGTTTTTTGCCAACAATTATATATGCAGAAATAAATAAACGTCAAAAATGTTCACAAGTCGCAAACAATAGGAAATTCATTAATTAAGTAAAAATGCGAAATAAATATATGAATCTTTATAAAATAATAAATTAATTCAATACAAACTGCAGTTTAGCTAATGAAATATAATAAAAAATATAAATATGTGACCATATCGTCGTTTGTAGAACTAAAAGTCACCAACTACATTTACCAAATGCCAATTATTCATTTACAAAATTATTTATATATCATACAATTTCTAATAAATGAGCTCAATATTTGTATCAAATGTTAAGAAAATGTGAATCTATCAATTGATATTTTAACTTTAAAAATGTATCAATTACTTTTTGTAATAATTACCTTCAATGTTGAAATGTCAGATTTCATAAAAATGTAGTTGTGATTTTTAGTTCTCTAACTGGCATTAGAAATAGTTTGTTTTGTTTAATTATGGTGAAATAAATTATTAAATGTTTCTTCATACTGTTTTTATTTTTTATGGAACAGGAATTAATAGATATATTTACGCATCAATAATACATATAGAAAAATGTACATAAATATGTTTTTATGATTATGTTTTAAAAATTCTTAAAATAACATTTTAATTGGAGGTTTCAGCATGCTTGCTGACTTGGACGTTTAAACAACCTAATGCTTGCTGATTAGAAGGTTGGTACAACCTCATACTTGCTGACCTCCTAATCAGCAAGTTGCCGCAACCGAATAATTCGGTAGGGCTATTTAAATCATAACAAATCAGTTTTCTGTGTGTACAATGTACATATCTGTGAAATATGAAGATTAAACGTGGGTTTATTTTATTCGTCGTTTAAAATGAGTTTAAACGTCTTATTTTGGTCGTTTAAACTTCGTTTATAATCTTAATGTTTTTGACTGATAATTTCCTTATTTAAAACTGTCCGTTTACGCTCCCTGTATCTCATTGCCGGATTATTCGTCTATTTTCATTTTCTTGATTTACAAAATTTTTGCATAATATTACCAGCTGTTCCAAATGAGAATATTTATCGATAATTGGTTGACATTTGCCAGTGATGACTTTAATTTAGTTAATTTTATTAAACTTTCACTGCAAAACAAATTTCAATGTTAAACGTCATTTAAACTAAGCTTAAACTAGCACTGTAAAACCGGCCCTTTCCAGAACAAGATCAAGATTACCAGTTCTTGCAAATGATTATCAGTAGTCGAAAGATTAAAACCACTTATTAAAATTCGAATGGGTATCAATTTAAAATTACAGCATTATTGGATTAAAAATGAAAATTGTAAAATGGTCAGTATTCTCCCAAATCGTACTTGACACAAAATGAATTAGAAAAAAGCATAAACACATACCTATGGACCAAAACGCTAATTGTTACATTACATTCATACACACATTTCAACAAAATTTCTATAAACACACATCCCAAGCAACCACGGCTCGACAATTGCCACAAACTATTGTGGCATATGTGTACCTTTTAAGTTACCGCTGACACCAGTGTTGCAAACTAATAATATGTAGTCCTAAAGATGTGACTAATAACATGTATGAAACATACGCAATAATATGTCGCAATGCTGTGATATATAAGTCGTACATTCTGATAATGGAACATAAATTTAGTTCCAAAGGGGTGGCTAAGAACATGTGTGGGACAATGCAATAAAATGTCACAATGCTGTGATATATAAGTCATACATTCCGATAATGGAACATATACGATAATGGGCGGAGCAAACTTTGTTATTATAAAGTGGTAAAATAGTGGCAAATTAAAAAATGTATTATGTTCCATATATGTGGCAAGTATAGAATGAAGAACCTAATAGGAACATATTTATATATAATTTAATGAATTTATATGTAGCCGCGGTAGCTCAGTGGTTAGTACGTTGGACTGCGAGCCGAAAGGTCCCCGGTTCAAGCCTGGACTGGGGCTAACAACATCTTTTCATAGAAACATTTTTCTATACCGCGCTACCTCTCGGCAGTAAATGGCAAACCTCCGAGAGTAAAAACATTGCCAATGAAAAGCTCTCACCCGCCGTTCGGATTCGGCAATAAACTGTATGTCCCACCACTTTGAGTACAAATATAACACGCACAGCTCAAAATGGTCAGAGAGCTCGGCCTAAGTTCTTATAGAACTGTAGTGCCAAACTATTATATTATATATTATTATACACGACATATTTATAACATCCACTACATATGTTTATGAAAAGTTGAGTTACAAAAATATACATCCGCAAAAGCATAATTTAAAAAATAAAGAAAATCACAATTTTAATATATTTTCACAAATTTAATTTTTTTGTGTGCGTGTAAAAATTAGATGGGGGTAGAATATAAGCTTTAACCCGAAAACTTTAACCGTTTGTTAAGTTAGAGTTGTAGTTTGTCGAAAACTCTGTTCGTAAAAACTTCTATTATTATGCCATGCATATTTTTTATTTTTTATTACAGGACAAACATTCACGTAAATTGCACTGCGTAGGTTCTTTATTATTTTTATTTTTAATCTACACATAAATTACAGTTCAAGTTAAAATTACAGTTCAAGTTACAAATAGGTGAACCTAAACTTTAATGGAACAAAATTTGTGACAACTAAGCCTCGCCCCGGGGCTTTTTGACTGGCAATTGGGTGGCAAATAAGTATATTTCGCATGGTTTAGAACAAACGCTTTAATGGCAACTGCGTAGCTACCACTTAAGTTGCCACAATGTGGTTACTTGGGATTAAATTGATTATTTTTAATATTTTTATACATGCATCTAAAAGTAGTATCATTTTCTACATAAATTACATTTGTTGTATACCTAGTTGTTTACGAGTTAGGAAAGTTCTCAGAATTGACTGTTACGTTACATTATTTGGAAGTAGATTTATAGTTGCACTAACTAAATTTTAATTCATGAGTTATTTTCTGTTAATAAAAAAGCGCTAAAAAGTTTGCATTTGCTATACCTACACGCATAGAAAAAATACGTTCCTCACAAACGAAAAATTAGACAAAAGAATTTTACGTTTAATATAAATGTTTATACATTTGTTGTAAATTTTATTTATTTTTATTGGCACACAAAGCAACTTCGTTCAGAATAAAAATTTATTTTTTTACAGTAAACAGTAAACTTTTGCGAGCAAAGTTGGAGCACTTGCAAAAGAAATTCATTTGCCGCAAACGTTTTGTAAACGTTTTTGCGTTAGGCAATATTTTCTTACACCCAGGAAAAAATCATGGTAAATTAATAGTATTTCAATAGAAAAACAATTATTTATAATATTACAACTGGTCGATAGGATACTGCGCAATTATATCAACAATATTCAAACTGTTAGTACAATATGTGGTTGTACCATAAATTTTATAATGTACTCTTTGAATTATAATTGATTGATTGATTGATTGAAAAGAGGGGGGAAAAACCCCTCTGTGCATCGCACAGAGTACACCTAGGCCATAAAGTAGGCCCGTTGTGACCCCTCGGAACATGAGTCGTCTGTAATATGTTGTAGCTGTTATGCTACTCAGTGGAGTTTAGAAATTCCGTGGATTTGACAAATTTTCTTAGTACTTTCCAGTCCAAGCTTCCCAGTTGTTTCAATGATGAAATAAGTGGAGCTCCGAAGTGGATGAATCTAAGTCTGGCAAATGCCGGGCAGTGACACAAGTAGTGTTCAAGCGTCTCTGTCTCTTCCCCACAGGCCTTGCAGAGGTAAGAGTCGACTCTTCCCAATTTGAAAAGATGACCTCTTAGCTCATTATGTCCAGTGAGGATGCCTGTGTATTGTTTTAACTCCTTTTTATTAAGCGTTAGAATTTTGTTTGTTTTGGATTTGTTCGGGGGGCCCCATAGCCATTTAGTTGCTTGGCCCTCGCTCGATTCTTCCCATGATTTACTGTGAAGTCGATAAGCCCATGAGCTCATCTCGTTTTTTAGAAATTGGAAAGGTCTGCCGGTTATGACTGAGATTGTGTCCATTTCTGATCCATTTCTCGCCAATTCGTCGGCTATTTCGTTCCCCTCAATGTTACAGTGTCCTGGGACCCAGATAATGTCCACAGTGTTAACAAGTAAGAGATCAGCAAGGGCCTCTTTACATTGTAGAACCACTCTGGATTTCACCTTGTCCGTGGATAAAGCTCTAATGGCAGCTTGGCTGTCTGAGAAAATTTTAATACACTTGTCTACACAGTGAGTGCTTTGTATAAATTTAGCCCCTTCTGTTATAGCCACTACTTCCGACTGAAAGACGGTGTTGTGGTCATGCAGACGAAGGCTTTCTTTTGCAGAAAAGGCTTCACAGAAAAAGCCTGCACCAGTGTGACCGTTTAATTTTGATCCGTCAGTGTAGAGGTGGATCCCCGGATTGCTAGACAATACTTGGCCGTTGTCCCATTCCTCCCTAGTCGGGAAAGCGAACTTTGCGGCGGTATGATTGGTTTCCTCCGGGATGCGGTCGCAGTTCCAATTACCTGTAGAAACAGTATTAGGAATTGAGTTAATTATGGTTTGGTGATTGGTTAATGTCTCGGAATTGAGCCATCCCCCAAGGATGTTTAGTCGAGCCGCTGCTACCGCGGCCTCATATTTAACTTGAATTTGTATTGGGCGTATATTTAGAATAGTCTCAATAGCTTTGGTCGAAGTGGTAGACATCGCACCTGAAATGCCGAGACAACACGCCCGTTGCACTTTCTCGAGTGGTTTGATGTTACATTTTCGTCCCAAAGCTGTCCACCATACAAGTGACGCATATGTTAGTATTGGTCGTACAACGCTGGTGAAAATCCAGTGGGTCATCTTTGGTCGAAGTCCCCATGTAGGACCAATACATCTTCTGCAGGTTGCCCAAACCCTAACGGCTTTTGTGGCTCTGCTAGCTATTTGTGCCTTCCAGTTAAGTTTAGAATCCAGGATAACTCCAAGGTACTTGACTTGACCTGTAAGTGCCAGTATCTCTCCGTTTACCTGTGGAAGAGGATAGCTAGGTAGCTTCCTTTTCCTAGTAAAGAGACAGATTTCAGTTTTTTGGGGGTTTATATTTAATCCCCTAGGTGATGACCATTCAGCCGAGATATCCAAGGCTTCTTGGATTCGTCTAGAAGGGAGAAGAGGATGTGTCCCCGAGGCAAGGATGGCGATGTCGTCTGCGTAGCAGACAACATGTAAACCAGCCTCGGTTAGTCTTCTTAGGAGACTGTTTATGGTGACGACCCAGAGTAGCGGTGAGAGAATGCCACCCTGTGGGGTACCGCGAAACACCCTTCCCCTTAGGGTAATATTGCCCTGCTGACAAGTGATGGATCTGTTGCACAACATATGACGTACCCAGTGTAAAATAGCCGGGTCTACGTCAAATGAGGCAAGGGACGAGATCAGTGTGTCAGTATGAACGTTATTAAAAGCACCCTCAACATCAATGAAGGCTGCTAGAGTGAGTCCTTTTAGGTCGATAGACCTTTCAATTTTGTTAACTACCTCATGTAAGGCGGTTTCAACGGATCGCCCCTTTATGTATGCATGTTGCTTAAACTTCAGCTGCTCATAAGGGATTTTTTCCTTAACCATGGTGTCGCATATGCGTTCCATTGTTTTCAGTAGGAAGGACATTAGACTTATGGGTCTATATGCCTTAGGGGTTGAGTAGGTTTCTTTACCCGGCTTAGGTATGAAAACTACTCTTGATTCTTGCCATGTGAGGGGGGTATAGCTCTGATTAAGGCATGCCTCATAAAGCCTGGATAGACGGACGTCCAGGAGATCCACTGCCCGTTGTAGTAGGGCTGGGAAAACTCCATCTTGCCCTGGGGCTTTATATGGCTGGAAGCTATGAATTGCCTTCCCCACCATATCGGTGGTGATGGCTAAGTTGTGGGAGTATTGAGAGGTTTCCCATAGTCTCGTCTCATCTGAGTTGACGAAACAGTTTGGGAAATGCTCCTCCATTAGAATCTTTAAAGAGTCCTCAGAGTTACCTGCTCTTACCCCCTGCCTGTCTATCAGGAGTTCCGGTTGAGAGTGGGTTTTCGAGAGGAATTTCTTAATTCTTGCGGTTTTTGTAACACAATCAACTTGTGCACAGAAGAGTCGCCATGACCCTCTTTTTGCGGAGCGCATATTCTTTTTGTATACACTGAGTTTTTGGTAGTAGAGATCCCAATGCTCTGTAGTATTTAATCTTTTAGCTTTATTGAAAAGTCTCCGAGTATCCGTTCTTAGGTTTTTCAAAGCCCCTGTCATCCAGGGTTTTTCCTTGAAAGACTCTCGGGTGCGAAGAGGGCAAGCCTCTTCGAAAGCTCGTATAAGGCTATTTGTTATGGTTTTGACCTCCCCGTCAATGATATATATAGAACTTAAAGGGGGTGCGGGAGATACGTCTAACGCATTCTTTAAAAGTCTTCTGAATAGAGCCCACTTAGTTTTCGATTTGTTGCGAAACATAGGTGGGGGAATGTTAGGAATGGATAGTTTAAAACAGACGTATCTATGATCCGAGAAGGAATGTCTGCTAGAGACATGCCAGTCTTGGATCATTTTAAGTATGTTTTTAGAGCAAAGAGTTATGTCAAGTACTTCCTTTCTGACTCTAGTGATGAAGGTGGCAGAGCAACCAACGTTTAGGGTCAGAAGATCATACGCATTAATAAATTCAAATAGGGCATGTCCCCGAGCATTACAGTCGGAGCTTCCCCATGTTGTATGGTGAGAATTGGCATCTGTACAAATTATTAATTTCTTACCTTTTTCGGCAGCAAACCTTGTAATCCTCAGCAGTTCCTCGGAGGGTGGAGGTTCCGGGGAGTCATGCGGGAGATATACTGAAGACAGCATGAGGCCACCGCTCCCGTCAAAAATCGTGGTGGCGTCTGAGGAAGACAGTTCTGTGGAGAAAGAAAAGTTAAAATCCTTTTTACAGATAATACAGGTCCTAGGGCGACCTGCATTGAGTGTATAAAATATTTGGTATCGCGTGTCACCCCAACCAGCAACCCTGTCATTTACAGTCCAGGGTTCCTGGATCAGTGCGATGTGCGTCTTACCTTCTTCCATTCTCTCCATAAGCGCAGCCGTCGCCAGTCGACTCCTATGGAGGTTGATCTGCGTAAGCAGAATCATTGGGCGAGTAGCTCGTCCTCCTGAGAGGGCGTAAGGGTATCATCAGAAAATTCTGATAGGCCCTCGTCCTCTCCTCCGCTCGTCCCTGCTTCTTTGGTCGGGTAGACCTGAACCCCCATACTGCCCGCGGCCTTGACCTTATCCTTACTATCCTCCACGACCGGGCTGGGAAGATTACCCTTGGAATGCTGTTTCCCGGATTGGGCCCCAGCTCCTACAGGTTTTCCGCCCAGCTTAATGGTCACGGATGACGTAAGGAAGAAGGCACGACCCCCAGACTTCTCCAGTGTCGTGATGGAGTTCTGGTCAATGCCCACAACGATGAGGTTTCCATCGGTCATCTCATCCCTGTGGAACACCTCCCAAAGTTCCACTCTCAGCCCACGGTTCTGCCTCGCCAGAATCCTAAGGATATCACACGTGGGTCGCTTCGCCCCGTTTGCTCTGACGAAGAAGGTTGCCTTACGCAGAACGGGTATGTCGCTCATAGCCACAAGCCGTAGCTTAGCGTCTGCCCATGGCTCAGGCAACCTTTCCACCAGATCGCGCAGGGTGTCGACACAGTCCAAAGACACCACGGTGATCCTGTAGACTCCGCGGACAAAGCTGCAGTATTCCAGATGGATTTCGGGGGTGCTGTCAGAAGACTCGATAATCGAGTTCGCAAGTGCGTCATTCCACACTTCCTCCAGCAGCCCCCTTTTATCCTCAGCAATCTTTCCACATGGCTGGCTTTCATCGATGATGGCAAACTTGCGTTTGTCATCAATCGATTCACGTGCCACCCCCGCATACGTTTTGCCGTCCGCCTTTGACCTCTTCGCCTTAGACTCCCCATCGCGACCCTGTCTTTTTGTTGCGCGGGCCCCTGCATTTCGCAGTGCAGGCCGAAACGCTACGTTGGACGAGCACGACGGGATGTCATCGCTGGGAAGAGACCCCTTGATTTTAGACACGTTTGTCTTGTTTTTCTTCGCCAATCCAACCTGGGTCATCTCCTCAGGAGAGCGCAGTCGCTTGCCCGGTCCTTGTGAACCAAGTGTAGCGGCTGGCTTCAACTGAGGGTCCCTGTTGTCAGCGGTTTGTTGACTGTCCGGGGAGGGGGTCCCAGTGATGTGAGAGGCAGCTCTCTGGCGTTGTTTGGCTTTTAATCGCCTAGCCGCACCAGAGAGTCGCCTTTTCCCATCCGGGTTCCTCTCTCCATGACCATCTGGAGTTGCGGAAGGACGCACGACTACCGTCCTGTCCGAACTCTGGGAGGAGTCCATAACTCCAACCCTCTCTCCACCTGCGGAAATTACATCGCAGGCCACCACTGGCGCCCTACCAGCCGAGCTGAGTCGGCCTGTCCTGCTGGGAGGGCATACGCCTGGCTGCATGGCGACAGCTGCAGACGCCGGGGCAGATATCCCTACCCCTGGGTCCGTAGACCCGGTATCTAGTTCCGTGAACGACTTCATAGTTGGTTTTAACGACCCCGCAAGTCGAAGTGTTTCCAGACCCTTCGGTTGTATGTGTTTAACGACCCTTCGGTCGCACAAAAGGCCGCCCCACAGGGAACAGACGCCTATAAGTGTTTAGAGACCCTACGGTCGGAAGAGGAGGCCGCCCCACAGGGAACAGACGCCTACCTCCCTAACACCAGATACTAGTGCATGGGAGGATTTTGGGGATGTAACCGTCTTAGTCTGGCCACTCGTCCAAGGACCTGTCCCGGCTACCTGCCAGTATGCCCCTTGGAGTCAATGCGGCAAACACAAGCCCTCTCACTCGCTCCTGAGGGGAGCTTCGTCAAAGTGCGGGTACTTCGAGAGGGTTGAATTATAATAATAAAGACCTAATAATATTGAATTTATTTTATAAAAATGGATTTTAGTTATTTTTTTTTATTTAAATGTCGAAATTAAAATTAATTTTTAATTTTTGAGTCCGTTGCTATAATAGTAGTTCGATGTATTATTATGTATATTCTGTAATAAATAAAACCAGTTGGGAAGGTTAGATCACATGGTTAGGATTATCAAAATTATAGTCGGTCTAAGCCGACTATAAATACCCTACACATATGTGTGGTTACCATTCAAAGTGATATAGGTCACCAGGGTATACGAATCCTGAAAATAACTACAAACATTCAATCGCTGAAGAATTTCCATTCATTTGATACCCATATTTGGGTAGGTGTACCGAATTTTTTTTTTTTTTGTGAACCACAAGTCTTTTCTCCGGAAAACTTTATTATCATGTATTTGAGCATGATGTCAATATATATTTGACCAAAAAAGTTTACCTAAGCACGTATACATAAAAATTGATCTTTATATCGTCACTATAATGCCAAAGGGGCGAATGTGCAATTTTTGTCATTTGCGTTTTTTTACATTTTTGAATGTAGTTTTTCCTCAAGTATTCTGTGCTAAAATCGCGTGTCGATTTGTTGGATATTTCTAGCCACAAAAGTCAAAACCAAAAGGGCGAATTTGAAAAATTGAAAATCTTGTCATGCCAAATGGGCGAATCTTTCTTTTTTTGCCATAACTACTTATTGGTACGAGATAAAATAGTAGTGTAAAGGCATTTATTGTTTGTTTTCAAAGCACCTATCGATCTACATCATTACTTAAAAATATATTCCTGCAAATAACAAAAATTCGAAAAATTGAAAATCTTGTCATGCCAAATGGGCGAATCTTTCCTTTTTCGCCATAACTATTTATTCGTACGAGATAAAATAGTAGTGTGAAGGCATTTATTGTTTGTTTTTAAAGCACTGCATCATTAATTAAAAATATTTTGTCAAACATTAATTTGCCATTTGTTATTTGCAGGAAAAAAAGTTTGGCAAAATATTTTTAAATAAAAAATAAAAAAAAAGTTAAGTCACATGGGTAAGTTCGGACACATGGGGCGGATTTTTATAGTCGGTCGGACCCGACTATGGAATACCCTACACCTTTGGTGGGGATATTAATGTGGGATATTTATTTGCATACCTTAATTTTAAAGTTTTTAATTATGCTGAACCTCCCCACCATCAGAATATTATTCATATATCAGAAATTTACGTATTATATCCCCATAAATTAAAAAATTTATATGAAAGTATAAACAACTAAAAAAAATATTAAAAAATATAATTGGGCTGACCACGCCTATATTTAAAATTTTGAAAGGCTAATATTTTATAGATTTGATTTTAATAATTTATTTACGGATCAAATTTCCACTATGAAAACCCGGGAAATAATGAAAAAAAAAGTGGGCGGATCACGCCCATTTTTGGACCACATATTTATAGGTGAATTCTAACAATACGTTTTAAATTTTATAACTATACCTTGAATACTTTTCGAGTTATTAGTTCCGAAAGAGTTATATAAAAGTGACTAGTATGGGAGGTGGGCGTGTCCGTTGACAGATTTGGCTCATTTTCAAACTCAGTTCCTACTTTTGGCTAAAATATATTGAGTCGAAATTTCATCGCATTCTGATCAGTATTTCTCAAGTTATTCTGTATTCGGACAGCAAGACAGCAAGACGGACAGACAGACAGACGGACATGGCTAAACGGACTCGGGTAGTGATGCTGATCAAGAATATATATACTTTTCCATACCGGACACGCCTCCTAAGGGGCGTTACAATATCTGCACAAACTTAATATACCCTGTACCTCAATAAAGTTATAAGTTTCATTTATCTAGCTCTTCAATTTTAAAAGTAGTAGGGATTTCAACAGACAGACAGACGGACAAATCGGCTAAATCGACTCAGGAGGTCATGCTGATCAAGAATATATATACTTTTCCATACCGGAGATGATTCCTTCTGGGTATTACAAACGGCGTACCAAACTGAATATACCCTTTCACTCTTAGTGTAGGGTTTAAAAAGGTTAAATATAGTGAACTTTTATTAAATACGTTAAGTGCTTACAAATGTCCCGTTTAATAATGTGGAATATTACAAAAAAATTCATGCGACCATTTTGAGCAAACTCGCAGAATAACGAACAAAACGAACATGTTTCTATTCGTTTTTTATTTTGTTAATCATCTGCACAAATCCATTTGAAGCCCACTTTAAGACATTTATTTTATTTCAAGACATGTATTGTCGCCGAATCTGTTCTTGAAAATAAAATTAATGTGTTGCTCACAACAACATAGCGCAAGTAGTGTCAAAACAAAACACAAACAAGACGTAGTTATAGTGAAGAGTCTATAATGATGTACAATAAAAATGCAATCACTGAAATGAACTGCTTATGACACTGAGCACTCAGTGCACTTTATTCTTACTCTAATTTTAGGATTTCGGATCTACTAATAAATATGAATATTATTTATGGTTATCAAATGCATAGTCCAAACTTATTACCAAAATTACTAACTTCTTTTACAATATGTAATACATTTCAAAATATGCGGTGTACCGATTTTTCAACTTTTCTGATAGTATGGTGAGCGATTCCAATGACTTTTTTTTTGCATCACTCAAATGTGCAAAATTTCTAAGCTTGCAATAAAAGTAATAAATAAAATTTTAATTACACTAAAAAAAATTGTTTAAGCTCTGTAGCACAAAAATGTTCGGACTGTTACGTTAAACAAACGACATTAATTAATTATTTCAACCATTAGACATTTACGAAGTTGCATGAAACTGATATGGAATTTGGAGGAATAAAGGAAGGAATATTCGCTTTCGAGCGTGAAGTATCCACAACACGAACTTTGCCTTTTTATATTAGCTAAATGTCAAAATAAGCCAAGGATACAATAGTAATAGTAAACTTATAGCAACTTTATTTATAATTATCGGATGTTCAGATATTTGATACATGGCATAAATTAAAAAAATGATGGTGGATGGAAGACTTTTCTAAACTCTGAAGTCTGATACTGAATACCCCGTATTAATTGTCAAATTTGTCGTTTACATTTAGGAAAATTAAAACATTTGGGTGTTTGTATTTGAATAACAGATTAAAAGTCATTTTTAGATTAGAGAATTTTGTACATCACTAATTTCGATATCGTATACGGGCATTTTCTGGTGTTCCGGACGGCACATTCGTACGCTTAAAACTTTAATATCTCGAAGGAACATTATTGAATTTACTTACTTAATTTTGTGCATATAGTATTTCAATAGCACTTCAATAGCATCTGCAAAAAATTATAGAATTCTATACGGTAGATCAAAAGATATAAATAATAAAATAGTGGACGTTCCGGACGGGACAAAAACGGAAGTAAATATCGAGATTCATATGGATATTCCAAAAGTCACCGAATTTTACAATATTTTTTTCAACATTTTTTTTTTTAATTTAAAAAATAGTTGAAATCATGTGCTTTCTTTGTATATTTACACTTGGTTCCTAAAGTTTATAGTTTTTCATAATAAATCACAAAAAAAATATTCCGTATTGAAATTATCAGTACGATTTTTATTCTAAAAATACTTGTTTCGTATAATATATTTTTTTGAATTATCTCTGAACATAGCTGAGACAATTTACTTTATTTTTATCTATGTATGTTTTGTTCCTAAAGTTTACAGTTATTTCGTAATAAATCGCAGAACAATTCCGTACGTTCTGTATGGAAATTTGCACTACGATTTTTTTGCTAAAAATTATTTTATATAGGACAATATTAATAATCATTATTACGAAATGCAAAGTGATGTACTATTCAAATTTCCAGATTTTTTAAGTTTTTATTTTTTTATTTATTTATTTTGTTTATTTTTTTTGATATTTTTATACTGTAGTTTTACACTTTTGGTACTCAAAGTTCCGGACGGGACAGATTTCAATTAGCTGTCAAGAATTTTTCTAGAATTACTAGGAAAATGATGTTTACATTTTTGGAAATTTCGAGAAAATTATGCTTTAGAAACAGTGGATTCAACTCTTTAAAATTCAGTTTACTATGGTAATAAATGTATCTTTTTGGTTTCGGACGGGACATCGTTATTTTACTTTGGATCATTATTTCTAAGCTTTTGAAATAATTATTAATGTTACAGAAAATAATCTGTTTGTCTTTCAAATTATTTAATCTAGTTAGTCAAAATATATGAAAAATTGGAAAATTTTCATATTACATAGTATCGTAACTTTATGAGTATTTGTATACGTTACCGTTAAGGGAATAGAAATTTATTTTCAGATATTTAGATTCAGATAATTAAGATTCAAATCCATCGTTGTTTGAAAGATTTGAGCATTTTGAATTTTTCGGTCGTGGTTGATGTTTTTCTGGAAATGCCCATAAAGAATACTAATGAGATTCATATATAAATTGTGTTAATTTCGAAAATAGTAGAAATTTACGCAAAATTTGTATTATAATATTTTACGAGTAACATAAATTTATTCGTCGCTTTTTATTTATTCTGGAATATTTAATAACTATTATTATTAAAATTGTGACAATGAATTAAAAGACAACAGATAGGTAACTGTTTTGATTTTAGTAATAGTGTCGGTTTTAACCAAGGATTGAAACCGTAACCGAAACCGAAACCGATATCCGTTTAAAACCGTTTCATTTTTAAAACCGAAACCGTAACCGAAACCGTTATACGAAAATCAGAAATAAACCGATATCCAATACCGATATAAACGGTTTCGGTTTTATACCGGTTTAAAACGGTTTTTAAAAAAGTATACAAAAAACCAGAAAAATATATATTAATTTATATAGAAGATCTTAAGTAAAATTTCATTAATTAAAATTTGGAGTTCCCAAAATAAACATTTTTGGTTGTACAAAAATTCACATGTTGTTTTTTGAGAAACGATATTTCCAAAACAACGGTATTTGGTCTAAAATTTGTTTTTTGTTTCATTAATCGAATTAACAACAAAACACCACAACTCCAAGCAAAATTTGTACGTTAAAAAATGAATCAAATTTTAATAATATGGGTTTTTTTATTTATTTTATTAGTAAAATATATAGGGAGCTTGGGGTAAAGTGGAACAAGTTTTGAAAAGTTCATTTGAATATTTTTTAAATTCTTTTAGAGGATCTATTCAGTAGAATACCATTTATAAGTCTTCTAATGGATGCTCCATTTCGGACATAAACAAAACAATGTAATGCAAAAAAAAAAAAATTAAAAAAGGTTCAAATTATTAACATCTCAGTAACTATTGAAGGAAATACGAAAAATGAAGTGCAAGTTAGACAAGTTTAAAATTTCAAGTATAAGGCAGATATTTGTTTACATTAGTGATGATTAAAAATTTCTTGTTCTTGCATTTTTTTTGCAAGAACAAAAGCGAGAACAAAATCGAGATTTTGCAAGAAAAAGAACAAGAGCAAGTGCAAGACTAAGACTGCAAGAAAAGGAAGACTTGCATTTTTTTATGATTTTAATGTATTTATTATGTTTTTAAGGTAATAATGATATACAAAAGAATTCATGATATTACTAAATATTGAACAATAAGTAACAATGGAAGCGTGCAAAATATTTATGAACGTGAACATTAATGAAGATGTGTGTTTTTTTTTTGTTTTTGTCGAATTCTAAAGAATATAAGCATCTTAAAATTAAGGCCTGTGAAGCACTTTTGAAGCGGTAAATAGCTTTAAACGTGCTTCAAAAGTCGCTTCAAAAAGATAAAATAGACAAAACAATGTTTTTTTTCTCTTTTCTTCGCTACGCAAGTTCGTACATCGATTGTGCATATGCACTGTGCTTATGCACATTGTTATTTTTGTTTTACTTTTATATATAGTTTTTTTGTTAATTGTAAAATCATGAAGTAATAAAAAAATAATACATGAACATTTTTACAGTGTGATATATTTAGCTGATATATTCCTGTTTGTGTTTTGCTGGTTGTGTTTCACAAATCCGCTGATTCGTTTGAAAGTGCAACAACAACAAAAATGCGAATAAAGCAGCATCCAAGCTTTTGATAGAATTTTGGCGGGGAATTTTTTGTACCACAAAGAGAACTCGTTGTTGTTGCCAACTAGAGAGCTGTACTAGATACATACATGTAGTGTGGTGCCGTGCGTCTGTCCGTTGTCATGCGACTGTCTGTTGTCATGCGACTGTCTGTTGTCATGCGTCTGTCCGTTGTCATGCGTATGTCTGTTGTCATGCGTCTGTTTGTTGCCATGCGATGATACAGGAAAGCAACGAAGAGTTGTCGTCGTGAAAGTGTATGTATACGTAATCGTTATTGTTATATTCTCTTCTTTCTGTTAGTATTCGCTTTGTAGCGTTTGAGTTTGTGTTCGCATGATGTTCGCATGCGATGATACAGGAAAGCAACGAAGAGTTGTCGTCGTGAAAGTGTATGTATACGTAATCGTTATTGTTATATTCTCTTCTTTCTGTTAGTATTCGCTTTGTAGCGTTTGAGTTTGTGTTCGCATGATGTTCGCAAAGAAAAATATTACTCTGCAACATATTATTTGAGTTCTCTTGACATACGGTACGTGTAGCATACGGATTTTTTTAATGTGTGACGAAAACAGAAATATGCTTATACGAAATATTCCTTATATTTATTGTATATGTATATCGTATACTGTATATCGTCGTTGTAGAACGAAAAGTCACCAAATACATTTTTATGAAAAACTTAAACAGCTGAATATATATTTCGTGGTAAAAAAAAATGGAGATCATCGATTAAAAATTGACAGATACATAAAGATGTTTGTAAAAAATATTATCATTTTGAAAATGTATTTGGTGACTTTTCGTTCATATTATTATGGCCTTGACATTTTGAATTGTCTTGTCAACATCACTTGTTCTATACAATTATTTTTTATTTGTTAATTCTTGTTAAAATATAATTCAAATTTTTATGTTATTGGATTTTTTTTGTTAGTAAAATGTTGAAGAAATTGAAAATATGGAAAATAAGTAACTTAAATACAATTAGTGTTCAAATTCTATTCGTTTTCATAATTAATATGCAGTTTAAGATATTTGTCTTCGATCTTTATTTAAAAGTTAAAAGATTAAGATTAACATTTCTTGCCTTGCTCTTGCAAATGATCATCACTAGTTTACATATATTGCAATTCACAGAATTGTTGAAATTTAATTTCTTTGGCTTTTATGGATGAAAATTGTACAAAATTCGTCTTCTTTTCAATTCAGATCATATATCAGGTGAAGTCAAAATGTTGCTTTTCATTGGTTTGTGGTCACGAATTTTAAATTAATTTTTTTTCTTGACGTAATCAATTAAATAATTCATATAACACAATATTTTTACTAAAATAACAACAAACATTGTTTAAATTACGTTTCCCACTTTACCCCAGTATAATAATTTGATCATAATTTAGCACCATATAAAAAAATATGGAAATAAAGAAAATTTATACAAAAACCGAAATCAAAACCGAAACCGTATCATGGAACCGGTATACCGAAACCGTTTCGTTATATAAACTTAAAACCGAAACCGTAACCGAAACCGAAACGCGGAAAAAACCGAAACCGAAATCGAAACCGTTATTCGTTTAGGTTTCAATCCTTGGTTTTAACGATACGATTTGGATTTCGGTTTTATATTAATATCCGATTTAAAAATGAAAAGATCTTTACTAACAAAAAAAGACCGGTTTTGATACTTTTTCAAACCCTACTTTATATAAATGTTTAAATAACTATTATATTTGCAGGTATTTGCCAAAATATTTGTGGTTTCAAAATTGATCTTGTTTAGCGCTCTAACTGCCACTCTTCGGCGGTCTGCAAATATACATGTATTTAATATATTTATTTGCAAATAAGAACGGCCAAATCTGTTGTGCTTAGGTAAACTTAAAAACCAAACTCCCGACATAGGTAGAAAATGTCTAAACATCATAAAAAAGGGATGATATGGACTGGGAGTAAAAACTTTATGATGGCAGATTAAGAATGAAACCTTTTTATATTTTGAAAACAAATTTTAAAAACTAGGTATTAAATGAATAATTTCAAAAACACAGGTAATATGATAGGTGTATTAAGCCACCGCAGTTTTCAATATAAATAAACCTTATGTAAGAAAAGTCCTATCATTACAGTCTCTGTATTCAAACAGTAAGCATCATAGTATTTTGAAATATTTGAGAATGGAAAATCAACAGACAAATTCAACCATTGCAACTATGTCATACAATCTATTTGTTTATCGGGAGGAATTGCGAAAAAATAATGTGCCATATCTAAAGCTATGCAAGAGGAAAATTCAACTGACCGAAGAGCTTATTTCAGCTAACGTACAAAACATCGAAGGACTTAACATGGATGAATTACAAAATCTAAGTCGCGAAATGATATTCAAGAAAAAGCTGAAGCATCAGGTGAAAAGGCTACGTAAACTTCAAAGTTATGGAATAACAATTTCAAATCCGAAAAAAAATCAAATTGATGTACAATTTGAGTGATGGATTTTCAAAATGGACAAACACATTTATTTTTCGATTTAACCAATTATCAAGATAAGCATCAAATTATATATAATACAATTTTGATATACACATTATTTTTACAATTTTCTTTTTTCATATTCGGAATTAATACCGTGTTTTCTAAACTATATAAAATGAAAAAATATATATATATTTAAAATACTACAAATTTATGTTATACCATTTTTAAAATACTTGAGCAAACTGAACTAATATAATTATTTCAAAATATAAAATGTTTTTTAATCGATTTTTAAAATTATTTTTTGCAAAACCGAAGAGTATTATTTATTAAAGGATTCGTTTTAATGTTTAGGTAAATGTTCACTTTTAGTAGAGGCAATTTTGATGAAAAATTCGACATTATTTAACTAAACCATTCAAAATATTTATGAAATTGTGATTTGGAGCAAACTTGAAATGCGTTTCGATATATTACACTATGCTTCACAGACATTTTAACTAAAACATTTTTATTTTGTAATCAGTGTACCATATATATAAGTTAGGCCCATAGCCTCCGAATGATTCGAACACACAGAATATTCCTCTTTTGAGGTTGCAAGAACGGCAAAGTTAGTTATAACAACCAATTTCATTTGGTTAAAATAAATTTTCTACAAATTTACTGGTCAAACTACATTATAATTAAACGATATTCGGTTGGCGCATAAAATATTAGCCTATCCAAATTATTCTATAACTGTTCAACTACTACTCCTTTGCCCCTTTGTCTTCTCGACTGGGTTTCGTTCGGCGTTGTCGTTTAGAGTTAACTGGGTAAATCCCGTTTTCTTTTTAAGTTAATGAAGTAAGGGTTTTACAGTAGTAATTTAACTCGATTTGTGGGTTATTGTATTTCAGCACTGTATAAATCAAACTTGTTTCCTCACATGTACTGGAGTTCCTCGATCTTTTGTATATTGATCCTATTTCATTTATTATATTAATCAAAATCCATTTTCAATTTATTGATTTACAAAATGTTTGCATATCAATGGAATATGTTATTCTAAAAGGGAGAAATAATCAATAATTCTTTGGCATTTGCCAGTGATGTCATATTAATCCGACTTGACTTAGTTTATTTTACACTTTCACTGTAAAACAACTTTCAAAGTTAAACGTCGTTTAAATTTATGAGACGCTTTATTAAACAAAGATTAAACTACGTTTAAACTAGCACTGTAAAACCGGCCCTAAGAAAAAATAATATATATGATAGTGTTTTTGCAATTACTTTACAAAATAAAAGTACTTGCTACAATAATTCGAATATGCAGTAATTGCAAATATACTTGCAGCAAAAATGTAAGTCATTTGTAAATATCACGTGTTTGTACTACTGAAGAGATTGTTCCCTTAAACATCACAAAAATGTAAAATTTGTGGTCGATCCACTGCAACTACTCATAACAAGAAAAGCCTGCCTGCAAATATACACATATTTCATTGATATCACAAAAAGGGAGAATATTTGATCGGAGTAAAAGTAAACTATGTTTAGGGCTGTAATAATTTTCAAATATATTTTGTTTGCTTAGTGTGTGCGCCTCATTTTACTCAAATTCCACACTAAGAATACAAAATGTTGATGAAAGTCTTGCGGCAACTATCTGATTAAGTTTACGACTTGTAGCAAATACTCAAACATCCCATAAGTTTCATTAAAGTTGCAGCAAAACTATTAAAATTTTTTAAATATTCCCAATATTCATCAACTATCTTCCTATTTGTAAGATGTTTAATTGATGTTTGCTATAAATAATCGTAATTTTGAAAGATGGTTGCTAAAAATATTTATATTTATGAAAGATGGTTGTCTCAAAGATGATATAAATAATTTAATATTAATTATAATGTTGTATGTAATTTAGTATGTTAATAAAATTTTTATTTGTTGCCACCCTATGTTTTTTATTATGTATTTTTATATGTTATACCTATTTAGTCACCCTGTGTTCCATTACTATTGATTAAATACGTTATTCAAGACAAGAACCACCTTTTAAAATAACCGAATGAATGAGATATAAAACAAAGGGCGGCAATATTTGTAAAATTTAAATAAATTAAAATAACGATTTAAATAAACAATTGAATTTATTTAATAAACTAATAAAGGGTTTATCAATAAGAGCGCTACATAAGTTTTTTTCAAGGGTTTTTCAACAGGGACGCTACTAAAGTAGAGCGACAGGGACAGCAAACGACGCCATATTTCTTGCCGCTCTTTTGACATTTCTCTTCAGTAAGGTTTGCCATTTCATGATGGAAAGATATACGAGCCAACAACGAGTCAAAATTATTAAAATTTACTACCGAAATTCTAATTCGTACAACTTTCCATCATGAAATAACAAACCTTACTGAAAAGAAATGTCAAAAGAGCGGCAAGAAATATGGCGTCGTTTGCTGTTCCTGTCGCTCTACTTTTGTAGCGTCCCTGTTGAAAAACCCTTTAAATGTTAAATTAATACAATTGCAATAAATACAATTATTTATGTTGAAATTGTAAATTATGTAATTTTATGGTGCAAATTTAATATACTGAGAAAACAATAATGTTTACCAGAAATACTTAAACATCAAATAACTTATAACGTACTTGAGACAAATATCTTTTAAACATGTAACAAATAGTTGAATAATGCTGTAAACATCGTTCAACGATTACTTATAGCCAACATCACTTAATTGAAGATTACTTGGTACTCCATTCCAAATCGCGGAGTAACTTTCATTGAATTCAAATAACAGAAATCAAATGTGTTTTAGAATAAAAGCAGTTTCCTTGACGTAGATCGTCTTTATGAAATCTTCAACTGTTAAATTGTTCAGCAACTTGAGACTTCTTCGGTCTTGAACAAATTCCGGCCGGCAATACTGTCATCAAGTTGAACTTTGAAAAGAAACAATTGCCCGTCGCGTGTTCAAAATGTCAATGACAGGAATTTTTATTTTAAAATTTACTATTGAACCAGAGAGTATATATTATTAATCGAGATTTGTTATGTGGAAGTGGAATTTAAAATTGAAGTTAACAGAGGAAAACAACTCAAAAACATGAAACGCGGATAATTTGCAACAAAACTTACCAAGATATTTTGGAATCCAACGCCTTATAAATTTTATTTATTTTTCTGACCGAAATGTTGCAGTAAACATCCGAATTTTGCTTTTGGAAATTGCTCGTTGACAACATTTTCGTTTCTATTTCCATATAACCAACAATATCAACTCGATATCTATACCGACAAAAAATCCCAAGAAACATTCATACGGAGCTCCGGCACAAATGGAGTCAATTGCGTCATTGGTTCTAAAATGGAACATTACGTTAAATCGCACGACTTCGTTTTTATGCCGGCATTTTCTGTATTTTAAAAACTATACGTTTGAACTCCGCGTCGTTAGTATCGTTTTCGTGCCATTGGATACTACACCGTTTTCTTTCCATTAATACTTCGTCACGCCGATACCGATTGTCCTCCGTTTTAGCCTGAATGTTTGAAATATGCAATCTAAAATCATTTTATTTTGCGAAGCAGGGCGAACAGAGCAGACTTCATGTCTGGGACAGGACATTGAAGTCAAGTCGAATATATATAATTAAAATAACCTTTATATATTGACTTTCTCATTGATGGCTGCATTGAATCATTGCATTGAAATCAACTACTTTGTGAGCCATCGTGATTTACTTAATATTATAATATCACTTGTTAATAATTAATTATTAAAAATTTAAATTAAATATAACAAACACAAATATAATGTACTTGTTTGAATTTACAAGAATAAATAATTTTCAGTAAACTTAAATGTATTCCACTCAGTTTACAGCGCGTTTATGGTAAGTTTTGTTATATATCTCTCCGAATATCTCTCTAACGAATTTTCAACCGATTCGAATACGTTTCCGAAGTTCCTTAAAAACCGTTTTTAATAAATGATATCATTTCGATATCGTTAAGATATCGTACTGGGAACTTACAAATTTATCTTATAAATTTATGAAATTATATCAAAACGTCCTAGCAACTTTTTTATAACACCTATCGATTACGTTAACACTCTGTGTCATAAGAAGGTGTAAATTCGTACCTCTTAAATGCCGATTTGGTCTTTCCCGTAAGGAATGTCACTAGAATATTTAAAAAATATTACGTAATTATTTCTATTTATACAAATTTAACCTTTTTTAGTATACATATTGAAATATTCATAATTTTCGCTTAAGAAATATTAATTTTTAAATGTATTCATGTTTTAGTGACATCGTTTAGTGACGTTGATTTAGTGAAGAACTTTCAGTTTTGCAAACAGAACGATGCGGAGAAATTAACTTTTGCTATAAAAAGAGAAATTTAAACAAAATCTATTTCAGTATTTCTTTGAATTTTTTGTTGAAATGATGTTGTCCAAATTTAAAATGCAATTAGGTGTGTACTATTTTAAATAAGTGTATTTTTAATTAAGTCATTTAATAAGTCAAAATATAAATCAAAGTGAATTTAATATGAAAAGAATTAAACAAAATACTAAATGTACATGTGAAAGCAATACGCAAATTAATACAAATGGAATAAACAAATTTATTTTGTAACTCATAATTTTGAAGTGCAAAAATATACAAAGAAATTTCGCAAATGTCCCACATATGTCTGGTAAAATTGCAGTATAAAAAAGGGAAAACCCAGAATTTGTCAAATTTATTATATCTATTAGTATTCTTAATCCGCGCTCTACCTAAATACTGCACAATGTGGCTAATTAACAGAGTCAGAGAATTTTTAGTTTATTGCGATCACAATTTAGAATGAATATTTTTTGTTGGCTTACACAGAAAAAATTCGCGTACCTGCAAGACAAGCATAAATTTGAATGCAAACACAGGTAGCATTGTATTGTAAAAAGGTACTAAGAAAATGTAGTACATATATTGAACACAACAACCATGTTTAAATCATTCTATTTCCACTATTCGTATTGGCAACAAGGGCAAAAAAAAGGTTTTCGTCATGGAGAATTTTATGCAAAATAAGCTCAACACCAATATATCATATACACTGTTTCTGTACCGCGAGGAGTTACGCCGAAGTGAAACACGTTATATGCGATTGTCCAAAACGAAAATAAGTCTGACTGCTGGACTCATCTCGAAAAGTGTGCGAAATATGCCACGCCTAAATGTGGACGATCTCAAGAGCCTGAGTCGTGAATTTATGTTTAAGCGAAAGTTAAAACATCAGCTGAAAAGGTTACGAAAACTACAAGAGCTGGGTATAGATAATGCCAATCCAAATGCAATGTCTACGAAGTTGTAAATATAGATATTCTACAGAGTTAAGTGATTAAAATTATACCAAAGATAGTTATAGAAACTGTAATAAAAACTATTTTAAATACATTTAATCAATATTGTTTTATTTTATATTTTATTGTATAAACAGTAAATTCCAATAATAACATTAAAATTATAATAAACCCCTTAAACTCTTCTAGCACTCTTCTGCGCTATATATTTGGCATTAGTTTCCAGTTCACCGGTCGAATATAAACAAGATGTGCCTATCTCGAACAATATTCTTGGTGAAATTGTGGTAACCTCGCAGAACATGAACGTTTCACAGAAGGGTCAGAAATTTACGGAGATTTCGAAACAGGAGCATGTACAATCTCGTAATAAAGAGACGACTAATGAACACGAGGACGATATATCTACTACAGAAAAGTCCGCTTTGAGTGAAACAACAAATATTGTTACAGAAAATCCCCATGAACCGGAACTAACTAAAAACGATGAACTTTTAGATGTCGATAATGATTACTCCTTTCTGGCTGATCGAATGCCTGATTTGCCGGATGATGAGTATTTTGAGATCGACGAAGATTCAACGCCTTTAAATTTTCTTAAGCAAATCGGTGGGAAACGAAATGTAAGTCAATTAATAAAATCACAAACTAAAATTTAAATACTTGATTTTTAAAAACTATTTTAAAATAATTACAATTTATCATTTTTTAAACAAAGTATTCGTGTGTTTTACAAAATATTTGTAAAATGTTTAACAAAATGTACGAATGCAATCGTTTTTTCGTAAATTGTACGATTATATTCGTAAAAAGGTACACAAATATTCAATAAATTACGAATCTTTCGTATTATGTACGAATGACTTTCGTAAAAAAAATCTACGAATAGTTTCGTAAAATAAACAATTTATATACGTAATTTTATCACAAATTTACGAATGTTCTATAGTGTACTTTACGAAATATTTTGTGGATAAATTTCATGAATTTTTTCGTAAAATACACGTACGATTTCGTGTATTTTAAGCAGATTCAATGTTGAGTGTAGAACGACTATATAATGTAAGCATTCAATAAAAATTCTACTTTTAGTTGAAGGTTGCATCTGCGTCTACAGCTAAACAGGCCACCAATGTTGTATACATCACAGTACCCATCTTTATCAGTACCGCAAACGGAATGCCTTTTCAGATCTCTGTTGGTGGCCAGAATGTACCGCTGAACGGTCAATTGGAAATAGCGGGCAACGATGCCTCATCCAGTGTACCATCGCCAACATCGCAGTTCAATCGATTGTTGCACTATGCGGATCCACCCAGACGAATGACGAATCGTCATCGTAGCAATATTAGAATCAAAAACACTCGCTAATAATTCAAAAATGAATTCGTGCAGTAAATATTGTTAGTCTATTTAAAACTTATTAAATAATTTATTAAAAAAAGTAAAATAAATAATATATTAAATAATTAAAATTATTCTATTTGATATTTTTCTCTCACATCCATAGATCTGCCGAACAAATTACTAAAGAACTCCACGACTCCATTTTCCTCACTTTCCGCAAAGTTGTTTCCAACATATCTTTCTTCCTCTTCCTCATCGCCATCAGCTTCGTCATTCTCATCATCTTCACCTTCTTCTTCATCGTCCTGTGCACCCCCTCCACCACCATCGCCTGCACTTAAAGCTGCTTGCAATTCTTGCTCCGCTTCTTCGTCTTCTTCCTCTTCTTCGTAATCTTCCTCTGAATAAGAGAACTGTCTTGGTCCTTCGAAGGATAGAGTTTTTTCCAACAAACCGTTATATTTTCCGCGTATCAATTCATTTTCAGTATTGTACAGGTCATTTCTACGTTCAATGGCTGCCGTTTGTACTTCCAACGGCCCGTATGTTACCACTGCAAAGACTAGATTTTGATTTAGAAAATGTCTGAAACAAAAGGTGAAACTAACCCAGGCCAACCAATGCAACTGACAACTGCATCTCGAAAATATTATCTGTTGCAAGTCGTGTCTTTTTTTCGTATTTTATACCATAACATTATTGTATTCAAATGATTGCATAATTAATGAAATTATTGTAAAGAACAAGTTTTTTAGAGTTTGGTAAAATTTCATTTTACACTATGAGACAGCATTTTTATGAACTGTATTCGTATGACTTCGTAATCAACCTTTTTTTATGTATTAATGGCACATCTAATTAATAGACACATAAATTACTTTTTATTAACATTACTATTTTATGTTTTATAACGTCTGAAAACAGTTTTTGATTTTTGTGAAAAATCAATCATGTGGTTTATGATCGAGCTGAGTTTAAATTTGTTTTCGGAATTTACTTTTGCTGCTTTTGACATTTACACTTAAATAATCAAGTGCAGAACAAAAACCAAGGATTGAAACCGAAACCGATACCCGTTTAAAACCATTTCATTTTTAAAATAGAAACCGTTAGACGAAAATCAGAGATAAAGTGATATCCAAAATCGATATCACGATATCACCGTTTTCGGTTTTATACCGGGTTTATATTATATAGAAGCTCTAAATTACAAGACATGTTCAAATTACTGTGTGTGTATTTCGTTTTTCTTCATTTACTTGTGTAGTGGTGAATCGAATTCAACAAAAAAAAACACACGTTTGTTTCTATTTTCTTCGCTACGCTAGTGTCCTTCGTCATCCGACTATGTGTATTTTTTTTAATTGTTTTCTTCCATCACTTGTTTAGCGGCAAATCGTATACAACTACATAAACACGCACGACGCCAAAGTAAAATTGACACAGCTGCGTTGTTTCCGTCGCTAAGCTAGTGTCGTTTGTGAAGCACGCATATGTACTGAAATTTAATGTTTTTATATTATTTGTGAATGTATAATTTTTTTTTTAATTATAAAATCAGGAAGTTTTCCTTAAATTGAGTTCCATGTACATTATTACATTTAAATTATAAAACAAAAAAAATACAATTTTAATATGTAAACAATTCTCTTTTTGTTTGTTTCGCACATCTACCGCTTCTTTTGAATCCAACAACATAGATCCATGCTTGTTTTCGAATGTTTGGTGAGAAATTTTTTGTACAACAAACATTACTCGTGAGTGTTGTTGTACAAGAAGTTTTTATTGTCATCTAGAAGTCTTTATTTTTGTGATATACATATCGTCACTATCATGTCAAAGAGGCGAATGTGCATTTTTGACATTTACGTTTTTTTTACATTTTTTAATGTAGTTTATTCTCAAGTATGCATTTTGTTGGATATTTCTAGCCACAAAAGACAAAACCAAAAGGGCGAATTTGAAAATCTTGACATGCCAAAAGGGCGAATATTTTCGTTTTTTCCCCATAACTTTTTATTGGAATAAGATAAAATAGTTGTGTAAGGCATTTATTGTTTGTATTCAAAGCACCGTTCTACATCATTAATTAAAAATATTTTGCCAAACATTAATTTGCAATTTGTTATTTGCAGGAAAAAATGTTAGGCAAAAACGAAAAGTTTCGCCCTTTTGGCATGAAAAGATTTTCAATTTCTTAGCTTTTTTGCTTTAATTTTTTATTGGTGCAAGATAAAATAGTGGTGTACAGGTATTAATTGTTTGTTTTTAAAGCATCTATCGAACTTTTTTTTAACCATGGATTGAAACCGTAACCGAAACCGATATCCGTTTAAAACCGTTTCATTTTTAAAACCGAAACCGTAACCGAAACCGTTATACGAAAATCAGAAATAAACCGATATCCAAAACCGAAATAAACGGTTTCGGTTTTATACCGGTTTAAAACGGTTTTTAAAAAAGCATAAAAAGAAACAGGAAAACATATTTTATTTTATATAGAAGATATTAAGTATAAGGCATGTTAAAATGCCATTTAAAAATATATTGAGTTCCCAAAATAAAATTTTTTTGTTGTACAAAAATTCACATGTTGTTTTTTGAGAAACATTGTATCCTAATAACAGTCTTTGGTCTGAAATTTGTTTTTTTTCATTAATTTGTGTAGCGGTAAATCGAATTAACAACAAAACACCAGCAACCCCAAGCACAATTTTTTTGTTAATAAATAAAAAATGATTAAATTTTGAATGATATTGTTTTTTTTATTTATTGTATTATTAAAATAAAGTGGGACAAGTTTTAAAAAGTTCATTTGAATAATTTTTAAATTCTTTTAAAGGATCTATTCATTAGAATTCAATAGACTTATAAATGATAAGTCTGAGTTTGATTGATTTTTTCAGAACTCCAAAATTTCGGACATATATATTAACAGCCAGATATTGTATCTCGATGTGACTGAGTCCTCTCACATGTGAGTACTCTCACATCGTCTGAAAAGTTGTATTTCATATCTTCACACATTCCGCCCGTTGGCTCTTACGTTGACTTTGTTCCCTCTTACGTTCTATGAAACCGCTGTAAACATCCAAACATTTAGCGTTACCAACAATCAAACTTGATCCAAAATAAATAAAAATTTAGTTCTAATTACCAAATTTTTGAATCTGGCATTACTAAAATCTATATTATTTAAGCAAATACGCAAACCATTCATTTTTTTGCTATGATTTGGGTTTGGAAAATAGAAAAACATAGCTTTTCAGTAAACAAAAAACAGCTGTACTGAGAAAAATGTCAAATATTTGTTTGTGTGATTTTCTTCATTTTTGCATTTTTTTCTAATTTGCTTTGTAAACTTATTTTTTGGATGAAAAGAAATGTGTAGTGTATTCAAAAATTATTTGAAATTGTTCTGTATCCTTTTTAGGTGCAATTAGTGCTTTTTTTTGTGAAAATTTTAGAAAACGGAGCCAAAAAAGCTGCCGTCTAATTTGACACAATATTCGTGCGGTTGAGTTTTATGAAATACAAATTATTTCTATACGTCTGCGCTTACCGTGTGACGTCAGACGTTTTGGGCTTTACAAAATACAAAAAGTCAGTCACACGGGCGTGCGTGACTACTTTCGTCAATTATCGAGATACAATATCTGGCTGTAAGAATATTTATAATAACGTAACAAAAAAACAATGGTGATACAAGAAAAAATTAGTAACTAATACGGAAAATAAAGTGCAAGTTCGAACATTTCAAGTATAAAGGCAGATATTTATTTGCAGATATTGCAGTTCACTGAATTGTTGAAATTTAATTTCTTTGGTTTTATGGATGGAAATTGTACATAATTCTTCTTCTTTTCATGAAGTTTAAGAACATTTAGCGATGTATTCTTCATGCTTTTATTTAAGGTTCGCTTCTCGTTTCTCCTCTGCAATTCAGATCATATCCCAGGTGAAGTCAAAATGTTACTTTTCATTGACTTGTGGTCACGATTAAATTTTTTTCTTGGCGAAATCAATTAAATAATTCATATAACACAATATTTTCACTAAAATAACAACAAACATTGTTAAATTACGTTTCCCACTTTACCCCAATATAACAATTTGAACATAATATATAATAATATAATAGTTTGGCACTACAGTCCTATAAGGGCTTAGGCCGAGCTCTCTCACCATTTTGAGCTGTGCGTGTTATATTTGTACTCAAAGTGGTGGGACCTACAGTTTATTGCCGAATCCGAACGGCGGGTGAGAGCTTTTCATAGGCAATGTTTTACTCTCGTAGGTTTGCCATTTACTGCGGAGAGGTAGCGCGGTATAGAAAAATGTTTCTATGAAAAGATGTTTTTAGCCCCAGTCCAGGCTTGAACCGAGGACCTTTCGGCTCGCAATCCAACTAACTAACCACTGAGCTACCGCGGCTACGCACAATATAAACAATGTAAAATTATTTGAAAATTATGGAAAAAAAGAAATTTTATACAAAAACCGAAATCAAAACCGAAACCGTAACTTGGAACCGGTATACCGAAACCGTTTCGTAATAAAAACATAAAACCGAAACCGTAACCGAAACCGAAACGCGAAAAAAACCGAAATCGAAACCGTTATTCGTTTAGGTTTCAATCCTTGATTTTAACATATTTTTTCCTGCAAATAACAAATGGTAAATTAATGTTTCACAAAATATTTTTAAACACAAATAATTAATGCCTCTACATTACTATTTTATCTTGCGCTAATAAAATGTTATAGCATAAAAATGAAAAATATTTGCGTTTTGATCTGGATATAGCCTCACAAAATCCGTATTTATAATTCAGTAGCTTGTCCAAATCTAAAGATATTTTATATACGTTATAATTGACGAATAAACTAAAATAACAGAAAAAAATTAAAAAAATATAAATTTTTCTAATTTTTAAAGCACATCAAACTTTAAAATTTGATTTCAAAACATTTTTAAAAATGCACATTCGCCCCTTTGGCATGACAGTGACGATATGTACCTTTACAAAATAAGAGACCTTTACAATACATTTTTTTAAGATTTTTTTAATCTCAACTTTTTTTTTTATCTCAACAATAAAAGGTAATCTTTCATGATTTTAGTGACGAGATCAATCGATATTTTGTCACCAAATACATATTTGTGTAAAACTTAAATTTCAAGTTTGTTGATTGATAATATAAAAAGTAATTGATGTATTTTTAAAGTTGAAAAAGCAATTGATAGATTTACATTTTCTTATCATGTGGTAAAAAAAATGAGATCATCGGTTAAAAATTGGTAGATACACGGATAGAAAAGATTTGTATGAATATGTTTGAATGTAATTGAAAAGTAATACGAAATTACCATACATGTATTAGGAATGAAGTGTAATTACATTATAATCTAAATTGAATTTATTTTTGTTCACGTGTAAACATTATTATATTGTCCAGCGGAATCTGTCAAATTTACCATAAATATGTTTCAATACAAACTTAAAATTTTAATTGCATTTGAATAAACTTTTTCTTGGCAATTAAAACTATGTTTCGAAACACAGAAAATGCTAATCAAATCTAAATACAACGTATGTTCGCAACGCTCGTCTTAATTCGACAATTTATCGACTGACGAAGTTGGCAACGTTGTGCAGCATTTTCTACCTACGCCATCTTTTGCCATCGTTTGAACATATTGATGTTTAAAAACAAACAAAAAATAAATTCGATTTCAATAAGTGTATTCTTGCAACATTCTTCTTGTATACGAAGTTGGCACTCGTTGAACAGAATTTTCTACCTACGTCTCTTTTGTCTTCGTTTGAAGTATGTATAGGGTAATTTTAAACATACTGATGTTTGAAAACAAACAAAAAAATGAATTCGATTGTAAATAAAGGTATTTTTGCAGCTCTCTTCTTGTATACAAAGTTGACACTCGGTGATCGGCATTTTCTGCGTACGTGTCTTTTGTTGTTCGTTGAGAAAACGTGTTCGCGTCGGTAATAATTTTGTTATTTGTAAATTAAATAAATATATCAATTGTGTTACAAAAAGTACAAATAGTAACAGAGTATAATATAGTGCAGTATATAATTTCTGAGACTAATGTGAAAAACCACAAATAAAAATCTGTGTTTCGATTTTCAAAGAGAATTTGGCATGTTTTTTTACAAAAGCCTCCGTGACAAATTCCTTGCCTACGCTATGTGCTTTACTGAGATCAACTGTAACTAGCATTCATTGATGCTGTCACTTGTACTTGCAGTTTTAAACGAATTATTTATTTATGCATTTAAAAAATTGTATATGAATTCAATTATTATAAATTTCCACTGTGGATGTTTCAAGATTTTTAATAAAAATTAATAAAAAACAACATTTTATTTTTATTTTATTTTCAGTATTTCTTTCCAAAAATATTTAAAATGTTTCTATGCAAACATACTACTTTTTGAACTGAAACAACTGATATGTTCAGGTCGTTCAAAATCATGTTGTATTTTGAACATATTTATGTTTCGGTTCAAATATTTATTTTATTTGGATGTAGTATTTATTATGTTTCATTTTAAGGGGCAACATTAAAATGTTTCTGGGATATTATAATGTAAGTCAGAGCTCATTACAACACTTTTCAAGTCTCAATACAAACCTGTTTACAAATGATTTATCAGTCAATTATATATTATGTTTACATAAAATTCCAAACATACATGTTAATGCCTGCAAAATTATGTTTGGGAGAACCCTTTTTTTTTGCAGCGTGCACATAAGGATTTTTGTAAATAAATATTTGGCTTTTTGAAAATGTATTTGGTGACTTTTCGTTCTACAACGACGATATATTTGATACAGAGTTTCCAAACAGGTGGTTTTGCTGACACTTTTGTCAAATAAATTTAAACATTGCTTATGTGGAAATTGAAACGAAAATGTTGTCAACAGACACATTTTCAAATCAATATTCTGATGTTTTTTGCCACATTTTTGGCCAGAAAAATAATTCAAATTTATAAGGCGTTGGATTGCAACGCCTGGTAAGTTTGGTTGCAAGATATTCAGTTTTGTGCACTGTTTTCTTAACTTCAATCTGTAAAATTCCACTTCCACATAACCAGTGTTTTCGGCAGCGACGCCAGCCAACTCGGAAGGAATCTTTATTATAAATGTATACTCTCTGTTCAAGACATTGAAATATATGAAAAAAGAAATTTAATATAAAAACCGAAATTAAAATCGTATCTTGGAACCGATATACCGAAACCGTTTCATTGTAAAAACTTAAAACAGTAAACGAAACGAGGAAGGAAACCGAAATCGAAACCGATATTCGTTTAAGTTTCAAGCCTTGGTTATTTGAGCAAACCTTTGCATGGTCATGCTATTATCATGTTCGCCATAGTATGTTTAACAATATCCCCTAGTAGAAATTATCCTTATTAGGTAAGACATGATCATGAAACTCATGTAAATATGGGTAATGACAAAGTAAAAATACAGAAATCAGTTCCCAATCATTAGAATCTTCTTGGATCTTAATAGTGTTGGTACCTAATATTGACTTTTTAAGTAAACACATAAAACTGATTTGTTGCGGCAACCAACTAAATTGCCATACCGAATTATTCGGTTGCGACAACTTGTTGAATAGGAGTTTGTACCAACTTCCTAGTCAGCAATAATAAGGTTGTGCTAACCTCCTAGTCAGCAAGCATGAGGTTCTTTAAACCTCCAAGTCAGCAAACATGCCGAAACCTCTAATTGAAATTTTATTTTAAGAATTTTTTTACACATAAAACTTATTTATGAAAAGTTTTCTATATGTATTTTAGATGCGTAAATATGTCACGCACACAGTTTCAAAAAGTATATCTTAATTCATGTTCCCTGAAAAATAAAAACAGTATGAACACACATATAATATTTTATTTCACCATAATTAAACAAAATACAAAACTATTTTTAATGCCACTTTGGTCACATATTTTTATATTTTTTATAATATTTCACTAGCTAAACAGCAATTTGTATTGAATTAATTCATTATTTTATTATTTTTTATATATTTATTTCGCATTTTTACTTAATTAATAAAGTTCCTATTGTTTGCGACTAGTGAACATTTTTTTATTTATTTCTGCATGTATCCATAATTGTTGGCAAGAAACTGGCACAGAACTGCTGATGGACATGAGGTTGCCGTTTGTCATTTATTTTGTTGGTACAATAACGTACTCAGTTGCAGTAACGAATGCACAAACGTTAAATTTTAGCAGAATGAAAAATGCAATCATGAGGTTACGACAAGCGAACGTGCAGTTGCGAGGACTAACATTTCGGTTAGAGTAAAAAATGGTACGTTCATTTTAATGACATGAGGTTACAACAAATCCATTTTGGTTGCAACACTGAAACGTTGGTTCAATTAGTCTTTGGTTCAATCAACCTCATGCCAAAAGAGGATTTGTCTGTGTGTACTAATCAAAATAAAACCAGTTGGGAAGGTTAGATCACATGGGGAAATTTAAAGTAGGTGTTATTATGATAGTTAGGATTATCAAAAATATAGTCAGTCTAAGCCGACTATAAATACCCTACTCATATGTGTGGTTACCATTCAAAGTGGTATATAGGTTGGGAACCACAAGTTTCGTAGGAAAACATTATTATCATGTATTTGAGCATAATGTCAATATATATTTAACCAAAAAAATTTACCTAAGCACGTATACAGTAAAATTGATCTGTAGATGTAAATTTTATATGAGGTATTTGAACATAAGTGATCGGTTCTCAGGTCACAATAGACCGATCATGCCAATTTTCTTGTTCAGACAGCTTAGATATATAAGTATTCTTAATCTAAAGTTTCATTGCTCTAGCTCTTCAACTTTTTCTGTAATCGTGATATAAATAGACAGACAGAAGGACAGATAGACAGACGGACATCGCTAAATCGACTTTTCCATACCCGAAATGCTTCTTTCTGGGTGTTACAAACGGCGTACCATACTGAATATATCCTTTCTTAGTGTAGGGTATAAAAATTACTATTAGTGCCTATTATAATAATTACTTCTTCTGTATTTTTAATCATATTTTCAAACAGTTTATTTTAGTTTATGGTGTTTAGGAGACATTATTTAATAAACATACATCCTTTTGTTATTAAATGCAATACTGTTTTTCTTTAGTAAATTTTTTTTCCAATTCTGACAATTGGGCATTATTATCGACTTTGAAATGAACCCGATAAAGTAACTGCATTGCAAAAACATCGTGGCTCTGTATTATTTAATTTTAAAGTATCTGATTCATTTTTAAGACTCTATAAAATTAAAACTTGTTGATGGTTTCGTTTTGTATTATTTTTATTTTTCAAATTATGCTATAATAAATAAATAAATTAATCAATAAAATCTAATTAAGCTACTGTATTCACAACATCCGATTCAGGACTAATTGTTTCCGTCTTTGGCACATCTGTCTCCGCTACAACCACTGGTTTCTCTTCCACAGCAGCTGCAATTGCTGGGATGACAACCTCAACAGATTCGGGTGCCTTTGTAACACTCTCTTCTTCTGAATCGGGCTGTACGGTAGTGCTCTCCTCATCGTCGTCATCGTCACCACCAATGACTTCCTGAATGGTTTCTTGCAAAAAGTGTTCAAAAAGTTGGAAATACTGCAGCGCATTGGTGGCCACCTGCTGGGTGGGCAAGTCGGTTGTGACCTTCTTAAGAGCATCGCGTATTATTATCAATACTGAGGGTTTCTTGGATGGTGCTGCTGTAGTGGACCCAACGATCTCGTTCTCTGCATCATTCTTATCATCTTCGGTGGTTGCAGCAGCTGCTGCGGGTTCAAGAGGTGCTGCAGTTTCAAGTGGTGCGACGGACGGTTCAGCCATAACGTCCCTACGCCTTCTACGTCTTTCATCCTCACCATCATCATCCTCGTCATCTTCATCACCATCTTCGCCATCTTCGACGGAGTCTTCGTGCGTCTGTTGATTTTGAATGGTATTTTGCTGTAATTGTTCAGCATCATCCTCGTCATCATCTTCGTCAGAGTATTCATCGGAGCCATCATCGGAAGCTTGCCGCGCTAGTGACTTAAATTGCGTGTTTTCTTCACCGTCCAGCGCATATTTTAGTGATTTTCTGCTAATTGACGCACCACTCGAGGCATTTATAGCACAAAACACAAATAAAAGTACTGAAATTGTTGGAATTAAATTAATCAAAATTATAAAATATTTATTTTTCGTTTGTTGTCACTCACCAAGACTTAGCGATATAAAGCGGGCACTCATTTTGATTTGTTCAACTGATCAATATGAGCGAAATCCATGTATTACATTCGTTTTTATAGCGATCGCTAAATATGCACAAAAATGAAAGTGAAAACAATTTCGCTCTTGCCATGATATTCAAATTAATGCCGCCGTTTGTCAAAAGCTTTTTGTGCACTCTACGCATAAAGGGCATCGGTATATTAATAACATCCTTCAGTTTGTAACGGTCAAAGAAATGTCAATGTCAATATCAATTAAATCAGATCTCATTAACGGGTTTTTAAATTTCTATAGGAAGTAGCAAAGAATCAATTAAGACTCTCCATAAATTGATAATGGGGCAAGAACGTTAAGTAATACTGAGAGGTAGCGCGGCATAGAAAAATGTTAGCTATGAAAAGATTTTGTTAATCCCACGCCTAGATTTGTACTCCAGATTTGAACCCCAGATTTGAACCCCAGATTTGAACCCCAGATTTGAACCGTGATCTTTTGACACGCAGTTCAACGCACTAACCGCTGAGCTACCGACACTAATATACAAAATTAAATATTAAATAAACTACTAAGGTAGACACGATCATGAACCGGTCATGTTGCTCTTGTAATTGGTCGGCTTATGAGACGGAAACGATTGCATGATCACTACCCGATCATAGCCCGATAATAATGTCTTCTAAGGTTACAGGTCTGTAACCAATGTCCTCGTCTAACGTAGGGTACATAAGACTCGACCATGCCATGTCACTTTTATCTGTTGTTACCTTAAAAGAAAGCTTTTTGGTTTCTGCTCTGTCTTTACCATTTTCTGAAGAAAAGTAACAAACAAATAAGTAAAATCCAAGAAATCGGAGATCTCAGTTCACAACTGATTTGAATGATTTATTGTTGGCCGTTTGTCTTGCCAGTCTCTACAATATATTGATTTGTTTACCTTTTTATTAGCGGACAATTCTTTTACTCCATCTTACCTGTAAATAACAATGTGCTTGATATGATTTAAATGTTGCCCAAAATACATATGAAACTGAACAATTACAGCGCAGTGTTGATGCGAATGAAACGAATATATTCAGTTCTGAATTTTAGTACATGATATATAATTGTAGGTACTATAATGTGAAAGGAATAGTAATTAATACAATTAAATATAATTTAAAACATTAATTGATACTCAGTTGAAGAACTATATGAAATATAATGTACACAAAATATTTTAAAAATTAGTTGATACATTTGAAAAGTTGAAATATCATGCAATCGTATAAGATCGATGATACTGCAATACCACATATGTACATTTTCGAATACCGCTTACAAAATGAATTTTACAAACTGTTTTGAGTCTCAATTCTGTACTTACAACCCAAAATTAAGTATGTCATAACTTATAATCGCAGTTATCTAATTTATCCGATCAACATATCATTTAAAACCGGATTATAAGACAAAATTAGGCATAATTTTCTCATGTAAATAGTTAGCCGATTTTGCTGTACCGTCGACAACATATTTTACTTATTTGATATACTATATATAATTTTTGAAAATCAACTATATTAAGTAATAAAATGTAGTTGGTTAGTTTAACTTCTACAACGACGGTTTATCATAATTATATGCCTCATTTCAAATGTTTCGATACATCACCCTCATATTTGTTGATAATCGACAACTATATTTTATTCCACAATTTAAATGAACAATATTTTTCCATGCTGATCACCTGCAACCTACAACTTTCTTCGCGTTTTATGTATTAAGATTGACTTTCATCTTTATCTGTCTCTTTTCTCCAACTTTATAGTCTGGCAGAGTGGTTTTAAATATTCATTATCGATTCTTTAATGAACCCACAACTGAAAAAGACATTAAAAAGAAGATCGCATCATCTAGTGTGCGATCGTTAACCTCAGCGGACAAAGAAGAATAAACAAAAACAAAATAAAAATAAAAATCCCTACTGTTGCATAGACATCATCAAAATTAACCGGATTGCGACTGATTTTATAGCATATTTGAATTCGAAAGCATAAATAAAAAAAAACGCATTTTTAATTATTTCCAATTTTTATTCTTCATCGTCTTCATCATTGAGCAGTGGTAGAATTGGTTTACCGCCGGCATACCAAATGCCATGATGTTGTGGTGGCTGTTGCATTGGCTTATTTTGATTTAAACCATAGTTGGAATCTGAGTTAGATGGACCTTGTGGTCCAACTGGTCCAGGACGTCCTTGAATACCCTGCTTTCCTTGTGCACCTGTACGACCGACCGGTCCTTGTGGTCCTGGTGGTCCAGGAGGTCCTGGGGGACCTGGCGGTCCTGCAGGTCCTGGAGGCCCGGGTACTGGAAATGGCAACCATGACTGCTGTACGGGAGTTTCTTCTTTCTCATTGGAATTGATCGGTTTTTCTGGTTTACTCAACGTTGGTAGTCCAATATTGCCATTTAAATTATATGCAAATTGCAGATTACTCCAGCTATTCGGATCCCAAAATGGTGGATTGCTTCTAAACTGACTAAGCAGTGGCGCTCCATACACCGGATATCCATACGGTGATAGCATATATTTCAGGTTATTCTCGTTCATAACGGGTATGGCATTCTGGTATAGGTATTCCGGTACTTTGCGACTGTCTTTTGGGCGTATGTGGTTGGTTTTTATAAAGTCGGATGAGTCTGCAGCATTAGAGTTTTGTGATAGCCTTTCATCTTCGTCTTGCGAATATATTATAATTTGTGGATTGTTTGATGATTCGCTATCAGCATTTCTTGTCTGACCAAAATGTCGGGATGCCTTTCCTGCATCGTTGGAGTGTAGCAGCACAGTAAATACTAAAAATTCGATTACATAGAGATTTATATTTTTAACAAATATTAGTTATTATTTTACCTATCAAGGATAATGTCAGCTTCATGTTCGAATAGTTTCTACCAAATTAATTTCACATTACTACCTTATATATGGAAATTTACCATTAAGATATGATCTTGACGATACATTTTAGCCGCAACTTCCAAGAACAGAATAATTTTAAACTAGATTAATTGTAAACTACATCACAGTAAAAACAAATAATTAATTGATACTTAAATTATCTGTTATTTAATCTTAGATGTTTAAAATGGTCTATTAGGTCTATGGATATGAGAAAATAGTCTATTAAATTAATTCAGGGGCAAAACAGTGCCAAAAAGGCCGAAATATTATAAAATTATTGAATTTGGGTTGTAATACATATATTTACAAATAATATTTAAGACATGAAATCGTCACTGTCGTGCCAAAGTGCTTTAAAAATTAGTAAACATTATTCTAATTTTTTTTTTTTGTTATTTTGGTTTATTTTTTTTACAAAGCACAGTGTTGATCGTAAGATGGGATAATAGGTTAAAAAGAGCGGAGAAAGATAGAGTAGTGTCGATGAATGTTTGTTTTTAACTTGCCAACATCAAAAATGTCGGGAAAAACCGACGCAGAGAGATTGTTCAACAAAAGTATCGTGCGACTGAAGAATGAATTCTCTCTGTAATGCGTGGTTCTGTTGAGAGCCGAGTGTACTACGTTGGGAGTATAACGGGAGAAAATACGACTTGGTGGAATCAGGCCATAAATTTTCCTCGAATATTTCCCATTTTAATACCTATAAAACAAACTTACTCACCCAACGGTCATTCGGTGCTCAAGAGAACCAATAGAGAACGAAATATTATCATCATCTTTTAAATATATCGCACGTTGTTGAATTCAGTCCACGGACTCCAAAGAGGATTTTGAAGCCACTGCCCAAATGTGTGAGTTGTATTTCGTCTTAGGCCGAATATAGGTGGTCATATAGGTAAGTCAGCAGAGATGAAGTATGTCTTACACCATTTTAAAAACCGAAACACTTAGCCAACGGAGATCATATTAAATTGAATAGCCCATATTGAGGAGAGGGAGGGGTGAATCCATTCGTTTGTGAGACAGCAGACAACATTGGGTCTTGCTTGCATTAAAATCGACTCTATTAGCAAGATACCACAGTCATTCATAGTGCGTCTTTTACTCTCAATCTCCAATGAGTTTGGACGCCTATTGAACGAATATCAATGACAAATGTTACTGTCATCTGCAAACGAATAGATTAAGTACTAGGTCAATGACAAAAGGTCATTGATAAATACCAGAAATAGGGACGGGGATAGGACGGAACCCTTCGTAACTCCAGAATTGATGGAATTTTGTTCAGAGGGACACCATCCATCATAACTCGTATTGAACGACTCTGGAGAAAACTGGATATCCACCAAGTCACCGATGGATCTGGTCCTACAAAAACCATATTGCCGGTCGCTAAGTAATTCGTTGTGGTCTAGATAGATCACAAGGTGGAAATTTATTACGCTTTCCATTACCTTGGAGAGCGCAGAGCATATTGCAATAGGTCGGTAATTGGCAGGGTTTGTTGCTTCTCCCTTTTTCGGAACTGGCTGAACATTCCAAAAATTTGAAAATCTTGTCACACCAAAAGGGCAAATCTTTTCGTTTTTTTTGCCATAATTTTTATGGGCATACGATAAAATAGTGGTAAAATAGTTACAAATTGTTTGTTTTTAAAGCACCTATCGTATGTATAGTTTTAATTTCCTTTGGCTATATCTCGCAAACCAAATTTTGGCACCCCTGATTACATGGAATAACGACATAACTAGACGCCTCTAAAAAAACTCTCCTAAAATGAGGAAAACATAGTTATGCTGTTATACCCTGAGAACACAGAATTTCTACAATTTTCACTGCACCAAAAGTATTGTAATAATATATTTCTGAAACTTTATCAAAAAATTGAAGTTAGGACTATTATTCGTTATTATTAGGCTCATATATCAGAAATGGTATGTTTTGGAGAATTCAGTTGTTTATAGACCCTAGCTCATTTTTAAATAGCAACATTTTTTCAAAAGACACTATGATAGTTTTCTGATTTTTTCTACTGGTTATAACCCGCTAACGGAATTGTTATAAGAAATCCTTTAAAAATAATGGTAAATTGTTAAGATATAAACGTAAAATTTACAGTGGAAATCATTCTTAGGAAGTACCCTATAATCGTTCCTTAGACATCAGAAACGTACACTGAACCATTTGCTACAAAATGAAGAACTATATTTCTTATCCTTTGAACGGATATGTAATACAAATTTTGATCCCTCTAAAAAATAAGTATGAATTATGTCAATAACAAGACTCATAAAATATCAACAAAAAAAATGGAAAAACTTTTCTTTCAGACATCATCAGGTTTATTATATGTATGCAAAATATTTTCATGTTTATTCATCGTATTCATCTTCCGCTTCAATATAAAACATACTTCTCGCTGAAGATCCAGATGCACCGGGAGGACCTGGAGGTCCCATTAGTCCTGGTGAACCCTGTGTTCCCGGTGGCCCACGTGAACCCGGGAATCCACGTCTTCCTCTTATGCCATGTGGTCCTTGTAAGCCAGGCTCGCCATCGCGTCCATTGACTCCAGGTAGACCTTGTGGGCCAATCGCACCCATTTGGCCCGCATCTCCAGTTGGTCCTCTTGGTCCTTTATTGCCCATTGAACCAGGAGCGCCAGGAGGACCTGGTGGACCCGGTGGTCCTGATTGTGTATAGTAAATCTGTTGGATATTACGAGATGTACGATGTACATCTTCATCAACTGCAGAGCAGTACGTTATCAAGCCTATGTTAGAACATTTTTGTATTTTAGTTGGTGGAGCATAATTTGAAACCTAATAACATACCAAAAATAAGACAAAATGTTGCAAGCAGCTTCATTGTTAGAGAAGAACTGAATTAAAATTTTGACTGGATGCATTTATATCAGATTTGTTGCATGCTACACGAAATGCATTCATTCTGATTTATTTAGAAAATTTTGATAGTCCCAAATGCATTTTAACAATGTGTCGTAGTTTTATTGCCCTGTTAATTTTTGTCAATGTGTATAAAATTAAACAAACTCTTTGTATTTTTATAGTTTATATTAGAAGTTAATTAGAATTTCTGTGGATTTGATTTATTTTACAACTCTTTATTGATTTGATAGGTAAAAACGAATAAAGATAATTGGACAGCAATAAATTTAAACCTTTTACTATTTGACGAAATAATAAATATATATGTATCATGTTAAAAAACACCGTACACTTACACATTAATTGAAGCATTGGATGCAATAAGGGCTTTATGTGAAAAAGTAATATTTGAGATATTTTCGTTTAAAGTTTTTAAATGCGTATCTCATAAAGTAATGAACCGAAAGTAAAGGGTTTTTCAATAAGAGCCGCTACAAAAGTTTTTTTAAATAAAACAGAAGCGGGTTTGGATATCAATGAAATTCTTTATTCCTGTAAAAGTACGTTCGATGCCATTATGTATAGAACTCGATATCTTTTGCATGGCCACCACGGGCACGCTTGCAGAAGTCCAGACGCTGAACCCAATTTTCGACAGTTTTCAACCATAGACTTGACGTAGCCCCACAGTAAATAGTCTAACGGCGTCAAATCGCACGACCGAGGCGGCCAATCGACTGGACCATTTCGTGAGATAACACGTTCTCCAAACTTGGTTTCCATTAAATTGATTGTGACATTCGCTGTGTGGCTTGTGGCGCCGTCCTGTTGGAACCACATGTCCTCCAAGTCCATATCCATCCAATTGTGGCCAAAAATATTCGGTTATCATTGAACGGTAGCGATTCCCATTCACAGTAACGTGCCGGTCTTGATCATCCCGGAAGAAGTACGGCCCAATGACGCCGCCGGCCCTTAAACCGCACCAAACCGAAATTTTTTTTGGGATCCAATGATGATTCATGGAGTATGTGTGGGTTGCTGTCTGACCAATAACGTCTGACCAATTTTGTTTATTGACGAGGCCATTCAGCCAGAAATGAGCCTCATCGCTGAAGATGATTTTTCGAATTTTTACTACCGAATTTCGGTAGTAAATTTTAATAATTTCGACTCGTTGTTGGCTCGTATTTCTTTCCATCATGAAATGGCAAACCTTACTGAAGAGAAATGTCAAAAGAGCGGCAAGAAATATGACGTCGATTCCTGTCCCTGTCGCTCTACTTTTGTAGCGTCCCTTTATGACTTTAAATTTTCCAAAAAATTTTGAACTTTTAGCTTTATTATGCACTTTTCAAATTCGTTTTAAAGATACTATTAATGTATAAAATAATTAAATTCAATATATGATTTATACGCCCTTATTGCATAAAACGAGAAATAAATTTGTGCGTCTTGAGTTTTAAAGATATAAACATTACATTAATGAAAAAAAAAAGAATATTTGGCATAGTCTGGATATAGTTATTGATATGAATGGATATAAATATAAATTACAGTCTAAATGGCTCAAAACTAAATTGACTCTGTAAAAGGATTAAAAATATAAAAAAATGTATACTGAATAAAGCCCATATTGCATAAAATGACAATAACTTTATGCACTTGATCTGGGATTTCACAAAAGGATAGTAGGCACTGCTGGGATCATAATTGCAAAAGGGCGTTATGATGCCTAACGCCCTAATTTCACCCAACACTTAAATTTTTGAAATACATTACTAATATTATTATTATTATAAAACTGTGGTCTAGGCAAAATACGAAAATTTGTAACAATGAGTATAAAGTTGGGACTGCAAACAAAGAACGGACTACAATTTTTCTGTAAAGAAGGAAAGATGGGGTTTCGCATTGGACCTAGTTGCTATATGTGAGACTTTTCCATCAAAAAAGTAGAATGTTTATGATGCAATTACTTCTCAAAAAAAAATTACTTGCTAAAAAAAATCCTATATGCATTTAATACAAATTGTTAACATCACATATTTTATTCAAACTTTGCGAGATATTCATTGAGCAAATATTGACTGAGCAAATATCGCAATTTATTATCGATGTGTCAAGTAAATTTATGTACTGTAAACTTGTGACCTAACATGTCAGGATTTCCAATAAATCGAATCGTTTTAGTTTTTGTACTTATGAAAATTTGAAAAATATACATTCAGTGCTTGATATAATAGAAACCATAACTTGCATGGCTTCGACTTTTATGACAATTTTTGCTGTTTTGATGTGATACATTTATTACATTTGATACATTTATTAATTTTTCATATAAATTTAGCCAATTAACTGCAGAGATTTGTTGAAAATCCTTAATATTGATGGTTTAGGGACGAGATAGACTATTAAAATGTACTACAGAAAAGATCCTTATGTGAATGCCTACATTTTGTTTTAAGTCAATAAATCCATATCTAATACCGTTTTCCAGAAATGTTACTATGAAAATTAACGATTTACCAGATATTTGGGTGTCAATACCTCAAAATCCTGACGTGATAGAACATAATTTTATAGTATGATAAAATTGTTGACACATTCAGAATATTAAAAATAAAACCGCTAAAGGATCATTCGATTTTAAGCTACGAAAAACTTTAGTATTTTGCAGTTTCATATAAAATAAAAAAATACTTTGCACTGCTCAGTATTAGAGAAACTATATCTCGTACGGCATTCACATATTTGACCAATTTTTATGTTTTTTTATGCCAAATATTTTTTCCATTGACAATGATACATTTACAACTCCTTAATATAAAATTAGTCGATTATGTAGATTGATCCTTTGAAAATCATTAATATTGGGATTAAAAGGACGAGATAGAAATTTAATATGTACTGCAGATATGAAGCCTTGGATAGTGTCTAAAATTGCTTCTCAGACAACAAGTTCATAACTACTACAGTTTTCTCAATAAATCAACGGTAATATTTCAGACACTTTAGGACTTTTATGGTCATATATCTCGTAAACCTGACGTGATAGGACATAAGTTTGTTGGATGAAATTTTGTCAGGCTACTCAAGGATTCTAAAAAAATTGTCAGATCTCTTTTGTCAAACCAAAAAAAAGTGGGCTTTGCTGCACTGTGTAGCTTTCCTATTTTTTATTATAATTTATTATATAATTACAAAAAATCACCAATGAAAATAAAAATAACCTATATTCATTGAAGATTTTTTTTTTTTTAAATATTTTACGAACTAAGTTTGAAAATTAAAATTTAAAAACAAATTTAAATAGTTTCAGTATTCATATTTTCCTCACTAAATAGGGTTTCGTTTGAATATGGCAAACTGTATGACCCATACAAAACCCGTTTTATGGAGATACATGTTTTATATATTGTAATTTGTTAAACTCAAGGTTAGTGCGAGCCGAAAGGTCCCCGGATCAGGCCTGGACTGAGGCTAAAAACATCTTTTCATAGAAACATCTTTTTATACCGCGCTACCTCTCGGCAGTAAATGGCAAACCTACGAGAGTAAAACCATTGCCTATGAAAAGCTCTCACAAGCCGTTCGGATTCGGCAATAAACTGTAGGTCCCACCACTTTGAGTACAAATATAACACGCACAGCTCAAAATGGTGAGAGAGCTCGGCCTAAGTTCTTATAGGACTGTAGCGCCAAACTATTATTATTATAGATTGTCAAAATTATTAGTATTGGTATTACGTATTGTTCAATTTATAACCATATTTAACTATTTTCAAAAATGTATATTGGATTTTTAGCATTTCGGTGGGAACTACGCTCCCCTCCCCCTGGCTACGGGCGTTATAAACCTTTATAATTTTATAAACCTTTGTAAATTTCAAAAATGTTGTCGATGAGTTTGGACTATAATTTTTGTAGGCATATTTTTAAAAACAATACAAAATAGGAAAAAAACTGAGTATGTAGTCAAAATCAGCACTAGCGAAATATGTATGGTATTTTCATTGGAAATATTTTGTTCTTTTCTTAGAGTAGTGTTTTACATTTGAAGAAAATCACACTTTTCTCAAAAATTGCATAATACTTAAATAAAAATGCATTATTTTGTACAGAGTGAGTTTTTTTATTATTTTTTTTTTAATTCATGATCGGCCGAAATAAAAAGACTAAGGTTCCAACAATTTTACACAAGAACAATGAATTAATTTATGTATGACAAATAAATTCCTTCATAATGATACTCATCAACATCGACATCGAATGATTCATGCTGCTCTTCTTGTACAAATAATGTTGACTGATGAATATTGTGATTAAATACATATTCTTGTTCCTCTTCTTCCTCTTGCACATGAAAAGTTGTTGCCTGAGGTGTCTTCTTATTTGAGGTATTTGGCTATGGTGGACCACCAGGAGCACCAGGAGCCGCAGGAGCAGATGTTGTAGTAGATGTTGTTGTTGCTGGAGCTGCTACGCCGGGATCACCCTGGGGACCAGCAGGTCCTGGGAATCCAGGCACACCAGCGGGACCCGGCAGACCTCTGCCGCCAGGAAAACCGCGTCTACCACGTGCTCCTGACAATCCTGTAGCTCCTGGCGGACCATCTCTGCCCGCTGCTCCCTGCAAACCAGGTGGACCAACCGGTCCCGGAGGTCCTCTGGGACCTTTAAGACCAGCATCTCCGCGTGGTCCTTTCGAGCCAGTACGACCTGGGTCACCTGTTACACCGGGAGGTCCTGGAATGCAAATGCATTGGGGCACAGAATTATACTGAATGTTGACGTTGTTTTTATTGCGGTTTCCAAGTACAGAACGAGTGTCACGTTCTACGCCAGTGCTATAGTTTATTGTAATACCTATGGAAAAAATTGAAATAAATATTACAAATATAAATAGTTTTTAGAAAATCCTACACATTAAAAACCATATTAAGAGCTTCATGATGAAAATGCGACTGACTGTATTTCAGGCGCAGGTGTCGCTTTATATCGAAATCGTTCTTCCTTACATGGAAAACATTGCCCAAAAACTTCATTAAAAAAAAAATTCAGAAAATTCATTAATTAGTAATGAATTTTCTTCAAATTGGAAAATTTATAACATCATTAAACTTGATTTATATGATATTTTATGGGTCGTTAACATTCAGAAAACAATGGTAGAACAGTGTTCGTTAATAGAAAAGTTCAACATATGAAGGGCTATAAAATGTTTATGTTCTGAAATTGGAGAGAATTTAAAGTATCGATATAATGAAAAAAAAGTGGTAGATTTTATGACAATTGTAACTACGATCTGAAATGTTCCCACAGGATCGTGTATAAAAAGCAAAGACAGCTTCAATGACAAATTCATTTCTAATATCATCATGCATGTGTTAACTTGCATTGTATTTGGTAATCAATATTGAGCTAAAATATTTATTTTAATTATAATCATAGTGTTTTCTTCATAGCGCTCTTCGCATTTATCAGAGCATCGGAATTCGAACGCGACAGTTCACCTTTTGGTACTTTGCGGCAACTAAGCTTTGGTTCTGGTCCCAACTGTAATTGTCCTATGGGTCCACCGGGTCTTCCAGGACCCAATGGACAATCCGGCCCAGATGGTGACGCAGGCGAAAAGGGTCCCACTGGTGATGTTGGAGATATTGGAGCAGCAGGCAAACCAGGAGATCGTGGTCATGATGGCAGAAACGGTCCACGTGGCCCAATTGGCGAGACTGGACGTCGTGGACCGAGAGGATTTTCGGGGGCTGTTGGGAAAATGGGACCACCAGGCTCACCAGGAACACCTGGTCCACGTGGTCTGCCGGGTGCAGCTGCTGCTGCGGCACGTTCGGCATTTTATAATGACGAAGATTTCGATTTGACTTACGTTGATGATTTATATAAATAAAATTATTTTTTTAAGTTAATGTAATTCAGTTTTTTTTTGGGGGCGTATTCCCGTTAAAGGACCTTAAATAAATCTATATATAACTCCCAAGATAGAATTAAAAACATACATAATATATATGTCAATTATTAGGTACATTAAAAAACAGAATATTTATGATAGTCTTGCTGCCAATATCAGTTTAAATCTATACACTCTAAAAACTGAGTTTAAAATTACTACGTAAAAGTGTGTATTTTTTTGTGTAAATTTGCAAATTTTGTGCACATATGCGTATACATAGGAGTGTGTAAAAAAACGATTTAGACAATTATTGTTTAACGTTACAACTATTTACGTGTACATATACATTTTATTTGCATTTTTAAACCTTTGTTGTGTGATATTAAGCTCAAAATGTTTAAAATTAGACACGCGTAGTAAATATACATATCATTTGTTTATTTTTACACAAGCTTTGTTGAATTTTAAGCACATCTTGTTGAAACTTTTGACTATCAGTCTGTAGTGAAAATTACGCCACGCCATGTTTATTTATTCTAAAAAAACTAGCTTACAGTAAAGACATCTATAACACTACACAACAAAATCAGCAAAAATTTTGCGCAGTAAATTCCATTATTTTTGTATTATTATAAATGACTCGTAAAATTTGAATATATGAATTAAAAAATTTTCTACGGATAGGTTTACGATATTTCGGGCAATAACTTTTGCACTCAGCTTTCAAAAAGGTGGTCACATATATTTGTAAATATTTCGCGTTTAATAAAACCCATAAACGCAATTGTTATATCGAATCAAAGATTATTAAATATTCAATAAACATTTTTTACAATAGTTTGGAATTAGCTTACTGGTTTAAGAAAACTCTACAGAAGAACTCGAAAAATGTAAATTTTGTCGACCAAAATTTTATTTAAAAATGAATTTAAAAAATGGCGAAAAATTGAAAACGCAAGATAATGCACAGTTTGTAATATTGCAAAATTAGCCTGTACATTTTTAAAGAAAATGATGTAAAAATAAAAGAATTCTATGGATACGTTTTGAGAACAAAAAAAATCATGTGAAAGCATTACAAATGGCTATTAACTAAAAAAAATCGCATAATATGTTTATACCCTATACCCATGGGTACAAGTTATAAAATATATGTGAGGATATTTAAGAGCCTCTTAGTAGTCGTGACTGGTATAAAAAAGTATATATTTTCTTGGTCAACATCACTTTCCGGGTCGATTTAGATATGACCGTCTGTTTGTCCGCCTATACACGATAACATTAAAACTGATATTCCGAATGATGTGAAATTTATTTTCAATATATTTTAGTAGAATAGTAATTCGAAGTTCGACAATGAGTCGTAATCTACTACATCCACTACGAAATATGGGTTTACTTTTTATGATCACATTTCTCGTTAAGTATTAAAGATAAAGTTATAAAATTTAAAATTAATTACAAGCAATCATCTATCAATAGTTGCTCAAAAAATAATCGTGATCCGCTCACATTTTTTATTTTTATGCCTATTTGTATAGCACTCAATTATATTGCTTTCACATAACTTTTTTTATCCTCAAATGATACCCATATAATTTTGTCATTTATAGCTCAATTTCTTCGAAAGAGTGTGAACTAATTTTGAAAAATTAAAATTTGTGTATCATCTTACTTTCTCGGTTTTTTTCCATTTATTTAAATGAATTTTTTCTTAAATATTTGTTGAAAAAACATATTTTTTCAAGTTCTCCTTTCGAGTTCTCTTAAACTAATAAACCAATTTAAAAATGTTCTAAGAAATGTTTATTCGATATTCAATTAACTTTTATTCGATATACCATTTGATCATATGTGTTATTTAGAACGCGAGATATTTGCAAATATATGTGATTACCTTTATGAAAGCTCGGTCCAAAAGTTATTGGCCCATATTTTGTAAACCTATCCAAAGAAACATTATTAAACCATTTTTTCGGAATAAGGGCGTCATTTTACATAATACAAAAATAACCTTGACTGCTGCGCAGAATGGCTGTTATGTAGTGTAATCAATGGACATCACTCAACTATAAACCAAAATACAATGGTTCTATAAATATTTTTAAATGAATTTTGTATTCATAAATATCAAAGTGTTCTTTTTAATTTTTTAACAAAATTTCTTTTTATTTTTAGGTTGTGAACGAAATGGACGAGTATCATTTTAGCTTTGTGTGCGGACATCGATGAATTTACTTTTCTAAACTTCTGATTTAGATTATAAAAATAATTTAAATAATAAAGAAAATCAAAAAAGTTGATTCAAAAATCAATGCATTGATTTTCTCAGAGCAAAATTATACTTAAACATTTAGGAAACGCAACCCCCGTACATATTAAACATTTTATGTTTAATTTTACACATTTTATGTTTAAGTTTCACACCAGAATAGAGTAATTTTCCACATTTTAATGTTCAATATTACACATATATTGTTGATTCTTAAAGTTTAAATTTAAACATTTGAGATTCAATTTTAAACGCGTATTTAAAAATGCAACTAAAAAGCGAGGAAACAAGTTGCCTTGCTTTATGATCATAAATTACACAATTTTTCTTTTGTGTGTACCTTGTAGCAAGTATTTAAACATTCCATAAGTATAAATAAACTTGCAGCAAAACTTTTAGTATTTCTTTGAATATGACATAAATGCAGATAATTATAAGACGTTTGCCACAACAGTTATGAAAATTGCTATATTTATAACAGAAAACATCCTGACTTGCGGTATATTTGCATTAAAACGATTGGCTTATTTTGACAATTGTTTTTTTTTGGTTATTTTCCGAGTACATTTTGACATTTCACAATAAAATTTGCGCTTTTGAATATAATCTTATAGGCGCTTATGTAATATAAATCCGTTCCCGTCAAAGGTAGAGGTCGGTATCGCTATATTGGTTCAAAATTCAAAAGAATTGTTTATTTAAAAAATATTTACAGAATAAGTGATGGGAAATTATTTTATTATGACACAATATTTTTATATATTTCAGTTTAATATCATATAATTAAGTATATATCGAAAAATTATTTTGAAGAAATTGTGATTTTTGAACATATAAGGCAAATTTAGAATTTAAAAGTGCTCCTATATTTTTGATACTAGGACCAAATTCAAATAACATAACATAAAATGATTGCTATTACAATACGTTGCAATAAAAAAAAATCAAACCAACAATTCCTCAAAAGCAGTTCCTCACACGTTCGATAATAGCGGAAAAATTGTAATTTATTGGATTTTCAGCGCACTTACCGTGGAATAGATTCTGTTCTATTATAAATTATGATGAGGAACAGTTTAATCCGACCAAATTGAAATGATACCTTAAAAGTTATTTTGCGGAAATGGTGATTTTTTGTACCATTCAGCCTAAAATTCACATTTAAAGTGCTTCGTTATTTTTAATCTTAGGGGCACATTCACGTGACATACCTTAAAATCATTGTTCTTGTATTATAAGTTTCAAATTAGTGATTTCTTGAAAGCCGCGCTTGACACAGTCGATAATATGTCAGAAAACAAGGTTCTACCATATGTTGAAAATTTGTTTTCTCAATAAATAATGATTGATCAATAATACTGAAGCGGTTTTGTATTTTTATAAATTAACTCGTTGCATAAATTTCCGATCACACCTATGTCCAGCCTAATTCAGATGGAATTGTAAAATTAGAAAAAAGTGATAGGGAGAGGGGCACATTCACAAGTCATATCATAAAATCTTTAATTAGCTTTTCAACAAACTATAAATGAAAATCGGATACAAAATACAGAAGCAGTGATTATTTAAACAGGCATCCTTCGTTTTTTATTTTCATCAGTTACGCCTTGCCCGAAACAAATTAATCTCAAAAGTAGATGCCCATCTCAAATTATTTTAGTATATTTTTAACATCCCTTACGATTATTTTAAGATGAAAATAAATTATTAATTACTGAAAAAAATAGTAAAATGCATTAATATCGCTATATTTTAAAAAGTCTACAATTTTTTTTATTTCATCCTAAAATAATCGCAAGGGATGTCAAAAACATCGTGTTTTCGGGCCGATATCCGAGGCAATTTTTCTGTTTTCGTTGAATCAGCTTTTTTATATGGCGGATCACAAGCCCAACGCATAACCCCCATTTTGGAGGGCCAATATCCCTGTCTCGTTTGTCCCCGACCAGACCTCCCACCGGGGTTGAAACCCGATCTTCAGCTGGTTGCTCGGGTTAACGGGGTTCACCAACGCGAAGGTGAGAATAGGAATTATGTAGGAGAGGCTATGGCAACTAACAGAAGTCGGTTACTGGCTTGCGCGTGCACTACACCATTCTGAACCTGAATGTCAAAAACATATTCAAGCTAAATTTGAGATGGGAATCTTTTGAGTTTAAAGTACCATAGTCTCTGCCAAAGAGAGTATGGTACTTTTCTCAAGTTTTGGACAACACAAAATTGTATATTTGTTGCACTGTATTATTAGCCATTAGTATTATTTTAAAAACTGTTTATTTGTTTTCCCTTTCGAGGAATTAATTTATATGCATATAACCAGATTTTTTTTTAAACCAGAACATAACGACTGCAAATGTCGAACTAGACTACAAACTGGTAAAATGAGTCATACCCACCCATAGAAATATTCCATAATAAGAAGTGCTGCTAATGTTTGAAGAATATTGAATATAGGTCACTCGATCAACGACCTAATTAAAACCTGCTGCTGAAATGGCTGTGTATACGATTCGTTGATATTTGGCAGTTATTGAAGAATCACGCATTCTCAAAAACCCCAGCACAATGAAGTAGTGACTCAGTGCGAGAGCTCAAGACAACGTAGTCGAGTCAAAGATTTCTCTCGATGCAATGCGAAAGTAAACAAGAATCAACGCAGAACGAAAACCAGAAAAATCACCATGCCATGGAAGAGCAAGAAGCATCTTCTTGATCAGCTGCTGCCTACTACATAAGCAGATCTCAGCGCAGAACACACGTCAGTCAATTATTGGATGTTTCGCTGCAATATTCTTCAAACAGAGCAACATGAACGTACTAAAGTGTCTTCTGATATTCGGTAAGCCGCCTAAAGCTACCTTCTTGTTGGGATAAACTAAAACTAGATTTCTTTTCTCATACAGTCACAGTTTTGGTGTTGGCAAGCAGCATCGAAGCCAAGAAACGTCACACACGTAAATCCTCTGATTCATCCAAATTTAAGACAAAAACCAAGTGGTACTCACCAAATAACAGCAAAAACAATGAGGACCCCACGTCCATCGTGGCCTCTGAGGAACACGGCTACTATGTGAAGCGCACCTTTGCGCCTTGGAGTAAAGCGGGCAACGGCGTTGCCACAGGCCTCACCAGCCCACCCTACTTGGCCATACCGATAGCTTGGTTCAGCTGCGACTCGGACTGCGTCAAGTCTAATAGTGGTGCCATCAGCAGCGCTTCGTCTGTAGGCGCGGAGGGCTTTTTGTGCGACGACGATTGCAGCGATCCATACGAACCCGTCTGCGGCAAGACAGCCAGCGAGGTGGCCGTCTTCTACAACAAATGCAAACTCAATGTGGCCAAATGTCGCACGCATGGTCTGTGGACTGAGTTGCCTTATGATGAGTGCAAGAAATCGTATGCCAATGAAGTAGAGTACACGGACAAGAAATTCAGGTCCTCGCCGTATTTTAATGACGGTTCAGTGACCGCAGTCGCGCCCGCGGAGAAGGAAACGGACAAAGAAGTGATGCAGGCGGCTATGGAGGCTCTCGATGAAATAAGCGATAAGTTAGATGAGGCTGTGACAACCATTGAGACTGAGGGTAGTGGAAGCGATGTTGAGACTACTACTATTTCGAACGAGGTGCCATTATAAGAAAATGAATGATCACAATAAAGACTTGATATAAAACGAAAACTATACTTTTGTATATTTTTAAAACTAGAATGCAGAAAATATATTAAGGGTATTCATGATAGTGGAAATACACTCAAAATAATTTCTAGGACATTTTAAGAATTATTTTCGTAATATGTAGAATTTTCCGAAACATTCGTGTTTTTTTACGAATAATTAGTAAAAACAGAAATCCGTTGCGTCAAATAGCAACTTGGAGCTGAATTTTATTTTAATTGGTATCTCAAGCAGATAGTTATGAAATACAAACTGTTTTAAAATGTGTTTTCTGTGAGTTCTGTTTGTGTCGAAAGTGCAAAAGTATCAAATCAGTGTACAATATTTCATATTTTAATGAATGAATAGTCATATCATCGTCAGTTTTTTTTTAAACAAAGTTTTCGTATATTTTACAAATGATTCGTAAAATGTTTCATTAAATGTACGAATGCTATCGTTCTTTCGTAAATTGTACGAATATATTCGTAAAAAGATACACAAATATTCAATAAATTATGAATCTTTCGTATTATGTACTCTATTATGTACGTATTATAAACTCTATGAATAGTTTCGTAAAATAAACAATTAATATTCGTAATTTTATCATAAATTTACGAAAGTGCTTTTGTATAATTTACGAAATATTTCACGAAAATAATCCATACAAGATGCTCACAATATGTTTAAATATTTGAAAATCTCATTTATAGCCCTGTTCAAGCGAGCAATGACAAATTAATAACAAATATGACATTAATGACAATTGTCACGAAATATGATTCTACCATAACAAAGTGACAATAAAAACAATGACAATAGTTATGAAATTTGTAACCACTACAGAGGATGAGGAGTTTATTTTTAAAATAAATGACTCTCTCAAGAGTTGAATTTGAATTTTCACTATAGAATACCGCCATAAAAATGTATCCACCAATTTTTGTCGCGATTTTTAGCTAATTTCTGGTGGAAAACAGTTATATTTTTGCAATTACCCAGTCTGCCTTGGCTCGGAGATCATCGATGCCCTGAAGCTTTCCCGAATAACTTCTACAAAAAAGTTCGATCTTGTTGCTTTATCGATTCTAATTTTTAAAATTGTTCGTATATTCAAATTTATTTACAAGATACGATATTTAAACATTTTTCAAAACGATTTATCTAAGAAATCTCGTTATTTGATCATTTTTTCTTTGATATCGTTCCGATTTCGAACAATTTTTCGTATCGAAAACAGAACGCAACGATATTACGTATAGTTTGCCGCTATTATGGACATCCCATACATTAATTCTATATAATTCGGTTGCTGAGTTTGACGCATATTTAGTTTTTTCTATTACGTAACGTTTTTAGGAAAATTACTATCGAAATTATAGGCCCTTTTCTGACACTTTTTAGAATAATAAAATTATTGACCTTTAACCAATTAGTTTTTTAATAATCTGTAAGCGCAGTTTATCGTTCAATTGTCAAGTCTAATTACAATATAGTCAAGTCTACACCAAATACAAATATTGCGATAAGTTTTTAAGATATTTAAATCTAAACTCGAAAAATATTGAATTTTGTAGACTTTTAATGGACGATTTTTTTGCATTTTAGATCTGCACCATTTGGAAATGTAATTCAGAAAAGATCAATTTAAATTCAAAAGATATCAGTTGAAATTCAGAAATTCCATTTGAAATTCAAAAGACATCAATTGAAATTCAGAAACTCCATTTGAATATTTCAAAAATGCTACGTAATAGGAAAAAACTGAATATGCACTAAGAATAAGCATACTTTAAATGAAGTAATGATATTTTCAGATTCATGGCATTTTATTTTTATTTGAAAATAGATAATATAAAAGAGTATCAAAATTAAGTTCACAGCGCATATTTTAAAAAGTATACCTAACATTGAGCAAAAGTAAATAATTTTAATAGTTACTATGGTTTCGAATACGCTCTGGATAATCATATATCATTTTCTTGATCCAAATGTTAAAAAATAATTCAAAAATTGTCAAAATAAAAAAATTCCGAGCTTAAATCTAAACATATTACAAATCTATACGTATATTATCATTCATTAGTATATTAATATTAGACAATTCAAAGAAAGAAATAATTCAAAGCATTTAATGTTTTTTAGAAAACTACATTACAAGGCAACTTGATACACCCTTTACAAAGAATCCTGATATAAAGTCTACTTAATGGAACCTTATGAAAAAAACTGATTGTAAATCTTATTGTTATAATATGATCGATATTAAAATCGAAATTAAGCTAATAATATAAACTATTCTAATAAATAAATGTTCAACATAAATGCAAATAATAAATGCAGATATTTTAAATTTATTATTTAGACTCAAAACGTTGACCTTTTGTCATTGCAAAACTTATTGAGACAACTTTATCGTTAGGATAAAGGTAAGAACAAAAGCAAATTTGAAAGCGTCATGTTTTGAATCAGACCCTGATGTGGAAACCTAATCATTACCTTATTTGAAACCAGTCCATGAACGCATCCTGAACTAAATTTCCACTCGGATATTTTCAACAGTACTAAGTTTTACTAAGTACTAAGTTTAAAACTAAGTATGCAGTCAGCACCAGAGAATAATATAGATATCGTCGTTGTAGAACGAAAAGTCGCCAAATATATTTTTATGAAAAACTTAAATTTCGAGTTTGTTGTTTAATATTATAAATAGTAATTGATGCATGAAATATCTATTGATAGATTTACATTTTCTTATCATGTGGTAAAAACAATTGAGATCGTCGATTAAAAATTTACAGATATATAAAGATTTCTGTAAATGAATATTTGGCATTTTGAAAATGTATTTGGTGACCTTTCGTTCTACAACGACGATTTGTTGTATGGGATGTTCATTGGTAAAATTGTGTTTGCTTTCATCATATTTACTTTATTCTAAGCCTAAATAATTATGTAAATTATGTTCTCATGATGTCTCATCAGCTGCAACGAATTACAGAAACTGTCGTCAATTTGGAAATTCCAATAGTCAAATCTGTATCGAATGTTACTAACCCTGAATTGTATAGGTACTATAAGTACTAAAGGTAGTAACAAAAATAGTTCCTACTAAATATAGTACAACCTTTAGGTAGTTCTTATATCAAGCATGTTTATACATAAACATTTTAAATATAGGCAATAAAATAGGCAGATTAAGAATGAACATTTTATTTGGGCTGATTAACAATGAAACCTTTTTATTGTCGCTCGGCAAAATGTATGAGGTCCTTATTAAAAAACTAGGTAAACCTTTGACATAACTCTTTCTCAGCAGGTAGAATTATGCAAATTATGTCTATATATACTCAACTCTGGGATAGGATAAGTATCATTTTGCACAGGCTATTCAAAGTGTTAACATCTCTTTACCACATCCGAAATAATGGACAATTTGACACAATTGAACTCAAATGTATCTTATACATTGTTTTTGTACCGCGAGGAACTACGTAGACGTAATACACAATATTTACCATTGTCAAGAACAAAAATGCAGCTTACCAAGGGACTAATTACAAGGACAGCACGTAACGTTAATCGATGGAATGTCAAGGAATTACAGAATCTCAGCCGTGGACTGCTATTCAAGCGAAAGCTCAAGCATCAGCTGAAAAAACTGCGTAAACTGCAAGAATTGGGAATTACAAATGCCAATCCGAATGCAATGACTACAGAATTGTAGTCGGAAGATAAACATAATTCGTAGTTGTATCGAGCAACTTTGGATTAATGGGTTAAAATCTGAGATGGATTTATAAGTTAACGTGGATTAATACAACGTAACGACGTCCATTCAAAAACGGCGTTGGAAGGTTTAAAAACGCTTGCTAGAAACAGTTTGAACCAGTGCAAAATACATACTGCATTCGGTAGACCTAGAGCCCGACAAATTAATTTTTGCATTGCATTATTATTTTCTTGGATATATCTTGGACCTTGTGCTTCTCTTCGACCATGAAAAGAAGATGGAATTTAATGGAAACCATAGCACATTAAAAACAAGTACTTTGTTTCATAATCATGTAATAAAACATAAATAAAAATAAAAAAATTATGTAAATATTTATATTATTCATTTGTACTCATTTTATTCGATTAAGCCAGCTCATGGGCTTGTACGGGTTCAGTTTGAAACCAATGTTTCTGATTTTAGGAAAATAATTGCGGAGCTATATTCAGGATATTTGAGTTGTATAGAGTTTTCTGCTATGGCCTTGCTTTTTTAATAAATGGTATTGACTTCAAATCTATTAATAAATATGAATTGTTGCAAACTATAAATGTTGTTGAGTTTTATGATTATTTCAAAATATAAAATGTAACTGAATTCATACCAGATTGGTAAGAATCAATATATATATATTCGGACATGGTAATAGTCCAGTATAGCACTATAAAATTATAAAACTCCCACAATACAACGGATATTAAATATAGGTGGTAAGAAGTTAAAAATTGTATAACACAAAAATCGACAAAATGGGAAGCGACGTATTTATTGAACATTCCTCTATTGATATCCGGAACAGTTTTCCAAAAATAATTCCAAACGACGCAAAGTGGTCTGACGCATAACTCCCTTTTTTTAATAGAAAATGTCATTTTGTGTCAAGGTCCTAGAAAACCAATGTATTACTTTGAGAAAGATTATTTGTTTAATTGCTGGCTAAACACAAAGTTTTTTTTGTTTGGAGCAAAGAGGTGTTTTTTTTCACCTATTTCACCTATGAGTCATTTCATATTTACGATATATGGAATCCTAAAAAGTAAACTCAAATCTTGCATGGGATCTAGTTGAGTACGTTGCCGAATTTGACTCATTTTCAAACTTAAAACTACTTTTCTACTAAAATAAATTGAAATTAAATTTCATCGCATTCGAAAAAGTCTTTTTCAAGTTATCCTGTATAGGCGGACAGACAGACGGTCATGATTAAATCGACTCGAAAAGTGATGCTGATCAAGAAAATATATACTTTTTTCATACCGGTCACGCCTGTTAAGAAGCGCTAAAATATCCTCACGTACATAGTACAAAAAAAAAACAAAAAAATAGGATTTTTTAGTTTACACGCAATACTAAAGGCTTTCACATGATTTTTTTTGTCATCAAAATGTATCCATAGTTTTCTTTTATTTTTTCGTCGTTTTCTTTAATAAGATGCAAACTAATTTTGGAATATCACAGACTGTATATCATCTCGCTTTTTTTAAATGCTTCTTTGATTTAAATTGTTTTCGAAAAAATTACATTTTCGAGTTCTTCTATCGAAGTCTCTCAAACCAGTAAACCAATTTCAAAATATTGTAAGAAATGTTCATTGGATTAGTTAAACATTAATTATCTATTATTTGGTGTAAAACTTGATCAAATCAGTCATAAAAAATGCGAAATTTTTGCGAATATCTTTGACCACTTTTTTGAAAGCTCGGTTCAAAAGTTATTGGACGATATCTCGTAAACCAATCCATACACATTTTTTTAATTAATATATTAAAACTCTGCGGGTCATTTCCAATAATACAAAAATAGTGCAATTTTTTTCTCATTTTGTTGTGTAGTGTTATTTAAGTCTTTAATTAGATTGGGAGCTCAACGGGTTCCAATGTTATGAATAAAAGTATTTCGTTTATTTAGTTTGGTGTGTTCCAGTTCGTTTGTTCCAACGATACAATAACCATGCCATGGACATTCCATACATTAATTCTTTATATTTTGTGGTTGTTGATTTTGGATACTTACTCAGTTTTTTCCAATTTCGTAAGGTTTTTGAGAAAATTGCAACCTTACTACCCACTCGAATAAAAAATTTAGTAGGTATAGTAGAAAAATGAGTAGTAGTTCATTGCAGTAATAGGTCGCTTACATCATGGAATGCGTAAAGGCATCATTTGGTCCATGACCTCCAAAAGTGAATCAACAAAACCCCATTTGTAACCAACAAATTTTTATTTCTGAAATCGAATATTCACAATTCCGACCAACTGCCAAATTAAGAAAACCCAAAAAGATAAAAAGATACAATAATTTGTTCCCAAATACAATAATATCTGTGGCAATATGAAATAAAAGCATAAGTCTATTTTTTGAACTTTTCAGTAGAGCATTTTTAAGCTTTACAACTGATTCCGAAATATATTTTTAAACATATTTTAAAAATTATATTTGCAAATTTATGAAAAATTTAAATAAAATAAATGTCTGCTAATTGTTTTGGTTAGAATTTTTTTCGAAAGTTTTTTTTTAATAATAATGTATATTTAATAACAAGTAGATATGCTTTTAGGTTTTATGCTTGTATCTCAGCAATTATATGAAGGATCAGTATCAAAATTTGACACAAAGTGAATTCGTATATCAGGATTACGATGGTATTAATAACTCAATTTGAACATATCTCGAGATATGCTGTTAATTCATATTGCCACAGATTTATACTAGTATGCTTCAGGATTGGCATTATTTTTTCAACATTTTTCAACTAGTTCGTCCAAAAAAGGACGAATGGGCACCATAGGTATCATGACCAAAATAAGAACATCAATTTTTTACTGATGACAAATAATGGCTAAATACATATTTTTCCGAAATTTCATCAACATAATCTAAGTATGATTTTCCGATGGATTTCAAGATTCTAATCACTACCTCATAATCAGTTTTTTCAGATTGCCTCAAGTTTTTGAGTTATTACGTAAAACCAATATATGGAAATTCTCGTGTTTTTCTACACATTTTGATCTACAACTTTTTACAGATTTGAGTTTTCGATCACATTTTCTTGTATTCCATTAGGAATACTTCAAAATAAACCACATGAAATTCGAAAAGTTATGACCAGTCAAACGAAAAAAATATGAATTTTAAGGTGTACCTAAGTATTATTTGTTGCATAACATCTATGATTTTCATAATTAAATAAAAGTACATATCTTATATCAGACATGATTTATAATTCTACACTATATAAGTCCTCACCTTAAAGTGAAATTCACAAATTCGATTCGAAATGTACCTTTTTTTGTTCGATATGAACATAAGAAGGAAAATATTTTATATTATTTTAAAAGTATGAACATTTAGTAGGTGATCTTCATTTGACTCTATTGTAGGATACTGAGGCAAACCCATGGAAAGTAATACATTTATGCTGGTTCTAGGTTTTGGTTTAAGGTTTTCTTGATATTTCTATTAATAATTGATGGACAAAAAAATTATACTGATTAAAAGGAACACCACAAAAGAAAATTTAAATCAAAAATCGTAAGCGTGAATTTGAATTTATTTTGAAGACTTAAAGAGTGATTTGCAAAAAGAAAGTAAGAGGAATCATAGAATTATAGATCTAGTTTCACATATAATATATAATTTTATTTAATAATGAAAACTTAATATGTTATGCAATAAATAATATATATGTACACCTTAAAATCAATATTTTTTGTATTTGACTGGTCATAACTTCGGTTAGATTAATCCGAATTTCATGAAGTTTTATTCAAAATATTAGCTGAATTATTCTCAGAGGAATATAAAAGAAGAAAATTGCCATATATTTGTATTACGTAAAAACTGACAATCCATCGGAAAATCATACTAAGATCGCGAATAATGAAAAAAGCTCTACATTTGTTGTCTAGTGTTATTTTTACTCACGTTTGCTAAATAAATTAATTTTCTTTAAAATAATAACTGTAATAACACTGTGCGCACATTTGACAATGTTTTCGATACCAGAATAGAAAGTTACATATTCTTATGGATTTGAAGATTCTGAGAACAGATTTTTTCAAATTTTTCCCTTCACTTCCAGTTTCAAAGATATTCATCAAAAGTCTTGAATAAAAAAACAATCTTATATTTTTTGGATCCAAAACATGCATAAAACCCACCGATCAATAATGAATATACATTTTTGTGCTTAAAAAATGCCCTTTTTTGAGTATTTATTTCTCAGTATCCAAGTTTACACCAATTTTGTACTTGACCTTTTCCATTAGGCAATCTCTTTGTATACGTCGAATAGTTATTGTGCACAAAACTTCAAAAAACAAAATGTTTGTTTTTTTTCTTTAACACAAAAATGCTTCTAGAAGTGATTTTGAATTTTTACTTCTATAAATTATTCTACCAAATACTGAAACATCAATGCTGGTTAAAAATCAGTCTAGTTAAATCTGATTCTAGCCTCAACAAGACATCAAATTATAGTAGTATTGTAATAGATAAAAATATTAGCGAAAAATATTATTTTATAGGTATGTCAAATGTCAAAGAATTATATAAAATGTAATAAAATTTACTAGAAATTTTAAACATTTATTTATTTTGCACTCAATCGCAACGTATCGCGAATGTATTGAATAGAGCGGATTTTAAATTAAAGTACAAGAATGGTGGTCAACTGAATACTGAGAAATAAATATTGATCAAAATTTACTTTTTTAAGCCCAAAATTCACTCCTTTTTTACTTACATCCCGAGAACCATGACAGATATTTTTAAAATTTTCCTGAATACCTGATGTGTTGTGTTTTATACATATTTGAGATCTAAATTCGAGTTACGATCGTTTTCCTAACCATGATTTTAAAATCCTATTGAAAAAGATTTTAAATTTTGTTTATGAAAAATTATATTTTAATATTTTAGACAACCGTTATATTTAATTTATAATTCTATGACAAATGTTCAATAATTTTATAATAAAAATTTGTCTCTTCAATAAACACTAATTTTACACCTTTAAAAATTTCAATAAATTAAGTAAAATACCAAATACTTTAACAGAAAATATAAAAATGCACGTGTCACATTATAAGCTTTATGTAAATTATGTAAATTTTGTTCCTGTGTTATCTTATGAGCTGTAACGAACTATAGAAACTGTCGTCAATTTGGAAATTCCAATAGACAAATCTGTATCGAATGTTACTAACCCTGTATTATATAGTTACGTACTAAAGGTAGTAAGTACAAAAGTAGTACCTTCTAAATATAGTACAACATTTAGGTAGTTCTTATATCAAGCATGTTTATACATGCAGGTATGTTATAAAAATTTTAAATATTGGCAATAAAATAGGCAGATTAAGAATGAACATTTTATGGGGGGGCTGATTAACAATGAAACATTTTTACTGTCGCACGACAAAATGTATGAGGTCCTTGTTAAAAAAAAATAGGTAAACTGTTGACATCACTCTTTCTCACCAGGTAGAATGATGCAAATTATGTCTATATATACTCAACTCTGGGAAAGGATAAGTATCATTTTGCACAAGCTATTCAAAGTGTTAACATCTCTTTACCACATCCGAAATAATGGAAAATATTACACATTTGAAGTCAAATGTATCTTATACATTGTTTTTGTACCGCGAGGAACTACGCAGACGTAATACACAATATTTACCATTATCTAGTACAAAAATGCAGCTTACCAAAGGACTAATTACAAGGACGGCACGTAACGTTAATCGATGGAATGTCAAGGAATTACAGAATCTTAGCCGTGGACTGCTATTCAAGCGAAAGCTCAAGCATCAGCTGAAAAAACTACGAAAACTGCAAGAACTGGGAATTACAAATGCCAATCCGAATGCAATGACTACAGAATTGTAGTCGGAAGATAAATTGTCATAGTTGAATCGAGCAACTTTGGATTAACGAATTAATCAAGTGATGAGATGAATTCATGTGAGTTACAACGTCTACGTTCATATAAAAAAGGCTTTGTGAGCATCAAATAAGATAAATATTTGAATATTGCACGATTTAGAATATTTATTTACAAAATTTCTTTAGAGATATGCGCAAGAAAACAAAATATGATGTGTAATGGAAAGCAATACCACATAAACCGTAGGATTTGTTACAATTATACATTAACAAAAATATATTTTGGACGGATCTGCATTGTTATTAAAACAAATGGTATGTAATGGAAACTAATACCACATAAATAATGTTTTTTAAATGAAAAGTTATGAAAGTTGTGGCTACAAATAAATAAATAAAATTACTTTTATAAATAGATGGTTTCTTTTATTTGATTGATTAAGTTAAGCTGAATATAGAATAAGACATAATGAAATAATTAAGTCAAATTATCTTTGTACTATGTATTCCACCCACAAATTTTAAATCGTATGTTTTAGCCTAATGCGTTGCAGCGAAGAACCCGTTTTTAATTCCAGATTTGAATGAGAATAATGAAAGCCACGAATATAGGACGGTCGATTAGAGCGAGCGTATTTTAAAGAATCCAGGTATTGAAAAAAAGTTTTACCTTTAGCATGCAAACCGCTGCATCATCTACATTTTTATCTGACCCATAATTAATTTATAAATGGTTTCGTTGGTTCTAATAAATGCATTTTGCTGGCCTATAAAAGTGGCCGTGCATGGGTCAATCTCGATTATTTGTACTGCGCAGCTATGGAACGAAGCAACGTACTCAACGCATTTTGTTGGATGACTTTTGGTAGGTCAAACAAACTAGAACTGGATTGTGATCGAACTATATACTATTTTAATTACAGTGCTATTGGCAGCAGCCACAAGTGACGATGCCGCTAAACCAAATGTAAGTCAAATAGAAACCGAGGCTCAACATAATGTAAAACACAGCAGCACTAAGTTGTTAGTTGACTCTAGCGTTGAACCATACGAGGAACAGTACGGCCACTTTGCTGATCAGTTGGCTGAAGTGGAAGTCGATGCAGCGGAGTTGGAGCAGGAGGAGGCGATCGACGGAGAGCAGCCGCTCGATACGCAACAGTACGAATTGGCGGAAGAGTCCTTGGAGTCGACGGAACCAAACTCAGCCGAGGCCACCACGGAAATACTCGACGATGCCGATGCTCGCAGCGCCTACATAAACAATCAATTTATATCCGATGACAATCCACAAGTAAACCCACCACTGCCACCACTTTACGAGATGCTGCAACAACAAATGCAACAGGTTTTGGCTGACACGGGTCCGGCGTATGCCGTGTATTCTCTGCAAGAGAGACCTGATGTGGTTACGGAGCAAAAGCCACCTCTAAAACCAATCTTTTCGTATGGCCAGCCAGACGACGCTGAGGAGTATGATGAAGGCAATAGTAGTACCTACGATTATGTCGAGGCAACAGCCGCTAAAGTCGAAAATGTGCGGCCAAATCTTTCCGGTGGCACAGTAGTTGCGGCGTTAACAAATAAAACAAAACCCGTCACTGCGTCGAAACCATCTAAAAACGTGGCAGCGGCGGTGGAGCAACAACTCATAGCGAAACCCTTTGAAACGCAGCCCATTGTAAATGCGACTTTAACGAGCAGCAGCATCGTGCATAAGCACAAACGGCGCATTACTTTTAGAACGGTGTCCACGGCCTCGCAGTTTATATCGACCCCTTTGGCCGATCTGATGTTGAAGTTCTCGATTGGTATTGCGCCGCCTTCGAAGCCTCTCGGCGCCAACAATAGTAATCGACGCAAGCAACAACAAATGGTGAAGCAGCAGAAGTACAACAAGGTCACCAGAGTGAAGACAACTAAAGTTAATAATTCCAGCAAACCCAAAATGTAAATTTGAACTGCATACTAAATAAAACATCTCTTGTAGAAATCACGTTGTTTGTTTTATTTTATTGGGCAAGTAGCTGCCGTAACAATCAAAAATGATTCTGAATGTATTGCACACAACATTTACACGAAAATTTTAATACAGTCATTTTTATTATTAGTCAAAGTCATTAAAATTAGTCAAACATAAAATAAGGTTAAACATTAAGAAGCCAAACGGGCCACAAAGCGATATTTGAGTAAGATAGCTACACATAAATAAATGCAATCAGAAAACTTAAAAACAAATTATAATAAAGCAGAAGCAGTCGTTTTTGGAAGTAGATGTTTAACGTTCTGGCCAGTACTTGAGGGCCACCAACGGTATGCTGATGCCCGTCACTATGCTCGATATGAGGTTCACACTATGATTGTCCAGAATGCGGAAGCCGCAGATGTGACGCACGCCTTTTCCGGGACACTCTACTATTTTGCCCTGCTCGTCAATGCCTGAAAATTGTAGTGTAGCGCCCAGCAGTGAGTCCACGACGGAACCGAAGAGACCAGCGACGCCGCCAAATACAATCAGTGGCCACTGCGGCGGACTGATGGCGAGCATTTTGACGTCGACCGTATAACGCACTGACAGGTAATATGCGAGACCGACAGTCATGCCACCCAACAGACTGACAAAGAGACCCGCCAGTGAAACACCACCGTTGGTGCCCTTCGGAACGCGTCTACGCGTTGTAATCAGAAAAGGGTCACGTGTGCAGAGAACGGAGCCTAATTCGCTGGCCCAGGTGTCACCGTTGCAGCAGGCAAAAGCACCTGTTGCACATGAAAAAAATAATGAATTTATTTGATTAAATATGCGCAATTGAAAAACGCACTCAGAACTGCAATTCCCAACCAACTGGAACGATATTCGTGCACAAAGTCAATGGAACGCTCCGCGCTGCCGCAATCAATCAGATACAAAATCGCCAACTGCGTTGCCATGCCGCCGTTGCACAGCACCTGCACCCAGTTGCGCTGGCCTTCACCTGTGAAAATTAATTGTGAAAATGTAGGGGGCAAAACTTAAAAGTAAAAATAGTTTTTAATTGTTTTTTATGTTACTTATTTCAACGTTCCAGAAGTAAAATTAACCCAATACATTTTTGCAAAGACTTATTTTATTTAGTTTGTCGATGTAAAAGTAACTAGTTTTGTATATATTAATTCACATTATTTCCGATTTCTGCAATTTGTAGAAATTTATTGTAATCGGTGTTCAGACAAATTCTTTATTAAATAAATTTCCAACTTAATGAAAAAAGGTTAATATATCCGAAAATTGCCGCATAAAGAGGTCGATTTAAGGATTTTTTAATTTTATATCTTTAAAAAAAATCGTTAGCTCTTTCAGTATTTTTTTTATTTTAAACCTTAATCATTCTTCAGTTTTTTTATCATTTTAAACCCAATAAGACAAATTCACATTAAGTTTAAAAATTATATATTTTTTGATGATTTTTAGGAATGTAACCATAACAAAAAATATAAAAAGAGTATAATTTTTTTAATTTAAACAAATATTAAAATTAATTCATTCGAGACTAAATACACTATTATTGAATTAAAAATTATAAATTATCATATATTTTAAATATATAAAATACTAAATATGGCTTAAAATCTGAATATGCAATTTTTTATATTGTTCAAAATATCACCTTACAATTCATAAGTATATCTCTTTATCAACTAAATTGATTTACCAACACATAATAGATATTATAAACTATAGCTCGAATCACACGATTGATAAACAGTCAACTTTTGAATCAATTTTCAAATAATTTTAATATCAATCGTGTGATTGCCCAATTTTTGTATGGAAAATTAGGCAATCACACAATTGATATTTAAATTGTTTTGAAAATTGATTCAAAAATTGTCTGTTTATTCAATCGTGTGATTCGAGCTTAACAGTTCATTTATTTCTGTCGAAATATTATAGCAAAGTATTTAAAAATGTCTTTGAAAAGCTGTTACCATATGGTAACAAACTACTGAAAGGTTTAAGTTACCCAGCATACAATAATACTCACCCTCTTTAAAATCCTTTTCAAATTTGCACTTCAGATGCGCGCGAAATTTAGTTGCTCGAGATGAACTAAAAAAGAATGTAGCTAGACTGGCAAAAAAGGCGTGATTTGATATCGAGAGGATGAATGCAAAAACTATGCCCAATGCGGCGCCTGACTTGTTGACACTTTTACGCCGCAGTGCGACAGTCATAAAGGCCAAAGGTGCTAATGTGGAAAAAAGCCAACGTGTAGGTGGTATGACAGACGGTTCTGCAGTTAAAATAAAATTAATTGCATTAAAATGAATTTAAAAAATTTGCAAAATTACCCTCATATTCATTACTCCAAATTTTCGAAAAGGCCACATTTCCAACCCACATAAAAAGTGACAAAGGTATCGAAAGTCCACAAAATAACACCGGCATCCAGTCGTACATCTTCATTTTCAAAATATTCAACAATTTTAATTTACAAATGTACTCGGTGATAATTCAGTCAGATTTAATTAATGAAAACATGCGCAGAAAGACCAACTTTCTTTTTTGTTAGTCTTTATCAAATGGTAAATATATTTATAAGCGCATTTGGATCAACAATTTTTGTTGTTTTATTTGACATTTGCGCGAAAGCAAAAAGTGGAAGTGTTGCCATCTTAATAAATATACTACTCTAGTAATTCACCACAAATACAATGGTTGCATTCAGCGCATTCAAAAGTTGTGAGCTGTTGAGTAGTTTCTGCCTGAATTGCTATATACCAAAAACATGTTGAGTGAGCGGTCACTATTTTTTCCATCCACAAAATTTTACGCTACTCAGCAAGAACACAATCTGTCATTTTATTGATCATTTAAGGCATGGTTGAAGTATCTACAGGTTAGTTCAAATAGACAGTTTGTTGGCACATCGAGTGCTGATAATGTCACGAAGATAAATTTAAAAATACAAAATTGTTTTGTCATTTTAAACATTATTTTAAGGTTAAGAAAGAAAACAGTGTGTTTTGCATTTGAATTTCGCGGATTTATTAAAATTTCACTGCACCAATTCACTTCAGCACTTTTTGTGGTTTCTTCTGCTGCCACAGATATTTCAAAAATTAACAATTCGTTTAGTTTTAATAATTTTAAAATTTTGAATAATATCGTAACAAATGTTGATTCTTTCAAACAGTTTAAAAAAAAAATTAAATGGCGACTGAATTTTGAAAGATGACTTAACCTGTATATACTTCAGCCATGGTTTAAGGGGTAGCAATGATGATCAAAACATTTATATTCGTGTGACTTTACATCCCTGTCTTACGCACGTTTACACAACTTTTTCTTACATGTATTTGTGTTAAAGTTTCGGTCAACAGTGTCTTGCTGGGTACATGTGTGCTACACGCTTAGAATTATATTGTTACATTTTGAACAATATAGGATATATACCATCGCTTTTAGCCATAATTATTTTTTCTGCATTTATATATTTTTTATTCAATACAAATAAACAATAATAACAAATTTTAAATGAAATGCGTATGCCTACAGTCGCAATCTAGTAGTCAAAATTTTCCAAACCACTGTAATTAAAATCACGAGTATTATTTCCTTATGTTCAAATTTTTACGAACATTTCTTTTCCACCGGAAAACAATTAATGCAATTTTATGTATGCATGCAAGACTATTTGGTCACATAGAGAAAAATTAATTTCGCTTTAATTAAACACAAATTATTAAAACTACTGCACGACGATTTTTATTCATTTTTTCCCTGTGCCAAGTTATTCCGGTAATGCACATAAAAAGTCACCAAGTGCCATTTTTTGCAAAAACAGATTTGGCACTAAATCTAATTCAACAATAATTACTCTTCGTGGATCCACATGCATTTCTAAGCATCAGCGTCAGCAGTCAAAGACGGCAACTACGATCGACCGCAAGACGACCGCACGATCCGATCAACCAAACACAGAAAATTAGAAAAAAAAACACTAGCAGTGTTTTACAAAACATAGAAAGAAAAAAAAAGCTTAAACAAAATAATAGTGAAAAAAAAGGTTAACATTTTATTAAAAAAAAGCCTAAAAGTTTTGTAAAGTTTTACTTAAAATAGCGAACTAATAAAAAAAAAAGAAAAAAAAAGTTTAACATGAAAAGCAAAAATAAAAATGATTTATTGCAATGCCAAAGCAAAATATAAATTCAATAAAATTAAAGAATAATAATACCTAAATACTATAGTTAAAAACTATACTTAAAAACTATAATTTAAAACCTATTAATTTGAAAAAAAAAGAAAAAGCAAGTATATCGAATGGGCAAAAGAAAAAAAAACGAATGAGAAAAGGTTGCTAACAAAAGTTGCAAAAGAATAAGTTGTCTCAAGAGACATGTTGCGAAACACACGAAATTCTCTCAACACCCACACAAACAGATTAACATTTACAGGTCAGCGATTACTCTCGGAACATTGAAAGATCTTTCAACGTTCAGGAGAATGTAAGTTTGTTCTCTTTTAATAACTCATATTGTATTACATTGTTTTTGGGTGTTGCGAAAATACGGGGTTACCAAAATCAAATTCAATTCTTTATTGTTTCAGAAAAAATATATGATTAATAAATAAATAAATATAATTAATTCTTATACATGCAAAATAAAATGTATTACTTCGTAATGAAAATTTATTGTAATTTGATTTTGGTAATCTTTAAAAAAATAAATTATCGTTTCTATATTTGTACAAAAAAACAAAGAAATTTTCTAATGTTTATTTAAAAATAAAATTAAATTGAATTAATGCAATGTGTGGTCGAATATGACAATTTTTATTTCTTTAAATCATAAAAAGAAAAAAAAAGAAAAATTTTAAAAGAATTAAAAAAAAAAAAATTCTTAAAATGGCAACTCTTAACAAGCAAAGCTAAAACAAAACATTAAATGCACATTAAAGCACAAACCATAAACAAATGACTGCCATGCACCCATGCAACGATTTGCACCAACAACTGATTCTTTATATTTTTGCACTATTTTTTTTATTGAATTAAATTAATTCTATTATAATTAAATATAATATACCCTATATTGAATAAAATAAACATGAATATTGTAAATTAAATATGATAAAAAAATATTTTTTCAGTAATAAGCATTAATGCTTACATGGTTGAAGTATATACAGGTTAAGTCATCTTTCAAAATTCAGTCGCCATTTACTTTTTTTTGAAAACTGTTTGAAAGATTCAACATTTGTTTACGATTATTTTAAAACAAAACATCAATGTTTTGTTTACAACTTCATAAAAACAAATAATATTCAAAATTTTAAATTAAATAAATTTCAACATTTTGCCAACTTTCAAGATTGTTTTGGATCCAAAAGAAACCACAGTGATTGGCAAAAGTGATAAAAGTGAATGTGTGCAGTGAAATTTTAATAAAATCTCCAATTTGCAATGCAAAAAAACTATAACCTGAAAATAAAGTTTAAATGACAATTAATTCTTGTATTTTGAAATTTTCTTCTTGACATTCTCAGCACACTGTATGTCAATTAAACGTCTAGATGGTCTAACCTGTATATACTTCAACCATGAATGCTTATATACAGATTACTTTTTTCAATTTTTTTTTTTAATTTTTTTGTAATCCTAAGTAGTATTAAATTTCCGATGTTTCTCTCTATTATTAATTATTTTAGGTTTATCTTTTGAGTAATAAAATTTGTAATGGAGGTTTAAATTTTCATATTGTTTAATTTCGCGCTATTCATGTCGTAATTGGAATTTAATATTGGTTATGGATCATCATGGTTTTTATTTCGGGTTTTACTGAAGATGATCAAGGTTGGGAGGGCAATAGTTTTTGCAATAACACCAATGCACAACATGTGTGGATCGTTTTGACGGAAATACTTCTTTCTTTGGATTTAAAAATCTTTTACTTTTTGGAATGTTTCGAACATTTTAGTCTTTGTCTTTTGCACGCAAATTTAAATATTTCTTGCTGTAGCAACGTACGTCTTTAAGTGATTCGGAAGCAAGTTCCTTCCCCGATATCCGACGAGCTAGAGCCGGATCTTTGCGTGCTTCCGCTTCCGGTTACTTTCCAAAACCGTTCATATTTTCATATCGTTGCATGCTACACAGCTACATAGTTGAAGTATCTACAAGTTAGTTCATCTAGACAGTTTGTTGGCACACCGAGTGCTGACAATGTCACATAGAAAAATGTAAAAATACAAATTTTGATTGTCATTTTAAACATTATTTTAAGGTTAAGAGAGAAAACAGTGTGTATTGCATTTGAATTTCGCGGATTTATTAAAATTACACTGCACCAATTCACTTCAACACTTTTTCTTTTCTTCTGGAGTTTTACTTATTTTAAAAATTTGAATTAAATATTTTTTTCATGAGTTTTGTAAACAATGCAAATGACGCATTTTGTTCAAAACGAATATAACTTGAGACTCTTTTTTGAATCGCTCAGGATCTTGAAATGAGACTTATAAAACACTCATATTCAAGCTTCCGTGTCTGCTGAGTTGTACGACAATATAATGTCAATATGACAAACGATACTTCCCAAGTAACAATTTACTGGAGGGCACCATTTTCTAGCTAGTTTTTAGTCAGAGAATGACGTGGCAGAACTGGATAGAAAATTTGCGCATTACTAGCTACTGTCTGGTGGGATTGTGCTGGGGCTGTAAAGAGGCAAAACTAGTTAGGAAAACGTTTTGCAAACCAGTTAATTTCTAGACTGGTTATAATGAGGCTAAACTGGCCAGGAAAAATCTTAAAAACTAGCTACTTTCGTGACTGGCTATGATGAGGCTCAACTAGCCAGGAAATCACTTTGAAAACTAGCTTCTTTCTAGACAGTCTATAATGAGGCTAAACTGACATGAAATAATAAAAAGAGTGATCAATTCAAGAAGTTATATTGCAATTTTTTTTTTTAGTAAAAATCACTCTTACATGAAAATATATATTTTTTTTATTAATTATTGAATTTTTGCAAGTTTGCAACTCTACTCAACACTGTTTTAGTAATGTTTGTATATTTTTTGCCGCGTTTTTTCAGAATATCAAATGTTATTTAAATTTCTTGATCAACGCAATATTTAAAAGTTTATTAAAAGTATTTTTTGTCAAACGCAGTGTTATGTTAATGCGAAATCATAAACAAATATGAGGCTGGAGTAAGCGACTCAAATTTGCAACATGAGACCAATTCACATCTGGGATGTCATAGTCGGCCCGTCGTTTTGGGGAAACAAGTGATAATCAATTGAAGGGATCTTCCTATCTTTCGCAGTCAAACATAAGATGGAGCACAACGGAACTCCGCTAAGTTCCCCAGCTGATATAAGTTGATGACACTGAGGAGCTGTGTAAAAGTGACGGTAGTAGCGACAATGTACTTGTGCAGCATCACTTAAATGCTTGTGAAAAAAGATCTTATTTTTGTATTATTTTCGTTAATTTATTTGTGATTTTACATGTTATCTAGTAATTGACCAGTTTTCATAATAAATAACTATCTAGAAACTGTGTAGTTTAACTATCCAATCTCCACCTGGAACATGCGTGACAACGCTGGCAAGTTACTATAGTAACTTGACTATAGTAACATAGTAACTATAGTAACATAGTATAGTGACTATAGTCAGTTTTTCTGTCTAGAAACTAGTATGGTTACTAGTAAAACTGGCTAGTTTATGGCGAGTTACTGGTTGGCATTGTTACTTGGGTTATTCCGATAATGCTGACTACGGTGAACTAATTGTCGGCAAATGGTGTGGTATGGTGAATTGTTGTACGGTGTATTGTACAATTGTAAAATGAATGATATAGAAATGTGGCAACGCTTCATTTTACCGGTGTCTCTTTCACACGTGCGACAAATGTCATTCAAAAGAATATAACGATCAAACAGTCGCAATTGAGAAGCTCTCATTTTTAAATCGTTACCAAGCAACAAATAAATAATTTCTAGAAATTTTCACGTTCATTTCATACAGAACAACGCAAAAATATTTCTATAAGAAAATTAACTTTTTGCTGCAAGTAAATAAATATTGCAAACATGGCTGACGGAGACAAAATTGAAATTCGCGACATCACACGCATCGAGCGCATTGGCGCCCATTCGCATATTCGAGGCTTGGGCCTAGACGATGTGCTCGAGGCACGTGCGGTCTCTCAGGGCATGGTCGGTCAAAAGGACGCACGTCGCGCTGCTGGTGTTGTTGTGCACATGGTGCGCGAGGGCAAAATTGCTGGACGCTGTATCCTGTTGGCTGGCGAGCCAAGCACTGGTAAGACAGCTATAGCAGTTGGAATGGCGCAGGCTCTCGGCACAGAGACGCCATTCACCAGCATGTCTGGCTCGGAGATTTACTCGCTGGAGATGAGTAAGACTGAGGCGCTGTCGCAGGCACTACGCAAGAGCATTGGTGTCAGAATCAAGGAGGAGACCGAAATCATTGAGGGCGAGGTGGTAGAAATACAAATTGATCGGCCGGCTACTGGCACAGGACAAAAGATTGGCAAGGTATGTGTTCTGCAAAAATGTTACTATTTCATTGATCATAAATTTCTCGTCGTAGGTCACTTTGAAAACGACAGAAATGGAAACAAATTACGATCTCGGAAACAAAATAATCGAGTGCTTTATGAAGGAGAAAATCCAGGCAGGCGATGTCATTACTATTGACAAAGCTTCGGGCAAGGTGAGCAAGTTGGGACGCAGCTTCACACGTGCGCGTGACTATGATGCCACCGGCGCACAGACACGTTTCGTACAGTGCCCCGAGGGTGAGCTGCAGAAACGCAAAGAGGTGGTGCACACAGTGACCCTGCACGAAATCGATGTGATCAATAGTCGCACACACGGCTTCTTAGCGCTGTTCTCAGGCGACACCGGCGAGATAAAACAGGAAATTCGTGACCAAATCAACAATAAGGTACTCGAATGGCGCGAGGAAGGTAAGGCGGAAATCAATCCGGGCGTGCTCTTCATCGACGAAGTGCACATGCTGGACATTGAGTGCTTTTCGTACTTGAATCGCGCGCTAGAGTCCGATATGGCACCGGTGGTCATCATGGCAACCAATCGTGGCATCACACGCATACGCGGCACCAACTATCGCAGTCCGCACGGCATTCCCATCGATCTGCTCGACCGCATGATCATCATACGCACTGTTGCGTACACCGAAAAGGAAGTCAAGGAGATTTTAAAGATACGTTGCGAGGAGGAGGATTGCCTCATGCATCCAGATGCGCTTGCCATACTCACACGCATTGCTACAGACACAAGTCTGCGCTATGCCATTCAATTGATAACTACGGCGAATTTAGTTTGTCGCCGTCGCAAGGCAACTGAGGTTACCACCGAGGACGTCAAGAAAGTATATTCGCTGTTCTTGGATGAGAATCGTTCCAGTCAGATCCTGAAGGAATACCAGGACGAATATATGTTTAATGAGATACCCGAAGAAGTGGCCACTAAACGCGAAGAGACTGGTGGTGGCGATGCGCAGGCCATGGAGTATTGAACGTGATAGATGAGGGGAATGACTTTTTTGTATGCTTTGATTTGATATCAATAAATATTTCCATTTATGTTAGTTTAAATCGTTGTTTTATTTTTATTTATCCCAACTAAACCATTTCTAATTGAAAGTGAGAACTTTCCATTTGAAATTGGGAAAATTCCAAATAAAATTGAGATTTCCCATTTGAAATTGGGAAAATTCTGAATAAAATTGAGATTTTCCATTTGAAATTGAGAAAATTAATTAATTACATAGCAGATATTGACTTTTTCCTTTTGAAATTTGAAACAAATATTGGGAAAAATCTCAATTTCATATGAAATTTTCTCAATTTCAATTTTATAATCCCAATATCATTTGAATTTTTCTCAATTTCAAATGAAAAATCTCAATTTGATTTGAAATTTTCTCAATTTCAAATGGAAAATCTCAATTTCAATTGGAATATTCTCAATTTCAAATGAAAAATCTCAATTTAATTTGGAATTTTCTCAATTTCCTATGGAAAATCTCATTTTCATTTGGAATTTTCTCAATTTCAGTTGGAAATGGTGTAGAAATAAAAAACACGAAGTGTTCCAGAAAGGTATCAAACGGTTGTCTATAGGACAACTTTCCGTTTATGCATTTTATTGGTTCACTTAAAGATAAATTTTTGGCTATGCTTTCGAGAGGTAAAAATGTACAAAAAAGCGAGCATTTGTAAGCCTTTCAAATACCTTTTGATAACTTTTCTGACAACATTCAGATATCGTCAATTTTTGAAAGTTATCTTTTGGACATCGTTTGTTCGGTTGGGTATGTGGCTGGAATTTATTAAAAATATTTTTTTTTAATTTCCAAAAGATAAATAAAAAGTCTGCCAGCTTTTTGATTTAAAACTTTATTGTGTTATATGGCTCCCAATGTTTGTGTTTATATTTATTTCACATCCACATCCTCAAGTGTATGAGCATCTCCATCTCACTATTAAGCTTGCTTCATAATTTATAAAAATACATATTTCTGTTTAAATCGAGTTTAACAAGTTCATAATAATATTATCAACATTTACTTTTTTGTTTGGGATGAAATTATATTTACGATGTTGCATTATATGTATACCTTATGCTAAACATTGGGCTGAGTAAAAATATAAATTGCTTTTGCTACAAAGCCTACTACTGTATGGTTGACTAGATAAACACATGATTTAACAAATTAAATGTGTAATATAAAATAACATACAATGCAAATATATTTTTCAATGTAGCTTTAGTAGAAGAATTAGCTTAATAATTAATACGCCTCTTGTATGCGACACACTAAACATTTCATATATTTTGTATTTTCTGCACTTTATCGAAAAATCTCATTTTTAATGTGGTTTAAAAAAAAGCTACTCGTTTATACTTATTTTAATATTGAATTGAAATTTATTATTGACTGTTTTGTGTTTTATTTATCACACAATCGTGTCAATGATATTGGTAATAAAATATGATAAAAGAAAATATGAGACGTTGGTAAAAAAAAATTAACTTTGTAAAAATTTTTTGTTAAACCCGGACTCGTATACTAGAACTGTTGTTATAAGTCCACGAAGTTCAGAATCTCGTATCATAAATCTCTCATTTATACAATTTGCTATAAAAATAATTGACAAAAAGTGTATATTTGCGGTTGAAACAATAGCCAATATTTAAAACCTTTATATATTCGAAATTATAGCACACTGATTTGGGAATATGGTATAAAAAAATAAATTTGATTGATATTTAACATTTTAAATACACGTTTTTCGGGTTTTTCTCAAAAGTGGGATTAGACATTTTTGATTCCCAACGCCTCATATAATTTTGATTGGTCGCACATCAGTGACTCCATGATATTTAGGGCATAAAAGATAATAGCAAATAACTGTGTAAATCACACAGGCATTCTTAGCTAATTTAGAATTTAAGGATTTTAATTAATTAGTAAATATAGAGTTCATCTTAAGCATAACTGAACGCATGAAATCTTTTATACATCTTTTGAAAGCATAGTTGTAATACTAAAATTAAATGAAACATTATCCGTAAAGTAAATGTTTCCTTTACCAATAGAAGTACGTTTTGTTAACTGCAGAGTGTGTGTGTGTCTGTCCTAACTATATTGCCAAGTTCTACAACTAAGTTTAAACTATGCACAAACGTTGTCTCTCATGTATGCCAACAATTCCTGTAATGCGCATCTGCTGTCCGCGTCTGTGTCTTTAATCCTCCTTGATAGAATGTTCTTTCGGTGCGGCGGCGGTTGTATTGCTGTTGACAGCGCTTGAAGTGGGCACGCGCTGCTTAGTGGAGCGCCGCAAGTATTTATACGGCTGATAGAAAGCAAGCCATAGCGCAACGTACACAAAACCAAAGTAATGCACCGCCGATAAGACGCGCAACCAGCGCGAGTAGTTGAGAAATATAAACGGTGCCAGGCACCAACCGATAAAGATTATATTGTACGATTTCAAGACAACAAACTCCAGGCATTTGTACAGCAGCGAGGCCTTCAAAGTTTTGCCCCATCTAGACATGATTTCCTTCTCGTAGACTGTCTCAATCTGGCGTCCAAAATAAAGGCTTTAGTTGCTAACGCAGAAATGTATTAAAATTCATTTACTAACCTGTTTTTCTATCGTCACAACCATGTACTCGATGAGGAAGGACATGTAGTAGCCGCTGTGGAAGCCATGCCAAACCGCAAGAAAACCCAACGCAGCGCCGTAGCTGATGCTACGATTGTTGAGGAAGCGCAGCCGCTTATACACGTATGATGCGACCCACTGATTTGTGTTCACATTGAACGATTGCACGTAGTGGCCCATGGTGTTGCCGCTCTCGAGCAGAATCAACTTGACGTTGGAGCAGCCACTCCAGTCGTCCGAGCCGTCAGCAGTTTTTCCCACATACGAGATGCCTTTGACACAAACAACAACAAAATGAAAATAGTTTAAGGTTAATTTTGAACAATACTCACCTATACTCATGAGTGCGCCCTCTGTGATAAGCCAGCACGAGATGTACTTGTACAGCGACAATTTGCCCCACAGTCCCAGGTATACGATGCGCATGACAGACGGCTGATTCTGATAGGCATCGGTAAGGAAGTAGTCGTCGGGCAGATACATGGAGCCTACTTGACGCACGGACAAATATAAAATGCCGATGGCTAGGCGCTGCATTCCTGCCTTTATCGCACCAGTGTAGGGCGCAAATTCGCCATTGATGAAGCGTTGATAGCGCCGAAAGGGAAACTGCGGCCCGACCAGAAATGAGCTGGGAAAGTAGGCAAAGGCTGTGAGCTCCAGCAGTGTGGGCAGCTTCATTAGCGCTGTGTCCAGCTGATCTTTGGAGAGCTTCTCGCGCGACTTGAGGCCATCAGCAACGTCGAAACCAAAGCCGATCAGACGCAGCACGAGCACGCAGTGAGGCATCGTCCAGAGTATGTCGTAATCATTGCTGGCGGTAAAGTAGTACCCAATGAGCAGATACGCCATGTGAAACACGAAATTCGCCAGCAGCAGATGCTTGGGCGCTTTGTGCAACAGTCGCATCAGCAGATATGTGATCCAGATGGCGATGAGACTGTGGTATGTGTCGAATCCATAGTTGAACATGCAGAGAAAGAAGCCGCACAAGGCGCAGAAGATATGCTGCAATGGCTTCGATTGTTGCGGCTCGATGACGCAACGGTATGCGGCAGCAATCGGATAACCTGTGACATTTATTAAAGTGTGTTGCTAAAGTCAGTGCTATTAAAGCGCTTAATTTTATTTCTTTTCACACCTGCGAATATTGTGAGCAGCAAACGCATGGCCGCATCTGGCACGCCCGCCCGTTCCGATAAGGCAGCAATTATAGACATTATGACAGTCAATTTGTAATGCTGAAAATAGATGATTTTTTTTTTGCAAATTTAGAAATTTAAAATAGTAGAGAATTTTCAATTTAAATAGTTTCCAGAACAAGATTAATAATGTAGTTGAATGATCGATCTATGACGTGAAAGAAACAAAAAAATAAAAATAAAAAATTATCAACGCGATTATGAACTTTGATCTCACGACTTGACAAGATGAGAAATATTGTACAGATTAAGTGCACACTGGCGCACATTTAATCAATGAGTTATTGTAAAATCAACCTATTCTCTTTAAACCGCATTTAGACATTGACTTGTTGTCTTTAGCTACAAATACTTTGAACACTTACTTAGCTTTGCAATGGTGCGATCACTTGAACTCTTCTACTGCTACTGTTTTATTTGCTTGGGCGAGATCAATCGCTAATTAAAACTCTTATCAACTGTTTACAATTATAGAACATTGTTATATACTCAAATAGCAATAGTTTAAAAGATATCAGGAATGGAAACCACTATATATCTTTTAAAAATGCGTTCAGGGTAATTCCACATAAAATAGATTAACTTATTTTCTATTTTGTTGAAATTTTGTAATTTTTTCGCTTGTTTTTTAATAAATAAAAAAAATAGATTTTATTCCAAATTTGATAATATTATCAACATTGTGACCCCCAAATGCATTTCTCTGATATACGTATCTTCGAATCCTGATCTATGCCAATCAAATTATGTAAAGAATTGAAAGTAGTATTTTAATGTGGTTTACCTTATTTATTCTCATATGGTTTATAATTATATCGATACAAAAACAAAATATTCATTGATACCAATTTATTTTTTGTTTATAACATTACCTAACCAATGTATATAATTTTAGCCTGTAATTCAACATAAAAATCGTTACCAATAATCTAAATATGATATCCAACTTAAAATAGTATTCGATAAATTTTGACATAAATATATATGAAAGAATTATCAAAAAGCCAACTATTTGTTGAAGCTATATTTATATATATTATTTTTCATTGGTAAGGCCATAAGACATTTTGTGAACTCTTCAAATTTTATTCACAAATTACGTTTGGCCATTTCTAGATCTCTATTACAGGATTGTTAAAATTTGAGTTATTGATTTTTTTTATAGTAAATTTTTCAATGTTTACATTTTCGAAATATGTCACATATGATTCAGCTTACTTTTTTTCTAAATAGCTATCGTCAATGTTTTAATGGATCTTGTTATATCTGCCAGTAAATGAAAAATAAAAAGTAGCGGTTTAAAACACCGCTACTTATTTTAAGTGTTATAACTATTACTTATTATTTTTCTCAGTACAATTATTAAAAAAAGACGAAATTAGAGTTCGTTTCTTCTTTGATTTAATTTATTTTTCATTTACTGGGAGATTTCCCCTACAGATTGCATTCAATTAATTAAAAAAGTGAGCAATAATATTCCAACAGGCATTTTTTTTATTAAAAACGTTCATAAATTAATTCAAGACAAAAATGCATTTCAAAAATAATTGTCGAGTTTTACTCAGAATATGATTTTTTAATAATATAAAACATTTTATTTTATAATTGTTCACACATGTGAAAGATAATCCAATTAATTTAAACAAACCTTATACGGCACATTATCTCAAATTGTCTACAACGACGATTTTATCATTAATTATTTAATTAATGATGCAATGATAAGTAGCGAGTTATTTTTAAATTAAAATACGCAAAAAGCACCAATAACTAAAGCTTTAATCAGCTGATGATCAGCAAATAGTCAACGTAATAATTCGCTGGTATAAATTGGTACATGGCTAACAGCAAAAAGCCAAGACCATCGTTGGCCAAACAAAAGGCCAAATCAAATGTGCCAACAACCATACAAAATGCAAAAACAAAAATGCGCTGCAGCAAAATTATCGATTTAGCAAAAAAAAAAAAAACTGCATTAGACGCAATGAAAATTTAAGAGAGTTGGCCAAGAAAGTTCATCGCGCTATGCAACCACTGACCGACTGTCACATTTGTTCCATTAAGACGCAGATAAAATACCCAATCGGTGCTATTTTCTATAAGACAACGACACAGTCTTCATCATCATTACCTTGGTCGCAGCTTCCAGACAGACCGTCCTACCTTAAGTTTGGTTTCGAGCTCCAAAAAACACCTTCCACCACTCGATGCGAATGACTAATTGCTTTGGTTGCGTCTTATTTACTTCTATTAAATTAAACGTACAATTTTACAACATTAAATTAGTTTACTGCACTTTAAAACAACTTCACATTTTAAGACGGAATGGCAGACACTAACTTCGTGATTCGTTGACGGAGCAACGGAGCGAAATATCTGAATATGTTACATGGTTGCCAACGCTACAGATTTTTTTAATGATTTTTTGATAAAATGTCATCATTATTCTTTTATCATCATTAAACACATTAATATAATTACAAGAGGTATTTTCTCAGACATTTTTTAGTTACAAAAATTGTACATAAAATTAAAACAGAAAACATTTTCTAATACAAAAACTTGGATTAATTTAAGGCATTGCAATTATACTTGGCAACACTGACAATAGAACCGTAGTTGCCAGCTTGATGGAAATTTTACCATAAGTGATATTTTTTAGTTGATAAAAAAATAATACCCATGGTGATTTTAGAGTGCGGAGTTTTGTGGTATACTTACACAGAAATAGAAAACTGTGTACATATAAAAACATGTTAATCAATGCAATTAATTTTTAAATGAAACTCAGCAGATGTAACTTTTAATTGTATTGAATTCAATATTCGTAATAATGAAAATTCGTTAAATGAAGAAAATTTAACAACTTTTGAAATTAAAGTTGTTATACATATTAAATGTTTTATTGAGAATTAATTTATCATTAATTAATTAGTAACAACTAAAAATTTATTTCGATCAACACGTTTTTAATAGATTTTTTTTTTTATTTATTTAGTAAAACCAATAAAAATGGTTTTACATTGAAATAATTTTTATTTGGACAGAGAGTATATATTTGATATAGAGTTTCCATGCAGCTGGTTTCGCTGCCACTTTTGTCAAATAAATTCAAACATTGGTTATGTGGCAATTGAAACGAAAATGTTGTCAACAGACACATTTTCAAATCAACATTCTGATGTTTTCTGCCACATTTTTGGACAGAAAAATAATTAAATTTATAAGGCGTTGGATTGCAATATATCTTGGTAAGTTTGGTTGCAAATAATCCGCGGACAGATCCAATTTTGTGCACTATTTTCCTCTGTTAACTTCAATCTGTAAAATTTCAATTCCACATAACCAAAGTTTTCGGCAGCGACGCCAGCAAACTCGGAAGGAAACTCTATATCAAATGTATACTCTCTGATTTGGATTAAATAAATAAACTTACCGGTCAAAAGTTTACCAATTTTTTCATTTTCAGAAACACCAAGTTTAACTAACATAAGATGTCAGATTCAGTAGGCATGCGACAATTCCTGCAACATTTTCAAATTTTCGGTAGAGTCAACATATAATAATAATAGTTTGGCGCTACTGTCCTATAATAACTTAGGCCGAAATCTCTTACCATTTTGAGATATGCGTGTTATATTTATACTCAAAGAGGTGGGATCTACAGTTTAATGCCGAATCCGAACGGCAGTTGAGAGCTTTTCATAGGCAATGTTTTACTCTCGTAGGTTTGCAAATTTACTACCTAGAGGTATCGCGATATAGACAAAAGTTTCTATTAAAAGATGTTGATAGCCCCAGTCCAGGCTTGATCCTGGGACCTTTCGGCTCGCAGTCCAATGCACTAACATTGAGCTACCGACTCTACATGTGGCCGTCCTGTGCGTTACCTTGAAAACGATGTTAAAAATGAAAATTATCACGAAATTAATGACTGCGGATGATGAATTTAATGACGGCCACATGAAGCGTAGGTAGCTCAATGTTAGTGCATTGGACTGCGAGCCGAAAGGCCAAACCAGCCGAACTGGTTTGGCAATTGAGCGTCTCAAATGTTATAAATTTTGCACAATTTGCATAATGACCTTAAATAGAATCTACCGAATGCAAGAAAAACAGCATCAGTAATACAAAAACATGCTAGCCGACCATAGGGCTGTTTCGGCAGCTACCAATCTTCCTCATCAGCGGTCTTGTAGGTTTAACACAATGCAAATTTTGTTTTGCACAAAGCAACGAAAAGGCAAACTGTAAAAATACGTTTCACATATGCTAAATTTAAAATGTATAGATATCTTTAGGGATAACTCAATGTCTATGATATTTCTCAGATATCTAACTTATGTTGGTTGAAATTGTGCACCTTTGTTGTATCAGCAATTTATTACATAAATACTCAAATTTGTCCACAACGTAAAACAGAAATGAACAAAACGTTTTAAAAATATTAAAACACCACATGGATAAATCATTATTTGTAATATTACCAGAAATCACTGCAGCATCTGTACGCAATAACGTGTCACGTGGAATTAAGTGTAAATATACACTGAAAAGTGCGCGCACCGAGCAAATCATTTAAACATTCTACGCCATTTAGCTTAAGCATACTCGAAGGAAGTAAATCCTGTAATAAAGAGTTAAACGTTTAATAAGTGCTAAACAATAAGCACTAAACAATTAACGCACCTTGAAAAGAGCTTCCTCAATATTGGTCTTAAAGTGTTGCAACTCTAAAGGAACTCTACGTTGATATTGTTTTTTTACCAAATCCAGAACTTTTTGTACAATATCATTGCCAACTTTTGGGTTGCAGGATACATCTAACTTAACTAGCTGTTGACAGTACTGCACAAAACATAGCATGTCTGCTTGATTGGACATACGACATTTGATCAGACCAACTTCCTGTAACATATTTAAATTTTGCGCCAGATTCTGCATTTGACCTTCGCTAAAGTCATCATCTACGAACATTAATTTCGTCATATTTTTCATTTTCAACAAGTGTGATATTAGTTTATCCTTAGACCAGAGCACATCGTTAAAGATAAACCCACTGACATCAGCACCCCGTTTATCAGCAATTACTCCGATTACATACTCGTCGTAGTCGCGTGTGTAACATGTAATCTTTTGTATTCTGGGCATTTTGAGGAGCCCGTCAATGATCTCTGCCAAATGATGATCATCTATTTTGAGTTCCTCCAGAGTGGTACATTTCGTAATGTCTGCAATGCGTTCATCCAAGACCGTATTATAACCATAGTTGAGCATGCCAAAACTACGCAATCGAAGCTTTGTAAATATATCCTTAAAATATGTGGTGTCCAGATCTTCACAACAACCTAAATCCAATTCTGTGAGGTGTGTCATTCTATCAATGTATTGTCCTGTTATGCAACTGCATAGTTTTAGTAGCTGCACCGACGGAAATACCCGTTGTATTATGAGAGTATCCTCATCGTTAGTTTCTTCGCCGCGATACATAATATATTCCAGGTCCAATTTGGTTACTTTTTGAAATCGCAAATCCTCCAACAAATGGAGATCTTCAGCCTCGAGTCTTTTGAATTTCAGCTGCTTCACATAGTCACAGATGGTAAACATGAAATCGCGAAAGTCTTCGCCTTCCAGACTATTGCTTGGTGTGAAATTGAGTTCCACTTCAAGGCACTGCAAACGCCATACTGACTGAACGATGCACTGCAGCCGTTCACAAACAGATTTAAGAGCCACTTGATCTACTAAACTCAATTGTTTGCAGATGTGTTCCAGGCAGTCATCATTTAGTAAAAGTAACATTTTGCAAAATATTAAATGAATTTTATTTGTTTACCATGAAAGATATAGATGACGTTATCTAGAACGCTGCAAGAAACGTCAAAAGTCGACCTGGTATCGATTTCAATCGTCAAAAGTCCACCTGGTATCGAAATTTCGATACCAAATGGACTTTTGACGTTTCGTGCTGCGCTGCTTTTTCGACTGTTCGACTGTCTACTGTCACACAGTGCCTTCTTGCACACAGAAAAAAAAGTGTGTAAATATAACTAAAATGTCCAATTAATTTTTAATTGAAACTCAGCCGATGTAACTTTTAGTAGCATTGAATTCAATATTCGTAATAATGAGAATATGTTAATTGGAGAAACTTTAATTAATTTTTTGTCATATTGATATTAAAGTTGTTATATATGTTATATTTTTTATTGGGAATTTTTAAATCATTAATTAATTAATTAGTAACATAAATTAAAAATTTCATTCGATAGAAATTGGTACAATTAAATATTTTATCAAATTAAATAAAATATTTGTCGAATAGAAACATATGAAAATAAAAATAATTTAATTCAATATATAACATAAACTAAATATTAAATAAGTATTTATACTTTTTGATATGCTTTGTAAAATTCTTTCACCCTAACGAATGTTTTACCGAAGTCAGTTTTCACAACTTCTACCAAGTTGTGCCACTAAATCAATTAATTGAGTCAGACATAAAATTTGATAATCGCTTTTTAATGATTCAATATGCAACAAAATGAGCATCATAAGCTGTTTGTTCAAATTCTTGACACCAAAAATAAATTGAGCTATTTAATGCTTTAATTACATAACATACACTAAATAATGCAATATCCCGTTTTAAAATAGCAACGTAGAAGAAAATAATGTTAGAAGAAACTGAACGACGCCGCCGACGGACGCACGAGACGCACAAACAAAAAACAAAATGAAATCCAGAAGAAAAAATAGTGTTGCAATTTAAGAAAATGAATAAATCAAAAGTTACAAATAAAAGTAGTGAATACTATTAAAGATTTAGTTGAAATTATATTAAATTAATTCCTATTAAACTTTAATTAAAAAATGTGTAAATACAATTAATTAATTAGTAAATACATTCATATTTTTAATTGGAATACGATTTTTTTTGCTATTAATATCAATTGTTATATAAACGTACAATATTTTTTTCTGTGTACTTTGAATTAGCCACAAGTCGGTCGGTCTCTTATGAGTCAACAAAATGAGGTATGTAAAACCATAACTAAAACTTCAATAAAAATTTCTAAACAATAAATATGTCAAACCAAATGAAGTACTTAATGGTACGACTATTGATCTTATGTTTCACGTATTAATATATTTTTTTTTAAATCAAAAGTTTTCTAATTAATTTGATAGTATTCGAAAAATTCAGTACGATAAATTTAAATATTTCAATATTATTATTTTAATAGAATAAATTTTATTATTTTAATGATTTTCTCCTATAATACTAAATGTGGCATAAAAAACAAACACGAAAATAAACATTTTCGATTTGAATTTCAGTCTGCATGTTTGCTCATAATGGACGCATGCATTTATGTGATAATCCACATTATTAAACGCGTCATTGGTAAGAATTCAATGTATTTAATGTAAATTCATTATATTTAACCATTTTTTATTTATTACGGGAAATAAATAATACTTCGAATTTCTATTATGGCAGCGGAATCAAAATTAAATGAAGACTCAAGTATTACAATCAATTATTGAAAACTGAATGAACATTAATGTTGTATAAACTTTTGCAACGAATAGTGTATTTTTATATGTGTGATTATTTAAAAGTGATTTTCAATTTCGACATATAAATAAAATAAATTATACAATAAATTAACTAAAATCCATTTTGTTTTAATAAATTATTGGGATAATGTAATTCGACTATACCATAAAATTAATAATACTATCATTAAATATTTATAGGTCTTGCCTATTGTAATTAAAAAAAAGGACATTATAAAATTAATGTTACAACAACATATTGTATTAACAGTACTTATATTACTGAATTAATGGAATGCATCCTATTGGCAAATTTTAATAGTATAAATTGATATTCGATGCGGTATCGATCCAAAATCGTTTTTTTCTCGTTTCGAGGAAACTTCATTATCTCGATACGATATCTGCGTACATCTTAGACCGAATTGTATTATAATATAGATACAAAATCGTAATCGAGATCGAAAATAATTCCTCGACATCTTGAAACAGCCTCGAAGCGATATCGTATCGAATGGCAGACTGGGTTAAAATACCATACACTCAGAAAAAAATCATGGTAAATTGATAGTATTTCAATAGAAAAACAATAATTTATACCATTAAAATTGGTCAATAGGATGCGTCCCATTAGTTCAGTAATATTGAAACTGTTAATACAATGTGTGGTTTTACCATAAATTTTATAATGTGGTATTTTAATTACAATAAGAAAGACCTATACAAATTTAATGATACGTATTATTAATTTTATGGTAAAGTCGAATTACATTTTCCTAATAATTTATTAAAACAAAAATGTATTTTAGTTAAATTATTGTATAATTTATTTTATTTAAATGTCGAAATTGATATTCACTTTTACAACACACACATAAAAAGACACTTCTTGCTGCAAAAGATTATAAAACATTTAATGTTTGCTTTTCAATGTCTGGTTTCCAATAATTGATTGTAGTACTTGAGTCTGCAGTTATTTTTGAGTCCGTTTCCATAACAGAAGTTCGATGTATTATTTATTTTCTGTAATAAATATAAATATAAATAAATATATAAATATAATTTATTTACATTAAATACATTGAGTCCTTACCAATGTCGCGTTTAATAATGTGGATTATTACAAAAAAATACATGCGACCATTTGGAGTAAAGACGCAGAATGACGTACAAAACGAACATGTTTGTATTCGTTTTTGTTTTTTTACACCACGTTTATTATTATAGGAGGAAACCATTAAAACAACAGTATTTATTCTATTTAAAATAATAATATTGAAATATTTAAATTTATGGTAGTGTATTTTTCAAATACTATTGAATTAATTAGAAAACTTTTGATTGAAAAAGAAAAAACTATTAATACATGAACCATAAGATCAATGGTCGTACCATAAAGTACTTAATGGTACATTTTCTTCTGAGTGTACGTAATCATTTGTTGTTTTGTAATCGGTAACAGTTTAAACGTAATTAAGCGAAACATAAAATAAATCTAACAGTTGTATTATAATAATTTCTTTGAATTTAGGTTTCAATTAAGTTATTAAAAAAAACCGCAACAAAGTGTTTAAAAGTACGTACGTATACTATCTACGATTTTAAGAATGTATAAAAGGGTAGTGGTTGAAATGTTGATAACTTTTTAGTGTTGAAATTACTGTTCAAAATGAAAAACAAAATTATGGATTTATACGAGTTCGTGAGATTACCCTTTTTTATGTACAAAGTAGCTGGTTTACATCTCTTCAATTGGAATGACAATGAGAGCATTAATATTTTCGGAAAATGTGCAACTTTTATAACTATTTCAAATGTATCGTTCAACATGTTTACAATGATTCTATATATATTCTTCGGAGATCTTAGCGATGCGAAAGATTTAACATTATTCGTTGCATTAACGGCATTCGTGATAAATACTTTTACGAAAACGGGTTCTGTATGGATGGGACGTAGGATTATCGAAGAGGTATTCCTGCAAATAAGGTCCACATATCCAGAAACGAAAGAAAAACAAAAACAACATCGGGTTGCTGATTACTTTCAAAAGTATATATTACACGCAAGGGCTTTATTTTCATTGTCTGCAACCACCGGAGTGCTGCTGAGCATTATTCCCATTATGCAATCTATTTTAGAGTACTACTCATCACCAGAGGAAGAACGTGTCTATATCTATAGATTTCCATACCTTATGTATTATCCGTTCAATGAAAACCATTTGCTTATATTTCCATTCATGTACATCATTCAATGCCTAGCAGGTGCCTGCTTCGCGGCACTGTTCGTAAGCACCGATTTGCTTTTGATTTCGACTGCAAACCTTATAAATATGCAATATGAACATTTGTCTTTTGAGATAGGCGAGCTCCGACCAATTGGAACTGACGATGATATTAAACGGTTCGCCGATTTAATTCGAAAACATAACAGTATATATTCGTAAGTATTCTAATATGATAATGGTTTTTTTATTTATGTAAAGTTAAACTACAAAAATATACGCTATTGGATGAGAAAATCAATGTTGATAATTTCAAAAAATTCGGATAATTGAGTCCCTAAATTAGTTGTACGAGGTCAAAAATCAAAAATTTTGTCTGTCACAAAATGTTATATTTTGCGACATGTTAAAGTAAACCGTCTGTTTCATCCAGAGCATTGAAAAAAGAGTTGAATCTTGACATGTAGAAATCTACAAATCGTAAAATGTTGAATAACGAAAATCTGAGGGCAAAAAGTACAAGAAACGAACTTAAATTTTAAATAGATTGAATTTTGCAGAACACCATCTATTGTGGCCAGATAATAAATGGCATAATATTGTTTGGTCCGATGAGTCAAAAGTTAACTCTGATCGTATAATACCACTTGTATGACGGTCAGTGAATACACCCAGAAAAAAAATCCCTCAAATCCCATTAAAATTGGTCATTAGGACAATTATTGATTTAATAGTATACCAAAAATAAATCTTTTCATATAAACTCAATGGCAATGTCATGGTATTTTCTAGTATTTAATCCGATTCAAATAATAATTTATCCTATTGACTATTTTTATACCCTACACTAAGAGTGAAAGGGTATATTCAGTACGGTACGTCGTTTGTAACACCCAAAAGGAAACATCTCCGGTATGGAAAAGTATATATAGTCTTGATCAGCATGATCTCCTGAGTCGATTTAGCGATGTCCGTCTGTCTGTCTGTCCCTCTGTCTGTCTGTTGAAATCACGATTACAGAAAAAGTAGAAGAGCTAGAGTAATGAAACTTTAGATTTAGATTACTTATATATCTAAACAAGAAAATTGGCATGATCGGTCTGTTGTGACCTGAGAACCGACTACTTATGTTCAAATACCTCATATAAAATGTATATCTACAGATCAATTTTACTGTATACGTGCTTAGGTAAACTTTTTTTGGTTATATATATATTGACTCATGCTCAAATACATGAAAATAATGGTTACCGGCGAAACGACTTGTGGTTCCAAAAAAAAAAAAAAATCGAAATTCGGTACACCTACCTATTTGTAAATATGGGTATCAAATGAATGGAAATTTTTCTGCGATTGAAAGTTTGTAGTTATTTTCAGGATTCGTATACCATGCTGATCTTTACACCACTTTTAATGGTAACCACACATATGTGTAGGGTATTAATAGTCGGCTTAGACCCACTATAATTTTGATAATCTTAACTATCATAATAACACCTACTTTAAAAATTGCCATGTGATCTAACCTTCCCAACTGGTTATTATTAAAATATTTATATAGTAAAATTTTCTGGGTGTACGATTTGTAGATTTCTCCATGTCAAGATTCAACTAGGGACTCAATTAATCGAATTTTCTGAAATTGTCTTAGAGTATACAACAGTTTCTGCAATTTTCCTGTAAGACTTGCCTTTACTTTGTAGTTTTTTTTTATTAGATATATGTTTTCGGCTCTACACTGCTATAATCGCCACAATTCCAACATTTAAATTTTTTAATTAAAAAAAATATAATTTCTTTTCTAACTTAAGAACATACTAAACTAATAGTTGCAGGATAAAAATATTTCATAAAAATATTTCATTGGATCAGAAATTTCGGAATAGTAAAAATTTCACTTCCTAGTACAATTTTAAATTTAGTACAATGTTATGTTTTCAGTGTCCGGTTGTTAAAATTTAAAAATAGTTTGCATAACTTATTTTTTTACACTAATAAACAATCCTAGGGTGTGACAAATAGGGGTAAAAAAAATATAATACATACTAATTGGAACTTAGAACCACGTTCACACATCAACAATAGGGCAATCAGGTGAAAGACATGACAAACACAAATAAGAGACGAATATGAAAGTCAATGTCATTCGCACGATATGCGGAAAAACGACTCAACGAACCGAATAGGCAAGCACGCGTCCATCGAACGAATGTAAAATATTAACGTAAAATATTAATGTAAAATATTAATGTAAAATATTAATGTAAAATATTAATGTAAAATATTAATCCTATTAATATAATAAATCTGTTTGTTCGTTTGTACGTTTGTACGTTTGTACGTTTGTACGTTTGTCCGTTTGTACGTTTGTTCCGCTTCTCCGTCTAAACGGCTGATCCGATTTCCTTGAAATTTTTACCACAGATGCGGTATGGTCTGGAAGGAATGATAGGCTATATATGGGCGGGATTGGACAAAGAGGCGTGGCACCTCCCATACAACATAAACTTTCAATACGATATAACTCGGCACTTTCACCAGCTACGAACATGAAACAAAAAACTCAAATACACAAAAAAATTTAAAAACAAAAAAACAAAAGCACAAAACAAAACGAAAGCAAAAATACAAAAACAAAAGCAATCACGTTTGTTCCGCTTCTCCGTCTAAACGGCTGATCCGATTGTCTTGAAATTTTTACCACAGATGCGGTATGGTCTGGAAGGAATGATAGGCTATATATGGGCGGGATTGGGCAAAGAGGCGTGGCACCTCCCATGCAACCTAAACACGATATAACTCGGCACTTTCACCAGCAACGAACATGAAACAAAAAACTCAAATACAAAAAAAAAATAAAAACAAAAAAGCAAAAGCACAACACAAAACAAAAGCAAAAATTCAAAAACAAAAACAAAACCAATCACATAAAACCACAATCCAAACTAAATGAAAAACAAAAAAAGGAAAGAAAAAGAAAAACAAACTCACCACACTAAAACTAACCAAACTAAAACTCACCACACTAAAATTCACCCTTAAATTAACCACACTAAAACCCACCACACTATAATTCACCACACTAAAACTCACCACACTAAAATTCACCACACTAAAACTCACCACACTAAAACTCACCACACTAAAACTCACCACACTAAAACTCACCACACTAAAACTCACCACACTAAAACTCACCACACTAAAACTCACCACACAAAAACTCACCACACTAAAACTCACCACACTAAAACTCACCACACTAAAACTCACCACACTAAAACCCACCACACTAAAATTTCACCACACTAAAATTTCACCACACTAAAACTCACCACACAAAAATTCACCACACTAAAACTCACCACACTAAAATTTCTCCACATTAAAACTCATCACACTAAAACTCACCACACTAAAACTCACTATACCCAAAAGTCGCCACACTCAAACTCACCGCACTAAAATTCACAACACTAAAACTCACCACATTTAAACTCACCATACCAAAACTCACCACACTAAAACTTACCACACTAAAACTCACCACACTTAAACTCACCACACTAAAACTCACCACACAAAAATTCAACACACTAAAATTGAACACACTAAAACTCACCACACTAAAATTTCACCACACTAAAACTCACCACACTAAAACTCACTACACTAAAATTTCACCACATTAAAATTCACCACTTTTAAACTCACCACATTAAAACTCACTACACTCAAATTTCGATACACTAAAACTTACCACACTTAAACTCACCACCCTAAAATTCACTACACTAAAACTCACCACAATAAAATTCATCACATTAAAATTCATCACACTAAAACTCACCACAATAAAATTCACCACACTAAAACCCACCACACTATAATTGACCACACTAAAACTCACCACACTTAAAAACACCACACTTAAACTCACCACACTCAAATTCACCACACTAAAACTCACCACACTAAAACTCACCACACCAAAACTAACCACAATTAAACTCACCACTCCAAAATTCACCACATCTAAACTCACTACACCGAAACTTACTACATTAAAACCCACCACTCTAAAACTTCTACTGGGAAAAACTCTACGGGGAAGAATTCTACGGGAAAGAATTCTACCGGGAACAATTCTACCGGGATGAATTCTACGTTGAGAATTCTACGGGAAAGCGTTCTATGTGGATTTTACGGGAAGATTTCTACTGAGAATAATTATGCGGAGAAGCGCAGTCTGAGAAAAAAATTGTCTTTGAGAAAAGTTGTTTTGGCGGAGAATTATTTGGTTACCACATTTATAAAACGAATAAAAAAATTTCAACAGCTAAGCACGGGCCCCTCATATCAATAATAAAAAAATGTTTTTTATATTAATAAAATCGTTCCATATCTTTGAATTCAGAAAATCTTGGCACGAGTCGTGCACGGGTCCAGCTAGTGTAAAATATTAATATAAAATATTAATGTAAAATATAGTACCAGTAGAAGTGTATAATGGCTGCAGTTTTGTAGTTTCTGTAAAACTGTGAAGAATCTGTAAAACTGTAGTTTCTTTAAAACTGCGTAGTTTGTGAATTCGGTTGGTGTGTATGCTATATATATATATATATTTATATATATGTATATATATATATATATATATATATATATATATATATACATATACATATACATATACATATACATATACATATACATATACATATACATATACATATACATATACATATACATATACATATACATATACATATACATATACATATACATATACATATACATATACATATACATATACATATACATATACATATACATATACATATACATATACATATACATATACACCAACCCATAACATATACACCTACCGCAATTGCTGTTTAACTGCAAATAACAAATGTTTTCATTAAATTACTGAATTCCATTGCTGGACTGATTAATGACATGCAATTAATAGCGGTTGCTATATTTACGTCGATTATTTTTTCTGCGTACGAATATAATTATGTTGTTACTTCATAGCATTTTATTAAAAAATTCGCCGCTCAAATTTTTTTAATACACTGAGAATAATTACTACATTTTTAATAAAAATCGAAATTATCCATACAACAAATATTACGCAAAATGTTATTCATTAAATATGTTTTTTTTTATTTCTTGATTTCTCTTAATTTTCGAATGACTTTTATTATGAGAAAAATTTTTTGTTATTACCAAGTGGTGCTATATTTATTAATTAAGTTCCAGTTTTTCAGTGAGAGTTTAAACTTACACTAAGAAAACGAAAGATGGTTGAAAAGTATTAGAGCCTAAAACATCATTGCAGTTGCAAATTATTCAAGTCAAATATTTGACACTTTTCGTGATATTTAGACAATATTAATAGTTTTGCTACAAAAGCATTAATATCTTTGGAATATGTGAATATTTGCAGCAATGCTACCTATTTATTAGGACCACAAATATGACATTTTTCGTTATGTTTATAAGAAATATCTAACAAATAATACAAAATAAGTGATGTTCACAAATTATTTAAACTTTTGCTGCAAATTTATTTGTATTTCGTACATAATGGAATTGCTAAAGCGAGTAGTATTTTAGTTGCAGCAACACTTTCATAAACATTCAGTTTTCTAAGTGTAGCTTTAATAAATATTTCAAAAGTCTATAGTTTTAAATAAAAATGTCCGAATTTCTTTAAACTTTACAGACAGATAGATAGACAATTAGTACTCAGTTAACATGAAATTTAAAATATATGTGAAATATTGACTATAATGTCACTGAAAAATGGATCATATTAAACAAATTAATTTTATTAAGCTTGTTTTAAAATAGTACTGAAAATGGGAAATTTATGCAGATAAAAATATTTTGAATAGGACCAAATTATTTCGACAAACAAATGTTTTATATTATTTTTGATTTTTTTTTCTTTTTAATGTTGATCAATTTTTTTAATACATTTTTGCCATTGATGTTTTTAGCTCAGAAATTTTCATTTCCAATAATAGCAGTCTCAATATCGCAATATTTTTTCAACTATTAAGGGGCATGTCAATTTGTATCTAGATCTAGAAATCGTATTTAATAGATTGTGTTTATTAGAAGCCAAATTACGATGTCTCACATGATTGGAATATAGAATATGTTTTCGATCGAATCCGATTTTACCTGCAAAATTCTAAACAAACGATTTTGAATTTATTATTTTTCAAACGAATTGAAAGCGTTGAAGTCAAAGCATGCTTATTGTACTAAGATATCGAATCTAAAAGTAAAAACGTTTATTTTGAAATTTGCATATGAAATTCGATCAAAAGTTGGAATATGCCCTTATTCCAATCCTTAAAAATGTAAAATATGTAACAGATCCTAATTTGAAATTCCCCGCCAAAAGTGGACCATTCCCCGATTACCCACTAAGTCTAAAATTCCCCACAAATTGGGGAATTCCCCTTGAGTTGACAACACTGATCAGTATCTAGTATTCATATTAGAGATGGGCACGTGAGTGAGTTTCGACTCACACTCACTCACGCTCACGAAAGAATTTTTCTAATCACGCACACACACTCACGACCTTTTTTTCTCTACTCACACTCACTCACAATCACGTGAGCAAAATTAGGATTCAATCACAATCACGCGTGATCACGCGTGATTCACGTGAATCACGCTCACATGCCCATCTCTAATTCATATTAGTAACCATGTTTCTAGATCGACAACTAGTTAAAATGAATGTAGAGAAAACTAGTAAAAACGTAGAGGAACGTATCAAAAATTGTCAAAAACAAAATAAATTTTGATATACAAATTATATTTCACTTATTTATTTTGTAGCAAACATCTTTCTTTTTAATTCTGCCTTTTGTTTAATTTCTTTCCGCCATGGACTTATATAATTTAACAAATAACCTATGTAAAAGGCCCATATAACCGTGTCTTGTTGGCTGATAAAAATATGGAAATACATATTTTTGGTACTTACAAATATTTACTTTTTTTTATATATTTATCAGTTAGCGTAACATCCTATTGTGTAAAAAAACTATTAATTATATATAGTATAATTAATTTAATTTAAATGACAACAACTTCTCAATTAATATAGATTTTATCATTATTTTACACCATATTTGAGATTTATAGTCAAAAAAGTTGTTAGTTACAACAATTTTATGAACAAACTACATTTTTTTCATCTTAATTAAAGAATTAACTATGAGAAAATCCACTTACATTGTTTTTACTATAAACATTTTTTGAATTTTGACTTGCTAGAATTGCTTTCTGGACCAATGTGCAAAACTTAAAAAAAAAAAAACAGTTGGGAAGGTTAGTTCACATGGCAAATTTTAAAGTAGGTGTTATTATGATAGTTAGGATTATCAAAATTATAGTCGGTCTAAGCCGACTATAAATACCCTACACATATGTGTGGTTACCAGTCAATGTAGTACAAGGGTATACGAATCCTGAAAATAACTACAAACTTTCAATCGCTGAAGAATTTCCATTCATTTGATACCCATGTTTAAAAATGGGTAGGTGTACCGAATTTCGATTTTTTTTTGTAACCACAAGTCGTTTCGCCGGAAAACATTATTTTCATGTATTTGAGCATGAGTCAATATATATTTGACCAAAAAAAGTTTACCTAAGCACGTATACAATAATATTGATCTGTAGATATTCATTTTATATGAGGTATTTGAACATAAGTGGTCGGTTCTCAGGTCACAATAGACCGCCAATTTTCTTGTTCAGTCAGCTTAGATATATAAGTAATTTAAATCAAAAGTTTCATAGTTCTATTTTTCTGTAATCGTGATTTCAACAGACAGACAGAGGGACAGACAGACAGACGGACATTAAATCGACTCAGGAGGTCATGCTGATCAAGAATATATATACTTTTCCATACCGGAGATGCTTCCTTCTGGGTGTTACAAACGGCGTACCAAACTGAATATACCCTTTCACTCTTAGTGTAGGGTATAAAAACAGTAACATTGAAACGAATGATCATTACTATAATTCCTAGAATCTTTTTCAGAAGAAATTTGATTTCTATTAAATAAAATTTTCTTATTAAAATTAACTTATCGTACAATATTGAATTGGACTTATTTTCAGTACACAGAATAAAATATTGTACGTATATATAACAATTGATATTAATAGCAAACAAAATCGTATTCCAATTAAAAATATGAATGTATTTACTAATTAATTAATTGTATTTACACATTTTTAATTAAAATATTAAATATAATTTCAATACAATATAATTTCAATACAACTAAATCTTTAATAGTATTCACTACTTTTATTTGTTACTTTTGATTTATTCATTTTCTTTAATTGCAACACTGTTTTTTCTTCTGAATTTCATTTTGTTTTTTTGTTTGTGCGTCTCGTGCGTCGGCGGCGTTGTTCAGTTTATTCTAACATTATTTTCTTCTACGTTGCTATTTTAAAACAGGATATTGCATTATTTAGTGTATGTTATGTTATTAAAGCATTATATGGCTCAATTTATATTTGCTGTCAAGAATTTGAACAAACAGCTTATGATGCTCATTTTGTTGCATATTGAATCATTAAAAAGCGAATATCAAATTTTATGTTTGACTCAATTAATTGTGATAACTGACTTCGGTAAAACATTCGTTAGGTTTAAAGAATTTTACAAAGTATATCAAAAAGTATAAATACTTATTTAATATTTGTTTTATGTTATATATTGAATTAAATTATTTTTATTTTCATATGTTTCTATTCGACAAATACTTTATTGAATTTGATAAAATATTTAATTGATCCAATTTCTATCGAATGAAATTTTTAATTGATGTTACTAATTAATTAATGATTTAAAAATTCCCAATAAAAAAATTAATATATATATAACAACTTTAATATCAATATGACAAAAAAATTAATTAAAGTTTTTCCAATTAACATATTCTCATTATTACGAATATGGGATTCAATGCTACTAAAAGTTACATCGGCTGAGTTTCAAAAAATAAATTGGATTGATTAACATTTTAGTTATATTTACATACTTCTGTGTGTAGAAAAGGAAGAATAGTTTCCTAATCCTTTCCAAACCGTGAACTGAATTCAGCTATCGTCCAATATTGCTTTGGACATAGTTTTTCAGTAAGCATTCCCAGTTTTTAAAATCGCTGTACCCACACATCATAATTCATGATTTATTATTTACGATACCTGAGGACTACAAAACAATATTTGAGGGAAGAATACATTCTCAATTGAAAAAATTGATGTCGTGGCAAATGTTTTCATATAAAATATTTTAAAATCTAAAACTAATTAAAAAAAAAAAAAAAAAATATTTTTTTCAGAAACAGCGACAAAATCAATCAGATATTTAGTTTATCAATTTTACTAAATTATATTGCCACTGGTTTTTGTATTTGTTTGATGGCATTCCAAATAGTCGCAGGATACGAGATATTGGTACTGCTTAAGTTTGTATTTTTCCTGATCGCAGCAACTGGTCATCTATATAGCATTTGCTCCGTTAGCAGTGACATGATTATTGTGGTATGTTTTAAAAATACTTATTGAGACATTTAACAAAATTTAGTTATTCTTTTCATCTAGAGCACCAATGTTTGCGATGCTTTCTTTCATCACCCATGGTACATGGCAAACATCAAGTATAAGAAGATGTTGGTTTTGCCGATAGCACGTAGTCAGAAACCAGCTTATTTAACAGCATTTAAATTCTTTATTGTATCGATGGAAAGTTTTAAATCGGTTGGTGTTTTCTTTTTTATTTGTAATTAAAAAATATTGTATTAATTCCCTATTTTGCAGTTACTTTCAATTGCCTATCAAGTATTTACTCTATTAAGTTCTACATTGGAAGAGTAGATTTTATTTCAAGACAAAACAATCCTTTAAATTGGTTATAGTCTATGAATATGGCATAATTTTATATTTGATTTTATTGTAGCGTTTTAAAAATATAAATAAAAATCGTTTAATGTATGCGTACATCAAAAAAGTGTACAACCAAAATATTCTCAGACATGGTTTCTAGTTTTTCTTTGTTTTTCCGCATTAATGCCCGTAATTTCAACTACTAAATGTACATATATCGGTGCATTCCTAAAATAACAATTAGTAATTTATACAGCTACACTCAAAATTAATAGCAAACTCGGATTTCTAAATTAAAGCAAACTTTAACTAGTAATTACAGCATCCTCTTATTCGACACAGCGAAGAGTTTGTTAGAAAACTAGTGTGTACAATCAAAATAAAAAGTCTGTAACAGTTGCAAAAAAAGGTTGCTAAAATAGCAAAAATGTTTGCGCCGGATTTCGCTGAAACAGCAAATGACTGTTTGCTGTTTACGCAAACTTTTTTTATGCTATTAGAGGAGACAATGTTTTTCTGTATTTTAATATTTTTTTATACCCTACACTAAGAGTGAAAGGGTATATTCAGTTTGGTACGCCGTTTGTAACACCCAGAAGAAAGCATCTCCGGTATGGAAAAGTATATATATTCTTGATCAGCATGACCTCCTGAGTCGATTTAGCGATGTCCGTCTGTCCGTCTGTCCGTCTGTCTGTCTGTCTGTCCGTCTGTCTGTCCGTCTGTCTGTTGAAATCCCTAAGACTTTTAAAATTGAAGAGCTAGATAAATGAAACTTATAACTTAGATTACTAATATACCTACGCTGTATGTGCGAAAAAATTGGCGAGATCGGTCCATGGTGACCTATGATCCGACCACTTATGTTCAAATACCACATATAAAATGTACATATAAAGATCAATTTTTATGTATACGTGCTTAGGTAAACTTTGTTGGTCAAATATATATTGACATCATGCTCAAATACATGATAATAATGTTTTCCGGCGAAAAGACTTGTGGTTCACAAAAAAAAAATCGAAATTCGGTACACCTACCCATTTGTAAATATGGGTATCAAATGAATGGAAATTCTTCAGCGATTGAATGTTTGTAGTTATTTTCAGGATTCGTATACCCTGGTGACCTATATATCACTTTGAATGGTAACCACACATATGTGTAGGGTATTTATAGTCGGCTTAGACCGACTATAATTTTGATAATCCTAACTATCATAATTACACCTACTTTAAAATTTCCCATGTGATCTAACCTTCCCAACTGGTTTTAATTTCTTACTTTACCCTACACCTATGAGGTACAGGGTTTATTAACTTTGTGCATATATTGTAACGCCCCTTAGGAGGAGTGTAATAATATTCTGAGTGTAAAAATGTTCAGCATAATAACGAACTTTAAAGGTACGTGTGTATACAATTAAATTTCCCACATTAATATTCACATAATATTCACACCAAAGTGTAGGGTATTCCATAGTCGGGCCCGACCGACTATAAAAAAGTCCGTCCCATGTGACCGAACTTACACCCATGTGAACGTGACCTAACTTTCCCAACTCGTGTAATATATTATTGTTATTTTACTTTTATACATACCACTTTTATTTAATTTTACCTTCTCCTTTATTTTTTTCTATTTTACTTTTATTTCACTATTTCATTCTTGCATGCGTGATTATTATTACGTAGATGACATATCTGTTTTAAATAAAAAATGCTGTCAAATAAAAGTCTACGAATTATAGACGTATTAGCTGCAGCGTGTAGTGACTATGGCGCAATCTAGTGCATACTAGCTACACTAGCAATATGCACACCAGTGACACTAGCACAATCTTGAGCACTAACAGAACTAAGATTCCTAGCAAACAGTTCGCAGTGTGCTAACTTTTTATTTTGAGTGTACAAGAACGGGTTCTGTCCTTGCTAAGCATAACGCTAGTATAGCGAACACGCACTAGATGGCGCCATAGTCACAAGAAATTTTCGCGCGCTTCAGATAATGAGATAAAAAGTAAAATAAAGAAGAGAACATTTATAAAATGTTTTTGTGTTTTTAATTGGTTAACGGCTCTAATGTTCTAATAGCATAACAAAATTATTCAAAACAACAAACTTTCAGCAAAATACGGCGCTTACGTCTTTTCAACAACATATTGCGATTTTATCAACCTTGTTTGCTACTGTTAAAAACTTATTATTTTGAGTGTACCTTCTCGACAATTTGTAGTATATCTTACTCGGTCGATTTCATATATTCTTGATATTATGGGTGAGTGCGAATTCGACTAAATTGCTGACTAAATTAACCCTGCACTAAAATCTCAACTAGTAACATAAATATGTAGTATGCAAATTAGTAAACAAGTTTCGAGAAGCGCAACTAGTTAAAATGGATGCATAGAAAACCAGTTAAAAATTGTTTTGTAGAGAAACGTATCAAAATTGTCAAAAACAATACATTTTATTCATTTTGTTTGGTGCAAACATCTTTTTTTTTAATTTTGTGGTATGACAACGTTTTTTTCTTTCCACCATGGACTTGCAACATTTAACAAAGGTCCTACTTGAAAGGTCCTTACAATTGTGTCTTCTCTGCTGCTAAAAATCCGCGCCAGTCATTCTCTCCTACGATGTCTACCATCGAGTCTCAGACTGGTTAAAATAAACTAGTTAAGAAACTATTTAAATATAATGCAAGAGGGGACAATTGACACAACGTAGGACATGTAGGGGAGACCGGGGCTATGTCGATATCTGGGCAAAGTCAACTTTTGCTTTAAAACGCGAATGGGATGTCCGATCAACTTCAAATTGATACTGTACACGTAACATTAGGTGCCACTTTTACCAAAGAAAAATCCATTTTGTGCTTGAACTTCAGTTTTTACCAGAGCTTCTCGATTGGACTACCCGGGTAGTTCAAATACTCGAAAAACCCGGGTATTAAATGTTCGAGCTACCCGGGTAATTTATTCGTTCGTTTGTTCGAGCTATTCGAGTAGCTCGTTTGTTCGAGTAGCTCGATTGCTCGTTCGTTGTTCGAGTAGCTCGATTGCTCGTTCGTTCGTTTGTTCGATTGACGATTGTTCATTTGATCGCTTGTTAATTTGTCTGTCCGTTCGTTTGCTTGATGTGGAAGTTGGTCGGAAGTGGTTGGAAAAATGTGGGTGGACAAAAGTGGGTGGGTGGGCAAAAGTGGGCGGAAAGTGATAAATAGACCAAACAACATTTTATTGCAGAAATCGGTAGCAGACATGGAGGGAAATCGAATGGTACCACTCGATCCCCCTAAAGGGGGTCAAAAACCGGTAGCAGGCAGAAATCAGTAGCAGACATCGAGGGAAATCGAATGGTACCACTCTCAGTGGTCCCGGACCCCCAAAAGGGGGTCAAAAATTTTTTTTGCGGAAATGGATAGCGTACCTCATTAGAAGACTAATGGTACCCTTTGGAGTGGTCCATGACCAAAGACTCTAAATAAAGTAACATAGAAACTTATGGTTCTCGGGTATCAAACGGTTTCAAGAAAATTGGCACAACTTGCGGTCATGGTAAAGTTGGTATACTTTGAACGAGAGATCATGTGCGATCCATAGAGAAAAACTCGATGATCTTAAATATTAATGCAACACTGTATGGGATAAAATGAATTTTTATGTTTTTTCAGTGCAATATTTAAAGAAATTCATTTTATTTGATTAAAACAAATAGAAACATTAATAATACGCTCTTTTCAGGACGAAACAATCAATTAATTAAAAGAGAATAAGATCATTTTAAACCATCATGGGTAATTGTGTTAAATTTTTAGTGATCAATTTGCGGTGATGGTATACAAATGGTATACAAATGGTATACAAATGGTATACGATGGTATACAAATTGAGAGCGAGAGCGAGATTTATCGGAAACCACAAATAATATGTCTCAAATGGATCATTTTTTTTCTAGCATTTTTCCTCAAACATTTACAAATTCATTATTTGAATTATTATTATAAAAATACATTTTAATGATACAAAAAAAAACTGAAATTACTTTATTTGTAGGAAAAGTTTTAATATTTATTGAAAATAAAAACAACTAAACCCAAAACTTACTTACACTTTTATTTTATTAAAAGTTGATTTTTTCCAACATATTTGAAATAATAACATACAAAATTGTTATTTTCAATTTTTTTTTTATTCGAAAATAAGAAGATTATTTTTATTTAAATAACCCAAAATCTAGTTTTACATTCATATGATTTTAAGAATTAAAAATATATATATATATATATAAAAAATATATAAATATATATATATATATATATATATATATATATATATATATATATATATATATATATATATATATATATATATATATGTACACAGATAAAAATATTGTACGTATATATAACAATTGATATTAATAGCAAACAAAATCGTATTCCAATTAAAAATATGAATGCATTTACTAATTAATTAATTGTATTTACACATTTTTTAATTAAAATATTAATAGGAATTCATTTAATATAATTTCAATACAACTAAATCTTTAATAGTATTACTACTTTTATTTGTTACTTTTGATTTATTCATTTTCTTAAATTGCAACACTGTTTTCTTCCGGATTTCATTTTGTTTTTTGTTTGTGCGTCTCGTGCGTCGGCGGCGTCGTTCAGTTTCTCCTAACATTATTTTCTTCTACGTTGCTATTTTAAAACAGGATATTGCATTATGTAGTGTATGTTATGTTATTAAAGCATTAAATGGCTCAATTTATTTTTGCTGTCAAGAATTTGAACAAACAGCTTATAATGCTCATTTGCGAATATTAAATTGTATGTTTGACTCAATAAATTGGCCCACCTGTAGAAGTTGTGAAAACTGACTTCGGTAAAATATTCGTTAGGCTGAAAGAATTTTACAAAACATACCAAAAAGTATAAGTACTATTTACTTATTTAATATTTATGTTATGTATTGAATTAAATTATTTTTATTTTCATATGTTTATATTCGACAAATATTTTAATTAATTTAACAAAATATTTAATTGATCCAATTTCTATCGAATGAAATTTTTAATTGATGTTACTAATTAATTAATGTTTTAAAAATTCCCAATAAAAAAATTAATATATATAACAACTTTAATATCAATATGACAAAAAAATTAATTAAAATTTCTCCAATTAACATATTCTCCTTATTACGAATATGGAATTCAATGCTACTAAAAGTTACATCGGCTGAGTTTCAATTAAAAATTAATTGGATTGATTAACATTTTATTTATATTTACACACTTTTTATTTTCTGTGTAGGAATTCAACCTGACCGACGAACTGACATAGACCACAAGACATGAAACTCCGTCAATGTAGATGTAAAAATCGTTTTGTTAGTGTGCGTCGCAGTCGCAATTTGGACAACTTTTTATTCAACTTAGACAACTTTTATTCAACTTGGACAATAATGCCACAGATTTTCTCATTTTAGACATTTTTCCCCCTTTATATTCAACATATTCACCACTGCTTTTGATGTTTGTGCCAAACAGAAATTTAATAACAAATTAATTTTCTGAAAACATAAAAATATTCAAAACAAACGTAAACAACGTTTTAGTTTATATATATTTAGTTTTATTCAAAAATTGATCGTGTGAGTACAATTTTCAACCGATTTTGATACGAATTATGGATGATATCGTTGTCAGACATGATGAAGAGCTATATTTGGCTGAACAAGCGTACGAAATTGTCAAATAGGACAAAATTTTAAAATATCTGTACGGAAAGGGATTATCGGACTGTTAATTGCTTAATGCCCGGATGCATACAACTTTAAACCATGAGTTAGCGATGGAAATCGATTAGTTAATCTGACAATTTCAATATTGATATTAAAACAAAAAATTAAATTTATTTGTCAGATTGTTTTTAACTGATAACTGTATTCAACCGGCCGTAAGTAAATTCACAATTTTAGTTTATTTTATTTAACTTCTTCATTATATTTAAACGCAAAATTGTTCCATATTTGGTATTTACAGCGATATAAACATACACATAATTTCATTATAAAAACGATTTATAATATAAATATTAAGACAATAATAATAATATTTGCAATAGTTTTGTCCCTTTTTCCCTAAACTAATGAAAAGTGGGACACACTGGTTTTATTCACCAAATTGCTATTTTTTTCTCGTAAATTTTACAATTTTTTCAGAAAATGTTAATTATTTTTTCACTTTTCCCTTAGACTATGAATTTTAGGCATAGTTTTAAAAAAATAGTGCTAATTTTTAGACTCATTACGTGTAACTCAAAACTTCTGCATTTGAGTAGTTCGGTTGCAAAAAATGTGTAAATTTTGGCAAATTTCACAAAATTTTCAGCATCTGAATTAACAAACAGCTGTTTTGTGTTGTCGAAAATTTTACACGGTGAAACAACAACAATGCAAGCAGAGATGCGGCAGAGCTCATGTACACAATCCGTGTACCAAAAAATATCATAAAAAACAGGATTTTGCTATGTTGAGTATGTTTTTTGCGAAGTCGCACGTCTTATAGTCTTTGCGAACTGACACAAGACTACATTCAACACCAGAAGCGGAAGTAATTATTAATAGGTAGCAGAAAATGCAACACTGATCTAGGACAGAGCGAATGACAAACAACAAAAGAAAACAGACAAAAAAGAAAAACGCACAAAAAAATTACTATACGAAATCCCGTTTGGACTAAACTTTGTCAACATTTGCCTTAATTTAATTTTGAAACTTTTACAATAAAAAATATTTTTTAATTTAATTTTAGAATATCTAATCTAATTATATTTGAAGCTTAAAAAGTTTTTATTTTTAAGGAATATTTATAAATGCTAATAATTATTATTGTCAAATTTAATTAAAATTTTGTTAAAATTCAAAATTTCACGAAAAACAAACATACTTACACTTTTTTTTTATTAAAAGCATATTAAAAAAAAACAAAATAATAAGGACGAAAACAAAATTTCTGATACCAATTTTTTAATGGTAAAATCAATATTTTTATTTTTTCCGAAATTTAATAATGAGAAATTTAGTCTTACTTTATTTTCATAATTTTCATTTTAAATATTATACATGGCGTTGAACAAATGTCATAACAATAATGTTTACCTTTTTTTCATCAAGTAATATTATTTTTTATTCATAAAATTTTAAATTTAATGTAAAGTTTTGAATTTCCCTTGGCTATAGTTCACCGGCATTTATAAAAATTATATAGTAGCGCATAGTTTTGTACGTCTAACAACGAAATGATAAATAAATTATTGTTTTTTGTTCGACTTTTAAAAATAAAAGGAGAGGAAAATAATTAAAACTTATAAATCTTAAAAACTAGACCCTATTTAACAAAACCATTTTCGGAATTAGCTCCAGTATCAAATAAAGGCGCAATCAAAATAAAACAAGAATCAAAAATTTGTAGACAAAAGTCTTGCATTGTAAAAATTGGAATTGTATTAATTTTAACATTTTTTTTTAGTAAGTAAAACTTTTTGTTTAGAGACATTCCACACCAAATCTATCAGAGTTCCAGAGTCACCTTCTCCAGAGATACAGTGGTCCAAAGTTTCAAACAATTAATCAATAATCACTTTTTGTGGTTGTTGAAAAAAACTCTTGACCGTAAAATGCTGCAAACCTCATTTTAAGGATAATAAAATAAACTTTGTTATAACTTCGAAATGCGTACATCTCTAATCAATGGATTGTCCTTGCAATATAAATTAGTTGTGCTTAAAAAGGAACCCTTTTCAAATTTATATAAATTTCAAATTTAAAATCTTATCAAATTTATATACGATATTTAAAAAAAACTTTTTCAATATGTTTGGTAAGAAGTCTGCCATGTGATTTATGCCTCGAAGTTTTCTTCGAACTAACTTGGATAACAAAAATTCGATCTCGTTGCTAAACGAGGATCAATAGAAAATGTTATCATCTTAACATTATATTTTATTTTCCAACAGAAGGACCAAATGTAAAAAACGAGCAAATTTTTTTATTGTATGGTACACAATTGCGGCCCGCCTCATCTTTTGAGTTGCCAATGCGGACCGTGATGTCAAATGAGTTTGACATGCCTGATTTAAACGGTTTAATATTAGTACTGTTAAATTTTTTATTATTTTCCACTTTTCATAAAATAACAGATCCACATATTTTCATTATAGTAAATTTTTCTTGTCGAATGGGTCTTTCTCATGGCAAAGAAAGGGTTCCCTATAACCAAGGATTGATTTATGACAAAAGTGGTCCGTCTTGTTATTGAGTTGGGGAAATCCAAAAATTTTAATCCGGGAAGAAAATGGTATGACGGATTTTGTCGTCGTAATCCATCAGTAAACGAACGTGTATGTCAAAATTTAACAAAGAGCCGAGCAGCGATTACCCAAACAAGTTTGGAAAACTGGTTCAAGGAAGTAGAAGAGTATCTGAAAGAACAAGACTGTTTCTCCATATTAAATGATGGCAGTCGAGTATTTAATGCGGATGAATCTGCATTCTTTTTAAACCCAAAAGGTTCAAAACAGTTGGCACACAGTGGTTCAAAACCCTTATACCAAAAGAAAAACAATGATGAGAAACATAATTTAACAGTGCTATTTACAGCCAATGCAGCTGGTAATAAGTTCCGCCGATGATTGTTTTGAGGTATGCACGCATTCCAATAAATTTGGCAAAATCTGTTCCTTCGGAATGGGCAATAGGTAAATCTGAAAACGGATGACCTGCGAAACATTTTTTGAATACATTAGCAATGTATTTCATCCATGGCTTTTAAAAAAACAAGATAAAACTCCCACTTATATTTTTTTGTTGACGGTCATGTCTCGCACATGTCACTTGATTTGAGCAAATTTTTCTCATCAATTGGGATTATTTTAATTGCTTTATTACCCATTGCTACTCATCTTCTCCAACCAATAGACGTTGCCGTGTTTCATACGTTAAAACCAAGGATTGAAACCGTAACCGAAACCGATATCCGTTTAAAACCGTTTCATTTTTAAAACCGAAACCGTAACCGAAACCGTTAAACGAAAATCAGAAATAAACCGATATCCAAAACCGATATAAACGGTTTCGGTTTTATACCGGTTTAAAACGGTTTTTAAAAAAGTATACAAAAAACCACAAAAACATATTTTATTTTATATAGAAGATCTTAATTAAAATTTCATTATAAAAATTTGGAGTTCCCAAAATAAACATTTTTGGTTGTACAAAAATTCACATGTTGTTTTTTAAAGAAACGATATTTCCAAAACAACGGTATTTGGTCTAAAATTTGTTTTTTTGTTTCATTAATCGAATTAACAACAAAACACCAGCAATTCCAAGCAAAATTTTTACGTTAAAAAATTATTGAAATTTTAATAATATTGGTTTTTTATTTATTTTATTAGTAAAATATATAGGGAAGCTTGAGGTAAAGTGGAACAAGTTTTGAAAAGTTCATTTGAATATTTTTTAAATTCTTTTAAAGGATCTATTCAATAGAATACCATTTATAAGTCTTCTAATGGATGCTCCATTTCGGACATACACATAAATAACAATGTAATGCAAAAAAAAAATGTAAAAAAGTTTCAAATTATTAACATCTCAGTAACTATTTAAGGAAATAGGAAAAATGAAGTGCAAGTTAGACAAGTTTAAAAATTTCAAGTATAAGGCAGATATTTCTTTACATTAGTGATGATTAAAAATTTCTTGTTCTTGCATTTTTTTGCAAGAACAAAAACTCGAGATTTTGCAATAAAAAGAACAAGAGCAGCAAATAAGGCCTGTGAAGCACTTTTGAAGCGGTAAATAGCTTTAAAAGTGCTTCAAAAGTCGCTTCAAAAAGATAAAATAGACAAAACAATGTTTTTTTTTCTCTTTTCTTAGCTACGCAAGTTCGTACATCGATTGTGCATATGCACTGTGCTTATGCACATTATTATTTCTGTTTTACTTTTATATATAGTTTTTTTTGTTAATTTTAAAATCATGAAGTAATAAAAAATAATATATGAACATTTTCACAGTGTGATATATTTAACTGATATATTGCTTTTGGTGTTTTTCTTTTTTCACAAATCCGCTGATTCGTTTGAAAGTGCAACAACAACAAAAATGCGAATAAAGCAGCATCCAAGCTTTTGATAGAATTTTGGCGGGAAATTTTTTGTACCACAAAGAGAACTCGTTGTTGTTGCCAACTAGAGAGCTGTACTAGATACATACATGTAGTGTGGTGCCGTGCGTCTGTCCGTTGTCATGCGACTGTCTGTTGTCATGCGTCTGTCCGTTGTCATGCGTCTGTCTGTTGTCATGCGTCTGTTTGTTGCCATGCGATGATACAGGAAAGCAACGAAGAGTTGTCGTTGTGAAAGTGTGTGTATACAAATCGTAATCGTTATTGTTATATTCTCTTCTTTCTGTTAGTATTCGCTTTGGAGCGTTTGAGTTTGTGTTCGCATGGTGTTCGCAAAGAAAAATGTTACTCTGCAAGATATTATTTGAGTTCTCTTGACATACGGTACGTGTAGCATACGTATTTTTTTAATCTGTGACGGAAACAGAAATACGCTTATACGAAATATTCCTTATATTTATTGTATATGTATATCGTATACTGTATATCGTCGTTGTAGAACGAAAAGTCACCAAATACATTTTTATGACAAACTTAATTTTCGAGTTTGTTGATTAATATTATAAAAAGTAATTGATGCATTTTTAAAGTTGAAATATCAATTGATAGATTTACAATTTCTTATCATGTGGTAAAAAAAATGGAGATCATCGATTAAAAATTGACAAATACATAAAGATGTTTGTAAAAAATATTTAGCATTTTGAAAAATTATTTGGTGACTTTTCGTTCATTTTATTATGGCCTTGATATTTTGAATTATCTCGTCAACATCACTTGATTTAAACAATTATTTTTTGTTAGTTAATTCTTGTTAAAATATAATTCAAATTTTTATGTATTTTTTTAGTAAAATGTTCAAGAAATTGAAAATATGGAAAATAAGTCACTTAAATACAATTAGTGTTCAAATTCTATTCGTTTTCATAATTAATATGCGGTTTAAGATATTTGTCTTCGATCTTTATTTAAAATTTAAAATTTAACATTTCTTGCCTTGCTCTTGCAAATGATCATCACTAGTTTACATATATTGCAGTTCACAGAATTGTTGAAATTTAATTTCTTTGGCTTTTATGGATGAAAATTGTACAAAATTCTTCTTCTTTTCAATTCAGATCATATATCAGGTGAAGTCAACATGTTGCTTTTCATTGGTTTGTGGTCACGAAATTTTAAATTAAATTTTTTTCTTGGCGTAATCTATTAAATAATTCATATAACACAATATTTTTACTAAAATAACAACAAACATTGTTTAAATTACGTTTCCCAATTTGACCATAATTTAGCACCATATAAAAAATGTGAAATTATTTGAAAAATATGGAAATAAAGAAAATTTATACAAAAACCGAAATCAAAACCGAAACCGTAACATGGATCCGGTATACCGAAACCGTTTCGTTATAAAAACTTAAAAGCGAAACCGTAACCGAAACGCGGAAAAAACCGAAACCGAAATCGAAACCGTTATTCGTTTAGGTTTCAATCCTTGATACCAATAATACCATTAACAGCATGAATTTCAGCATCGTCGATTAAAAAAACTTGGCTTTTTATGAAATTCCATCCTTCTAAATTTGTTATAGTTTCACTGAAAAAAAACCTATTGTTTGTAATTAAAAAAACTGACCTATATTTGTGTAATTTAACAACATTTATTATACATATTTAAAATTTTTCAATACATTCAAGTTTTACAAAACCTGTTTGCTTTCAGAGCATTAATGAACAAATAAAAAATGAAGTTTAATTGAAATTTTAGTTTAAATTTTAGTTTAAAATTTATACTATTTTCAGAATTTGTATAAAAAAAAGTAATTGTAATAAAATGTTTAATTAAATGAAAAGTTAATTTAATTTTATTCTCTTTTATTTACATAATCGGTAGTTCTGATAAAAACGGATGGATTTTGTGGTCTTGTGTTGATATTCTATTGGTGTTGTTGCATCAGTGAGGTACGTCTGGTGAATATTGAACCTGGGGAAGATAAAGAATTGATTTCATTTAAAATGTTAATGAAAAATTCAAAATTTGTATTGGAAAAATTTTGAAGTTGTTTTTGCTTTTGTGGTGTTTATATTGATTGTGAATATTAATTTAAAATTCAATATTCTCTTTTTATATTAATTCGGTCGTTCTGAAAAGAACGGTTTGTGTTTTTGTTGTTGTGCTTTTTTGGGGTACGTCTGGTGTGTATTTCCGGTGGGTATGTCTGGTGGGTCCAAAATCATTGAACCTGAAAAAGATAAAAACATATTTATATTAATATTAAGTAAAGAGTAATATTAAATAATGAGCAATATAATTAAGCGATATAATAACTAAATACTTTATTATTTTTAATTATTAAAAATAGCTTACCGTTGGACGCCTACTTCATTATTGAATTCGTTATTTTCAGAAGCAGTGCAATAAGTTCCGCTTCGCACGGAATCCGGGCAACTTCTGCAGCGAAGAAGTTCACAAAATTGTGCTCAGAGTAATGTTGGACCACTCTATCCAACAATTGCTCCGAGCAATTTTGCAGCGCCGTATATATCATATTCGACATTCACTATACGCAGTTCACCTTGACGAGCTTCTGCCCTTGAATTGATAAATTCAAAAATACCGCCCAAGACTCCATTGGAGTATTTTTGAATTTTTTGGAACTCAGTTGGCACTGCTGATGCTGCTGCTCCACGCGATGCTGCAGTGCATGGAGGAATGTTGACGACCGATGCAATTTGCATTTTTGGTTTCTTCACCTTTGGCAGACTCTCGATAGAGTCTCCGCATCTGTGAATTTAAAAACCTCTGCATGTTTTACACGGTCGTCGTCGTCGTCCTTCGGTGTCTCATCTTCCGATGGGAAGTCGTCTGCGATGCGTTGGGCGACTACCTCTGCAACAGCCGCTTTGACAGACTCTGCAGCAGTCTCCTTCGCATACACTGTCTCGGCGTTCATCGTCGCCTCGACCAGTTCGTTCACATCGCCATCACTGGTGGCACGGTAGCCCTCGCGCACTTCGATTTTTTTATTCTTGTGTAACAAGAAACGAAGATTTTCCGCGAATTGCCAGCTTTTCGAATCTTTACGTGATTTGTACGTTCTGTACTTGGCTATAAGGGAATCAATTCTTTTTTTAATTGCGTCGCAAGGATTTGCAATTTACGCAACTTTTTTTGCCTTAGCCGAAATATTTAAAAAACCGTGGTCCGAGGCGTCCCAGAGCACTGGTTCATTTTTAAATAATCGGAAAAGGTCCATAGTTGCGGACCATGACCAGTTTATTGATTTGCTATAAAATTAGAAAAAATAAAAAAATTAAGCATTCCTAAAATATTGTATCAAATATATTTAAAAAAAATAATAAATGGAACAAAAATTACACACCTTTTCTTTGGCGCAATTTCTTCATTTGCGCTCTGTTCCGCTTCTCTTCTGCAATTTTCGCAAGTTTTTCATTCGCGAGAAATGTGTAATTTCTGCGCAAGAGAACTATTCTAGGACACGTTTTTTATGATCGCAACACGTGTCTTCGGCAGCAAACCAATTCGGAGTCCTTTTGTAGCATTCCTTCAAAATTACATCCTTGATATTTGGCAGACTTGTCATACCATTGAATATATGTGCAAATATCGACATATGTATTTTGGTAATTTTGAAAAAAATGTCGGACGGATTTTTGAGCGCAAGATACTGTTCCGAGTAATTCTTGGCTTTTATTAGGGACTCCGATTCGAGGATGAGATCCTTGTCGTTTTTGCAGAGATAGTCGATACAAATTTGGCACCCGAGTTTGCGAAAGAACGTGGTTAAAAGTGCATAACCAACTACGTATCTCTGTGTGCTTATGGGAGTACTGAACTCTTCCGTAAAGTCAAAGTTCGCGTCGTCTATTCCCTCAAGTTCTGTCGATGAAAATTCAATATTGTCATTGTCGGATGCAACAACATTTGAAGCAACATTTGAAACAATAGGGACAGAATAGTTCCAATCGTAAGTTATGTCGGTGTCGTCTTCTTCAGTTTCACAGATTTTGTTATTATTGTAATTAAATGTCAGAATTTTTATCGACATAAGTCTTGCCAACATACTTCGAAGTTGATGTGCTGTCGGGTTTGAGTTGTTGGGCAAAGATGGCCGAAAGGTGGAAAATAAATTTTCCAATGCGTCCTGATTAAAACGCCCCAGTAAAATGAATTTAAAGTCTTTGTTTAAAAATAGTTCGTCACTTAGAGCAAGCATTCCACGTATTATCAGTATTAGCCCATTTACGCATTGAACTCTTTGTCCCGTAACGATCAACCAGCTTTCCAATTAGTTTGCGTAACCTTTGGGGTTTTCCGCAATGCAGCAGTTTCGGGTCATAGGCCTTTTGCACGGATTTGGATCGTTGAACCTCTTCGAATTGAGATGGTCAAATGCACCTTGGCCTTAAGCACAAATTTTTGGGTTGGTTCGGCGCATTATTCGTGCATTCCAAAGACATTTTGTCCACGAAGCATGCCAATAGCCCTTCCAACCGATTTGCTCATTGCCTGCGCCTGGTAGCAGACACGCATTCTGCAATGCTTCTTCGGGAATATATGCTTATCTGTAAGGTTCGGGCACATTCTGTAATTCGTCGATTTACAGTCAGCTGCATAGGGAATTTCCAAAATTCTCCAGCTTGCAACGCCATCAGGTGTATCTATGTCACTTCCTATCAGAGTATTGCGAATGCTCTTGAATAGATGACAGTAATCGTAAATGAAATATATTTTCCGATTGCCCACCATGATGTATTGGCGATCTTTAGTGATACCAAAGATATTAAACACCTTGATGTTTGAACCACCTTGGTCGCAAATCACACATCTGACTTGCAACTTTATGCTTCGTGCTGCTTTTATATTTTTCAAGACGAGGTCAACAATGTCTTGTCCCTTCAATTTGTCTGAAATATAATAGCTCAGCACAAATTTCCATTTTGTTGTAATGCCTTTCAGCATAAACACCAATGCAAGAGATGCAATATCTGGTGTTCGTCTCTCGCCATAGTCTCCGAAACCATCAACTACGTCTAGTTTCTGGTTATAGACGAGATACGGCTCAATGGAAACTTCGTCGAAGACCAAGATGCACTCCCGTTCAATATCGACAAATCCGGCCGTAAGCTTTCGCAAATGATCCAACAGTGTACTATCTATACCTGTGGAAAGATTTTTTTATCGGGGACCAATTGTATAATGAAGTTCACAGATTGAACTTCAGTTCTTCAGGCATGAAATAATAAGCCCTTGATTAAAGATATTGAAGATTTTGTGCAAGATTTTTTTGCTGCTCGCTCAAGCGAGTGTAAGGGCGCGAGCAAATCATGCTACTAAATACTTGCACATTCTTTCCAATCTCATTTTTATCTTGTTCATCTTGAAATTCTTTTAGTTTTATTTCACACGTCTTCAGGCGCTCGCTCATAGCATACAATTGCTGTATGTATGATGCTTCAATCTCTGCATATTTATTACAGTGAACGCATAGATCTGCTTCCTTGATCTGCGTTCTCTTGAAATAATCGCTAAATCTTCCAAATTCATTCAACGATAAATCAATGCCTTCTCTTTTGACTTCAGCATTATTTATGTTGAAGCTTGATACGCTTCTTGAAGTAATACTTTGCTCATCATCAATTACGATGTTCTGTGCAATAACATCATTTGATAGTGCGATTTTTCTGCGACTTACTCTGCGTTTAACAGGAAATTCTGGTTCAAACAGATCATCATTTTGGTGATCTTAATATTAATAATTTCATTTTTATGAGAATTAAAGAATGCATTATTGAAAAAAATATATAAAAAGAAAACAGATGTTATCGTACAGTGGTGTTTTTTTTTAATGGCACATTAATTTCGATTTGTACCAATATACTCTGATATTAATGCATGTGAATTCCAAAAAATATGTATAAAAAAAAAATCTAAAAAAACATGATTGTACCTATTTATGTGACCACCACTGTACTTTTAACATTTTTATTTTTTTAAAAACATACCTAAAAACAACGTGGGTATTGAACTGCGTCTCAATCGGTTGTTTCGGAAGCATGGCTTGCCAAAATGACGGGAACAAATGCGCGAAGTAGTTTTAAGCGCACCTGCGCGTCAATTTTGATGTTGAAACACCATTTTCGCAAAAGGTCTCTATTATTCGCAAATGAAAACAATTTTATATTGTCCCCTTTGCAAGAATTGCAGAGAATGCATCTGCGCGTTCTAACACAAATAAATTATAAATACAATTTAATTAAAAATGCATTCACTTAAGGGATATAATATAGATAACACCGTGCTATGAATATAAATATTTAACAATTAAATGAAAAAAAAAAATAAAAGAAAATCCACAATTTTTTCAAACATTTATTTTATTTTTATAATGTATAACACATTTATTTATAATACATTACATTATAATAATACTGACGATATCACCGCCGCTGTGTCAGACCAGGTCCTTATGAGATTACCGATTCTATACCAGATTAGTTGATCCGTTACAAAATCCATTTTTAGCCAAAGACTATAAATATATAAGACTAAAATATACTCTAAACCAAGGATTGAAACCTAAACGAATAACGGTTTCGATTTCGGTTTCGATTTTTTCCGCGTTTCGGGTACGGTTTCGGTTTTAAGTTTTCATAACGAAACGGTTTCGGTATACCGGTTCCATGTTACGGTTTCTGTTTTGATTTCGGTTTTTGTATAAATTTTCTTTATTCCATATTTTTCAAATAATTTTACATTTTTTATATAGAGCTAAATTATGATAAAATTATGATACTGGGGTAAAGTGGAAAAAGTAATTTAAACAATGTTTGTTGTTATTTTAGTAAAAATATTGTGTTATATGAATTATTTAATTGATTACGTCAAGAAAAAAATTTAATTTAAAATTTCGTGACCACAAACCAATGAAAAGCAAAATTTTGACTTCACCTGATATATGATCTGAATTGAAAAGAAGAAGAATTTTGTACAATTTTCATCCATAAAAGACAAAGAAATTAAATTTCAACAATTCTGTGAACTGCAATATATGTAAACTAGAGCAAGGCAAGAAATGTTTATATTAATCTTTTAAATTTTAAATAAAGATCGAAGACAAATATCTTAAACTGCATATTAATTATGAAAACGAATAGAATTTGAACACTAATTGTATTTAAGTTACATATTTTCCATATTTTCAATTTCTTCAACATTTTACTAACAAAAAAAATCCAATAACATAAAAATTTGAATTATATTTTAACAAGAATTAACAAATAAAAAATAATTGTATAAAACAAGTGATGTTGACAAGACAATTCAAAATCTCAACGCCATAATAAAATTAACGAAAAGTCACTAAATACATTTTCAAAATGCTAAATATTTTTTACAAACATCTTTATGTATCTGTCAATTTTTAATCGATGATCTCCATTTTTTTTATCTCATGATAAGAAAATGTAAATCTATCAATTGATATTTCAAATGCATCAATTAATTTTTATAATATTAATCAACAAACTCGAAAATTAAGTTTTTCATAAAAATGTATTTGGGGACTTTTCGTTCTACAACGACGATATACAGTATACGATATACCAGAGTTGTTAAAGAATGCATTCTTTTGGGAATGCATTCATCTAAAAAATTGAAAAGAATGGGAATTCAAAATGAATGCATTCATTTTTGTCAAAAGAATGGGAATTCAAACGCTTGAATTCCCAATCAGATGGCCTTCAAAATGAATGCATTCATCAAAGAATGCATTCATTTCAGTCTGAATTCTTTTTTGGCAAAAAAGAATTCAAAAACAATGAATGCATTCATTTTTTGGTATTCATTTGTTTTTGTAATTTGTCAGAAAAATAAGGGTTACAATATTAAAGCCGTAAAATCCCGCATTTTCCGGAATTTTTGTTGTTATTGACATTTTAATGAAAATATATCATTGCTATTGGAAAATTATAAGAGTATATTTTATTAAAATCTGCGTTTTCACAAATATGTGAACAATTACAATGAATTGGACAACTTTGTGGCAAACATTTTCGGGAATTATGGGATCGTGGGACTAGAAGCTCTTATTTGTCAGCGACACACATCCGGCAAATTCCGTGAAACTCAAATTTTGTATTTTGAAGCAGCGTAGCGTCAACAGTGTTGATGTTGCGCATTTTTGTTTAGTAGCGAAGTACTAAAAAGAAAGTACTTAATAATACTAATTATGTATATAATGGCATTTAATAAACAATTTAAATAAATTTATTTATTGTATTTATTAATCTAAAATTGTGCGTACGTATAGTGCTTTGAAAAATAATTCAATATTGTCAAATTAAATTACATGTCAACTGGCTTGTTTTTTTTAATTTCTTATTGGCAAATAATTAACACATTTTGATAATTATTAAGGGTGTGTGCGAGTTCGAAAAAATAGCTGACTAAGCTAAACTTTGTCGGTAATGCAGCGTTTACTTTTCAATTTAGCTAACTTTCGAGCAAACTAAATTGGAAGACATCAAACAGACAAGAGATAATCGTTTTATTAGGGACTTTAACAATTACCGCTTACTGAATGGCGATCGAATTAAAACCCGTACAATTTAGTTTAATCAGCAATTTATTCGAACTTTCAATATGAAAAATGTGCGTTTTAAAAATAGTACTTTGTATTTCAAAAAGGCGAAAAGTACGAACTTACGTTTCTACGTTTTTCTTTTTTTAGTTTTTGGATAACATTTCACATCACCGTGTCTATTTTATTACATTAAAAAAATATAATAATTATTAAAATACAGATATTATTTACATACAAAAAAGATTTCTGACATCTGTTTGGATTATTTTTATATTATTTTACAGATTATGCCCCTTTCAGTTTGTCCGGCATTTTTAAAAATGTTTTTTTTTTTCTAAATGTGTGTGTGTATTAATTTTAGCATAAGAACTAAATATTTGAAAACAAGGTAAGTATCGAGTACGCGAAAATAGCGATATTTTACATCACTAATTGGTACGCGCAACGAAAAGTACAAACTTAACGTTTTCCCAACGTTCTTCGCAACAAATTGATCTTTGCGTTTCCTGGAATTGTCATCAATGTTTTCGGCGCGTGCCAACCGCACGGCCGGACTATTGCTATGCGCTCAAGTACAGCGCGCGAAGTCCACGAACTTATTTCGTGGAATTGTTGCGACCTAACATTTTTGCAATAATCGTTAATTTACGCAATGTCGATTCAGTCGGAAAAGTTTTTTTAGCAACAAATCACATTCGTTTTCTTTATGTCTTTTGTTGCTAGAAATATCCAAAAATGACACAGTATACTTGGGGAAAAACTGTATTAAAAAATGTAATACCCTTTAGCATGATAGTGGCGATATGTATATGTATATATATTAATTGCGCAAAAACAAAATGTTACTTTATACATAATTAGTAGTTAGTAACAATTTTTAGTACTTCGCTACTAAACAAAAATGCGCAACATCAACACTGTTGACGCTACGCTGCTTCAAAATACAAAATTTGAGTTTCACGGAATTTGCCGGATGTGTGTCGCTGACAAATAAGAGCTTCTAGTCCCACGATCCCATAATTCCCGAAAATGTTTGCCACAAAGTTGTCCAATTCATTGTAATTGTTCACATATTTGTGAAAACGCAGATTTTAATAAAATATACTCTTATAATTTTCCAATAGCAATGATATATTTTCATTAAAATGTCAATAACAACAAAAATTCCGGAAAATGCGGGATTTTACGGCTTTAATATTGTAACCCTTATTTTTCTGACAAATTACAAAAACAAATGAATGCCAAAAAATGAATGCATTCATTGTTTTTTGAATTCTTTTTTGCCAAAAAAGAATTCAGACTGAAATGAATGCATTCTTTAATGAATGCATTCATTTTGAAGGCCATCTGATTGGGAATTCAAGCGTTTGAATTCCCATTCTTTTGACAAAAATGAATGCATTCATTTTGAATTCCCATTCATTTGAGTACAAAAGAATTAAAGAATGCATTCTTTAACAACTCTGCGATATACATATACAATAAATATAAGGAATATTTCGTATAAGTATATTTCTGTTTTCGTCACAGATTAAAAAAATCCGTATGCTACACGTACCGTATGTCAGGGAGTACTCAAATAATATCTTGCAGAGTAACATTTTTCTTTGCGACCACCATGCGAACACAAACTCAAACGCTACAAAGCGAATACTAACAGAAAAAAAAGCATATAACAATAACGATTCGTATACACACACTTTCACAACGACAACTCTTCGTTGCTTTCCTGTATCATCGCATGGCAACAAACAGACGCATGACAACAGACAGACGCATGACAACGGACAGACGCATGACAACAGACAGCCGCATGACAACGGACAGACGCACGGCACCACACTACATGTATGTATCTAGTACAGCTCTCTAGTTGGCAACAACAACGAGTTCTCTTTGTGGTACAAAAAATTTCCCGCCAAATTATATCAAAAGCTTGGATGCTGCTTTATTCGCATTTTTGTTGTTGTTGCACTTTCAAACGAATCAGCGGATTTGTAAATTAAAAGAAAAACACAAAAAGCAATATATCAGCTTAATATATCACACTGTGAAAATGTTCATATATTATTTTTTATTACTTCATGATTTTACAATTAACAAAAAAACTATATATAAAAGTAAAACAAAAATAATAATGTGCATAAGCACAGTGCATATCAAAGACTTTAAATATATAAAGACAGAAAAGTTTTGATCCTCCACACTTTGGAGGATCAAAGATGCGGCACTTCGAAAAACTATAGCACCTTCATGTTCGAAAATGAGAGGCGCCAGCCGATGTAATGTCACTTTTGTGAGAGAAAGACAGCAACCTGTCAAATGACTCAACGAAATGTATGAAAAATACATTTTGATTTTTATTGAAACATTTACAAAATTATTATTTTATATGAAAATATAGAAATATGGAGAATTGAAATTCTGAATTTTCTATATTTTCCAAAAAAATATTCAAACATACATTTAACCATGTAAATTCATTGAATATTTTTTCTCTTCGCATAGTTCCGTCTGTCCGTTCTATCGTTCGGTCGTTTGCTTGTTGTGCTTTATTGTTGTTGGTGTTGTTCAAAGCTGCTGCAGCAGAATTACTATTTTAAGTCAAACAATAAATATATAATTAAATATTTTTTCGAAAAACATACAACTATCTAGAATTTCAGTTCTGAATTTCATATTTTTTTCAAAAAATTATTAAAATTAACATTATTTCATAAAAATTCGGTCAAATTTTATTATTTTGTAGTGCTTTCGTACTTGTCGTCGTTCGATCGTTTGCTTCTTGTGTTTTATTGTTGTTGTTGTTGTTCAATGCTGCTGCAGCAGAATTACTATTTTAAGTCAAACAATAAATATATAATTAAATATTTTTTCGAAAAACATACAACTATGTAGAATTTCAGTTCTGAATTTCATATTTTTTTCAAAAAATTATTAAAATTAACATTATTTCATAAAAATTCGGTCAAATTTTATTATTTTGTAGTGCTTTCGTCCTCGTCGTCGTTCGTTTGGTTCGTTAATTAGTTTATTAGTTTGTTGCAATATTTGTAACTGCCGAAAAAAAAAACAACAAAGTTTTCCTTTTTGGCGCGGATTTGCATCAGTTCAAATATATTTGTCTAGCGCTTTGGACGTGCGATTGAACGTCTGCTATACATTTAAAGTTTATTTGAACTTCTACAAAAATTATTAAATTTGTGTGTTTTTATTAAAGTGTTCTTTTCAGAACAAACAGAAAAAGCTAAACAAATTTGAATCTTTGTAAAAAAAACCAGACGGATTTGAGCATGGATAAGTAAGTATAGTGAACTAAAGAAACCACATTAAGAAAACAAAAATTGAATTTTAGTGAATTTTGTTTTGCATAAAAATGTTCGTGCAAATAACCGCAGTGGAAGTGCAGTGAAAAAAAGATGAAAATTAGTTTAAAAATAGATAAAAATCATTTAACATTGAACATTTTAGTGAACATTTTCAATATTATAGTTTATTAATAATTTAATATTTTACTAATTTAAAATTATTTAATAAGTGTAAATAAGTGTAAAGTTGGGAAATTTTGAGAATATTATTTAAAGCTGACACTGACTCTAATAACTACCGCATGTGCCCAAAACTTACAGAAAATCATATTTATCCTAAAAATTACGATAAAATGCGTGTATGTTATTTTACTCAGGTATTTAGTCGTTCTGTGTCATATGCGATTCTTGCTCTCCAAAATAATGGTATATTTCGGGATTATGAAAATACCGCCGACGGAACTAGAGATTTTATTTTCAAAACGAATAATGCGTTTGACAATCTCAATTCCAAACGGTTCGGCGATCCTAATCCCAGCAAGAGACCTCTTACTCTTAATAACAATATTGCGGATAATCTTAAAGAATATGCAAATTTTTTAAGTCATTTATATATTGTAACTGGACAATATATATAGAAGGACTAATATACAATATGCATAGAAGGACTAATTTCCACAATATATACTCTAATTGAATTATCCAATGAATTGTTATCTACTCCTGACTTTTATTTTATTGGGCAGGTTCAATCAGGATGCTTTAGAAATTTTTTTTTCTACAATTAGAGCTACATTGCCTAATAATTCAAATCCTACCGCCCATCAACTTAGGTCAATTGTCGGAAAACTCATGTCCATGAAAGTTTTAACTTTCAACTTTAATCACAACAAGAATTGTGAGTCTGACGAATATGACGAACATGACGACATTACGTTTAATTGGAATTATACTGTTGTCGAATCACTTCAGACACAAAATCCTGACTACAATGGAATAATTGAGACCGACTTAAGTACATTATTGTCAGAAGATAACATTGAAGAAATGGATTCAAGAGATTTTGAGAATACAGAAACACTTAATATACCAATCAATGTGCAGAGGTATTTCATAGGTTATGCCTTATACAAAGTAATATTTCGTAAGGTTAATTGCATGATTTGTGTCAATTACATGCTGAAAAAAGACCAGAATATTACTTTGAACTCTGAAAACTTGATTCAAATTAAAAATTTCTCGGAGTCAACTTTGGCTTTGCAAAATCCATCCGATGTATTCTTTCGCATTTCATTGCGTCACATGCAAATTTTTGCACATATTTTTAATACAAATCCTCATTTGTCGGATATTCAAAATTTGATAATTAGAGAATGCATAAAAAGTACTCCAAAATGGTTCTCTTTCGACGATCCCTGCTTCGAACATAGGCTAAGAATATTAAAATTTGTAATATTGGTTTTGTTGCGAAAGAATGCTACCTTCTTGACGAACTCAAAAGTAGCTTCAATTCTTAAAGAGAGGCGTGAGCGTATGCGATTGAAGCATTTAGTGGTCGGAAAAGTAAGTTTTCTAGATTTTAAAAAATATATTTTTCTATATTAATATTTTAATTTACATCGTTTTATATTGGAGTTTTCTAACGTATTTGTTTATCTTATTTCAGAAACGATGATTTCAGTGAAAACAGAACCAAATCGTTGAGTCTGATCGTTGCTTATCAAGAACGACCGGCTCTCTGGGACACCGCTCACAGTGACCACTCTAACGCCATGGTCAAAAATGATCTGCTGCTAGAAATAGCCACTATGTTGGAAGTGCCGCCTGCGATGGCTGAGCGGACCTTTAACACATTAAAAGCTAAGTATTTAATTAATAAGGGTACTCCATTAGCACGCTCATTTTTTGCCTCAAAAATGTTAACATTTTTGGATAAAAAAAATAAGCGTAAAGCCATTGTAAATAAGCCCCCGCGACGCCTTTACTCAGCAAATCGAATTGCTGAAGACAAAAGAAGGCGGAAGAGGCTGAAGAGGCAGATTGCAATGTGGCAATGGACACATATATCCAACATGCAGATCTATTCGAATATACGGAGCCAGAAAAAAATGTGAAGTTGCTCCCTATGTGTCGCGTACGTCTACGAAGGCTGAAAATATCCTTCAGAAGCAGGATACAGTGGTAGATATAATGCAGGATCAAGCAAAACAAGATTGTTCTGAATGTTCCTCATATTTATCAATTCAATATTTGAACGATGATGTAGATTTAGTTGTTGGTTCGCCAATAAAATCTCCAAATATTGTCAGCAAGTCAGACAAAGCGACACAAACGGACACATTTTTACAAGGCCCACATGTTCGCACAAGTGCCCATACAGATGCGTATACCTTCGATGATTCCGAGTTAAATCTGTTACTCGTCTTGGTCGAAGGTATATTAAAGCATATAAATAGTCTGTCAGGAAAACAGAAAAATAATTTAAAAATAAACATTTACTCTAAAATAATGACAGGACTAAATGAGTATGAGGCTGGTAGAAATATGCCATTAAATATTTTAAAAAAATGGGAAAATGATCCAGCAATATATCTGTTTAAAGAATTATTTTCTATAAAAAGTGATATTGGAATCATTTCCATTTTAAATGACATATATATGTCATATATATGTTTGACTTAAAATAGTAATTCTGCTGCAGCAGCTTTGAACAACAACAACAACAATAAAGCACAACAAGCAAACGACCGAACGATAGAACGGACAGATGGAACTATGCGAAGAGAAAAAATATTCAATGAATTTACATGGTTAAATGTATGTTTGAATATTTTTTTGGAAAATATAGAAAATTCAGAATTTCAATTCTCCATATTTCTATATTTTCATATAAAATAATAATTTTGTAAATGTTTCAATAAAAATCAAAATGTATTTTTCATACATTTCGTTGAGTCATTTGACAGGTTGCTGTCTTTCTCTCACAAAAGTGACATTACATCGGCTGGCGCCTCTCATTTTCGAACATGAAGGTGCTATCGTTTTTCGAAGTGTCGCATCTTTGATCCTCCAAAGTGTGGAGGATCAAAACTTTTCTGTCTTTATATATTTAAAGTCTTTGCTCCAAAGTGTGGAGGATCAAAACTTTTCTGTCTTTATATATTTAAAGTCTTTGGTGCATATGCACAATCGATGTACGAACTTGCTTAGCGAAGAAAAGAGAAAAAAAAACATTGTTTTGTCTATTTTATCTATTTGAAGCGACTTTTGAAGCACTTTTAAAGCTATTTACCGCTTCAAAAGTGCTTCACAGGCCTTATTTTTAAGATGCTTATATTTTTTAGAATTCGACCAAAACAAAAAAAAACACACATCTTCATTAATGTTCACGTTCATAAATATTTTGCACGCTTTCCATTGTTACTTAGTGTTCAATATTTAGTAATATCATGAATTCTTTTGTATATCATTATTACCTTAAAAACATAATAAATACATTAAAATCATAAAAAAACGCAAGTCTTCCTTTTATTGCAGTCTTAGTCTTGCTCTTGTTCTTTTCTTGAAAAATCTCGATTTTGTTCTCGCTTTTGTTGTTGCAAAAAAAATGCAAGAACAAGATGCAAGAATAAGAAATTTTTAATTTTCCCTAATGTAAACAAATATTAAGGCAGTTATTTGTTAATTTTTAAACTTGTCTAACTTGCACTTCATTTTTCGTATTTCCTTAAATAGTTACTGAGTTGTTAATAACACTGCACAACAGCCATTCTGCGCAGCAGTCAAGGTTTTTTTTTTGTTCTATGTAAAATGACGCCCTTATTCCTAAAATATGGTTTAATAATGTTTCTATGGATAGGTTTACAAAATATGGGCCAATAACTTTTGGACGGAGCTTTTATAAAGGTGGTCACATATATTTGCAAATATCTCGCGTTCTAAATAACACATATGATCAAATGTTATATTGAATGAAATATCGAATAAACATTTCTTTGAACATTTTTAAATTGGTTCATTAATTTAAGAGAACTCGAAAGGAGAACTTGAAAAAACATTTTTTTTCAACAAAAATTTAAGAAAAAATTCATTTAAAAAAATCGAGAAAGTAAGATGATACACAAATTTTAATTTTTCAAAATTAGTTCACACTCTTTCAAAGAAATTGAGCTATAAATGACAAAAATATATGGGTAACATTTAAGGATAAAAAAAGTTATGTTAAAGCAATATAATTAAGTACTATACAAATTAGTAGGCATTAAAATAAAAAATGTGAGCGGGTCACGATTATTTTTTGAGCACCTATTGATAGATGATTGCTTGTAATTAATTTTAAATTTTATAACTTTATCTTTAATACATAACGAGATATGTGATCCTAAAAAGTTAACCCATATTTCGTAGTGGATGTAGTAGATTACGTTGACTAAATCGACTAATTTTCGAACTTTGAATTACTATTCTACTAAAATATATTGAAAATAAATATCACAGTATTCGGAATAGCAGTTTTAAAGTTATCGTGTATAGGCGAACAGACAGACGCTCATATCTAAATCGACTCGGAAAATGATGTTGACCAAGAAAATATATACTTTTTCATACCAGTCACGCCTACTAAGAGGCGCTAAAATATCCTCACATATATTTTATAACTTGTAACCCATGGGTATTGGGTATAAACATATTATGCGATTTTTTTTAGTTAATACCCAATTGTAATGCTTTCACATGATTTTTTCTGTTCTCAAAACGTATCCATAGATTTCTTTTATTTTTACATCATTTTCTTTAAAAATGTACAGACTAATTTTGCAATATTACAAACTGTACATCATCTTGCGTTTTCAATTTTTCGCCATTTTTTAAATGCATTTTTAAATAACATTTTGGTCGACGAAATTTACATTTTTCGAGTTCTTCTGTAGAGTTTTTTTTATACCACCAGTAAGCTAATTCCAAACTATTGTAAGAAATGTTTATTGAATATTTAATAATCTTTCATTCGATATAACAATTGCGTTTATTGGTTTTATTAAACGCGAAATATTTACAAATATATGTGACCAAGTTGTGCCAATTTTCTTGAAACCGTTTGATACCCGAGAACCATAAGTTTCTATCTTACTATATTTAGAGTCTTTGGTCATGGACCACTCCAAAGGGTACCATTAGTCTTCTAATGAGGTTCGCTATCCATTTGCGCCAAAAAATAAACTTTTGGACCCCTTTTTGGGGTCAGGGACCACTGAGAGTGGTGCCCTTTTAAAATTCTGTAATTGATAAAAAGGTATTATATACAAAAAATATTTCTCCCTTATATCGAAGAACACCTCTCCAAATTTTAGATATTATATTAATAAATAAAATACCTAATTTAGAAAACAATTTGAGCGAAATCAAAATTGCTGTTTTTTTCGAAATTCGAGTTCGAAAATTTTGAGAATAACATAATAATTATATACCGAATTATAAAAAAATATTTTAAACCAGAATCAAATACTACATTCAATTCTTAGAATAATAGACACCAAAAATATCCATTTTGCAACGTTATTGACCTAGATAACTGCTTTCGAAGTTACCTCTACAAAGAAAAGTTGTGATTTTTTGAAACATCATAATTTTGTGAAATTTTCGAATTTCGAAAAAAAAATAAACTTATATTTTTTTTTCTATTCGAAGGTGAAAACAAATTTCATGAAGATCGAAGACAAAAATTTAAAACCCTGTCTATTTGATGTGGAATTACCCATAAGCGGTAAATAGCTTCAAAAGTAGCTTCAGAAAGATAAAATAGGCAAAACAATGTTTTTTTCTCTTTTCTTCGCTACACTAGTTCGTACATCGATTGTGCATATGCACTGTGCTATTATTTTTGTTTTTACTTTTCTACATAATTTTTTTATTAATTGTAAAATCATAAAGTTTTTCTTATGAAATAAAACAAAAAATATATATAAATATAAACATTTTCACAGTGTACCTCATTTAGCTGATATTGCTTTTTGTATTTTTTTTTTCACAAATCTGCTGATTCGTTTGCAAGTGCAACAACAACAAAAATGCGAATAAAGCAGCATTTTTAGCGGGACTTTTTGTGTCACAAAGAATACTCATTGTTGTCGCCAACTAGATAACTGTACTAGATACATACATGTAGTGTCGTGCCATGCGACAGTCTGTTGTCATGCGTTTGTCCGTTGTCATGCGTCTGTCTGTTGTCATACGTCTGTTTGTTGCCATGCGATGATACATTTATTATGAATGTATATATTCATTTTATTATGGCCTTAAGATTTTGAATTGTTTAAAATTATAAACATCTTAGTAACTACTTAAGAAAATACGAAAGGTAAAGTGCATTTACTCCTAGTCAGAATTTATTAAGTGATAATACCCACATGTGTAGTTGCTGGTCGTCAAGTTCGTACATTTTAAGTATACAGTTTGCAGAAATTGCAGTACACTGAATTGTGGAAATTTACTTTCTTTCGATGGAAATTGTACAAAATTCTTCTTATTCTTATAAAGTTTAAGAATATTTACCGATGTATTCTTGTTGCTCTAGTTGAAGGTTCGCTTCTCGGGTCTCTTCTGCAATTCAGATCATATCTCAGGTGAAGTCAAAATTTAGCTTTTCATTGGTTTGTGGTCACGATTGAAGTTATTTTATTGGCGAAATCAATTAAATAATTTATATAACACAATAGTTGCACTAACATTTCGTTTGTTGCTTAAATTACGTTTCCCACATTACCCCAGAAAATGATTCTTACTTTACCCCAATATCACAATTTGAAAATAACTTCGCAAACTAGTTTGTATTTCAAAGATATACAATATTCGATCATTTTAAACACCACCAGCACTCTTAAACATTTTTTTTCACTTGGTTCGATATGCAGAAAAAAGATATTAATTTGATTATAACTATGGATGAAAAAGTTGATGCCATATTGACATTTGGTACATGACAATTGTTTTTAATTGTTAAATGCAAAAACATGGTCAAAAACCCCATGTTCCACTTTAATCCAGGTTTTTTGTTGAAGACATTGAAAAATATGAAATATTTTATACAAAAACCTAAATCGAAACCGTAACATGGAACCGGTATACCGAAACCGTTTCGTTGTAAAAACTTAAAACCGAAACATAGCCCGGCTACCCGAAAATAATAATAATATAATAGTTTGGCGCTACAGTCCTGTATAGAACTTCGGCCGAGCTCTCTCACCATTTTGAGCTGTGCGTGTTATATTTGTACTCAAAGTTGTGGGACCTACATTTTATTGCCGAATCCGAACGGCGGGTGAGAGCTTTTCATAGGCAATGGTTTTACTCTCCTAGGTTTGCCATTTACTGACGAGAGGTAGCGCGGTATAGAAAAATATTTCTATGAAAAGATGTTGTTAGCCCCAGTCCAGGCTTGAACCGGGGACCTTTCGGCTCGCAGTCCAACGCACTAACCACTGAGCTACCGCGGCTACGAAAATACTCGTATGAAATCGAGAGCTCTGGTTTTTACGTAATAAAATGTGTTTTTTGACTCTAAAAGTTAGATATTGATAACGCTGTAAACTTGTACTTGCCATTAAAGTTTTTATTATTTATATATTATGTTGTGAGTTTTATGTAGTAAGGTGTTCACTTATCATGTCGTGTAAAGTCGACACTTAAGCATTTTGTCAAAGTAGATCCCGCGAAAATACAATTTATGAAACTGTTCGTTCTATGAGTTTTACAAAATTGTCAATTTTTACAATATAAGGAGAATTGTCAATCATTTGACATGATTTAAGAAATTATTGCAAAAAATAGATAAAATGTGAATAATATAAATAATGGTCAAACAATTTCACGGGACCGAAATAAAACAGCAATATATATATGGAATATATAATTCTAGCAAATTGAATGATATCAGCAAAAATGTGTATTCGCGGGAAAAGTGGGTAGTGTTGACTTTACTCCAGCCTATTTTCAGAAGCAGGTTTAAGGTTGTGTCGCATTTGCATTTGTTTCGTGGAAACTAAATATTGTAGATCTATACAGCTTATGGAACATTTTTAGCGAAATAATAAATCTATCCAACTGTATTATTATTTTTGTCCTATGTCATTGATATGGTGGTCAAAATTAGCATATAAAAAAAAAGTGTCGACGTAGCCCCGGTCTTCCCTACATTCAAATAATTCGGGCTAGTTGTGTATCTACGGATAACTAGACCAATACTAGTATACAACTAGTCATTTACACTGCAGGGAAATTTTGTCGGCAATGCAGAGTTCGAATTTTCAATTTAGCAAATTTTCGAGCAGACTAAATTGTCGATAACCGAATGGAGATCGAATAAAACGACGTTTAATTTGGGTTAGTCAGAAATTTAGTCGAATTTGCACCAAGGATTGAAACCTAAACGAATAACCGTTTCGATTTCGGGTTTTTCCGCGATTCGGTTTCGATTACGGATTCGGTTTTAAGTTTTTACAACGAAACGGTTTCGGTTTGATTTCGGTTTTTGTATAAAATATTTCATATTTTTCAATGTCTTCAACAAAAAAAAAACCTGGGGTAAAGTGGAACATGGGGTTTTTGACCATGTTTTTGTATTTAAAAATTAAAAACAATTGACATGTTCCAAATGTCAATATGGCATCAACTTTTTCATTCATAGTTATAATCAAATTAATATCTTTTTTCTGCATATCGAACCAAGTGAAAAAAAAAATGTTTAAGAGTGCTGGTGGTGTTTAAAATGATCAAATATTGTATATCTTTGAAATACAAACTGGTTTGCCAAGTTATTTTCAAATTGTGATATTGGGGTAAAGTAAGAATCATTTTCTTGGGTAATGTGGGAAACGTAATTTAAGCAACAAACGTAATGTTAGTGCAACTGTTGTGTTATATAAATTATTTAATTGATTTCGCCAATAAAATAACTTCAATCGTGACCACAAACCAATGAAAAGCAAAATTTTGACTTCACCTGAGATATGATCTGAATTGCAGAAGAGAGCCGAGAAGCGAACCTTAAACTAGAGCAACAAGAATACATCGGTAAATATTCTTAAACTTTATAAGAATAAGAAGAATTTTGTACAATTTCCATCCAAAGAAAGTAAATTTCCACATTTCAGTGAACTGCAATTTCTGCAAACTGTATACTTAAAATGTACGAACTTGACGACCAGCAACTACACCTGTGTCTATTATCACTTAATAAATTCTGACTAGGAGTAAATGCACTTTACCTTTCGTATTTTCTTAAGTAGTTACTAAGATGTTTATAATTTTAAACAATTCAAAATCTTAAGGCCATAATAAAATGAATATATACATTCATAATAAATGTATCATCGCATGACAACAGACAGACGCATGACAACAGACAAACGCATGACAACAGTCAGTCGCATGGCACGACACTACATGTATGTATCTAGTACAGTTACCTAGTTGGCAACAACAACGAGTATTCTTTGTGACACAAAAAGTCCAGTCAAAAATGTTATCAAAAGCTTGGATGCTGCTTTATTCGCTAGCGAAGCGAAGAAAAGAGAAAAAAAAAACATTGTTTTGCCTATTTTATCTTTTTGAAGCGACTTTTGAAGCACTTTTAAAGCTATTTACCGCTTCAAAAGTGCTTCACAAACCTTATTTTTAAGATGCTTATGGGCAATTCCACATCAAATAGACAGGGTTTTAAATTTTGTCTTAGATTTTCATGAAATTTAGTTTACACCTTCGAATAGATAAAAAAAAATATAAGTTGATTTTTTTTTCGAAATTCGAAAATTTCACAAAATTCTGATGACCAAAAATAATAGACACCAAAAATATCCATTTTCCAACGTTATTGACCTAGATAACTGCTTTCGAAGTTACCTCTATAAAGAAAAGTTGTGATTTTTTGAAGCATCATAATTTTGTGAAATTTTCGAATTTCGAAAAAAAAAAATCAACTTACATTTTTTTTTATTTAGTCAAAGGTGTAAACTAAATTTCATGAAAATCGAAGAAAAAATTTAAAACCCTTTCGATTTGATGTGTAATTACCCTTATATTCATTAGCCTTGAAAAACAAACAAAAAAAAAAAAAAAAAAACACACATCTTCATGAATGTTCACGTTCATAAATATTTTGCACGCTTTCCATTGTTACTTGTTGTTCAATATTTAGTAATATCATGAATTCTTTTGAGTTTCATTAAAACCTTAAAAACATAATAAATACATTAAAATGATAAAAAACGCAAGAGTATTGCTTTTCTTGCAGTGTTAGGGCCCTATTATGACTGGCGAAGCGAATGTAGTTGGCGAAGCGAACGTAAAATAGCTATCACAGCACCATTCGCCAGGCTTTATTCGCCAGAAAAAAGGAAACTAAAGCGAACGTAAAAATCAGGAGAACGTAGGAATCATTCGCCTGAACTTCATTCGTCTGGCGAATGGATGCTGTGAAGCTTTATTCGTTCGTTCGCTTCGCCAAGTTCATTCGCTTCGCCAGTCATAATAGGCCCCTTAGTCTTGCACTTGCTCTTGTTCTTGCAAGAAAATCTTGATCTTGTTCTTGCAAAAAATGCAAGAACAAGATGCAAGCACAAGACATTTTTGATCATCACTACAATAAATAAAAAACCAATATCATTAAAATTTGAATCATTTTTTAACAATAAAAATTGTGCTTGGAATTGCTGGCATTTTGTTGTTAATTCGATTGCCGCTACACAAATTTTATACCAAAGACCGTTGTTTCTCTCAACAAAAAAAAAACATGTGAATGTTTTTGTACCACAAGACATTTTTATTTCGGTAACTCCAATTTATAATAAATGACATTAGAACATTCCTTGTATTTAAGATCTTTTATATAAAATATTTTTTTGTTTCCTTTCATACTTTTTTAAAAACCGTTTTAAACCGTTATAAAACCGAAACCGTTTATTTCGGTTTTGGATATCGGTTTGTTTCTGATTTTCGTATAACGGTTTCGGTTACACTGAGGGGAAAAAGTAATAAAATTAAATAAAAAAGTAATAAATTTAAATACTTTTCGACACGTTTTTCACCCGTAGTCTTTTGTATTTAAATTAAATACTTTTTATTTAAACTTGATGTAAATACTTTTTATTCAAATTTATTACGTACGTAATAAAATTGGAAGTAAATACTTTTTATTTATATTTATTTTGTATGTAATAAAATTTGAAGTAAATACTTTTTATCACTTTTTAATAAGTTATAACATTTTAGTTTAATCACAACATCAAAAATACGCAAATTGGTATTTTAAAAACTATTTATTTCATATAAAGAAGATTAGGAACTGATAAAATTATTATTTTATTTTACTTTTTTCGAAATTTTTAATAAAATACTTTTTTATTTATTTTGAAATTAAATACGCACGTAATATTTTTTGTATGGAGTATTACGTTTCTTATTACAAAAGTATTTAAATCAAATTTAAATAAATTTTATTTAATTTTATTACGTCACTTTTTTCTTAGTGTACGGTTTCGGTTTTAAATATGAAACGGTTTTAAACGGATATCGGTTTCGGTTACGGTTTCAATCCTTGATTTGCACACATCCTAAGTACATAAAATAAAAAATGTCAAATTTATTTTTAAATATGTTGATGTCAAAAATGTGAAAAATTTACGGTACGAATTTTTAATTTTTTTTTATACCCTACACTAAGAGTGAAAATTTATATTCAGTTTGACCTCCAATCAGCATGACCTCCAGAGTCCATTTAGTGATGACCATCTGTCTATTGAAATTATGATTACAGGAAAACTGGAAGAGCTAGATCGATGAAACTTCCAATTTAGATTAGGTGTGGAGTAGATGTACACTGAGAGAAAAAAGTAATAAAATTAAATAATAAAGTAATAAATTTAAATACTTTTCGACACGTTTTTCACCCGTTGTCTTTTTTATTTAAATTAAATACTTTTTATTTAAAATCGAAATAAATACTTTTTAATTAAATTTATTACGTACGTAATAAAATTTCAAGTACATACTTTTTATTTAATTTTATAACGTAGGTAATAAAATTTGATGTAAATATTTTTTATTACTTTTTATAAATATTAATTTAATCACAAGATCATAAACATGTCAATTGGTATTTCAAAACTATTTATTTTATGTAAAGAAGGTTAGGAAAAGATAAAATTATTATTTTTTTTACTTTTTTCGAAATTATTTATCACACACGGTGGTTCTATAGCAGGCATGTCAAACTCATTTGGCATCACGGGCCGCATTGGCAACTCAAAAGATGAGGCGGGCCGCAATTGAGTACCATACAAAAAAAATTCGCTCGTTTTTTACATTTGGTTCTTCTGTTGGAAAATAAAATATAATGTTAAGATAATAACATTTTCCATTGATCCTCGTTAAAAGCGCCGCAGGCGAAAATTTTGAAAAAAATGGTGCGATTTGTGTCAGTTTGAAATATATGGAAAAAATGTACGAATTTCTTTGATTCTGCCAAAAATTTTGTCAGGGAGTATATTTCAAACACCAGAGACAATTTTGTAAAACAGATCTAAAAATCATTGTTGCAACTTTTTATGTCCGCAAAATCGTACGATATCTAATTAGCTCTTGTACCAATATCGAAGGCCAAATCGTACTAAAACTACAAAAATAGTTCGAAGCGACATATAGCCGTTTTTTTTTCGAAACGATAATAAAAACGATTCTAGATTAATATTGCATCAAATAATTCAAATATATAGAGATATATTTCAAAAACAATGCGATGTGGAAAATGTTTAAATATCCTAACATAAAATTTTACTCTACTAAAATTACGAAATTTTAAAAATTAGCAACGAGATCGAATTTTTGTTATCCAAGTTAGTTCGAGAAAACTTCGAGGCATAAATCACATGGCAGACTTCTTACCAACAATATTGAAAAAGTTTTTTTTTTTAAATATCGTATATAAATTTGAAATTTATATAAATTTGAAAAGAGTTCATTTTTATGCACAACTAATTTTAATTGCAAATACAATCCATTGATTAGAGATGTACGGATTTAGGAGTTATAACAAAGTTTATTTTATTATCCTTAAAATGAGGTTTGAAGCATTCTACGGTCAAGAGTTTTTTTCTACAACCACAAAAAGTGATTATTGATTAATTTTTTGAAACTTTGGACCACTGTATCTCTGGAGAAGGTGAGTCTGGAACTCTGATAGATTTGGTGTGGAATGTCTCTAAACAAAAAGTTTTACTTACTAAAAGAAATGTTAAAATGAATACAATTCCAATTTTTACAATGCAAGACTCTTGTCTACAAATTATTATTCTTGTTTTCTTTTGATTGCGCCTTTTTTTGATACTGGAGCTAATTCCGAAAATGGTTTTGTTAAATAGGGTCTGGTTTTTAAGATGTTTAAGTTTTAATTATTTTTCTCTCCTTTTAATTTTAATAGCCGATCCAAAAACAATAATGTATTTATCATTTCGTTGTTAGACGTACAAAACTATGCTCCACTATATATTTTTTATAAATTCCGGTGAAATATAGCCAAGGGAAATTCAAAACTTTACATTAAATTTAAAATTTTATCAATACAAACAATATTACTTGATGAAAAAAAGATAAACATTATTGTTATGCCATTTGTTCAACGCCATGTATAATATTTAAAAGGAAAATTATGAAAATAAATTAAGACTCGAGTCTTCGAGTCTCAATTTGTTATTATTAAATTTTGGAAAATATAAAAATATATATATTTTTTTTTAAATTAATAAGTTTTTAACCAAGAATAAATGGTAACCTTGATTATGCCTCCGTTATTTAATAAAATAAACATTTTAACGCCTGAAAATAAAATATTTTTAAAATTTTTCAATTCTTAAAAATATATTTATACCCTACACCTATGAGGTACAGGGTATATTAACTTTGTGCATATATTGTAACGCCCCTTAGGAGGCGTGTCCGGTATGGAAAAGTATATATATTCTTGATCAGCATCACTATCCGAGTCCGTTTAGCCATGTCCGTCTGTCTCTCTGTCTGTCTGTCTGTCTGTCTGTCTGTCTGTCTGTCTGTCTGTCCGTCTTGCTGTCTTGCTGTCCGAATACAGAATAACTTGAGAAATACTGATCAGAATGCGATGAAATTTCGTCTCAATATATTTTAGCCAAAAGTAGGAACTGAGTTTGGAAATTAGCCAAATCGGTCAACGGACACGCCCACCTCCCATACAAGTCACTTTTATATAACTCTTTCGAAACTAATAACTCGAAAAGTATTCAAGGTATAGTTATAAAATTAGAATTCACCTAAAAATATGTGGTCTAAAAATGGGCGTGATCCGCCCACTTTTTTTTTTCATTATTTCCCGGGTTTTCATAGTGGAAATTTGATCCGTAAATTATTAAAATCAAATCTATGAAATATTAGTCTTTCAAAATTTTAAATATAGGCGTGTTCCGCCCAATTATATTTTAAAATTTTATTTTTTAGTTTTTTATACTTTATATAAATTTTTTAATTTCTGATATATGAATAATATTCTGAGGGTGGGGAGGTTCAGCATAATTAAAAATTTAAATTAAGGTATACAATTAAATATTCCTCATTAATATCCCCACCAAAGGTGTACGGTATTCCATAGTCGGGCCCGACCGACTATAAAAATCCGCCCCATGTGTCCGAACTTACCCATGTGACCTAACTTTCCCAACTCGTTTTTGTTTGTTTTCAAACATCAGTATGTTTAAAATGACCCTATACATACTTCAAACGACTACAAAAGAGATATAGGTAGAAAATTCTGCTCAACGAGTGCCAACTTCATATACAAGAAGAATGATTCAAGAATACACTTATTTAAATCCATTTTATTTTTTTTTCTTTTTAAACATCAATATGTTCAAACGATGGCAAAAGAGGGTGTAGGTAAGAAATGCTGCACAACGTTGCCAAACATGCGTTGTATTTAGATTTGATTAGCATTTTCTGTGTTTCGAAACATAGTTTTAACCAAGTAAATTGCCAAGAAATAGTTTATTCAAATGCAATTATAATTTTATGTTGGTATTGTAACATATTTATGGTAAATTTGACAGATTCTGCTGGACAATACAATAATGTTTACACGTGAACAAAAATAAATTCAATTTCGATTATAATTTAATTACACTTCATTCCTAATACATGTATGGTAATTTCGTGTTACTTTTTAATTACATTCAAACATATTCAAACAAATCTTTTCTATCCGTGTACTGTATGACCCATACAAAAATATGGGTACAAAAATATATATTTTAATTTGTCAAAATTGTTAGTGTTTGTAATACAAGGAACCCCCACCCCCCCCGGGCGGAAAGTGATAAAAAGACCATCAATAATTTTATTTCAGAATTCGGTAGCAGACATCGTGGGAAATCGAATGGTACCACTCTCTCCAAATGGGTACCCCTTTTGTAAGTGTTTCTCTCCAAAAGGGTACCAAATGGTACCCTTTGGAGTGGTCCCCAAGGGGTGTCAAAAACCCCATTTTCGATTTTTTTTGCAGAAAGCTGACGTTATGAAATGTATTTTGACATTCACAAAATATTTTTTCGAAAATGTTTTTTTACCCCCTTTGGGGTGACCTGGACCACTCCAAAGGGTACCATTTGCATTCTATTGATGTCCGCTATCGATTTCCGAAATAACAATTGTTGGGTCATAAATGTGTTTTTGACCCCCTTTTAGGGGTCATGGACCATTCCAAAGGGTACCATTAGCCTTCTATTGATGACCGCTATCGATTTCCGAAATAAAACATTTTGGGTTTTGCCTCCCTTTTGGGGGTCATGAACCACTCCAGTGGTATTCTAATGAGGTTCGCTATTTTTGCACAAAATGTGTTTTTTAACCCCTTTTGGGGGTCATCGACCACCGAGAGTGCTACCATTCGATTTCCCACGATGTCTGCTAGACAGGCAAATTAACAAGCGATCAAATGAACAAACAAACGAACGAGGTACTCGAATAGTACGGGTTTTGCGAACAACCCGGGTAGCTCGAACATTTAATACCCGGGTTTTACGGGTGTAATATGGGTACAATACAATATTTTTAATAATGAATTTCGTCGTTAGTTTGGCTTTAGTGCGCATGTGGAAAAGTTTGAGCGTGAGTACACTCTTTTGGATCTTAAGCCACCAACCAGACAGAAATTGGTGCGAAGAAAACGTAGCCGCCGTAGTGGTCAGTGTCGAAAAAGACCCGATCAGCTGAATTGGGCATCGCCACATAGTCAACTAAGCTTATTTTAAAGTTTGAAAACCGATTATACTTCATATTAAATTATTTATTCTGTATATACTAATATTTATTTGTTAAAAAATTTAATTTATTATTTAATTTTTCATCTCAAATGTAAATTAAAACTGTCAGTTTTACAAGTTTTAAATATCAAATTAAATGGGTATCATTTTTGTCATCTCAATTTTGATAATTGAAATATTTGATGAGTTTTGTAATGGAATAATGTTATGTTAACGCTTTTTTAATTTTGTTTTTCGGTGTATGTAAGGAAACCCCTAATCACAAGAACTGACATAAGACAAAATCCAATGGATTGGATTTGTAGATATCCGGATTGCCTTTTTGATTAATTTTTTGAAAAGAATATGCGACAGTATTTCTAATATCTTCTGTTGTTGTGAACCAATTTATTAGCGATGGTATTTTAATGAAATGTATAGTCAAATTATCTTTCTGTCCCACTCTTCCATTGTCTCGGTTTTCTCGAACTAACTGCCTTAAAAAAATATCGTTGCTTTATCACTACTAACATTTTAAATTATGAGTACAATAAAGTTTAAGGAAAAGATACGATATTTAAATTTTTTCACATCTATATCTCAATGTTTTTCGAATCAATATTGATATTCGATGCGATATCGATCCAGAATCGTTTTTTTTCTCGTTTCGAAAAAACTTAATTTTCTCGTTACGATATCTGCATATTAGAACGAATTCCTCGACATCTCGAAGTCGAAGTCGAATGGCAGACTGGGTTAAAATACCATAAGTATTCATTTTTTGTTTTGTAATCGGTAACAGTTTAAACGTAATTAAGCGAAACGTAAAATAAATGTAACAGTTGTATTATAATAATTTCTTTGAATTTAGGTTTCAATTAAGTTATTAAAAAAACCGCAACAAAATGTTTAGAAAGCATCATACATATACTATGTATGATTTTGAGAATGTATAAAAGGGTAGTGGCATGAAATGTTGACAACTTATTAGAGGTGAAATTATTTTTCAAAATGAAAAACAAAACTACGGATTTATACGAGTTCGTGAGATTGCCCTTTTTTATGTACAAAGTTGTGGCTGGTATACATCTCTTTAATTGGAATGACAATGAGAGAAGTAATATTTTCGGAAAATGTGCAAATTTTATATTTATTTCAAATATATCGTTTAACTTGTTCACAATGTTTCTATATATATTCTTTGGAGATCTTAGCGATGCGAAAGATTTAACATTATTCGTTGCATTAGCAGCATTTGTGGTAAATACTTTTACGAAAACAGGTTCCGTATGGAAGGGACGTAAGATTATCGAAGAGGTATTCATTCATATAAGGTCCACATATCCAGAAACGAAAGAGAAACAAAAACAACATCGGGTTGCTGATTACTTTCAAAAGTATATATTACACGCAAAGGCTCTATTCTCATTGTCTGCAATCACCGGAGTGCTGATGAGCATAATTCCCATTATGCAATCGATTTTAGAGTACTACTCATCACCAGAGGAAGAACGCGTCTATATCTACAGATTTCCATACATTTTGTATTATCCGTTCAATGAAAACCATTTTCTTATATTTCCATTCATGTACATCCTTCAATGCCTAGCAGGTGCTTGCATGGTGGCACTGTTCATAAGCACCGATTTGGTTTTGATTGCGACTGCAAACCTTATAAATATGCAATATGAACATTTATCTTTTGAGATAGGCGAGCTCCGACCAATCGGAACAGACGATGATATTAAACGGTTCGCCGATTTGATTCGAAAACATAACAGTATATTGTCGTAAGTATTCGTAGTATTCTAATAAGATAATGGTTTTTTTATTTATGTAAAGTTAAACTTCAAAATACATGCTATTGGATGTGAAAACCAATGTTGAAAATGTTAATAATCCGCCAGGACATCACAAAATTTTCACTTTTTCGTTTTATTTTTAAAACAGTAATGAATTATGAAAGTTAAATTTGTATATATCATGAAGCATTATCTAATTCTTCCAAAAAACGAACGCATTTTCATGTAACGGTACTGCGAATGCAAGGTTTAAAGTATGACAGAAATTCGTTAACATTTTTTTGTGAAAATTTCGCCAATTTGGCGAATTTTATAATTATTTTGCTAACACTTTTCTGCCAATATTATAACTATACCCAGCAAACATTTTGAGTCTTTTAAAATTTTAAAATAAAATAAAATTAATGTATTTTTAAATTTAAACAAGAGATCGAGCAACTGAAGTGCATTGAGACTTTTTTTTAATACATAGTGTGCAAAAATACAAAAATTAATAATAATATGTGAAACAGCGCAGTGACAGAAAATAGTGAAAAGTGTTGTGAAAAAATTCATTTCAAAAACTTTGAAAGTTTAAACGTAGTTTAAATCATCAGCATCGGTCGTTTAAACTAAGTTTAAACGACGGTTGAAGTTCACTGAAAAAATCGATTTTGATTTTAAACGAAGTTTAAACCACAAACAAAGTTCAACTAGCACTGAAAAACTGGCCATTAAATCATTCATATTTTTTATACTTTTCAAACACCACAATGACTTCATTTTCGGAAGTTTCTCTCCTAATTGAATCCAAATTCATTTATATTCATGTTTTTCTCAGCCCGAGAGAAAATGCATGAATTTCAATTGAATCCATTAAATATGTAATTTAGTCTGTTGAATTTACACTAATAAAATTAATTGTTAATCGATTTAAAATTTAATACAAATATCAATTATATCAATATCAATTTTAAATAATATCAAGCATAAATAAAATATTTTTATGACTCCCTTTTCTGAGTGCTTCTAAAATACTTATAAATTTAATGCTTTTAGGAATTTCATGAAAGATACTCATGATAATAAGTCCAATTTTAGAGCCCTCCTAAAACATTCCAAAATAAGGAACTTTGGTTAGTCTATTTCCGAGCGCTCAGAAACAATTTTAAATTTAATGCTTTTAGAGAATGCTCATTACTGTAATTCCTAGAATTTTTTTCAGAAGAAATGTGATTTCTATGCACTTAAATTTTCTTATTAATAATAATTCAACAGTGATGTCAATATGGCACTCTTGTTTCAAAATTGAAAACAATATTTGACGGAAGAATACATTCTCAATTAAAAAAAAAATTGTTGTGGCAAATATTTTCATATAACAATATTTTAAAAGCTAAATGTATTTGTTTTAAGAACCTTTATTTCTCTTAGTGTAGATTACAACACTATTACATATTTTTTGTTTTTCAGAAACAGCGACAAAATCAATCAGATATTTAGTTTATCAATTTTATTAAATTATATTGCCACTGGTTTTTGTATTTGTTTGATGGCATTCCAAATAGTCGCGGGATACGAGATATTGGTACTGCTTAAGTTTGTATTTTTCCTGATGGCAGCGACCAGTCATCTATATAGCATTTGCTCCGTTAGCAGTGACATGATTATTGTGGTATGTTTTTAAAATATATATTGAGACATTTAACAAAATTTAGTTATTCTTATCATCTAGAGTACCAATGTTTGCGATGCTTTCTTTCATCACCCATGGTACATGGCAAACATCAAGTATAAGAAGATGTTGGTTTTGCCGATAGCACGTAGTCAGAAACCAGCTTATTTAACAGCATTTAAATTCTTTATTGTATCGATGGAAAGTTTTAAATCGGTTGGTGTTTTCTTTTTTATTTGTAATTAAAAAATATTGTATTAATTCCCTATTTTACAGTTACTTTCAATTGCCTATCAAGTATTTACTCTATTAAGTTCTACATTGGAAGAGTAGATTTTATTTAAAGACAAAATAATCCTTTAAATTGGTTTTAATCTATGAATATGACATAATTGTGTATTTGATTATATATTGTATCATTTTAAAAATATAAATAAAAATCTTTTAGTGCATGCGTACATCAAAAAAGTGTACAACCAAAAAATTCTCAGACATGGTTTCATGTTTTTTTTGCTTTCCCGCATTAATGCCCGTAATTTCAACTACTAGATATATATCGGTGTATATCGTGAAATAAAAAATTAGTAATTTCAATACTTTATACACCTACACTCAAAATAAATAATTTGCTATTAATAGCAAACTGTTATTGCTAAATTTAAGCAAACTGTAACTAGTAATTACAGCGTCTCTTATTCGACATAGCGAACAGTTTGCTAAAAAACTAGTGTGTACAATCAACATACAAAGTCTGTAACAGTAGCAAAAAAGGTTTATAAAATAGCAATAATGTATGTTGAAAAGAGGAAAGCGTCGGATTTCGCTGAAACAGCAAATGACTGTTTGCCGTTTAAGCCAACTTTTTTTATGCTATTAGAGGAGACAATATTGGATGTTTTAACAAATTTTTGCAATTCATAAAAAAAAATCATATTTTTTTTCTGTATTTTTATATTTTTTTTGAATTTCTTACTTTACTTTTTTATATTATTTTTTTTCTTTATTTTATATATATACACTTATTTGATTTTACCATCCCTCCTTCATTTTTTTATCTTACCTTCTACCTCCATTTCACTATTTCATTGTTGCATGCGTGCATTATTATTACGTAAAAGAATATCTGTTTTAAATAAAAATGTTGTAGAATAAGAGTCTACGAATTATAGCCGTATTAGCTGCAGCGTCTCGTGACTATAGCACCATCTAGTGCATGCTAGCTACACTAGCTTACAGTAAGAAAAATTGAAATAAAGAAGAGAAAATGAAAAGTAATGTTTTTAGTTTTTTTTTTATTGGTTAACGGCAGAAATCAGTTAAAACAGCTAAAATTGTCGGTTCTAATAGCATAAAAAAGTCATTCAAAATAACAAACATTAATTTACTTGTTGACTACTGTTAATGACTTTTTATTTTGAGTGTACCTTCTCGACAATTTGTAGTGTATCTTACACGACCGATTTCATATATTGTAGATATTAAGGGTGTGTGCGAATTCGACTAAATTTCTGACTAAATTAAATTTTGTCAGTAATGCAGTGTTCGACTTTTCAATTTAGCAAATTTTCGAGCAGACTAAATTAAACTAAATTGGATGATTGCAAACAGAAATATGATAATCGATTGATTATGGACTTTACCGGTTACCGAATGGAGATCGAATGAAATGTCGCATAATTTAGTTTAGTCAGCAATTTAGTCGAAAAAAATATGAACAATTTACGATATGAATTTTGCGTTTTTCCTATACCCTATAAATGAATATTCAGTTTGGTACGCCGTTTATAACACCCTGAAGGGGGCATATCCGGTATTGAAAAGTATATGTATTCTTGATCTGCATGACGTCCAGAGTCCATTTAGCGATGTCCGTCTGTCCGGCTATCCGTTTGTATTGCAAGTTTCCAGGATTCGTAAACCCTGTTTTTTTTTAATAAGTGTCAGATCAGGATGGATTATGTTATATTACGTGGATTTTAAATTAAGATTACGCAAGTCGATCCTGATCAGGACCATTTCATGTTATGGTGGCCTTTGGAGGAATTAGAATTGACAATACCGGGACTTTCGGAATTAGAACATTAAATCCCGGGATTTTCATGATTACAATCATAGGAATCAATAAAACTTTTATTAGAGGCAACAAAAATATCGGAAGCAACTATGTGAAAAATAGTATGATCAAGATCTATAACAAAATAATGAAAATATGCTAACGGCTACAAATTAAGAATTTAGTTGTTTTTAATATAGCTGCACGTTATTTTTATTGACAATCCCGGGATATCATTTCGAAATATCGGAATTGGATGACCTAGTAGGGATAGTGATCGTATTCTGAACAGAGCTAACTTTAACCAACTTTTTTTTAACAAAATTCTATATTGTTGGAATAATTTTGTAAACCTAATTTTATTATTAACATAAAATATAATTAAGTTGTTTATAAAAGTTTTTTAATAACATCAAAAACAAAGATTTCAAATCAGGTTTGTCATAAGTGTCAGATCAGTTACCTTAAGTAGATCAGGTTTTCTTCGTAGATCATGATTCTTTGTAAATGATGGATCAGGTTGTCTTACGTAAACTGACCATGATCATGATTATGTCAGGATGGGACGCCTGATCGTATTCTGATCAGGGACGGATATGAAATAAGTCTAACGTTACTTTCCCATATCATCTTCTGTGTGTTACAAACGGAAGACAATGTTTATATACCCTCTCACTTTCAGTGTAGGATAAAAACAGATGTCTCTCAAGAATGAAAAAAGTTTGTGAAACACTGTACAGTAAATAATGCAATTTTCATTTTAAATTTGTCACCTATAATAAAACATGCGGCAAGTAAAGCGTAAACAATGAGAATTACGAACAAAGACGAGATCTTACAAAAGCCAATGGTCATCGAAACGCATTCAGTTGCCAATAAATAAGATGTGGGCAAGAGCAGTTCTCAAAGAAGCTACATAGTGTATCCGACAGTCGTTCGAGATGTGCATGTTTTCTGTCGAACAGACAAAATACTTGCGGCAACCACATTGGGGATCGTTCATTTCTGACGATTCTTTTGTCAATTGTGACAAAGATACTACATCCACGAGATCGCACAGATGCATTGTATCGCACAAATGCGCACACGATAAACGTCGCAGATTAAACTAAATCGCAGCGCTAAAACATATTCGAAATTATTTGTTTGCTTTTGCGGCGACAAATGTTCGATTTTCTAGTTCGGTCCCAAAAAACTACGAGATTTATTTTGCGAAATTAGTTAATTGTTCGCCTAGCCATCGTACGCAACAGTGGCGCGCATCCAGTCCGCGTCTCACTCTCTCACCTACTCGCAGTTTATTATTGCCGCCGGCTGACGTCGCGTCGTGTCGTGGACGATGGTCAGTTGCCAGCGCTGACGAGACTCGACAACGTCAAACTAATCAAAGTCAGGTGAATTATTCGCAGTGCGACGACAAGACGCGTAGATCTTTCGAGTGTTATAAAATAAGAAATTATACATGTTATTTCAATATAAATATTTATCAAAAATATTCATTAGTTTAAAGTGAAAATATTGTTAAATATAAAAAAAAACTAAAATATATAAAATTTTCCAAAATATGGATTATTTTTTTGGTCGCACAACCAATGCTTCCCCAGAAGTGGAGAAAGATTCGGACACAGAGGATGACAGTGGAATCGCTGAGGAGTTCAGTTCCGGACCTAACTCAGCTACTTCTAGCACTGCAACGATGAAACGTGTAACGTTCGACGAAGAATCGATCAGACAGCAACATCAAATGCTACAGGAGACCCGAGAAGAAAACAATACCTACGACAAGTTTTATGATTACTGGTGAGTTTTAAACCAATAAATCATAATAAATTTAGAACTATAATGTTTCAAGTTAATTTCACATGTTGGTTAATTAATACCCAACATTTAAATAAGAACTTTCTTATTTATTCGATAGTTTTTCAACATATGAGAAAGTTTCGAATAAAATCAGAAAATGATACTGACCCAACTTTACGTACACTAGGAAAAAGTTTTCCCACGTTTTTAACTTGATGTAGCGTTACGTAAAAAGTTTCTATATAGTAAAGACAATTTCCGTCTTTTAAACACTAAATAAAACACACATAAATAAACCGGAAATATTTAGAATATTTGACGAAAACATTCGTGAAAATTATCTACGATAAAATTTGTACATAACACGAATAAATTTTCGTAAAGTTACCGAAGATATTTAAGCTGGTGTTATAATAGACGTAACGTGCTCAAATGTCATCGGAACGGGACATAATGTTACGATAAAAGCGTACATCATATAAATTAATATAATAAACCTAATGTGGCGTAAGTGGCCAGGACTTAAAGATCCGTAGCATTTGGATTGCTACGTTACATTTCGTTCTGGTGACATTTGAGAACGTACGTCTTTTATAACTCCAGCTTTGCCTAATTTTTTTAAATTGTTATAAATGTTTTTTAATATCATTCCGATCTGATTACAATAACACGATTTCTAATCTGTTTTTTCATAATAGTCGCATCGGTAAACGTACGTAAAGTAGGTTTAAGATCGGGATTCATCTTAAAAGATGGATTAGGTTGCCTTACGCGGAAGTACAATTCGGATTATCCTAGGTGGCCTTTGGTAGGTATGACTTATCGTGTTCTGATCAGTACGAATGTGAAATATGGAGAATCTTATTGTAGTAAAGGACGCACATAATGATTATTTCCAACTTGTTCCCCAAACACAAAACATACAGTATGCTTATTGTTTCAATATCATTACGAGATTAATGCGAGGAGACGGAGAATTCACTCCGTATCGGACCCTTTCTCGTAGCGATATCGAACGTCATGGTGGATAGATATCGATTCGTTCGGGCGGAGTTATCTTGGTTCTATTTTTTTAATCGGAACATTACCGAATAAAAGTTACCAACATTTTTCGTTCAACAAATATCTAATTGTAAAACAAACAAATTTATCGTATAAAAAATGCAACGAAGAAAAAATCACATATACTCATTTAAATACCCAAAAAAGTCTATTTTACGAAATTCAAAATCGTTCACGAATAATTTTCGTAAAGCACACGAATATTATGCATCAATATATTTTGTAACTTTACGAAAAATGTATGCGTGCTATAAAGATTTTTTTCGTGAATCATTTTCACAAATATTTTTGTCAAATACACTAACTTTTTCGTGTATTTTATTCAAGTTTTATTTTAAGATTATATTCAATTATTTTCCAGTATATTTTTTTTAGGAATATTTGCGTCATATATGGGCATTTCCTGGGCTTTCGGACGGGATATTCGTACGCTTAAAACCTTAATATCTCAAAGGAAATTACTTGATTTTTTTAGTTTTTAAATAGGACTTAACAAATGCAAATAAATTGAGAATTCTATACGGTAGATCAAAACATATAAATTAAATAGTTGTCGTTCCGGACGGGACAAAAACGAAAGATCGAGGTTCATATGGAAATGCCAAAAAGTCAACAAATGTTGTCTACAAATTATTTTTTTTTAATTATTTTAAAAAAGAGCTGAAATAATGAACTTTCATTTTATATTTACACCTCGTTCCTAAAAATTTTTAGTTTTTTCAAATTAAATCGCCGAAAAATTCCAGACGGAACAAAAAATTCCGTATAGAAATTACCAGTATGAATTTTATTCCAAAAATACGTTTTTGCGTAAAATATATTTTTTTGAATTATCTCAACACATATCTTTTATTTTACTTTATTTTTGAATATATACACTTTGTTCCTAAAGTTTACAGTTATTTCGTAATAAATCGCAGAATAATTCCGGACGTTTCGTTTGGAGATTTGTACTACGATTTATAGCTAAAAATAATTTTGTATATAACAATATATATAATCATTATAACGAAATGAAAAGTAATGTAATATTAAGTTTTTTTAATTTTTCTACTATTTTTGAAAAAAAAAATGTTGATATTTTTTATACTGTTACAGTATACTGTTTTTCGGTCGTGGTTGACGTTTTTCTGGAAATGCCCATATGTAGGAAAATCATCCTAATTATGTAATAAATATATACATTAAATTGTTCGTACTCTGCACGTGAAATACTCGATAATTATTTTCAACATATATCGTAACTACGAAATTTCATTGTTCACAGTATTTTGTAAAAAATACCCAAATACATTATAAACGAAATAAGAAATAGTATTTTTTTGTAGAAATAAATAAATAAATAAATAAATAAATAAATAAACAAATAAATAAACAAGTAAATAAATATATAAAATGTATATATGCAATTTTAGACAAATCGCCGACAGGTGAAAGTGATGTAATTTCCTAAAAATTTAAAACACAATAAAATTAACAAATATTTAAAAGAATCTAACAAAACAAAGAATATTAAATAAAACGCCAAAATGTCTCGATAAATTTAGAAATGCATATATTAAATGGTCAAAACTCAAATTTAGATACAACAAAAAAAAAAACTGGGGATGCCCACGTCTTGTAAAACGTTGTACATGAGATTGACGCACTAAATACGTCGTTACATTGGCATGTATAGCAACATTAACAGTTGACAAATTAGGCAAGAAACTATGACAGATTTTATATAGAAAAATATATAGAATATTTGAAACATATTTAAAGCAAAACTTGGACAAGTGACAACAACTGCCACGAATAAAAATATATATTTTCTTTTAAACTGTTCATATTATAAATATGGTAATTAATATAATTTTATTCTGAATGCCTGCGTAGATGTTATTAATTTAAATTAAAGATAAACGTGTTTTCGAAATTTTCTATAAAATTTTCTATTATTATTTTGCGTTGTAATTTACATTTTATAGCAAGCATTATAAAACTATATATAAAATTACTAAAAATTTGGCACTTTGCCGAAATTGTTACAAACTACGCCAAATGATTCTGGTGTTTACTTAATTATAGAGATTTGTTTTTATTGTTTACCTATAAAGAAGTATTATTATTATTCTGATTTTTAGTTAAATTGATACTTATCAAATCAAATATTGTTTAATATTTATCTATTTAAATGGAAAATAAGTAGGTATTTTAACCAAAATTAGAATTGCAGACAAGATACATGTTTTTATTTTTTATATTTTCGAGTTTTTTAAATACTTAGTAATAGAATATATATATATATAAAAGAAATAATTATGTAGTTTGTAGCTCTGTTTTTACCTTCCTTTATTTTATAATGAATATTTTTTAAAACGATTTAAGTAAATTTTGACGTTTCAATGTCAAGTGGACTTCAGCAGCTGATGTTTATCGTATCTTAGTAAATAAAATAAACTATTTTAAATTCACTAAAAACTTGGGATTTTTAATTAAATAAAATATATTGGGGATGACGTTGTACCTTGGTTCGACTTATATGATTTTTCAACCAGAGTGCACGTTTTTTTCGTAAATCGTAACTAAAAACAATATGCGAAATGAAACAGTATATTTAGAGTTTAATGTTTGAATTGAATTTAATTTAAAACGCATTGTGAGCTATTCTTGAAAAGACAGACATATGTTTCTCTAAGTAAACTGTTTAATTTTGTAATTAAATTAGTTTATAATGTTTTTCTCACAATGAATATCTAAATAAATTTTATATTATTTTTAAAAATTAGCACATGGCCCCCAATTACGTACTACAATCAAATATATATATTTTCGACTAGACTGAAACTATTGTCATTGAGTGCAAGAATTATTGTCAGTAGTAGAATATATTCACCTCAGTGATTAAAAATAATTAATTTTAATCGTTTTTAAAGACTCATTCGCATTCAATGTCTTCGTTAGCAAAACGGAACATTTTAATTACGATGAACAGCTGCCGCATGTGGCTGTCAAATACTAACTAATATAAAAAATGAGATTTCCAGCACGATGAAAAAATCTTTATATTAAATTTACTTCAGAATAAGTTTAAGTGCCTGGAAATATCAGTACATTTTATATCAGCTGGACCTTGCGAGATACTTGTGAAGTAAGAACTGTTCATGCCACTGTTTGCATTTAGTTCTGCTACCATCTTTATTATCAGACAACTATATTTGTGATACACTTTCAAAGTATTTATAACATTTTAGAGAGAATAAATAATTTTTGTTGATTTTTAAAGAAATAAAGAATGCGTGTTCAAATAAATTCATATTTAGAGGAGCCAGGGGTAAAGTGGGGCATGGTGTTATTTGGGAAATTTCAATTTTTACATATTTAAAAATAACAACTATTGTCAAATGATTCTTCATATGGCATCAACTCTTTCATTCAGGGTTATAATCAAATGTATACCTGATTATTGCATTTCGAGAACAAGTGAAAAAATGTATTTGAAAGTTTTTTTTTTAGAGTGCTGTGGTTTACAATCAAAAAGTTCGAATTTTTGTCGTTTTTATTTAAGACGGTATGTTTAAAATGATCGGGTGTTGTATTTATTTTGAAATAAAAACGGGTTTTGCCAACTATTTAATATTGTTTAAGTGATGCTAAGTTAGTTTCAAATTGCTATATTGGGGTAAAGTTGGAAACACTTTCTGGGGTAAAGTGGGAAATGTAATTTAAGCAATTTTTTTTGTAATTTTAGTGAAAATATATTGTTATATAAATTATTTAATTGGTTTATTTTGGAACAAATTTCAATCTTGGCCACAAACCAATAAAAAGAAACATTTCGACCTCATCTGAGAAAAGATCTAAATAGCAAAAGAAAGACACGAAGGGATCCTTTAACAGGAATAATAATAATAGTTTGGCATTACAGTTCTATAAGATCTTAGGCCGAGCTCTCTCACCATTTTTGAGCTGTGCGTGTTATATTTGTTCTCAAAGTGGTGGGACCTACAGTTTATTGCCGAATCCGAACGGCGAGTGAGAGCTTTTCATAGGCAATGTTTTTAATCTCGGAGGTTTGCCATTTACTGCCGAGAGGTAGCGCGGTATAGAAAAATGTTTCTATGAAAGTTGTTGTTAGCCCCAGTCCAGGCTTGAACCGGGGACCTTTCGGCTCGCAGTCCAACGCACTAACCACTGAGCTACCGCGGCTTAACAGGAATACCTCGGCAAATATTCTTCAGCTTCATCCGAAGAAGTAGAATTTTGTACAATTTGCTTAAATGAAATACCAAAGAATTTAAATTTTAAGAATTCAGTGAACTGCAAATGGCCTGTATACTTGAAATTTTCGAACTTGACGACCAGCAATTACAGCTGTGAGTATTGTCATTCAGAATATTCTGACTAGGAGTAAATGCACCATTTTTTCATAACATAACTATGGAGATGTTTATGAATTAAAACATTTTTCTTCTTATTTTTTTTTTTTGCATGTCCATTTCTTTATTATTACTTTATTGTACTGTTTTTTGTCCTAATATATTTGACATTGTTATGAAAAAAAAAAAACATGAACAAGAAAGACTAAAATAGCGTTTGGGTACGAAATTTAAAATTTCCCAATTTATGCTGTTTTGAAAAATCGCTTAAACATTGCTTAAAAATAAATTAAATGGCATATAAATGGTATTCTGCTAATGCAAAAAGTTAGATCATGAATCAGAATTTAAAAAATTTTTCAAATGAACTTTTTTTTAGAAGAAAATCAAAACTTTTCCACTTAACCCCAGGCTCCCCTATCAGCAAACATTTATCTACATGTATGTATTTATGTAATAAATACATAATGGAGATATATATTTACTGTGTTTTTACATTTTTCAAAAGGTTAATAAGGTATTTTTTAAGTCTTATACATTCTTGCACGACTAATATTTTTCCAAAACTTATTTATTATGGTTTGGTTACTTCACATTCAATTAATGCACTCAAGGAATAAATACAAATCCAGAAGGGAGTTATATGCAATTAAATGGCAACTTCTTAATGTTAAGAAACAGAACAACTTCGTCATCAAATTAGTAATAAAGAGTATTCTTCTTAAATCCAGATGTTATTTTTACGGTTATAAACAAAAACATTATAGATTCGAAGAATGTAATTTAAATCTTAAAAAAATGAAAGAACACATGTTCAATGAACATTGTTCATAAATCTATGTATTTTCCTGTATGTTGGAGTCATGACTGAAGAAAAACGAAAACAACTTGACTTTCAAAAATGTAGTCGTGAATATTTTTCAAGTTTCGAAAAAATTAAATTGTTGTTTTGTATTTATTTTTTTAGGGGTTGGGAACGGAACGAACGAAAAGCAAAAGTTCCGAGCGCAAACGTTTCAATCGGAACATTTGCTCAAAAGTTTCGGCTCAAAAGTTCCGCTCGGAACTTTTGCATACAAAAAACGTTGGAATCGTTCCGACAAAGAACGTTCCGATGAATAACGATTGATTCGTTCCGTTTAAAAGTTCCAATGGGTATGGATTCACATCTAGGTGTGTCGTTGGATCTTTTTTTGGGTGAATCGCTTCCTGAGAGCCTAGATACGCATCCAGGTGCGTCATTGGAACTTTTTCGGGTGAATCGCTTCCTGTGCGCCTAGATACGGATCCTGGTGTGTCATTGGAACATTTTTGGGTGAATCTGTTCCTGTGGGCCTAGATACGCATCCTGGTGCGTCTTTGGAACTTTTTTTGGGTGAATCTGTTCCTGTGGGTTAGATACGCATCCTGGTGCGTCATTGGAACTTTTTAGGGTGAATCGCTTCCTGTGGGCCTAGATACTGATCCTGGTACGTCATTGGAACTTTTTAGGGTAAACTGCTTCCTGTGGGCCAAGATACGGATCCTGGTGCGTCATTGCAACTTTTTTGGGTGAATCGCTTCCTGTGGGCTTAGATACGCATCCAGGTGCGTCATTGGAACTTTTTCGGGTGAATCGATTGCTGTGGGCCTAGATACGGATCCTGGTGCGTCATTGGAACTTTTTAGTGTGAATCGCTTCCTGTGGGCCTAGCTACGGATCCTGGTGCGTCATTGGAACTTTTTAGGGTGAATCGCTTCCTGTGGGCCTAGATACGGATCCTGGTGCGTCATTGGAACTTTTTTGGGTGAATCGCTTCCAGTGGGCCTAGATACGCATCCAGGTGCGTCATTGGAACTTTTTTGGGTGAATCTGTTCCTGTAGGCCTAGATACGGATCCTGGTGCGTCATTGGAACTTTTATTTGAATTAATGTATTAGAAATACTTTTTGTAAATATTTCAGAAACAGTATTGTTTTTTATGTTTGTTTTTATTTTAATTGTTTTAAATCTTTATTTTAATTGTTTTAAATTCCTGTGTACAATGTGCACATCCAACGAACGTATTGCTTAAATGGGTACATATTGCAGAAACTTTTTTTTTGTTGCAAAAATACTGCATTAATAGTAAATACAAATTTCTTAAAAAAACAAATGTATTTGATTTACGTCCAAAAACAAATGTATTTGTTTTTACTACATTGATGTAATTGTTTTTGTATAAAAAATAGCTTTTACTGCATTTATATACAAAAAGTTAGTATTAAAATAGTATTTAAATTAGTTAGTTACTAAAAATTAGTATAAAAATAAGTACATTTTGTTTTATTTATGCGTTCAGAAATATGTATAAAAATCAGAACATCTGTATTTATACAACATTCAATATTTATTTAACACCAAGAAAATGTAAAAATACAACTACATACATACGATTTTAATTTTACTACTTCTTCTTGTAAATTGTACTAGAGTCATGATCGAAAATTGATCACTGTACATCATCACATTGACCTTGTCTTTTGTAATATGGTACATTTCTACTAAGGGAAATGAACACATGACGTTACTGCATCCGACAATGTGGTTATAATAACCATGTGGTTATAATAAAATAAGATAATATTTTAATGACATTTGGTTACAACAAAAAATTTGTTTGCAGTCAATAATAATACACATCAAGCATTCTGCGCAGCACTCAAGACTATTTTTGTATTATGTAAAATGACTCCCTGATTCCGAAGATACGGTTTAAAAAATGTTATTTTTTGGATAGGTTTACAAAATATCGACCAATAACTTTTGAATCGACCTTACAAAAAGGTGTTCACATATATTTGTATACATATATCTCGCGTAATCAATAACTCATATGATGAAATGTTGTATCAAATGAAAGGTAATTGAATATCTTATAATTATTTTTCAGAATATTTTTAATTTAGTTCACTAGTTTAAGAGAACTCGACAGGAGAACTTGAAAAAAGTATTTTTTACAACAAAAATTTAAATCAAACATGCATTTAAAAAATTAGAAAAAATTGAGATATTAAAAAAAAAAACAGATAGAAAGAATATACACTGTTTGTAATATTCCAAAATTAGTCCACGCTCTTTTAAAGAAATATAGCTTTCAATGATAAAAAATATACGGGTAACATTAGAGGAAAAAATATGTGAAAGCATAGAAATTGAGTGCTATATAGATAGGCATAAAGCACTTATAGATAGATTATTTTTTATAAATTATTTTAAATTTTATAACCTTATCTTGTATAGTTTACGAGCTATGGTATCCTAAAAAATAAACCCATATCTTGTATGGAACGTAGTTGCGTACGTTGACTCTTTTTAAAACGTTTTTATTTGGTTGCTTCCTTGTCTGTCTGTTCGGTACAAATTTTGAAATTGATTTTAAACAATCTTCGGGATGAGCTACAGTCTTGAGATTTGAAATATTGCCTCGAACTGGATGACAATGCAATATTATCATTTTCTTGCCATCCGGTTCATCATGATTCTATGGTTCTATATTAAATACGCTTTGAAAGATGAATAATTTTAATTTTAATTATATTAAACCTTTCAAATTCTATCAGACGAAAATCCAAATGACACAAAAAAATAAGAAAAATAAAAAATATGAAATAAAAAATATTTTTTAATATAAAAAGTTTTTTAGGTGAATTTTTAGTATGATTTAAAATGAAACGTAGAGTATATTGGATCCTTAAAGTTCACATAAAAAACGTTTTATATTAAATTTTTTTTTATTTCAAATTTTTTTTTGAACTTTGAATTACTATTCTAGTAAAATATATTGAAACTAAGTTTTATTGCATTCTGCATAGTAGTTTTTAAGTTAACGTATATAGGCCTACATACAGGCGGTCATGTCTAAATCGACTCGGAAAGTGGTGCTCATCAAGAAAATATATTTTTTTTATACAGGTCATAACTCCTAAGAGGCGCTTAAATATTCTCACATACATAGTACAACCTGTTATTCATGGCTGTTGGACATAAAAGCAAAAAATTGATTTTTTGTTTAGTGTATATTCAATTGTAATGCTTTTACATTATATTTCTGTCCTCAAAATGTATCAATAGATTTCATTTATTTTTGCATCGTGCAGGCTAATTTTGGAATATTACAAACTGTACATCATCTGGCTTTTTCGATTTTTTAAAATTTTTAAATGCATCCTTGGTTTAAATTTTTGTCGAAAAAATGAAATTTTTCGTGTTCTTCCATAAAATTCTTTCAAACCAGTGAACCAATTTCAAAATATTATGAAAAATGTTAATTGGATGTTTTATTATCTCTTATTTGGTATAACAATTATACAATTATGTTAATTAAAACAATGATTTAATACGGGAAATATTTGGAAATATGTCTGACCATCTTTTTCAAAGCTCGGTTCAAAATTAATTGACCGATATCTAGTAAATCTATCCATAGAAAAGTTTTTAATTCATTTTCATATTCTGCGGCTCATTTTTAATAATAAAAAACAGTGGCATTTAATGCGTAAACTTTTTTTCCCATATTGTTGTATAGGGTAATTTATGATTGTAAATTTGTATGATCATAATTGATTGCCATAAAATAACATAATTTCTAAAATGATTTACCTAATTATTTCATAATTTATAGTGATCGCCATGTTGAAATGAATTTAAAAACGTTTTAAACTAATAATATGTTTCCTTTTAATATTAAAACTTTTCTAATTTACAACTACATTTTTCCTGTGTGCGTAGAGTAGTTGTAAGATCACTTTTCCCATTCACTTATCCCCTTGTACCGGCGACAAGTTCGCGGCCCTCATCATTAACATCGCATCGTTGTTAAAATAGTTGTAAAAATTGTGTTTAATTTCGCATTCGAAGAGCCTATCACTGCATTAAGTGCGCTAAGATAAAACAGTGGTGCAGATGTAACGCAGTTCAAGGGGTGAAGATTTTAGTTCCTTCATTTTTTGGAGGTTATAACAAATTTACTTTCCAAATATACTCGGAATCAGTTTATCAAAATTTTGTATACAAATTTTGTAAATATGTTCGTAAGGTATTTACCAAATGGAACAGTTTTGGTTTACGAACGTCTCAAACAAACCCCCTGAATTTACGCCACTGCATTGTATAATGAGCCGCATGTTCTTGTTGTCGCTGTTCCAGTGCATTTATTTTTGTTATATTTATAGCAAAATCCTTATACAAAAAGTACTCTGAAAATAATCTCGTACTCACATATTCTGCGATTTAATTTGTTTCCCGTAACATTTCCTTATTTCGTATTATGTAGTTTTACGCTAGAATTGTTTTTATGTTGGCTATTTTTATATTTAGGTCTTGCTAATATTGAATTTTCTATGATTCATTTTGTTCATATCATATAATGTCAAATGTTTGCTATAATCCATTTGGTTTAGGTGTCTGGAGGGGTATTCTTCCATTTCTGTATACATTTCATACTAATCATTCTGAAGACCGATGGATTTTAATTTATTCCATGTGGGCTGAATTAAGTTCAGAACTGCAAGTTCAGTTGTGGTACATTTTTAACGTTTTAATTTTTTTTTTTATTTATTTTACACTACATAATAGCTTTACGAGATATCGGCCAAAAACTTTTGAACCGACTTTACAAAAAGGTGATCACATATATTTGTAATTCTTTCGAGTTTTAAATAACTGATTTGTTCAAGTGTTATACCAAATAAAATGTAATTGAACATCTAATAAACATTTTTCACAACATTATGAAATTGATTTACTGGTTTGAGAGAATTATATAGAAGAACTCGAAAAAAGTATTTTTTCGACAAAAATCAAATCAAAGATGCATTTAAAAAATTAGGAATAATAGTAATATTCCAAAATTAGCCTGCATATTTTCAAAGAAAACAACGTAAAAATAAAAGATATCTATGGATACATTTTGAGGACAGAGAAATCATGTAGAAGCATTAGAATTGAGTGTAAACTTAAAAATTATGGCGCATATACATAGACAATTTAAAGTCGACTTTAAAATTAAAATCAGCTTTTTGACATTTTATTCTATGTGAAAATTGTCAAAAAAGCTGACTCTAATTTTAAAGTTGACTTTAAATATGAGTCTATTTTTTTTTATTTTATAATCTACATCCATGGGTTACAGGTTATATTATGTATTTGGAAATATTTTAAGTATATATTTTTTTGATCAGCATCACTTTCCGAGTCGATGTAGACATGGACGTCTGTCTGTCCGCCTATACACGATAACTTGAAAAATACTATTCCGAATGCGATAAAATTTAGTTTAAATATATTCTAGAATATGACTTACCTATATCCAAGTTCAAAAATGAGTCAAATTAGTCAACGTACTCAACCACATTCCATACAAAATATTGGTTTACTTTTTAGGATCCCATATCTCGTAAAGTTTGCAAGATATAGTTATAAAATTTAAAATTAGTTTTAAAAAATCATCTATAAATACGTGCTCAAAAAATGAGCGTGATCCGCCCACATTTTTTTTTTTAGTTTTATGTCTACACCGAGAAGAAAAACTTAAAAATCACTTTAAACTGCGGTGCAAAACACTTTATAATTAAAAGTTTGCATGTATGAAAGTCAGCCGTATTTGAAAACTTTATATTTCAAAGTGTTTACTCTAAATTTTAAAATTGGATTATTACTCCACTTTGAATTTTTTGTAAGAGGTCAAAATACTCACTCAATGAGCGTCAGATCGTATGGTCATTTCCTGCGTTACATCTCTCTTTCTAATTATTGATCTCTGTTGAAATTCTTAACCTTTTCGATATCCCTTATGTTCGTACAGTTGATGACTATCCCTAGTAGAAATTTGACCGATGCGCCATCGGGAAATGATCGGGTTTTCGTTGGGTAAGCCCTATTAGAGAAAATATGATCATTGCCTTTGCATGCCCTTATCATGCTTACCATGGCAGGGTTTACATTATCTAAACAGTCAATGTTCCCGATCATAGCTAGATTATTTGTTCCTCATAACGAAATTAGCATCAGGCAATGATCGAGATTAATGAGAGAAACCCTATTATGATCCGGCCAGAGAGTATATATTTGATATAGAGTTTCCGTGCAGGTGGTTTCGCTGCCACTTTTGTCAAATAAATTCAAACATTAGTTATGTGGAAATTGAAACGAAAATGTTGTCAACAGACACATTTTCAAATCAATATTCTGATGTTTTCTGCCACAAAAATAAATAAAATTTATACGGCGTTTGATTGCAATATATTTTAGTATGTTTGGTTGCAAATTATCCGCGGACGGATCCAGTTTTGTGCGCTTGTTTTCCTCCGTTAACTTCAATCTGTAAAATTCCACTTCCACATAACCAATGTTTTCGGCAGTGGCGCCAGCAAACTCGGAAGGAATCTCTATTAAAAATGTATACTCTTTGCTCTGGCTCAGACAAGGCAATTGTCGGGTAAATATTAAAATGGGGAATTGCCCGATCAGTACATGATCATGGCCTGAGGTCAATACATGATCAGGACACTGCGTTACAAGGACATTATGGGCCTCGTCATATCCCGATCACCTCAAATAATGACATGATCACTTCATGATCATGTCCCCTACCAAAATCTTCAACTGGCATGAAGATAAATTGTGTTAAGTGATGAATTTTAATGTGGGAAATTCTAAAATAAAGTTTTGCACATTATATTCGTCAAATATTTGTATCCTCAAATTTTATCCATTACATGTTTTCATTGATAGCTCAAATTCTTTAAAAGACTGTAGACTGATTTTGAAATATTACAAACATCTTACTTTTAGTTTTTTTTCCAATTTTTTAAATGCACCATAGATGGACATAAAATCCTCAAAACTAGCAAATAGCTTTGCTGGAAGAATACCACAATTCTATCATATCATAGTGTTTGCCGTGCATTTATTTTAAAAATAATAATTTGATTTAGTTTTTGGACAATCATCTTGTAGGTTTTTAATAGATGTCTTATTAGATTTATGTCTACTTAGATGTAAAAATATAGTTGCTGCAAGTACTCATAAACATTCTGTTTTCTTGATGCGGTCCTTCAGATTACATTTTGTGGTTGTCTAAGAATTTTTATAACGTCCAGTTATTAATACCTGAATAACTCTAAAAGATATACCTTAAATATGAATAGTATTTTTAATGGGTTATAATCAGGTCTCGCTTTTATATGTATTTTCATTAGAGATACATTCAATTAGAGATGGGCGCGTGCCGTGCTTTTTCGTATCACGCCCGAAAATCTGAGTTCGTGCGTGCAAATTTTCGTGCGTGCTAGTTGTTATCGTGCCCGTGCGTGTCTGTGCCTCTAAAATCAGGCACACGCCCATTACATTTTTTTAAAATTTCTACACAGAAAAAATAATCGACGATAGCAACCGCAATTAATTGAAATTTACTAATTTATTGAAAACATTTGATATTTTTCGTTGAATCAGCAATTCCGTATGTTAATATGAATATTTGTACATCAATGCAGCAAATTAATTAGTCGGCACAGTTTCAGCAATTATATTTGCTGAATTATATATAATTTAAACGGTTTCGATTCTGGTTCTTTGCGGTCCCCGACAGGTTCTGATTCAGAGAATAGAATAGTACCAAAGTTAATTTTTGAATTATTTATAATAAGGGACCATAAAGAACCCGTACCAGAACTGGTTTGAAAAGTGTTTAGAACTGGAATCGGGACCCATATATATTTTTTTTGGTTGGAACCGGAATCGGAAACTTGAACCGCTATTTTTAAAATCTTGGAACGGGAACCGGCACCGATATGCCAAGGGTTTTAGTCCCACTCTGGGACCGCAAAGAACCGGAATTGTAAACGGGACGGTTTCGAATTTTGAAACCGGAACCGAAATCGGAACCATCATTAAAAAAATGTGCGGAACCGGAATCGGAACTCATACAATTTGTTGGTTGCAGCCAGAATGGGAACCGCTATTTTAAAAAATCATAATATTATTTTTCAAGTTTTGCCTAGTTTTTCATGTGATTCCGTGCTTTTTATGTCCTTTGTTCTTTGTGTCTTTCTATACCCCGTGTTTTATCGTGCTTCACGTGCGTGCCTTTAAATTTAGACGTCGGGCTTGTGCCACCTATCGGCTTGTCCGTGTTATCAAAAACCGGAAGGCGCCCATCTCTAATTTAAATACATATTTTAAGAATTTTTAGGTAAAAGTCCATATATTTTAATTAATCCATATAAATTCATAATTTTGATAAAAACTGACACATATGTCTCAATTTCAACAAATTTGCGCTACAATTTTGGCATTTTCAAATATTTTTGAAAAGCAATCGATAAATCGAACAATCGATAAATCGAACAATCTTACTACAGGAAACTATATCTAGATATCATTATAGGCCACATTAATTGTGATTTGTAACAAATTTGGTTGGGTGTAAAAATTTGGATATACAAATTTGTTTGAAAAATAATTTTGTTTCAGTACATTTTTTTTTCAAATGAAAATTTTCATGAGAGAGCTGAATAATTAATATAACACAAATTTTGTATACATATTTTAAGTTTTTGATCCATATTTTATGTTTTTAATCCTTATTTTCAGTTTTTTGATCCACATTTATCTAGTTTTTTACATTACCTTGATTTTCGTCCATATAATTGCTAGCCCCGGATATAATATAAGCGGCACAGAAATGTCGAAAATTCGTTACCTCTCAAGTGTTTGATATGTCGTTTCGAGCTTTCAAGTCATATAAATTAATATTGGGAGGTCACTCCAGATGTGGGTGTCGCACCAGACTGGATGTGCGCCATTGAAAAGCATGGTTAAGTGATGCAAATCCCATTATAAAGCTGATTTTATTATAAAATAAAATCAACTTTTCTGTAAGTTTTGCAAGTATTTAATTCGAAAAAACAGATGTTTCATTTCAAATCACTAAATAAATATGTTTATTTATATTTGTTTGTTTAATTTATTTTTTCTCATATCGACATAAAGAGAAGTAACTCTAAACAAATTAGCTAAAAAAATAAATATGACCGACTGAAAACAATAACGATATAATTTTGATTTCTTAGATATCAGATCATTAGGATGAATATACTTAAAGTAAATAGATTTAGATATGATCCATGAATCTTTTGTTAAACCAACATAAAAAAGCGAAAACTCATTTTGCAAAGTAAATACAAAATATACCCTATATCTAAAAATATGCTCATATGTGCCAATGATGCTCATTTTCTCTCATGCCTATTCTCTCAGTGCTCCAATGTTTGTTGAAGTTCCGCAGAGTGCGCGCCCGGCTTTTTTTTTCTTGGACTCTTCTTGCTCTCTACACAAGCACGCCATGTTTTTAAGCAAATTTTTTGAGAATTCTGAATTTTCCATCTAGATATAAAATTTGCGTTCATTTTCGTGTTCGTCTTCGTCGTCGATTCAGGTGCTTCGTGTGCTGTGTCCGGCTCGTAACTCGCGTCGCCTGGCGACAAAAATTCAAACAAATTTCATTTTCATTATTATTTTCGTTTTTATTTTATTTAAATTTTTTAACTCGCGATATTTGTGTTTTGTATCGGTTTCGTTTTGTTGTAATTTAAAATGTATCGTGAGTGTAAGTGCAATGCTTTGCAAAACAAAAATATTGTCAGTCATTTGTTGTGATTTAATTTTTTTTTTCATTTTTTGTTTATTGTAAATTATGTGTTTCATATTTTTCAACAAGCTGCCAACAATAAGCCTAAAGTTTATTCACCTTCAACACAATTACAACAACTTAATGAATATACTTGAAATATATGCAATTTAATTAATAATATTTAAAAGTATCTGGAAATTGTTAAATACATTTGCAGTTTACCGGACAACAACACTATACAACATATTCACATTTTGTCTACAGAATTGGTTCATATGTTTGACTGTATAATAAAGGTAATCTTGATAAAAAAAAACATTAAAATTGTTGCTAGTTCTGATTTGTATGCATTCACACGTTAAAACAGTTCTATTGTTTGATAAGTCCCAGTTTTAGAATCCTTAATTTTAATGATTTCAAATTTGTTAGGTTTTTACATTTTTTTTTAAATTTATTAATTATTTTAATTGAAATTCAAGAAAAAATGTATTTGTTATCATCGCAAAAATGGCATACAAATATGAAATTATAAATTGTATTTTTTCCAAGTATAAAAAGGTGTATCGATTTTAAATTGTTTTTTTGTAGGTCAACACAAATTGATTTAAAATTCAAAAACAATCAATTCCATTTGAAATTCAATACATATCAATTGAAATTCAGAAATTCCATTTGAACTTCAAAAGACATCACTTGAAATTTAGAAATTCCATGTGAAATTCAAAAGACATCACTTGAAATTTAGAAATTCCATGTGAAATTCAAAAGACATCAATTGAAATTCAGAAATTTCATTTGAAATTCAATAGACATCAATGTGAAATTCAGAAATTCCATTTGAAATTCAAAAGACATCAATTGAAATTCAGGAATTCCTTATGAAATTCAAAATACATCAATGTGAAATTCAGAAATTCCATTTGAAATTCAAAAGACATAAAATTGAAATTCAGGAATTTCCATTTGAAATTCAAAAGACATCAATTGAAATTCAGAAATTCCATTTGAAATTCAAAATACATCATTGTGATATTCAGAAATTCCATTTGAAATTCAAAATACATCATTGTGAAATTCAGAAATTCTATTGGAAATTCAAAAGACATCAATTTAAATTCAGAAATTAAATTTGAAATTCAAAAAACATCAATTAAAATTCAGAAATTCCATTTGAAATTCAAAAGATATCAATTGAAATTCGGAAATTCCATTTGAAATTCAGGAATTTCCATTTGAAATTCAAAAGACATCAATTGAAATTCAGAAATTCCATTTGAAATTCAAAATACATCATTGTGAAATTCAGAAATTCCATTTGAAATTCAAAATACATCATTGTGAAATTCAGAAATTCTATTGGAAATTCAAAAGACATCAATTTAAATTCAGAAATTCCATTTGAAATTCAAAAAACATCAATTAAAATTCCATTTGAAATTCAAAAGATATCAATTGAAATTCGGAAATTCCATTTGAAATTCAAAAAGCATCAATTGAAATTCAGAAATTCCATTTGAAATTCAAAAGACATCAATTTAAATTCAGAAATACCATTTGAAATTCAAAAGACATCAATTGAAATTCAGAAATTTCCATTTGAAATCAAATACAAAAATTAATAAAACTGGAAATACTACATTTTAACTTTGGGTTGACGGTGTATTTTAATAAAGAATAATTTGTTTCCAAATATTAATATTGATCCCGACAAAAATTACTTGGAAAATTAGTTCTCATAAAATGAATTCTCTAGCAAATTGATGAAAACATAATTTGTTTACACAACAACGAAACAAATCAATTTTAAAAATGAAAAAAAAAAAACATATAAAACACTCATAAAATTGTTAGTTGGACATAAAGCAGCAACATAAACAAAAATAAAAACATTTCAAGTGGACAAAGTACAAAATTATTACAAAACAAACAAGCAAAAAAAGTACAAAAGCCATAAAAAAAATAATACAAGAATCCATAAAAAACATTAACCCATACGGAGAACTTTACCAAAACACACAGCCACCCACCCACACAAGTGATCGGGCACTGAAGAGGGAGGGCGGGCGATCGCGGGATCAGTCAATGTCAGTTGGGATCGTGCCAAGACCAAAAACTCTATTTTATGTGCGCAGATTATGGCGTGTGTGCGATCGCGAGAATATTGCAACTTTTTGCCAAACAATTCTATCAAAGTTTTTAGTAATATCAAGAGTCTAGTGGAAATTATGCTAGGACCATGAACGGGAACTGTTCATTGAATTTGTTCCTTGCCTAAACATAAATGTAATCAGGTGGGTCATGACTACCATAATAAGCAGGGAAATATTATATAGCCACAAAATAGTTATAAAAACAAGGGCAGAAAAAAATGATAATATAGCATTGTCATCCAGTTCTAGGTTATGTTTAAAATTTTAAGTATATAGGCATTTTTAAAAAATAATTGAAAAATTTGTCAAACAAGGAAATAACCAAAAAAAAATTGCAATAATAAGGTCAATATTAACATTAACAATATGATCCATGCCCTACGGGAAATCGGTGTCAATTGGTCTAAAATGACCTATCACGTGACTGGTGAAATGAGGACTAGTCACTGTCCTAGTCCAAAGGTATGCAGGATGGAGACAGTTTGTAATCATTATACATGTTCTGTGGCCGGTACCATTGGTACCGACTGAAAACTCATAAGAAAAGCAATATATTTAATAAAAAACGTTATCTAAAAAAATCTCTAAAGAGAATGTTACTATAATTAATTGCTATTTACAAAAAATTAAAATGCCAAATTTTTATAAACAGTCATTATTTTGTTAAAATTATTAAAGTCAAAATTGAACTAACATTTTTGAAAAATGTTTGTATGCAAACTGTTTAAAATGCTAAACAGTTATTGAATTATTTAAGTTTTTTTTATTTATTATTTTATTAAATTAAAAAATGAAATATTATTTACTTTTAGTTTATATTGATCTCCTATTTTGTAAAATTATTATAAGCTTTTGTTCTTTAAATAATATAAAAAATAGTTATATGACCTGAAATTCCTTTGCATCATTTCTTTAACTAGTACCATTCAGACGATACCTGCGATGGGTTCATATTCACCTATCCTTTTACTGGTCCTCTAAGGACAGTACGGTGACTGGTTCTCTAAGGACAGTTCGGTGACTGATCCTCTAAGGACAGTACGAAAACCGGTCCTATGGTATCTATGAGGTGTCAATTGGTCACCAACAATGACAAAGCCATGTAAAAGTTACCGGTACGTTTCATACGATTGAATCAGAACTAGAACCAGTCACCCCATTTCGCCAGTCACGTACCGGTTCATTTTCCCGTAGGGTGTCTATCCTAAAGGTCCAAATTTCTACATAGGTTCGGAGACTTTTAAATGCGAAAGTAATAATATGGAATATCAGCATGACGTAATTAAACTTCGGACTACTTGGTGATGACGCCACGCATCAAGTAGCAATTTATATCACGATGGCACCGGACGTTCATTTGTAGTTTTGCATCTGTTGGACAATAAAAATATATTAAAATGTAAACTTTTTAAACAATAAAAATGTTTATACAAAAATGTATACATAATATATACCTACAATTATTTTCTTATACACTAAAAAACAAAAGAAATAATTGGTTTTAAATAGTTTCTACACGCAGAGAAAAAACATGGTTGTGGTTATCATATTTGAAGGGCATCATACTATGATTGGGGGTTATGGTTGTAGGAAATCATATAATTTGTATAATATGATTCTCAGTGACAATATTGCGTACCATAATATGATTCTCAGTGACAATAGTACGATTTTCTATACCATGGTCCTCAGCGTCCATACGCCGATTTCACACAACCATACTGTGGTTGTCAGTGACCATACTATGGTCGTCAGTGACCATAATATGGTTGTCGGTGACCATGCTATGGTTGTGAGTGACCATACTATGATTTTCAGTGACCATAATATGGTTGTCAGTAACCATAGTATGGTTGTGAGTGACCATACTATGGTTGTCAGTGACCATAGTATGATTCCACACAACCATACTAAGGTTGTCAGTAATCGTATTTCGATTTCATACAACCATACTATGGTCCTACGTGACCAGTGATCATATTATTATATTATGATTATCCTAAATTCCTGAAAAAGGGGATTGAAAAGAAATTATAAATAAGACACATGTTTAATTAATGATTATTTTATCTACATGTTTTATTATATAAGTATATATTTTTAAATAAAAGACTCAATTTTGCAAACTCCGTAAAACCGTGCTCTGTGCGAAGCTGTGCTTGCAATTGCCGGACAGCATCGTTCGAGTTTTATCGTGCACAAGAACTTTCGTGTAAAGTACAGCGTTACCGTCATGAAGTTGACAATGCGAGCACACGATTAATCACTGAAATTTGTTATACACATTTGTATTAAACACGAGCAGTTACTGTTTTTTATAGAAATTTTGTTTGAACTATACTGTCTTCATATTAAGCATTTACAATTAAAGTTTTAACTTTCGGATATATGTTTATCTTTAATGCCAAAAAAAAAAACTCGACTGCACACCGCCATAGCCAACATCAAAGTGAGTAAGAGAGAATTATATGGTTGTAAATAATAAATTACTATATTATGATCATTCTATATCATGGTATGATTGGTATTGACCATACTTTGTTCGTGGCATTCTTTATCGTAATCATAACATGGTTCTTATCAACCATATTTTGGTTTTTCAGAAATACAATCATATTATAATAAATTGTCCAATATAATATGATTTTAGCGACCTTATTATTGTTGAAATAAAATTGAAAATACTATACTTTGATTGTGACAACCATGTAGGATTGTACAGACCATAGCATGGTTGTCGCGATCATGTCGCAACCATATTATTTCTCTGCGTGTAATGAAAAACTTAGTATATATTTTATTTATGATTTTAATGGAATCCCGGTTATCTAAAACTATCTTATTTATTCTCTCTTCTAATATATTGAAAGAGAAAAAGTAAACAAATATTCTTCTTATCACAATTTTTTTCAAAATACATATCGTCGTTTCGTCTAAAAAAAATTTTATTGATCAACTTTTCAGGAGAGCCAAAAAACGTGTTTATTTGTACCCAATGCAACTTTTAGCAAATGTTAAAATTTTATAATTTTATTTATGTAATCTTTGAGTATTTTGTGAATAAAAAAATTTAATTGCAATCCATTTCAATGGATTTTAAAATTTTCTACACATAACCACATTTCAAGGGTTTGGTGCAAAAAAGGGTCAAGTTCACATTTTTTCGAAATTAAGTTTTTGATGACATATGATAGCTTTTATATTTCGCGTCGTTTGGTATTAACATCATCCATATTCGAAGTACACTTGATTTAAAAGTTAAATTACGCAATATATCCGAATTAAAAACTAATTGAATCACAATACCTTATACAAAAATTATACTATCAATGTTGAATTTCATTAATTTATCATTGCCAATCAATAAAAATAAAATTTAAAATGTTTACCGCTAAAAAAGAAATATTTGTCTATGACGCAAATATCATTGGTATGAGAATGACATCGACAGGTGGTAATGCATCTGAAGGTTAAAACCACGAATTTAAATAAACATTTAATTTTAATACAATAAAATGCTTTTTTTTGTATGAAACAAAATGTTATTAAAATTATTTGGGACAAAAAAGGGTCAAGTCCTACAGTTTAATTTACGTTTTTAAGCCAAGTTACATGGAAAATTTAAGTTTTTTTTTTTGTAAACCCAACAATGCATACATAGTTTATACGATAGATTTTTTAAAACAATAAATCGCTAAATTGGTAATTTTAAACAGTTTTTATTGAAATTCCAGCTAAGTGATAAAATGGACTTAACACTTTTTATTCTCGAATTTTCTATAAAATATTTTTAAACAATACACATAACAATTTTTTTCAAGTATTCAAGTTAATCTAGCAGTAAAATACATTAAAGTGGTTTGTGAAATTGGGATTATCTCATAAGCGTAGTTTATACTTGTTATTTTCAAACCGTAGAGTAAAATTGCAAGGGTTTTTCTAAATAGAAATGAAAGCAGTTTTCAAGTATTTATTAGTTAAAGGTACTCTCATAGAAACATTGTTAGAGTAAATTGAATGTAATTGTGAGTAAATCATAAATATTTCTATTCTTGATTGTTGGGAACGTTTGAAACCCCATAAATTCTTGAATCAAAGTATAAATTGTTGGCATTCCATTTGTTTGTGTGTGTTGGAAATAGAAATGTGCATGTGTGTGTGTTTCGACCAGAGCTCTCGATTTCATACGAGTAGCCCGGGTAATACCCGGGTAGTTCAAATACTCGAAAAACCCGGGTATTAAATGTTCGAGCTACCCGGGTAGTTCGCAAAACCCGGGTAGTTTGTTCGTTCGTTTGTTCGAGCTTTCGAAAAAAATATTTTGTGAATGTCAAAATGCATTTCATAACGTCAGCTATCTATATCTGCAAAATCGAAAATGGGGTTTTTGACCCCCTTTGGGGGGACCTGGACCACTCCAAAGGGTACCATTAGCCTTATAATGATGTCCGTTATCGATTTCCGAGATAAAAATTTTTGGGTCATAAATGGGTTTTTGACCCCATTTTGGGGGTCATGGACCACTCCAAAGGGTACCATTAGTCTTCTAATCGCTATCCATTTCCGCAATAAAAAAATTTTGGACAAAAAGTGATTTTTGACCCCCATTTGGGGGACCACTGAGAGTGGTACCATTCGATTTCCCTTGATGTCTGCTACCGATTTCTGCAATAAAATTTGTTTCGGTCTTTTTATCACTTTCCGCCCACTTTTGCCCACCCACCCACTTTTGTCCACCTACATTTATCCAACCACTTCCGACCAACTCTCACATCAAGCAAACGAACGGACAGACAAATTAACAAGCGATCAAATGAACAATCGTCGATCGAACAAACGAACGAACGAACGAGCTACTCGAAGCTCGAACAACGATCGAGCAATCGAGCTACTCGAACAACGAACGAGCAATCGAGCTACTCGAACAAACGAGCTACTCGAATAGCTCGAACAAACGAACGAACAAATTACCCGGGTAGCTCGAACATTTAATACCCGGTTTTTTCGAGTATTTGAACAACCCGGGTATTACTCTGGTTTCGACTCACGTTCACGACAGAAATTTTCGAATCACTCACGGCAGCTTTTTCATTCACGTGGGTAAAATCACGTTTTTAAAATCTGCGAAATATTGGAATCACGCACACTCACTCATGCGAAAAATGTACTGACTCCCCGAATATTTTAAGACCTAAATGAAAAAAAGATAGCCATGTTTTTTAAAATATCGCGGTTTAAAGTTTTTTCTATTATTTTTTTAAAATATTTTTTTAGGTTAATTTTTTTTTGCTTTTACTTTTAAGTTTAGCCACTAAAACTACCCAAAAAAAGTTCATGTATTATGTCCACCATTATAATCATAATACTCAAAATTGTCCGTTTTTGAGTATTATATACTTAAATATCATTAAATGGTCTATACGGATTAACGTGCATGAATGTATGTACCAAACAAATCAAAACCCATTCCGCTATCTTTAATAGTTGAGAAGATATTACAAACTAAATTCAAATTTTCTTGAAAATTTAGTCAAAATTTGCAAATTGATAAGTTGAAACTCAATTATTTATGGTTTACTAAAAGTTGAACGTTTTTTCAAGAAAATTTTATTTTGATTTGTAATATCTTCTCAACTATTAAAGATAGCGGAATGGGTTTTGATTTGTCTGGTACATACATCCATACAACCTGCCTACAATTTTTTAGTCTTAAAATACAAGGGGTGATGTCCGAAACATATTATTGAAAATTTTAACTTCTCCCACGACTTTTGTGTTGGAAGTGTTTCAGGCTAGGCGTGAGAGTTTTTGTTCTACTCAAACTCACTCACAATCATATGACTAAAATGACAAAATGCCAACTACGCGTTGTCTGACTTCCGCTCATTCCCAAACTATGTCGGTAATCTGCCTTTAAAATTCCATAACATTTTAAAATCTGCCATACAGTTCCCAAAAACTTTCATTTATCTTTGTGTTTGCCAAAAAAAAAATGCCGGAAATATTACTGAAAAATGACTGCAGCCTATCAAAAGCTGCCTGTTTCCATAATATGGCGGGAATCTGGCATTTAAATTTATTCCATTCATTTGTGTGTTTGCAGTTAATGTGTCGGAATATTCCTGAAAAATGTAGTTTATTGGGGCAAAACTATTAAAATCATTTTAAATATATTATTATTATATTTTGCTCTAAGCACACACATTGCTTAAAACACTAAAAATAGGTTGTAAGCATTTTACTCATGAAATCGAAATTCTAATCTGATAACACAATGTAATTTCAATTATATCCCATAATGACAAAGCTCACAAAAGATGTTTTAACGCCTTTAAATTAATCATACACAATGTTGTCTGTCTATCATGCACGTTTAAATATTTAACACAATGTCACTCGATAGATAAACAAATACAAAAAAATATAAAATGTGTCCCTCAATCCTCATCAAAACACACACGCCGGCCGTCATTGATTTATATAAAATTTTATCTATTTCGCTATAAAATACCTTTATATTTTCTATATTCTAAAATTTACAAAATGTTTCATGGTTTTTTCGTATTTTATGAATATGTGCGGGACCGACCCATGTGACTCGTCACGTTGCCCACGTTTACACTGCTGTGCGTTTAACATTGACATAGATACCGGATCGGCATTTGTTATTGCTCGAGTTTTGTTTATGAGTTATAAATGAAATATTTACAATTCGAATGCTGTATCTGTAATTTAAGTGGATGACATAATTCAACTTATTGTCCTTTTTTTTTCATATTTATGAAATATTTGGTGCTCTAACCATATTCTCAAATTACACTGCTGCTTTAAAATACAAACTAAAATTGTTTATATGTACTATATTTGATTTCATTAAATTTGGTTTTGTGAGAAAAGATATATTTTTGAGAGTTTCGGAATTTTGGCAATAAGAGCGCATTCTCGAATGTACTACTGTAAAAAAATCTTCTTCCTAATATGGTCTCGAACTACGAGAGAAATTGGAACCATCATTAGTCCTTATATTGAAACGGATAAAGGGTTTTTGTTTTAATTGCTTACCCGATCTAGATAATGAAACGAACTCAATATGGTCTTGAGTTGAGAAAGGAGATGGTGGAATTAATAAATTTTTAAATCTTTGGAAAAAGTAATGAGATAAGGGGATATCAAGGAGATCGTCTCATTTATGTTAATTTTTTTTCTTTTTTTGCATACAATATACACATGTCAGGTCATTTCATGACTTTAATTTCAAAATATATATTTTTTTATATGCAACAGATGGGCTGTATAAACAGCCAAAAGCTTTTGAAGTATTTAAAAATTCTCTTTATTTAGATAAGCATATAAAACGCTCTCTCTCTCCCACTTCCATACTAAAATAGAAATGAAATTTTCCAAAGACGTGAACCATTATGGAATGGAAAGCTTTTAGAATTTTCAACATTTTTGGTAGGTCTACATTAAGGGGCAAAACTGTTTTGAATGCCTAAAAACTGTATATATTTTTTATTAACTAAATTGTGTTAAATTTATAAAGTTAAATTGTTGAATTGTTTAACTCCTTTTTCACTTCATTTATGGTAGAATTTTATATTACCGGTCAACATTCCTTCCAACTTCCTTCACTTTATGGTAAATTATATAAAAAAAAATATGATTTTATCGCGATTTCGGGAATTGGCCCGCCATACATACATGAAAGGTAATTCTTTCACGATTCTTAAACCCTTGTGAATTCTGGATACGTACTTTGTATTTGGCATTTAAAGTCGACATACACCAAAATTCAACGTTTGAAAATATTATATTCGGGCATGTACGAAATTTATTAATAACACAGTGCAACACATGTCCAACATTTTCTTCCATCTTCCGATTTGATAACGAATTTAGGGCAACATGATCTCGAATATGAAGTCCGTCCTGTATCTTCTGAAATTAAAATATTTTGTGGATGCATAAAACCTAATTGAATTTAAACACCCTAAAAATGTTATCAATTTGGAAGATGGTATTTTTTGTTGCACTGTGTAATCAAATGGTTTGAATTCAATTTTACAACAAACTTTTTTTAAAGAACCCAAATTGCTTAAACAATAGGAATTCATTTTAAAATTATTTTTGAGAAATGTATTTTATAGCATTTAAAAATATTAATATTTAGTTTCAAATTAAATAAAAAGTATTTAATTTTATTACGTGCACATTTAAATTTATATATTAAAAAGTAAATTATTTTACATACATTTTTAAAATAATTAAAAATAAAATTTATACTTAAATAAATTTTTAAAAATATTTAAGTATGTTTTTTGATGATAACCACAAGATGTGTCCATGCTAGAGCATTGATATATTCTATAATACTCCATAAATAATCCAACCACCGAAAAAGTCTTCCACTGAAAAAAATATTGTAGTAAATTATCCTTCTTCTCTTCAGTTCCTTCGAATCCTAGCGGGATGTACGGTTTTTGGCAATTGCCTTTAACTCGCTCCAACTTTTCCGAGTTTCTTAGCGTCTCTATCGACTGATCTACTCCATGTTTCTCTTGGTCGTCCGAGATTTCTCACACCACCTCCCATCGGGTTCCACTCCATGGCTCTTCGAGCACTGCAGCTGTCGTCTTTTCGGAGTGTATGGCCAATCCATCTCTATTTTTGTTTCTTTATATGGTCGTCAATTGGATCCAAGAGTGCTCTGCGAAGCAATTCTCAATTTTCTATGATGTTGGACCAATATATAGGAAATATGTTTCGCAGGCAACGATTGACGAACACTTGGAGTCGCGTGGTAATAGTTTTGTTAACCTTCCAAGTGCAGCACCCATATAGAAAGACAGATAGTACGTTTGATTAAAACAAGCTCAGTTTTACGCTGGTGCTAAAATTATTGTTACGTCAAACCGTGCTCTGGCCTTCTGTATTCGACTTTTACATCGAGATCTGTACCGCCGTTGACCGCAACTTCGCTGCCGAGATAAGTAAAACGCTCTACCGTTTCAAGTATCTGCTCGCCGATATGCACGGCCCTACTGGTATTTTCTGCGAAGCGCACTAGTTTTGTTTTAGCAACATTTATTTTTAATCCGGCAAAAGACGACTCCAATTCAATCGACCGTACCATTTTATCCAGTTCTGGTGTTGTATGCGCAAAGAAACAAACGTCGTCTGCGTAATCCAGATGTGTTGGTTCAAGCCTGGACTGGAGGTAACAGCATCTTTTCATAGGAACATTTTTCTATACCGCGCTACCTCTCGGCAGTAAATGGCAAACCTACAAATGGCAAACATTGTCTATGAAAAGCTTCACCTGCCGTTCGGATTCGGCATTTAACTGTAAAATGATGAGAGATCTCGGCCTAACTATCTCAAACAAACTATTATTATTATTTTGCATTTATTTAGAAAAAACATATTTCTACTACATTTTTTTAGTTTTTAAATACATTTGTATTTATTTGACTTAATTTTTCTACACCACGTATTAGAAATTTGTTTTCTACAAATTGCAGAAACTGTATTGTGCTTTTATTTTAATTATTTAAAGCATATAAAAACTTGTTTGAGTTTCCTCTGAATCTGGTTGGTTTTGTGAATAAAAACGCAAAAATAAAATTTGACAACTCTTCAGCCTGCAGAAGAAAATAAAATTACATTTTATTTATACAAAAATTACATTTTATTTAATACAAATGTATTAACACTTTCAGTACAATTGTGCAGTTATTTTCCATTCAAATACAACTACTTCCATGTAGTTAAAACAAATAATTAAAACAAATGCTTTTAGACGTATATCAATTACATAAGTATTTATTTAAAAGACATGTTTATTTATTTTTAATACAGTCTTTTTCGGTGTCAGTATTTTTTCGTGACTGATATAAAAATTTTGAATACAATAAAAAAATATTGATCTTTTAATTCATAACTTGAAGCATGTATAAATAGCATTAAAATACTAATCGACATGTTTATTAAATTGTGATTTAAATAAAACTGTTAGGTAATAACAGTTTTATTTAAATCACACTATAAAATGTAATGAAAAATATTTACTTTAAATTATATTTCCACCTAATAAAACTAAATAAAAAGTTTTTTTTTTGTGGGATAAGTTCCCTGGATTTTAATGATATTTCTTAGATTCATTATTGAATCTAAGAAGGCTTTTGTGTGATAAAGGGTGAGCCGATCCTCTCTCAACACGTCTGTGCCAAAAAACTGCCTTCTAATTCTAAAAAATGCTGGACAATCACAGAGATAGTGCTCTGTGGTGCCGGTTTCTTCGTAGCAGGCAGAACATAAGGCGCTTTCGATCAGGCCGATTGCGTTCATGCGTTGTGTCACATGCGTTGTATTTACTTCAGCTTTTAGAATTTAATGTATGTAGAATGATTAGATGAAAAACGAGTCCCAAAGTATTTAAATTTATTATTTTTTTATTTAATTTCTTTTTTTTAACCTTTTTTGCCTTCTTCGCCAGTGGACATTTGTTATATCGTATTTGTCATTGATCAGAATAAGGTAATATAACCACGAACAACTAAAAAATACTATATTTAAAAAGAATGAAACATGTCTTTAAAATAAATACATTCATATGTATTGGATTTAAGAACAAAAGCATATGTATTTGTTTTTACTACATTGATGTAGTTGTTTTTTTCATGCAAAACAACTTAATTTCTGTACAAAGTTTTTTATAGTATAAGATATAATAAACGCATTACAAAAGTAATAAATTACACTGCCCGACAAAATTCAAATTTTAACATGGCGCAGTTAAAGTTACAGCAAATATTGGATATATTTGTAGAGCTGATTTCGAAAATGGCATCAGTTTTGTCAAATTGGCTCTAGTTTTAATGGGAAATTTAAACAAAAAATGGGCTATATACATTTTTTGTTTAAATTTCCCATTATTTTGATCTTTTTTTATACCCTACACTAAGAGTGAAAGGGTATATTCAGTTTGGTACGCCGTTTGTAACACCCAGAAGGAAGCATCTCCGGTATGGAAAAGTATATATATTCTTGATCAGCATGACCTCCTGAGTCGATTTAGCGATGTCCGTCTGTCTGTCCGTCTGTCTGTTGAAATCCCTACTACTTTTAAAATTGAAGAGCTAGATAAATGAAACTTATAACTTAGATAAATAATATACCTACGCTGTATGTGCGTAAAATTGGCGAGATCGGTCCATTGTGACCTATGATACGACCACTTATGTTCAAATACCGCATATAAAATGTACATATAAAGATCAATTTTTATGTATACGTGCTTAGGTAAACTTTTTTGGTCAAATATATATTGACATCATGCTCAAATACATGATAATAATGTTTTCCGGCGAAAAGACTTGTGGTTCATAAAAAAAAAAAATCGAAATTCGGTACACCTACCCATTTGTAAATATGGGTATGAAATGAATGGAAATTCTTCAGCGATTGAATGTTTGTAGTTATTTTCAGGATTCGTATACCCTGGTGACCTATATATCACTTTAAATGGTAACCACACATATGTGTAGGGTATTTATAGTCGGCTTAGACCGACAATAATTTTGATAATCCTAACTAAAATGTCCCTAATTTAAAATTTCCCATGTGATCTAACCTTCCCAACTGGTTATTTTTAAAATTCAAATAAAAGAAAAATATGAAATTATCTTTTCGATATTAGACTTAGAAAACCTTGCGCCAAAAAATACAAGTCTGCTTTAATGCGTGTTTGCGAAATATTAGCAATAGAATGTAAACATTTTTCATAAATATAAAAATGTTATGAATGAAAAACCCTTTATTACATAATGAACAAAAATGATAAAAATGATTTTCATGCCAAGTTCTGTGGTACCTTGTATCCTTTTTAAACCCCCATTTAAGAGAACGACTTTTACGACTTTTAGTTAAAAAGTTATAATTACTAGATAAAATAATGTATCGAAAAGATAATTTCTTTATTTTCTTTTATTGGAATTTTAAAAATAAAAGAAGACTAAAATATTGAGAAATTGAAAAATGGGCTATATCTCCAAAACTAAAGCCAATTTGACATTTTCGGTATCAGCGTCACAAATGCATCCAATATTTGCTGCAACTTTTACTGCACCATAATGAGTGTAGGGCAGTGTTATCATAATACAAGTTTGTACAGAATGTTTTAAAAAATATGCATCAACTGCCCACTGCTATATTTGAAATCATGCTGTCCTGATTCTGATTTTTAATCAAACTACAATCTCTAAAGCCAAAATAAAACTTAGATCTTTAAACTTTTTATTTTAATAGAATTATTATATGGTTAATGCGAAATATTTAAACCATGATAGATTACACTACACAACAAAATGAGAAAAAAAGTTTGCGCAGAAAATTCCATTATTTTTGTATTATTAAAAATGACTCGCAGAATTTGAATATATGAATTAAAAAATGTTCTACGGATAGGATTACGAGATCTCGGGCAATAACTTTTGTACTGAGCTTTCAAAAAGGTGGTCACATATATTTGTAAATATTTCGCGTTTAATAAAACCCATAAACTCAATTGTTATATCGAATGAAAGATAATTAAATATTCAATAAACATTTCTTACAATAGTTTGGACTTGGTTTACTGGTTTAAGAAAACTCTATAGAAGAACTCGAAAAATGCAAATTTTGTCGACCAACATTTTATTAAAAAATGCATTTAAAAAATGACGAAAATTTGAAAACGCAAGATGATGCACAGTTTGTAATATTGCAAAATTAGCCTGTACATTTTTTTAAATAAACAATTAATTGTCATTTAAAATGTTTATGTTTTTTCTTTTTAAATTTGGATATTTTTTAAATTCCCAATTTAAATTGTTCCCAAATTAAATTTTTACCCATCAGGGACTTGGATAATAATAATATTGAGTTTTATTTATTTATGAATAATAATAATAATAGTTTGGCGCTACAGTTCTGTATAGAACTTCGGCCGAGCTCTCTCACCATTTTGAGCTGTGCGTGTTATATTTGTACTCAAAGTGGTGGGACCTACAGTTTATTGCCGAATCCAAACGGCGGGTGAGAGCATTTTCATAGGCAATGGTTTTACTCTCGTAGGTTTGCCATTTACTGACGAGAGGAAGCGCGGTATAGAAAAATGTTTCTATGAAAAGATGTTGTTAGCCCCAGTCCAGGCTTGAACCGGGGACCTTTCGGCTCGCAGTCCAACGCACTAACCACTAAGCTACCGCGGCTACATATTTATGAATGCTCATTATTAACACGTTGACGGACAGTTGCGTCTATAGCCGTCAAGTTCAAGTTCACTATGTGACATGACGGCAATAGCCGTCCAATACGAAACGTGTAAAACTCCCAAAAATACTTTGTTGCTCACAAAAAATTGCTTATTTCAGTCATTAAACCTGTCATTTACGTTTTTAAATTTTTGCTGTTATAGCCGCCATCGTCCCATTACATAGTGTCTAGAGTCCGCTGGCGCCATGACGGTTGTAGCCGCAACCTAATTAAAGGTGCTGAATTAATCAAAATTAAGTGTATTTAAGCAGAAAGAGTAAAACTATACTTCTAATATTCTAAAAATTACAAAAACATATAGTGTCAATTTTCGAATTTCACTTGTTTCTACTGTCCGTCAACGTGTTAAATTCATTCATTTCGATATCAGTGGGGGCAATAGTAGTTGCCGACCACATAAGTTCGCATTTTTATTTTTATTCAGTTCTATTTGAATATTTAAAGACGCAAAAAATCGTTAACATGACAATTTTTTTATTTATTTTATTTTTATTTATTTATTTACTACGTGTTATAATATAATCGAGAACCTCTTAGCTTGTTTATATATTCCATCAGGGTTGGCATCAGCATTTATGGCAACAGGAAAAGCGCTGCCATTAATGCCGATTGCCGATCTCGAATCGCAAATCTTCAATCACACAGTTGACGTCAATGCGAGATTTGTATTTACAATGCTCATTTTTCACGCGCAACTGACGGTTTGATTATTTATTCTTTTTCCACCAAATTTATAGTATATTTAAATTTTGTGTGTTTCCATTTGTATTTTACAAGATATTTGCTTTTAAAAGGCTTTTGGAACAACGTCGTGGAAACTTTTAATTAATTACTTATCAGTGCCTAATTGTGAAACTGTGCGGATTAATGAATACTATTTAATTAGTATATATTAAGAATTCGAATATTTCATATAGATCATTATTATATGTACGAAATATAATATATAAAATACAATCAGAGACAACATGTATCTACCAAGAGTGCTGTAAAATATATATATATATATATATATATATATATATATATATATATATATATATATATATATATATATATATATTTATTTAATGTGTTTTCACATATTTTCGCGACGTTTTAAATAAAATTTATTTTGGGTTTCCGCTTTTATTATATTTTCGCCATGCATAAATTTATTCATGACGAAATTTCAAGGTCAAAACTAATTTTTAAAAAACAAAACATAAACGTGAGTCAAATAATGTTTATTTTCGAATTACTTTGTCAACGATTGGAAAAGTGTCAATTTTTTTGGGTGGTCGTTTTTAAGTAAAACTTGTTCATTTCCTGCAAACCATTGGATGATCAGTTTTAAATTCGATACGATAATGATACCTTTTCGATATAAAATACAAAATATTTGAAAAACAAAATTGGTTTTCGGAAATAACAACTTTTACGATATTTATAAAAGATGAATGTCATTCTGCAAAGATTCGCTTATATCGAAAATCCTAAAGCTTGGGTGGTTTGAACATTTATTTGAAATTATTTATTTTGGATTCCATGAATGCATACAATTCAGACATGAGCACGGAAATAAATATGCAATATACATTTGTTTCATTTAGAGATTTTATACAAATTTTAATTCATAACATTTTTTAAATACAAAGTTCAAAAAAACAATTCTGAAGAGCACTCAAAAACTTGATCAAAAGAAATGATGAAAAGCGGAACAATAATGAAACAAAACATCTTAATGCATCTCAAGAAATTGAGTAAAAATAAGATCTGAGAGAGAAGCTATATCGTAAAGAAGAATAACAGCAAAAGGAAAGAGAGGAAGAGAAAAGCTACATATTCAGCAAATAACAATTCAGAAGAGTGCAGCAGCAACATGTTCAATCTATTTCGGCGCTCCAAGAAAACTAAAAAATCAACGGCGCCCACAAAAAATGACAATGTGGCAGCATTGAGCACCGCAAAGTATCGGCCACTCAGCGAAGCGGAACGCGAGTGCGTCACAGTGTTGCCAACTGTTGGTGCGGCGTCTGCCGAATTAGAAGATTTGAGCGATTCGTTGAAAGATGCAGCAGACGTTGGGGCGAAGGCAGAAGCACCAATGTGTGGTGTTAGAAACAAACAAAATAATAGCAAAAATCAAAAAGGCGCCGATTGCTATTTTGATGCTGAAGTAAGTATAGCAAAAACGTCGACGACGACGCGCAACTTCACGGCTAATAAAGCAGCAACCGCAGCAGCTGCGGCAACAGACCGCAGAGAGCCATCGGAATGTCGCGCTCTGCGTTCAGCGCCCAATTCAGCTAACCTGGCTACCGCAATTGAATTTAGCAAAATAAATAAAATAATCGCTTTGGCCACTTGGGATGACGATGTCGACGCCGACGACAACAACTATGTTGGTGTTGTTGAGCACGACCAGAGCAGCGCCAGTCGAAACGAATTAGCTGAGCTGCAGGGACGCGAATTAATTGAACAGCAACAAAAAATTAAACAGCTAAATCATAATAAAAATAACCAATTAACGCAGCACAACAATAGCGATCGAACGAATCCAACGTTCAGTCAGTGTGGCAACGCTGCTGCGAAGGAGAATGTAGAACCTGCAGCAACTGTAACAGCAAAAACAACAGCAACAACGACGACAAAAAATACGAAATCGATTACAGCAACTGCGCCATCTTTGAACGAAGTTAAATTTCGAAATCCGAGTAAAACGCAGCACAACAGCGAAACTAAACGTCAATCGTGGTTAGGTGGATTGACGCTGGTGAACAGTCGTAACAAAAGCAACACGAGTGCCGACGAAAGCAATCGTAAAACGAGCAACGAGTCGACGACAAGAGCCGTCGCAAGAAAATCGTTTTTTCTTAGCAAATCGCGCAGTATCGATAGCGAAAAACAGTCGGTGACCGAGACGAAGGTGAAGGCGACCAACGCAAACCGTCCAAATTCAGGGCTTTTCTTCAACGAAGCTGAATCGGTGCCGGCATCAGTGACGGCGTGCACAAGTGGTTCTATTGCAGTAGGTGGCAACGGTGAACGCAAAAAATTGAAAACACTGGAACGGAGCAGAGATTTCTTGAACGATATACTAATGGCGCGTGGACGCAATCATAATCGCAATCGGCAACAACAACAGCAAAAACAACAGCAACAAAAACAGCAGCAGCAACAACAACAGCAACAAAATGTAGTTATAACGCAACAAAATGAACAGCAATCAGTACCAGAGCAGCGACAAGAACGGCATCAAACAAATCAAACACAGCAGCAACAACCAGAACAACAACGACAGTTACAGCAACATAATCCGGAACCTTCTCAAGAACATCTTCACCATCACCAACAACTCAAGCAACATAAACCTGAAACACAGTCACAGCAACATTTTCTACAGCAACAAGAACGTGTCCAGTCGTCTGTTACAGAACCTGCCCAAACCGTTACAACTGGTAATAATAATCATAACAATAATATTACAAACGCTATCAATGCGAATGTTGCCACCTCGACCGACAGCTCTGTGTTACAACCAACACACCTTGAGGCAACCGACGACCCCTCGATCAATGTATCCACAAATAGTTATCAAATGACGACGTCTAAAAATATCGCCAAGAATTCGAGTGCAAACGAAGAGCAACCGATTGCCGCAGATTCAGCTACATTTGCAGACTCATTTCCCGCTGCCTCTGCGGACTCAGAGACCAGAGCGCCTGAGAACAACACTCAGCAGAATGGTACAAATGCCGACAGCAGCATTGAGCACAGATCGCACTGCGCCGAAGCCGAGCGAGTTGAAGATGATCGCAAAACACCGCAGACAGAGCATCGCGTTATTGACACGCCGAACATCGAGCGGAACGCATTTCAATCAAAACAAGCCGTGCATCAAGAATCGGCAGAAGAAAACGCGACTGGTCTGAATTCGATCAATTCCTTCAGTGACAATAAAGTATCGTGTAATACCGTCGGTTCAGTTCTAAATTCAAACGGGAATCAAAAATCGGAAAACGAAGTGACGGAATGCGATCGTGATCATTCGTTGCAACGCGGCAACAAGACAGACAACAACGTTGTCATCGTGACATCCGCGATGGGACAGACAAACGGCAAACCGGAAACGGCGGCTGGTAACGGTGGCGCTACACGTGCGAGTGTGCCGCGCGAATTTCGTGAATCGGTGTTAGTCAGTGATGCGTCGTCAGGTGCGCAAACACAAGAAACGCAGCAATCGCGTCAATCGCAATCACCGCTACCGAAGGTGGTGCTGCCCACTATAACTGTGATGGACTATAGTGATGGCTCCTCCGGCGACGGTAGTCCGGTGGAGCAGGATGTGTTCTACGACTTCGAAAGTGGTCCGCGCGCGAATGCGACAAAGAGAGAAGGAGATGGCATAAGCATTAGTGCGGTCGATGATGCGACGGACGTTATGGATGATGACAATGTTTTCGCGGACGCCAACAATAAATGGCAGTTCATTAATACGCCACATGTTCGACACAATCACATGATACTCGAAGATGTGCCGGAACAAGAAGAAGAAGAAGAGGATGAGGAAAATGAATCGGACTTCGAAGATGAGCTGACAACACGCAAAAGCTCAGCTCAACATTTCGAACGACAAGCTCTAAAAAGCAACGATTCAATACTGAGCAACAGTTTTCCCGACTCTGGCATCGGAGATTCTTTCAGCTCGCGTGTCGGCTCGCCAACTTCAAAGGTTTTGCTGCTGGACAGCTGCGATCTGCTGAATGAACAGCACAATTTAACCACCACATCCACTAAACCAGCGACTTTGCCGCATGCTCCAACTGCATCCACAGCTAACGCCTCATCATCGCATCTACACTTTGTGCGCGACGGCAACTCGACGGACTGCGATGAGTCACTAATGCAATGCGATGATTTTGACTTTGTTGCCATCGATGACACGCTGCATACAGACGAGCGTCTGGTCTGCATCGAGAGCATCAGTTTGCCAGACGTTGTGGTGGAATCAACGGCAGCCACTTCCTCTAACAATTCCCAGTTGTCCGCATCGACGACTACTTCAGGCGTTGGCGAGCACATCGTCAACATCAATGGCGCCAATGGAAACAGCATCGGTAACGTGCACTTCATACCAATTCATGTGGATGGCGTCTCGGACGTTGGCGGCACTGGTCAAAAACGACGCAGTCTGGATGATAGTGTCATTGGGAGCGGTGGTCAAAAATTATACGCAAATCTCAATGGATCAAGGGGCAGTTCCGTCGAAATAACAGTCGAGGATGAAGATGTCGATGCGGATCAGCAGTGTCCGACAAAGCAGCGGTTACCAACTGTGCAGTGCAATGGAACACATGAGACGAGCATCACTGAGAACTTGAAGTAAAGTATATTTTCAGTTGTTATCGGTAGGGTTGTCATAATTTTTGATTAATCAATTTATCAGGAAGATCAATCAAAGCATTCAATAATCAATTAATCAGAATTATTATAAATTTAAATTTGGATTAATAGAATTATAAATGTTTTGATTTATCAAGTGCTGCAACGTTAAATCGACGCCCCTTACGAAAACTATTACGTTTCAAATTTTTGAGGGGTAATTTTCGTAGAAAATTTTAAAACCTGATAGTTTTCGTAAGAGGCGTCGAAATATTATAAAATTAGTTAGTTTTTGTTTTGGTTTTTCAACATTTTGATCAATATATTTTCATTCAATTATCATTAATCTCTATATCATGTAAAATCTCCAAGTGAAGTTATTGCTCAGTGCAAGACATGATAGTCTTATTCATTTTTCTTACAACGTGATTTACTGCGCAGTTTTAGCAAATATAATTGCTGAAATTTTCCCGACTGATTTGTTGCATTGACCTACAAATATTTATATTAGTAAATGGCATAACTAATTTTACGAAGAATAGCAAATGTTTTCATTAAATTAGTGAATTTCGTTGCTGTATTGATTAATAAATGCAATTAATATCGGTTGCTATATTTACGTTGATTATTTTCTTCTGTGTAGAATCTTTGAATATCCATACGTGACTAGTGTATGAAAGTAATACAATGTTAAGTAATTTAAAAATAGTGGATTTAGAGCATAAATTGATTTACAACATTATAAAGAGCAAATGCAAATCATAAAAATGTGTCTTACTACACTGGAAAATCGATTTTCCTTTGATTCTACTTGAAACAAGGGATCATTCCTAGAATGTGTGAGAAAACAGTTTCTTAGGTCAATTTGTTTACGGTTTTTATTTGCATTTGAAATGCAAATGAGTATCATATTTTCATATTATAAAAAATATAAATTTTTGGTTCAACATTTTAAAAAAGTTGAATGTTTTACGTTGGCAACAATGATAACACCGTCCGACACTATATTGCACACATGAAAAAATCGACCAATACGTGATATTGGGGATCATTCTAAAAATTTGTGTGTACCCACTTTATTTTATATCAATTTTCGCATTTTAATTGCAAATGCATGTCATATTTTCATAATAAATTTTTGATTTTTTTTGCGGAACTTATTTTGTAGCTGAGATCTCTCTGAGTATGGATTTCCAATATCAATTCATTTAAAAGTTTTATTCCCATTTGAATTAGTACTATGAGATATTTGAAAAATCAATTTGAATTTATTAAATGCAAATAAAAGCTGTTAACGAATTGAAATCAGACAATCATTTTCATATACAAACTCAGTGATGTCTCAGCTATGAAGTACACCCAACTTTTTTCAAATATACGGCCAAAAATTTAATATGCACTTGCGTTTCAATTGCAAATAAAATCCTTTAAAAAATGTATCCAGAAAAACTGGGATACACGTGTATACTTTTGAGAATATATAGGATTTTCTCAACTTTTCTAAAGTTGAATTTTGTCGTAAGGTGTAATAATTTAGCAAAGCCCTAAAGCATTGCTTAGACCACATCTCCTCAAACTTAGCTTGTATAGTTAACAAAAATTTGTCATTGCATGATTTTGGATCTAAGGTTGAAATAAAAAAAGCAGTGGTTGCAAATCAAAGCGATATTTTACAATTGGTTTCGGTAAATTTACAAAATTTATACATCAGTGGTATCCTGGTTTTTATTACAACAGCTCAGACATCTCTGAGTGTGAATATGAAAATGGTTTTCTTATATCTTTTTTTTTTATTTTGGAATATCTACTAAGATCCACAGCACTCAGACAGACTATATCCATTGTACTGTGAAATCTATTCCCTACAATTTTGTGGTTAATATCACCACGAGCGCCCATGCCCAAGCCGGGATTCGAACCCGAGACCTTCAGAATGCAAGTCCAGTGCGCTACCTCTGGACTGCTGAGGCCGACTTTTCTTATATCAATTCGTTTACGGCTTTTAATTTGATCATTCTCATTGAATATTTTCATTCTTTGAACTTAGCATTCTCAGAATGATCGCTAGTTTCACGCACATGTCGTTTTTTCATGTGTACAAAATACTGTCGCACGGTGTTAAATATCAACTTTTTTTATTGCAAAAAGAGAATCACAAAAAATATATATTTAGGTTCAATTATTTTAATCAAACTTCTGAAACAACAATATAATTCTCACAGAAACATATTTATAGTCAGATCGTTACAATATATATTAATGTTGCCGGTTTTAATATTATTTTTAATAATAATTATATTTCTACATAAACATACACAATTGTAAAGGTAAACATCAATATGTTCCCGTGTATCGTTATACAAACATAATGTTATTTCAATATATTCCAATCTCATTACAACATTTTTACATAAATCTTGAAAAATATATGAATTGCCTGCAAAATTATGTTTGAGGGGGGCCATTTTCTCAGTGTGTAGTTAGTAAATTTAACTTCTACAATATATTCAAATGTAGGAAATCGAAAAAATAGTGTTTTCTGAATTTAATCAAAAGATACATACAATACACAATAAAAACATGTGTTTTTTTTTAATTAAAAAAAATATATATACGCAAATAAAATTGCGTATTCACGAGCAAATGGCTGTTAAAATTTAGACAAGCTCTAAATTGTTTATTTAACATAAGTAAAAAAAAAAGCATTTCAACAAATTTATAGATTCTCTGAAGAGAGTGTAAAATATTTTAGTGTAATTTTAATTTAGAATAAACTTAGGTATGTGTTTAGTAGTAAATTAGCAACATAAATAAAAATTTAAAACTTAAACTGACAGACAGCAAAATAAATTACTATACGGAATTTTGCAAAATTTCCAATAACATTAATTAAACAAATCTTTATCGAACCCGAAATTTACTATTTCTTTAAATTGTCTAAACTGTTAAAAATTGAGCATAAGAAATTCGTTGAAGAAAATTTAAAGATTAAATTTTGGCGCATGCCAAAGTGCGCCCATCTCCACCTCCATTGTTGGAATATTCGCGTGTGTAGATCAATCAAAAAAAAATAAAATAAAAAAATGATTGAAAATAATGTCTAGTCTATATGACGTAATTTTTCAGCCTCAATTAGAATTGTTTTCATCTATATTCCGACGCGTATTAAAGCGGCAAATGCTTAATTTCATGTTTTCACGCCCCCACATATTTATCATACAGTTATAAATATAATAGATATACCGTATATATGTATGTAGGGTACCTACTCGTATTTATATTTTTAAACACAAGCAGATTCAACGGAACAAGTTTAATTTTGCAAACAAAATTTTGTTTGCGCAAAATTTTCATCTGAAATGCATTTGACGATTGCCCTACTTTTCCGCGTATTTTTCCTGATTCTTTCGACATCTTTAAATTATACATAGATACACTGATAGTAATAGAATGGCACATTTTTATAAATATTTTTGTTTTTAAAGGATTTGCCTTAATTTTCTGTTTCCAGAAACTTATTTGCAATTTTTTGTTCTATATTTTATGATTTTGCAATGCAATGATTTTATATTTCTTAAGTGCGAAATGATGTTAAAATATTTTGATTACAATTTCATGCAGTGATCTTAATGGAATTACTGAAACAATCACAGTTTGATAAATATAATAATAAACAAATCTGTGGACTCGTTAAACAACACATAGAGTGTATTAATAGTCTACATAATACGCATTGCCACATTAAACGAAATCCCTTTCGATTTTCAAACAACATAACAAAAGTGAAAATCACACATAATTGTTTACATTTTTTAAGAAAAGGTCATTGAAATCTCAAAGAAACAAATGAAATTTATTTAACAAGAACTACTACATAGACAATTTCACTGATTAGTGAAGTACGACTATAAGAATGTTAATGGTTTCGAAATATTTAAATAGAATTGAACTTGAACAAAATAAATGTGCAAAAAAAAACGCAATTAATTGCGTGTACATTTGGTAATTACTGTGTAATATATAGTTGTATGAAGAAATTAAATGTATACACAGAATAGGAATTTGTTTGCAACAACTAAATAATTCTCCAGGCTATTTAAATGGTTCAGGCAATAAGCACTGCCAAAAGTCTTCTTTCAAACATAATTTTGCAGCCGTTATATCTATGTCTAAAGCATTATGCAAACATAATGAGAGTTTAACATATTGGATATTGAATTCTATTGCAAAGAATTACATGATATATACTCTTTAATGGTGTATGTTCATATTAAAACATAATTCCCACTCCATCATGTCTCGAAGACCTCCGATGTCTCCGAAGCTTTCTCGAATAACTTCGATATACAATTCGATCTCGTTGCATTATCGATTCTACTTTTTTAAATTTCTCGTACATTCAATTCCTATTACAATATTCGATATTTAAATATTTATCTCATTGAAATTGCAATACTTTTCGAGGCAATCTCGAACCTTTATAATTTTTTTGTTCGATATCGTTCCGATTTTGAACCAGTTGGTAAGGTTAGATCACATGGGAAATTTCAAATTTGGTGTTATGATAGTTAGGATTATCAAAATTATAGTCGGTCTAAGCCGACTATAAATACCCTACACATATGTGTGGTTACCATTCAAAGTGGTATATAGGTCATCAGTGTATACGAATCCTGAAAATGACTACAAACTTAAACTTTCGTTTAAGTAGTAGTGATTTCAACAGACGGACAGACAGACAGACAGACAGACAGACAGACAGACAGACAGACGGACAGACGGACATCACTAAATCGACTCAAAAGGTCATTCTGATCAAGAATATGTATACTTTCCATACCGGAGATGCTTCCTTCTGGGTGTACCAAACTGAATATACCCTTAGTGTAGGGTATAAAAATTTATCGTACCGAATAAAACTTCGACAGAACTTATTGATATCTACCTACCATGTAGGTCTAATTTGACGCTCGAAAAAGTATATGATATCGTTTGAACTCTATTTCTTCTCGCAAGGATTTCGCAATGATATCGAAACGCGTTCTAACAAACCGAATAAAACATAAAATGTCGGTACATATATTGTACTTCACAATATATCTGTACCCTCATAGTTTGATTTATGTACTCCTTTCTAATATAGAAAACTCAATACTTTATACAAAAATAGAAGATCACTCTCAATTCAACATTTAACTCCATTTTGCATGCCCTTGAATGTGATCATTGCATTATGTTTTTCTCCTATTATTGCGATATACGCAATAAAGTCACATTTGCAAGCACATAATATATACACAAAAACGTTCATAAGGAAGCAAAGAATAACCAAACTGTCAAAAAACCATGTTTCGAAAAACTGAAATTCAAATATTTGAGGTTCAGTAAAAAAGTGTTGTGACCATCCATACATTTTATATGGTGACTACATTCGTAGTCAGCCGGCCAGGAGATGGTCATTTTGAAAAGTTGGGTTTAAGGACCACAAAAATTATTTTTTCTATGGTCAAAACTGCTGAGATATAGTTTTTAGTTTTTAGGAAGCTACTGAAAACCTCGTATCCAAATATTGTGTAAATTTTTTTTTTTTCAACTTTTTCGGAACAATTACAGTTACTAATATATGTAGTCAGCCGAGCACATAAAAGTTAATCAATTTCTGATTTATTGATTAATTAATCCTATTGATTAATTAATCATATTGATTAATTAATTAATCATATTGATTAATTAATTAATCATATTGATTAATTAATTAATCATATTGATTAATTAATTAATCATATTGATTAATTCATTAATCATATTGATTAATTAATTAATCATATTGATTAATTCATTAATCATATTGATTAATTCATTAATCATATTGATTAATTCATTAATCATATTGATTAATTAATCATATTGATTAATTCATTAATCATATTGATTAATTATCATATTGATTAATTAATTAATCTTATTGACTAATTAATCAGTGATAGTATACTGCTTGAGAAGAGAATATGCCTTTACCTCATTTCATATCGTCGTTGTAAAAGGAAAAGTCACCAACTACATTTTCAAAATTCCAATTATTCATTTACAAAAACGTCTATATATTTGTCAATTTCTGATCGATGAGATAAATATTTTTACTAAATCATAACAAAATGTGAATCTATCAATTGGTATTTCTACTTTAAAAATGCATTAATAGTTTTTTTTAATAATAACCAACAAACTCGAAATTTAAGATTTTCATAAAAAAGTATTTTGTGAATTTTATGAGTGATATGAGTGATATAATAAATAAATAAAATAAAAAAAATTAAAAAATAAATAAAATAATTAAAAAAAAAATATTTTTATTACAAAAAAAAAAATGTATGACAATCTTTGATGAATGACGTACATGACATCGTTAATGCTACATCATGCATGAATCGGACGACATTTGTATGAAAATGTCATCAATGCTATCGGTCATCGATTTTTCTGACCTGACATAAGGGAATCATTGATGCCATTTCCTGCTGGGATGTTCTGTGGATTTAGCTATGTTCCATCATTATCTGCAATAAACAGGATAAACAATATGATTTTTTCCAAATCTTTGAACTCAATTATTTCGTTTTTTTTATTAGTTCAATTCCTTATTAAATTATTTAAAATTAATAAAATCTATTTTAAAGAAATCATAAAAAAATATATAATTTTCAGAGTTAAACACACTTTACCAGTTAACTCAATACCAGTTAAACCAATAGATACACCCAGAAAAAATCATGGTAAATTGATAGTATTTCAATAGAAAAACATTAATTTATACCATTAAAATTTGTCATTAGGATGCGTCCCATTAGTTCAGTAATATTGAAACTGATAATACAATGTGTGGTTGTATCATAAATTTTATAATGTGATATTTTAATTACAATAAGAAAGACCTATAAAAATTTAATGAAAATTAATATTATTAATTTTATGGTATAGTCGTATTAAATTTTCCTAATAATTTATTAAAACAAAAATGTATTTTAGTTAATTTATTGTATATATTATTTTATTTAAATGTCGTAATTAATATTTACTTTTACAACATATTCACTTTTAAAGACACTTCTTGCTGCAAAAGGTTTAATGTTTGCTTTGGTTTCCAATAATTGATTGTAGTACTTGAGTCTGCAGATATTTTGTCCGTTGCCATAATAGAAGTTCGATTTTATTTATTTTCTGTAATAAATAAAAATATAAATATAAATAAATATATAAATATAATTTATTTACATTAAATACATTGAGTCCTTACCAATGTCGCATTTAATAATGTGGATTATTACAAAAAATACACGCGACCATTTTTAGTAAACACGTAGAATGACGTACAAAACGAACATGTTTGTATTCGTTTTTATGTTTTTTTACACCACGTTTATGATTATAAGAGGAAACCATTAATACAACAGTATTTATTCTATTTAAAATAATAATATTGAAATATTTAAATTTATGGTACTGAATTTTTCAAATACTATTGAATTAATTAGAAGATTTAAAAAGAAAAAACTATTAATACATGAAGCATAAGATCAATGGTCGTACCATAAAGTACTTAATGGTACATTTTCTTCTGAATGTATTTATTTAAATGTATCAATAAGCCATCATTCGATGCCTACTATTCAGTTTCGAATATTATACTAAATTAAAAATCTCACTAAATATATATGTTGATGTCTCCTTGTTTTGATACAATTTATTTCTGTTTTATATATTTTTTAAACTTTAAATCTAATGAGATATTGAAGGTAATAAAACCCGTGTTTTTATCTTTTCCAAATTTTAGACCCGCCATTTTGAATTTAAAATTATTAACATCACATTCGACGTTTCTGGCATAACATAAATCGATTTCCATTATCATAACCCTAAATTTAAAAATTTCAGATCCCATATTGAATCCGCCATGTAAAAAAGGCTATTCAAGACACCAATGTTTTATAAATATTTTAGGGAGTCGCAAGAAAGAGCTTAATTACATAAATTACGAATGGAAGCCGAATGGAATGAAACTTTTTTGTCAACAAAATAGCAAAATTAATTTTTTCCACAATTCGTTGTAATTCTTTCTACAAAACTTTAAAGACTTTAGCAAAATCCTAGATATAAAAATAAAGATCAGACGAGAAGAAATTTGTTGTATGCATTCCGAGCATGCTGTTCGCTTTGCTATGAAACGAACTACCATGAAACGAATTGAAACAAAGAAATTTCCAATGAACTAAACATTCAAATTTAAATTCATGTTTTAATTAGCTTTTAAGCTTTTATTAATGAAATACTTTAAAATTTCTCATATTCATCAAATCAATTCAAAAAATAAATTTATTCATCATATGGAATACGGGTCGTATGTGTGATATTAGTAGAATGGATTTTTAAATTGTATATAAAAAAATAAATAATGGTTAATACAAAAAGTTGTATTTTTGATTTCAATGTGGCGAAATGTGTAATGCAATTTATTGAACATTATATACGTAAAATATTTATTTATTTTATTTACAGCAAATGTATATTTCCTGTTCGCAAAATCTACATCAGACCACATCGTTTCAAGTTAATTTACAAGTATATTAACTGCCAAGTATATTGTTTGTAAATATTTCCATACGTTTCCTTATTTTTTAATTACTTGTACTTTATAGAAAAATTATATTTTTCTTTGTCTCGTGACATATAAAAAATACAAAGTTCATTGATCGAAGATAACTTAACTTATTATTAAGTATTTGAACAAAATAATAAAAAAAATCAAGATATTAAAAAAATATTCTTATGAATTTTTCACCCGAAAAAAATGTTTTTTTCTTTAGAAATACATTTTATTTCATACTTCTTTCTGACTCAAACATTTTACAAATTTAATTAGATGTATGCCTAATATTTCGAAACACAATATTATTATCACATTCTTAAAAAAATTATAGTGCCAAAATTTTATAAATACATAAACTAAATATTCACATGCAAATAAACATAAAATATATATATATATTATAGAAATAATAAAAACATAATGAAGTGTGGTCACATTTGTCGGTGTGTTCGCACTTCTTCTTCAACAAAAAAACATCAACAATTATACATTTTAGTTTTTCAAATATATTGACAAAGCTGAATTTAAATAATAACAACAAAATTTAAAATGTTATTTGATAATCGTGTATGAGTCAATTTCTTCATTTTTTATACGTATTTGTTTTAATAGTTTGTATATTCGTAGATTTTTGAATTCGTAGACAATTGAAAACATATCGTCACTATCATGCCAAAGTGGCGAATGTGCATTGGAAAATATTGGGAAATAAAATTTAAAAGTTTGAAGTGTTCTAAAAATTAATAAAGTCATTTTTTAAAACCTTTTTTTTTAGGTTTCTTTCTTGTCTGTCTGTTTGGTACAAATTTTGTAACTGATTTTAAACTATCTTCGCGGTGAGCTACAGACTTGAGATTTTAAAAATTTCCTCTTGCAATATAATCATTTTCTTGCCATCCTGTTCATATTGGTTATATCGCCATGGTTCCATATTAAAGACACTTTGAAATTTTAATAATATTAGGCCTTTCGAATTCTGTGAGATGAAAATCTAACTGACACAAAAAATAATAAAAATAAAATAAACAATATTTTATAATATAAAATGTTTAAAAGTGAATTTTTAGTATGATTAAAATAAAACATGGGGCGTTTTATTGGATCCTTAAAGTTCACATTAAAAATTATTAAAAAATTATTTGTCAAAGATTAATTTTCCATTTGTTATTTGAAAGAAATATGTTTGGCAAGTTATTTTTAAATAATTATGCCAATCGACAGGTACATTAAAAATTAACTATGAATGACTTTACATACACTATTTTATCTTGCACCAATAAAGAGCTATAGGAACAACTCTAAAAAAATTGAAATGCCAAAGGGCGGATCTTTTCGATTTTTTGCTATAACTCATTATTGGTGCAAGATAAAATAGTGGTATACAGGAATTAATTGTTTGTTTTCAAAGCACCTATCGATTGGCATCATTACTTAAAAATAATTTGCCAAACATTTTTCAAGCAAATAATAGAAATTAAAAAAAATAAGTACTTTAAATACAAACAATTAATGCCTTTACACCACTATTTTCTCTTATACTAATAAAAAGTTATGAACAAAAAACGAAAATTTTGTAATATTGAGAATCTGGTCATGCCAAAAGAGCGAATCTTTTCGTTATTTAGCTATAACTCTTTATTGGTGCAAGATAAAATAGTGGTATGGAGGCATTAATTATTTGTTTTCAATGCACCTATTGATTGGAATCATTACTTAAAAATAAATTGCCAAATATTTTTCATGCATATGATAAAAATTCAAAAAAATCATTTTACATTAATTATGTCAATCGATAGGTGCTTTAAAAACAATCAATTAAACACCACTATTTATTGTACCAATAACGAGTTATTGCAAAAAAACGAAAAAATTTGAATTATTGAACATCTTGTCATGCCAAAACGGCGAAACATTTCGTTTTTTTGCTATTACTCTTTATTGGTACAATGATGTGGTGTAAAGACATTAATTCCTTGTTTTCAAAGAATCTATCGATTGGCATCATTACTTAAACATAATTTGCCAACATTTTTTCTTGCAAGTAATTCAAAAAAATATTTTAAAATAGTAATGCCAATGCTTTAAAAACAAATAATAAATGCCTCCACATTACTATTTTATCTTGCACCAATAAAGTGTTACAGCAAAAAAACGAAAAGATTCACCCTTTTGGCGTGACAAGATTTTCAATTTTTCGAATTCGCCCTTTAGTTTTTTCTTTTGTGGCTAGAAATATCCAACAAAATCGCACACCATTTTAACACAGTATACTTGAGGAAAAACAATATTAAAAAATGTAAAAAAACGCAAATATGAAAAATTACACATTCGCCTCTTTGGCATGATTGTGACGATATGATATTTCGAATTTACATATTGATGTCCGTTATTAAAATCTGAACTAAAAGCGAATTTAAACGTTAAATTAAAATCATCGAAACTAAGAAATTCTTCTCTCCTGACTATTTCCATGAAAAATCATTTAATTATAATCTATGCCGCGCTGTCCTCACAGTTTAATGCTGACTCTAAATGAAAGAAACTTCTTCAAGGCAATATTTACTCTCGGAGGTCTGCCATTGTCTGCCGCCTTACACATAATTTTTTTTAATTGTAGGGGTTGGCAGTCCCCAGTCTAGATTTGAACATGGTCTACGCGACCTTTTGGTTGGTATACTATTATGATAAAAAATTGTTCGACAATACAACGCGAAAGAAAGCTATGCTTTTTGGAGATATAAATGATTAGGTTTAAGTGAATAATACTTTTCTGTATTCTTCCTTCTTTTGTGTATTCTTCCTAGTTTCCATTACATATTATTCCAATTATCCCAATATTGTTAACGATATATTTATTATATCGTTTGGACTGGGGTAAAATAATCATGATATAACCTTCGTGCACATACCATGTGTGAATATTATAAATATCCTAGTGATTTATATATTTCTTTTTATTATTTTTTCTACAGGCGTGATTTAGTCAAACAGGAATCGCGCTACAATGCACAGCTGGAAGAGGCGCAAAAGAATGCCGACAATCTGCAGAACAAGGTCAATGAGATGCAGACGCACATCGAGGCCTTGGAAAAGGATCTCGCACTGAAAACTTGGAACGTAGAAAGTAAGCATGCAAGCACAAGATCAAATAAATTTTGTTAATTGAATAAAACATCTTGATGCAGACCTTCAGGGTGAATTGCGCGCGGCACACAAGGATGATGAATATGTACGCAAGCGATTACAATTGCTGGAGGTCGAGAAAACAGATCTGCGGCATCAATACTGTGACAATGAAGATGAACTCATAAGAAAATATGGTAAGTTGAAGGTTTATGCAGTCAATTATATTAACGATTTGTTTGACCACACCACAGAGGAACTTGAACAAAAGTACAAAGAAATGGAGGAGAAACACGAGGCAAATCAGCATTTGGTAAGAGATCTGCAAACACAACTCTCAGCTGCACAGAGTGATGCCGAGAAATGCCGGGAGCAGGTGGAGGAGTTGCGTAGTGAAATGGAGGAACAGATGTGCATTCTCAAGAATGCACTGGACAACTCAGAGGCGGAGCGCAAGATTAGCGAGGATAAATGGCAGAAAGAATTTGAAATGTTGAGAACACAAAATCAAGGTGAGTGAAATCGGAGCCGTAGAATTCTTCCCCGCACAATTCTTCACCGAGACAATACTTCTCCGGTACAATTCTTTCCCTAGACAAATACTGTAATCTTATTATATGACATTGAATTCTCTTGAGAAATAATATTCCGAGGAAGAATTGTTCGGGATTAATTGTCACGGGCAAGAATTATACCGGATAAAATGGTTCCGGGAAGTATAGTACAGAGAAAATTGTTGTATATATAAGTTGTACCCAAAAACAATCGACTTCACATTTCTCAAAACATGCAGATCGCGAAGAAACTCTCATGACCGACTGCGAGTGGCAACTTCGTCAAATGCAGAAGCAGTGCAAGGATAAAATCGACAAAGCCGAACATGGACGCTGCGAGGCGCTCAGCAAGGCCGAAATGCTGGAGTGTGCAGCGCAGGAGCGGCTCACAGAGATGCAGAGTCTACGGGGGTTCGAAGCGGAGGTTAGGTCACTACGTGGCTTGGCCAGCGAACAGTCGCACTCCATACTAACGCTCTCCGAGCAGATCGAAGCGTTAAGAAATGATCTGCAAACGGCAAACGAGAATCTAGAAGACCAAATCGAAGCGGTCAGAAAGATAAAATACCAGTGTGATAAGTATGCAATGATGGTGGAAATTTAATGCCAGAACTATAATATTAAATTGGTTTTAGCAAAATCTACGACAAAGAAAGAGAATTAATTCAGCGCATAGATGATGTGCGCAATGAAGCTGCCACCTTTTGGGAAAATAAATTATAGTAAGAATAGTGGAGATATGGTCCATTTAAAATAAAAAAAATAAAACCCCCTTCGCTCTTGATCATTATAGCACAGAGATGACAAGACTGAAAACCGAATTAGAATCCGTCTTCATAGATGAACGACGCGAAGCACTCGACAAACTGCAGACCGAACATATTGAAGAATTGCGAGCGTTGACCACGCGGTACACCGCCAATGAGGAAGAGCTCAGAACAGAGGTAAGAATACACTCAATCGGTTGAAATGAGGACAACATTTTAAAAATTCTTTATTTTTATTGAAATTTCGTAAAATTTATAAATATCGTCATATCATATACAATACGGGCGTCCTGCACTCAACATAACTTCTTGTTGTACAACAACACCCACGAATTCAGTGTGTTGTATTTCCGCGAAAACTCGATGGCGACTTTCGATGCTGTGTTGTTGTATTCGCATATGTTTGTTTTTGCACTTGCAATATGAATAAAATGAACTCAGCAGAATACGTGTGTTTGTTGGTGTGTTCAATTTATCGCTACACAAGTGATCGAAGAAAGTAATTATAAAACAGATGGAATGTTAAGAACAAAGAAAAGCGACTTTCGATGCTGTGTTGTTGTATTCGCATGTGTTTGTTTTTGCACTTGCGATATGAATGAAGTGAACTCAACAGAAGACGTGTGTTTGTTGTTGTGTTCAATTTATCGCTACACAAGTGATCGAAGAAAGTATTTACAAAACAGATGGAATGTTAACCCCAAAGAAAAGCGACTATCGATGCTTTGTTGTTGTATTCGCATGTGTTTGTTTTTGCACTTGCAATATGAATGAAGTGAACTCAGCAGAAGACGTGTGTTTGTTGTTGTGTTCAATTTATCGCTACACAAGTGATCGAAGAAAGTAATAACAAGCCACATGCAAAGTTCAGACCAAAGAAAAGCGATTCCGTAGTTTTACGAATTATAGGGAGAAACCCCGTATAAACACTGTACTATTTAGCAGTTCAACAATTGCACAGATCAGTAACTGTTTAATATCACAAATCTTCTCTTTTAAGCTTGCGGAATTGCAGGAACGATTTGAGTCGAGAAACTCTGAATTCCTGGAGTTACGTGAGAAGTCAGACAACGCGCTGCTGCAGACACGTATGCACCTTGATCGTGCCGATCGTGAGTACCAAAATGCCATGTACCGTGAGGAGGCGCGGCGCGAGGCTTTGGAAGGTGAGAGATTCGCATACCAGCTCTACTAATTCAACGAATTTATCAGTCAATAATGTGTTGACTCTATACAGAATCACTGCGCCAAGAATTCGAAGCGGAAAAACTCGAGATGGAGGAACAGTTTCGTGAACGTTTGGGTCAAGTTAAGGATGAGTTTGCCAAAGAGTTACAAATGTCCACACAAGATATGGTGGAGCATCATGTCAAAGAATTGGGTTTGTAAACGTTTTAAAACTGGAGCTTCAAAGACATTTAAAATCTTCATTTCACAGAAAAACAAAAGTTGAAATTACAAGCGGAGAAGGACGATGCAGTGCAGGAGCTTGCCGATCGACATCGAAAGAAATTGGCAGCCGCAGAGCAGAAAATAAAGTGAGTAGCATGATGTGACTGAGCTGCATGTTTGTTAATTATAATTTGCTCTTTAGTTGGCATGTTGCAGCTTGTACAATTTAAAGTTATTAATGTAGTGTGTAATTCTAGAACTATTTTAAATGGGCTTATCAATAATCCAAAAACTATTTCTGACTGGTCATGGACAAAATATTATATAAAAGGATTAATTTTGATTACTGTGAATTTATCATATTTTATAAATAAAATGTCACATGGTAAATAATATAATTTTTGTGTCTTCGCAAAACCTCTACTAGTTAAATCAGGATATAACAAACCTTAATACTATAATATTATTAATATTACATAATATTATTAATTCTCTAAATGGCATCATTTACCGGAGTTTACCGTCCATTTTTAAAATTAAATTCGGATTTTGTGAACATTTTCACAATGAATAAAATATCAAAATGTCCAATATCTGGGAACAAATGACTCTATATTTAAAACTCTTTTTAATTTTTTATAACTTTAAACATTTCAGTTTTTTTTTTTTTAATTCAACTCCGATATTTTATATATTGATTTTTAATAGGTAATGTTTTCATTGATATTTTGAATAATTTTCATTTATTTTTAAATTTTTACTTCTTGGTAATTTTATTGTCTGATTTGATCTCAAAAACATTATTTCTTTTAACTTTCTGTATGTGAACCATGACCTTTCGGTATCAGTTATTACATCTGCAATCAGAAAAAAATTCCACTGTATATAGACATTGTATTTAAATATGCAACTGGAAGAAATGCTTTAATTTTAATTTTAAAAAAAAAATCTATTATTCATTAATGCTATAAATATGTCGTAAATGTCGCAAATATATATATATATACATAACTGCAAATGATAATGAACAGAAATAGAGAACTAACTAAGTAGGATTGAAAACACCATATTCCTCTCACGTCATTATTGCATAAATTATTTTATACTATTGCCGAAATTATAAAAATATTCAGCCATATCATGAACGGAAATTCACTTCGGATTTATTCCCCTGTTTGAAATACTCCAATCATAAAACGAATTGAAAAAATGAAAGAGTCCGAGGGAAAATCTATTTATCATGAACAGCAATTTCCTCGGATTTATTCTCATATTGTCAAATAACCTTTTCGAACAGTGGAAAAATCTATTCTTCAGAACACACTGTGGTGGATCTAAACAGTATAAATGTCGCGGAAATAATATGAAATGCTGAGCGCTTCCTAAACAAGTTTTGGGTAGTATACCTTTCAATGAAAAAATTTCGAAACAGTTGCACAACTGTTCTATGTTCTGAATGCGTCCAATGTATACCAAAGTTTGTCAAAACCCTAATTTATAAATGGACTCTTTAAAATATTTTGACATACTAGCAACAAACTTTATGCAAAATTTATAATTAAACTGATTAAAATGCATATCATATTTTCATAATACATTTTTATTTTTTTTTTGCGGTACATATTTTGTTGCTGAGATCTCTCTGAGTATGGATATAAAAACGGTTTTCCAATATCAATTCATTCAAAGGTTTTATTCCTATTTGAATGGTACTATCAGATATTTGAAAAATCTATTAAAATTTATTGAAAGCAAATAAAAGCTGTAAACTAATTGATATCAGCCAACCATTTTCATTTTCAATCACTTGTTTTTCAAATGCAAAGAAAATCATTTAACAAATAGATTCAGACAAACTGAGATATACGTGTATTTTATTTTTTAGTCTACTTTACGAATCTGTAAAATATTCTCATGTGTGCAGCCAAAAGTTGAATTTTGTCGTAGGTGTTATTCATAGTTAGTATAAGTGAAAAACAATACTTAAATGTTTGTGATGCCTTTTTGTCATCAGAAATATGGATGAACAAGGTTGCATTTAGTTATGCTTCCATCATCATAAAGAAAATGTATTTGTTATACACACTTCTACGCATATAATTCTTATCATGTTCGTAGGAAAATAAATCTAAAGTTGTCTGAAAATGCAGAGAAGGGACTTTGCTTGTGAAGCAGTTGTTGTTTTATTTGTTGGTATAAGAAACCCAATATGTGCTGACTGGAACTTAAAAATTAAACAATATTTTCTTCAAGGCTTTTAAATAAATAGAGAATACAGTAAAAATAAATGCAGTTGTAGTAATTATTTAAATAAATGCAAAATGTAGTTATTTTTAATATAAATGTAGTAAAATAGTAAATTTGTTTTCCAAACAAAAATAAACTACAGCAATATGGTAAAAAATACATTTGGTGTGTTAATTCTCTTAAATTATCTCCTTTTTAAACAACATTTTGAACAATTAATCATTATCGTATTTAATACTAACATCGAAAAATAAGTGTACATTTTTATCTCAACCAGAATTATTTTAAAGTATTTAATTAGCAATAAAGACTATTTTATTTCTGTCATTTGCATGCATTATTGCTCCTTATAAATACGACTCACTAAATACTGGAAATATTCAACGAAATCGTAACTCTCATGCATTCGTATTTTCCAACAGTATCACGTGTCTGAATCAGGCCGATGCTAATCTCTCATCTTCGGTCATCTCTGCTTTATGTGTGCTCACAAAGGGAGCCTGTCCCTTTATACCGTCATTTTTTGTGCTGTATCTGACCAGGTCGCCATACCTAACATTAGCATGCTTGGTGTTGAATTGTATTGCGATATTTTATTTACGATATCGGCACTTGTTTGATCAACATTAAATTACGTTTATTATAACCGCTCAACTAAGTTGATATTTATTTTAGTATTTTATTTGTTTTTTTTTTTAATTTAAGTTTTAAAAAATTATAAAATATAATAAAACTAGTATGTTATTTTTAAAGAGCATTTATTGAACAGATTCAGAATGTTTTTCTACTTTTATGCAATTTAAATTTAATACTAATTGTTAACAATACAAAAAATCTTAACTATGAACTGTATACATCATGCTCATTTAATTGCACCCCACATAACAATGTCGATCTCATTTGTTTCTTTATTTTTCCTTTTCGATTTTTTTTGTTATTTAATTTGTACTCTTTGAACTACTTACGCCTATTTTCCTCTTCACTATTCTTTTAATTTATTTTAATGTTTATCACAACATTAAACAAACAAATTAAAAATCCCTCCAAACATAAAAATTACAACCCCGCCCGCCACCACCACACCTTAACACCACTCAGAGATATTGAACTGCAACATCAACGCGATCTGAAGGATCTCAAGTCCACCTACGATACGGAGAAGACATCACTGGACAAGCGGGACCTAAGTAATGCCAACGAAATCGAACAGCTGCATCGCAAATGTCGCTGCCTGACGAATTTGTAAGTTGGGTTGACCTTACTATTACTTTTTATGAAATTTTATAGCTTTAATTTAAACGCTTCGATTGATTGGCATGATTAAAATATCATTTACAAAAAAATTCGTCTCTCTAAAGAAAGCTTACGTCCTAGTTGTTGTAAAGTGCGCATGTGCCTTAAACAGCATTGATCGTGAAATAATTGGCAACACTAAATTATTATAAATAAAATTATTTAATTTTTAATTTAGGTAAATAGTAAAATTATATTGAGTTGATAAAACGGGGATATGTTAGTTGATAAAGGATGAAATAAATAAAAAATGAAATTATATACATTTTAATTGAGATATAGAGATGGCATTGAGAAAATATTTTTATGAAATCATTCTTCCCAGGGGTACAGTATACACTATATGAAGAAATAGGAAAAGTATCGAGGAGACTTAACTATATCCGTCCGAGTAACGTATGCGGAATGCAATATGAACTTATTTCAAACCATTATTACAAATTGAATACAAATAGCAATATTAAAATAAAATATGAGAGAAGTTACGGAACTATTCCTGCAATCACACGCCTAGAGATCAGTTTTGTAGTTGCAGATTTGTCGGAATGATCTTTGTCAGAGGTCCAACGTCGAAAATTAGTTTTTAAATTTTGTGAAAAAATCCACTCATAATAAACTTTGAGATATTTAATAATTTTTCTGAAATGCAAGGCAAAAAAAACGCGTATTTAAAAAAGAATTAAGGTCTTCAAGAGTGCAAAATCTTATGAAAGAAACTGCGGTTCTAGAAAAAAATGTGCTTTGCAGAGCAACCATAGTTGCCAACCAAAATTCCCACGAAAAATAAAATACCTTTTTCCCAAACGACTTATTAAGAATTCCCACGTGGTAATTTTGGTTGATTTAATTCCCAAAGCTACTAAAAATTACCACATAAATTCCCACAGTCATTAAAAATTATTACAAAAATACCACAACAAGTAAAATGAAAACTAAAATATGTAAAAAAATCTCAAATAATTAAAAATTACCTAAATCCCCTAGAAATTTTTACTTAACAAGTTGGTGCGTTCGATATGTTTAAATCACTAAATTTACAACAAAAAAACAAAACAAAAAATGTGGTAAAAAATTCCCACAGTCATTAAAAATTCCCACAGTCATTAAAACTTTCCATGGGATTTACCTTTCCCACAACAGTTAAAAATTACCACAAATGGAAAATTTCCCACGGAACTGAAAACAATGAGCCAAACATGGGCTAAATTAACTGCTGAAATGGAACTAAGTAAAAGTACAAAGAAGACATGTAAATCAGCAAAAATGCAAAAAAAAGTCAGAGATATTTAAACAAAGGATACGTGTTCTGTTAAAATCACCGCACATTCGCATAATGTTTGATAAGAGTTATTCTACAGTGAAGGGCCATGAATGGATTTCCAGATATTATTTCAAGCTATCTAATACTAATCCAACCGCTAATGTCACTTATATTACCAAAAGTAAGTTCCCGTAGAAGGTTTGAATATTGCTGGATATAAGTGAACTGACTTCACGAATGTGTTCATAAAATCGGGCTTATTGATAAATTTTCTCCTGTATATAAAAACTTTAACCATAAGTATCACCTCCGATTGATACTTATGGATAAAGGATAAAGGTCAGATCCCCGCAGACTACTTTGGAAAATTTAAATATAGTATTTGTACCTAAGCAGCATAACCTTCCAAACTAACCACAGCAAAGACCCATTCAAACTTTTTTTTATCAAATTATAAAAGAATTGTTTATGGAAATGGTTATAAAACCAAACATTTGAACGGTTTACTTATGGAAATAAAAAGAGAGCTAACCAAAATGAATACAAAGAAAATTGTGAAGACTATGCGCGTGTTGCCTCAATATATTAGAAAGGAAAATTTTTAAGGATATGAATTTTGTTTGCAAAATTAGTTAAAGTTATGTACTTTTATCTACTAAGTATAAACGTTAAAATTGTAAAAAATCAAATAACGCTTTTGTTACAGTTAATGCGTCAGTTCATATTTCATTCCGCATACGTTATAGGATATGATTTTGATGTAATTTATTATAATTTGTTTAAGATCAAAGTAAAATCTTCTGTGGAAATTGTCAAAATCAATTGAAATGTATTATTAAACTTGATCTGACAAAATTTGACCTTTATATTAATTTTTTTTAAGCCAAAAGAAAAAAGTTGAAACTTCTGGATTTCTGTAACCTATGACTTCTGAGTCATATGATGTCATTGGGAAGTTGTCGAGCAAAACATTCTTTGAAAATTGAAAACGGCTCATCTAACATATTCAGGAATGGGGCATATTACGTCAATGCTCCGAGCTGTAACCCTGAAACCCTTCGAGTTGCTTCATATTTTAATATGTGGTTATTTTATATCGCACGCCTACCTACCACAATCCAAAGTTATGGCGATTTATAAACTAAAAAAAATAATTTTCAAGTTTGAAAAATATAGATAAAAAATTCTTACCATTCCAAATAAAAATACGATGATCATTGGTTAATGTCAGCAATTTATGTGAATTTTGTTCAGTATTTGAAAAAAGACATCGTTGTGCAAAACATTAAATAACATGTTTTTGGAGTTCATAGAGGGAGTGAAGGGCGTGCGATAGAAAATTAAATTTGAACTTTATTGACAACATATTTAAATCTGAAGCAAATCGAAGGGAGTCAGAATCACAGCTCGGCGAATTGACGTGCAATGCCAGATATATTTTTTCAAAACGGGCACATCTCCTTCTGAATTTTACAAACAGATAAACAGATAAATCGATCAATGGTTGGTATTCACCATTTTCGATTTCTATGAAATTTGGTCAACTGTTAAAACGTAACTGTTAAAAGGTAACTTTTAAAAGGTATGCATTGATCAATTTGAGGCATTAATCGTTCAAAATGCCCATCAACACAAAAGTTATTTCTGGTCAATTTTTTGTAACTTCGAATTACTGAAACTCTGAAAATAGTGGTTGAAAAAAAATGGTTAATACATATTTCGATACCCCTTATCAGTTGCCCAAATTGCATTAAAATGAAATATTTAAAAATCTTTGGTTGATTTTGTGTAGAATGACTTTTATTTTGTACGAATATTAGAAGGCACAAGCTTAAATATGATTTTTATATGTCTTATTCAAAAAGTAGTTCAGAGTTTGAAAACGGACATCACCACTTTCCACACAAGTCACTTATGAATAACCGATAACTCATAATGCAAGTACACGGATAGAAAAGATTTGTTTGAAATTGTTTGATACATTTTTAATAATAATAATATAAAATGTTTTTCACATTCAAACATATATATGTTTGCAAGAACGTTCATTCTGAACATAAATATGTTTAAACGAAAACAAAAATATGTTTGGCTGTTATTATAATAATGTTTTGCAATGAAATAATACTTTGTTTGCATAAAGCTCCAAAGATATATGTAATGCCTGCAAAATTTTGTTTGGGAGAGCCCTTTTTTTGCAGCGTATATTCAAGATAATAATATTCTGACGGTGTTTAGTGTAATTCAGAATTAAAAACATTAGGTGTTTTATTTATTATACCACATTAGGATATAGGATATTCCATAGTCGCATATTAACTTAAATTCTTTACATATTTTCAGACACATTTAAAGCGAAATTACGCAATTTTTTATATTAAACATTTATTTAGTGCAGAAAATATTCCAATAGGTGGTCTTAAACATTTTTTAGATCAGAAATATTGGTTTAAATTAGTAAAAATTTAAATTATTTAAAAAATATAAAAAATTAAAATGTATTTCCAATTAAATTTTCAAACACTTTACCGCTCTTAGATTCGAAGAAATGCGCATGCGATACGAGCGTCGTGATCCTCGTCCCGAAGACCTGCGAGAAATCGCCGAATTGCGGAGTCGCTGCGAATCGCAGGAACGTGATCTTTACGTGCTCACCGATCGGTTGCGAGAGATGCAAATACAAATGGAGGAGATGCAACAAAATGGCGACAGCAGCTCAAAAAAGAGCGGCAAAGCAGTGAAGAAACCGCCACCGAAAACAATACCCACGAATTGTGATGTTATCTATGAGGAGAACGAAGAACGCGACTCTCCGCCGCCACGGGACAACGGCGAAGAGAAGGCAGATGATGATGAGGATGATGACGACGACGAAGAAGACGAGGAGGAGGAAGAGATCCATAATACTACAAAAGCGCAAAACATCACAAATGGTCAGATCTATACCAACAACAACAACGTCAGCAGCAGCAAAAAGTGCAGCGATCTCATAAACGAGGACGATGGGCACATGATCACCGCCGTATGATGTAGAAACTGCTCAACATTTTCTCTTACAAAAACTATGTTTTATTAACAGTCTTTGTTTCTTTTCCAAATATTTGTTCAGTCCTTGCAACATCACACATTTGAAAAAGGATACATTTGAGTTGATCCTTGATGAACATCAAATAGTTAACACACACACTCGCGTATTGAATTATTTGAATTATTTTATCAATTATTTTATTTATTTATTTTGTTAATTAGTTTTGTAGTTATTTTTTTTTTATTTTTTTAAAAAATATTATTAAAATTAAAATATTTTCTTTAAATTTATTATACAAAAAATAAATTCAGTCGAAAATGTTTCACATAAAATGTCATTTACTACTTACTACTCTTATTTGAATTGTATATTTGATAAAATTGAGTTCTTGAAAATTCAAAAATCATTAATTATTTTATTGTAAACAAATCTTTAAGTGATATTTAGTATATGCCTCAAATTAACGAATATTTATCAAAAACTTCAAAAACAAACATAATACAAACGAAAATGTATGTAGTTCATGAGCTTTGAGGAGTTCTATTTTATACCTTCAAAGTTTCTGAAAATCTATAATAAAACATTTTGAATACCAACAATAAACATTTTTTGTTTTATTGATATCGAGATAAATGTGAATTAGTCAATTGGAATCATTAAAATTTATTTTACAACATAACTCAACACAATTTAAATACTTTGAATTAAATATACACGCATAGAAAAAAAACGTTTACAAAACGTTTATGGCAAAAGAATTTCTTTTGCAACGTGATCCAACTTTGCTCGCAAAAGTTTACTGTTAAATATTTTCTTCTGAAAAATAAATTATTTATTCTGAACGAAAGTTCGAATAAAAAAGTTTGCAACAAATTTATATAAAAAATTTATATTAAACGTAAAATTATTTTTGTGTTAAAATAAAAACTTTTAAAAATGGTCACGACGATTGCATGTTTGCGTTCTATGTACGTGGACGCGGCACAGTGTGCGGAAACGCTCTTACATCGGGTGAAATTTAATATTTTCGGAACCACTCAACCGATTTAAAAATGTTATACTTGAGAGAACTTAAGTTTTGAAATTAGAATTTGTATTTTTAATGGTTATGGAGATAAAATTCATTAAAGCTGAAATTTTTTTCATGAAAAATCTTTCAAAAATTGTAAAAAATCCAAAGTAAAATTTAAGCAGTTAAAGAACGAATTATTTCTACATATTTTTGACTTTTACTTATTTTTTGCCCGACGAAGTATATGTGCAGGGCAGCATTTTATCCAAAAATGCTCATTTTTTAATGGAACTTAGATTAATACCTTTGTATCTCACTTTATAATATATATTCTTAAAAATGTTTTAATAAAGCATAATTCACCTAAAAATATGTGATCCAAAAATGGGCGTGATACGCCCACTTTTTTTTTTTCATTATTTCCCGGGTTTTCATAGTGGAAATTTGATCCGTAAATTATTAAAATTAAATCTATGAAATATTAGCCTTTCAAAATTTTAAATATAGGCGTGGTCCGCCCAATTATATTTTTCAATTTTCTTTTTTAGTTGTTTATACTTTTATATAAATTTTTTAATTTATGGGGATATAAGACGTAAATTTCTGATATATGAATAATATTCTGAGGGTGGGGAGGTTCAGCATAATTAAAAACTTTAAAATTAAGGTATGCAATTAAATATCCCACATTAATATCCCCACCAAAGGTGTAGGGTATTCTATAGTCGGGCCCGACCGACTATAAAAATCCGCCCCATGTGACCTAACTTTCCCAACTCGTTTTTATTATTTTTCTTCCTTTTCAAAAATAAAGTGTTCAAAAACTATATTCTTGGAATCTCTGCTTTTAAATGATACCAACAACTAGCATATTGTAACGACCTCCGGTTTTGAAGCTGGGGTAGATCTTAGTGGTGGTCCAGGGTCGGTACAAATTTTATAAGTCTCCAGCATAATTTTATGAAATAAGCTTTATTTGTCAATTTTTAATAGTTATTGATTAAATAGTTCGATTAAATAGTTCGTCACATTGATTACACTGTTCTACAAATTGAGGGTTGTTGGCGTCCACAGAAATTAAACTTATCATTTCTTGTAGATTTCGGTCTCCTGATTCTTGCTGCGTACTCAGAATTTTCCCTATACGTCGAGATTTTGCAAAAAAGGCCATTTTTGATACTTTAAATCGCAAGTTATCGCACGATTTCGACATGTAGCAGATGCAAACTTTATCACAAAATAAAATATGAACCTTTCCCTACGGAAAGGTAATTGGCAAAAAAAATCTGGGTCCAGATATTAGATTTTGCAAAAAAATCAAAAAGTAATTTGCGTTACCAAAAAAGTGTGTCGTGAGAGTAATTTATCACAATTCTCTAAGCTCTCTTAAAAAACATTTTGATATTAGTTCGCAATGTGTTTGCTGTCAAAATTTCGAAAAAATGTTTTAAACTTTATCTTACTGAAATTATTCGGAATATTTTTTAAAATTTGTTTATGAAATATTTGATTAAAATGGAGGGAATTGCACTCAGAGATATACAATTTCATACATATTTAATGTAGTGGTGCTAGATGCAAAATCGAACAAAATTCTTAGCATCTGATGTACATATTATGGGAAAACATGATGGGGAAAATTGCACTGCGTAATCTCCTGATGTTTATCTGAGTCGGCAGGCTTTAATGGGTTAAAAAATCAAATATACATCCGTCGTCAATGAATGCTTCTGAGCGACTGAACTCAAATTTTTGAAAATTTGACATGAAATAAAAAATGCGACACCCTACAGCTATTCATTATTAAATTTAAATTTATAATATTGTTTTGTCGCGACTGTTGTAGTAATATATATTGAACATTTTATTTTAATGAATGGCAGATTTGGGACTATTTTCGTGACTCATATGAATTGTGAAAATTAAAGAAAAAATGCCCTTATGGATCGCTTTGGCATTCTATACATATTTCAACATTTTTAAAGAACTGTGGGACTTACAAATATTCTTCAAGTTTGGTACGATCTTCGATGCAGTGGAAATTTATGAATGGCAAGAAGTAACCAGTGTTTTATTTTACTGTTAGGGTAATACATTATTTTTCCATTACTACTAGTTTCATTTGGCAGACTTTAATTAATGACAGTTTTCAAAAAAACGTAATATACCCAGTAATTTGTATAGTTTAGGATTTGTTACTTCACGAGAACTATATATTTCTATGACATTTTTTAATGCATCGTAACACACATTCATATTTGGGCTAGGAATATCACATCTTTAAATATAATGTGTTTTTCCACAGTCACACAGTGTGCTCAAACGCTCTTAAATTGGGTGAAATTTAGTATAGCTTTCCATTAAAAAAAAAAAAAATTTAAAATCGGATAACTTTTGGATTTTTTACAATTTTTGAAAGATTTTTCATGAAAAAATTTTCAACTTTACTGATTTTTATCTCCATAACTATTAAAGATACAAACTCCAATTTCAAAACTTAAGTTCTCCCATGTTCTCTCTGTACAACACTTTTTAAATTTTTAAAATCGGTTGAGTGGTTCCGACAATACTGAATTTCACCCGATTTAAGAGCGTTTGGGCACACTGTGAGGCAGGGCAGAAAATGGCTCTCCCAAACATATTTAGCGGAAAACAACGTATATGTTTGGGGAACATAATATATATTTGGAAATGTGCCATGTGTAAACATATAATATGTTTGTATCTGAACAAAATATGTTTACCTCCTTACACATTTATACTGCGTTAACCCTGGGCAGACTCCGAGAGTAATCATTGACTTGAAAAGAATCAAAAAAATATGTTACTGCAATAAATAACTTTATATGAAACAAAAAATATATATTTATATTTTTATACATACCTGTGAAAAAAAATTTTTTTTTCATTTCAATCAGATGAACATTTGGATGTTCACTATACAAAAATAGGTTACTTTGCATATTTCAGATATTTTTTAAAGCAGGTGTGTTGAAAAAATTAATGAATATAAAAACCCTTTTATCAGTGAAAAATGTAGCCAAGCCAGAAAAATATGTCCACAGAGGGAAAAAAGTAGGGGAACCTTGGAAAAAATGGGACATGCGGTAATGTGATATACAATTTTTGGACATGTTGCAAATTTTGAACATAAAAGCAATATAACATCAATTTTTTCATCCATGGTTATAATCAAATTAATACCTTTCTATTGCTTTTCGAGAACGAGTGAAAAAAATTGTTTTTGAAAGAAAAAGTGAGATTTTTTTATCGTTTTCAAGGTACTAAAATGATCGCAATTCCAATATCTTTTGAAATACAAATGAAATACAAAAATGTTGAAATTTGTTATAGTATGCTGAAGCGAACCATAAGGGCATTTTTTCTTTAATTTTCATAATTCATATGAGTCACGAAAATAGTCCCAAATCTGCCATTCATTAAAATAAAATTACTACAACAGTCGCGGCAAAACAATATTATAAATTTAAATTTAATAAAGAATAGCTGTAGGGTGTCGCATTTTTTTATTTTTTCATGCCAAATTTTCAAAAATTTCAGTTCAGTTGCTCTGAAGCATTCTTTGACGACGGATGTATATTTGATTTTTTAACCCATTAAAGCCTGCCGAATCAGTTATTTGGACCCGGTTTTTTTCCAATTATCCGTAGGGAAAGGTTCATATTTTATTTTGTGATAAAGTTTGCATCTGCTACATGTCGAAATCGTGCGATAATTTGCGAAAAATTGCTTTTTTTGCAACTTTGACGATTTTTTGCAAAATCTCGACGTATAGGGAAAATTCTGAGTACGCAGCAAGAATCAGGAGACCGAAATCTACCAGAAATGATAAGTTTCATTTCTGTGGAAAATTCTTGTAGAACAGTGTTATTAGATAGATTTACATTGATGGTACATAAATCATATGAAGTTAGCGACTTATATGACTGTGGTCTCCCTTATGTCATCCTTAGTGAAATGTGTCCTTGAAACCTCTTTGTTGTTTTATTTTTGTCAAATTTTGTGTTCTGTCTTTCTGCGACCGAGTCTCGTGCTTAGGTCCGAGTGTCGGACTCGTAATGGACGGAAGTGTAATCCCTATCCCTAGTGCATCTAGTGTGATACTCCTGTGAAGCCGGTGAGAGTGCTGTGAATGGCATACCCAATGTGTTGCGATGTATTTGCTGAACCTTCGGGTGTGCTGCGAATGGCACACCCAAAGTGCTGCGATTACGTGCTGGGATGCTAGGTTATAAGTGCGAGCATTAAAGCTCCTACGAACACAAGTGCTAAGTTACAAGGCTATTAGGTTACTAGTGAGAGTGAGAGCATTTGAGCTCCTACGAACACAAGTGCTAAGCTACAGGCTCACCGTGCTACGGGGATACAAGTACGAGTGAGAGCATTCGAGCTCCTATAAACAGAAGTGCTAAGACTACTAGGTTACTAGTGCGAGTCAAAGCATTTGAGCTCTTACGAACTCAATTGCTAAGCTACGAGTTCAACGTGCTACGGGGTTACAAGTGCGAACTCCTTCGAACACAAGTGCAAAGACTACTAGGTAACTAGTGCGAGTGAGAGCATTCGAGCTCCTACGAACACAATTGCTAAGGCTACTTGTGCGAGTGAGTCCATTCGAGCTCCTACGAACAAAGTGCTAACTACGATCTACACTCTACAGCAGCTGGAGACCAACTGACTTTCGGTGGCTGGATACGCTGCTTTTATACATAATTTAATAATTAATATATATATATATATATATATAATTTTATATATATATATATATATATATATATATATATATATATATATATATATATATATATATATATATATATTTATATATATATATATATATATATATATATATATATATATATATATATATATATATATATATATATATATATATATATATAGATATATATATATATATATATATTTTATTAAAATTTCCTTAATTCTTTTAATCTTATACAGAAACTTTATAATGTAATGTTTGGTAACAACTAAAAATTCGTTTGGTCAAAAGAAATCCACAAACGAAGTTCTTTTGTATAATTTTTCGTTTGTGAGAAACGTTTTTTTTCTAAGCGTATGGTCATGCGTATGGTCATCACAAATTCGACAACATATCTTTTTGCAATTCTTGCGAAAATTTGTCTGTGTTTGAGAGAGTGTAGGGAAAAGTGATGATGCAACATTGTAGGCAATGTAATTTAGTATACAACGAAAAAAAAATTGTCTCTTAGGTCAATTTTACTTTTGAGGTTTTCACCAACTTTAGGTATTTGCTGCCCCAATGTGCGTCGTTGATATAGATCCCCTTACTGACAAAGTAAAAATTTTAATTTTTATTTGTGTAAATTTCTACTTTACATACAATTTAAAAAAAAGGACGAAGTCATGGGGTTCGAAATTGTGATCTACCATATAAAAAATAATTTAAATGTCTAAAACGTGAGTGAAAAAAAAATTCTTGACTATGTTTTGTCTGTAATATGAATTTTTAAACACCCTGTATCTTAAACTGGATGCAAAATTTGAAATTTTTGTATTTAACATTTTCTTATTTTTTTCTGTGTAATGGGTAATATTAATAATAATCGACTTTGCGCAAAAATTGCAGCAAAAGCTTCGACATGTCAAAATGTTCCACATTTACCATTTGCTTATGTTCGAAAGAATAAAATTATAAATTGGTAGTAATAACAACGTTGGACTGTCCAATTACTTTTAAAATGTTTAAATAAAATAAAAGATTTGCTCAGAAAATTTACGCTTGTTTAAAAGTAAATACTTCTTTTTAAGGATATGGCCTATTGTTCAGCCTTACAATGGGAATATATTAGAAAAGCCTTTTAAATCGAAATTCCCTACACGGATAGAAAAGATTTGTTTGAATATGTTTGAATGTAATTAAAAAGTAATACGAAATTACCATACATGTTTTCGAATGAAGTGTAATTAAATTATAATCGAAATTGGATTTGTTTTTGTTCAAGTGTAAACATTATTATATTGTCCAGCAGATCTGTCAAATTTACCATAAATATGTTACAATACCAACATAAAATTTTAATTGCATTTGAATAAACTATTTCTTGGCAATTTACTTGGTTAAAACTATGTTTCGAAACACAGAAAATGCTAATCAAATCTAAATACAACGTATGTTCGCTACGCTCGTCTTAATTCGATAATTTATCGACTGACGAAGTTGTCAACGTTGTGAAGCATTTTCTACCTACGCAATCTTTTGCTATCGTTTGAACATATTGATGCTTAATAACAAACAAAAAAAAATGGATTTAAATAAGTGTATTCTTGCAACATTCTTCTTGTTTACGAAGTTGGTACTCGTTGAGCAGAATTTTCTACCTACGCCAATTTTTGCCATCGTTTGAAGTATTTATAGGGCCATTTTAAACAAAATAATGTTTGAAAATAAAAATTAAATGAATTCAAATGTAAATAAAGGTATTCTTGCAGATCTCTTCTTCTATACAAAGTTGACACTCGGTGATCGGCATTTTCTGCGTACGTGTCTTTTGTTGTTCGTTGAGAAAACGTGTTCGCGTCGGTAATAATTTTGTTATTTGTAAATTAAATAAATATATAAATTATATTACAAAAAGTACAAATAGTAACAGAGTATAATATAGTGTAGTATATAATTTCTGAAACTAATGTGAAAAAACCACAAATAAAAATCTGTGTTTCGATTTTCAAACAGAAATTGGCATGCATTTTTACAAAAGCCTCCGTGAATTCCTTGCCTACGCTATGTGCTGTACTGAGATCAACTGTAACTGTACCAAATATAAAGCGAGCCTGGATCGTATGGTTTAGCGTCTGCTGGTGCAATTGTGCATTCATTGATTCTGTCACTTGAACTTGCAGTTATAAACGAATTATTTATTTACGCATTTAAAAATTTGTATATGAATTCAATTATAATAAATTCCCACTGTGCATATTTAAAGATATTTAATAACAATTAATAAAAAAAACAACAATTCATTTTTATTTTATTTTCAGGATTTCTTTCCAAAAATATTTAAATATGTTTCTATGCAAACATACTACTTTTTAAACTGAAACAAGTGATATGTTACACTGGAAACATATTTATATTCAGGTCGTTCAAAATCATGTTAAATTTTAAACATATTTATGTTTCGGTCCAAATATTTATTTTATTTGGATGTAGTAATTATTATGTTTCCATTAGAACATACTCCATTTTAAGGGGCAACATAAAAATGTTTCCGGGATATTATAATGTAAGTCGGAGCTCATTACAACACTGCTCAAGTCTCAATACACTGTTCAAGTCTCAAGTCCCTGTTTACAAATGATTTATCAGTCAATTATATATAATGTTTGCACAAAATTCCAAACATACATGTTAATGCCTGCAAAATTATGTTTGGGAGAGCCCTTTGCAGCGTGTATGTATGTAATTCGAAAATACTAATAAGAGCTACCTCTAGTACAATTGTTTGAATTTTCATTTGCAGCACACAAGGGTGTTGTGATGTTAAATGAAATAAAAACTGCATTTAATTTTGTTTAATTGCAAAATTATATTTATTATATTAAAATAACTAATTGATTGTATAACGAATTTACAGACTAAAATATCAAATAACTTTAAACAGTGCAACTAACTAAACAGTTTGGTTATGTTTCAAATGAATGGCAATAAAAATGCATAAAATGCATTTATCTGTATACATGTGTGTATGTTTTTATAGCCAATACCAGACTGGCTTTAATAATAAAATTTAAAAATTTGTATGTTCACAAAAATTCACCACAATTATATCAACAATTAATTTAATGAATTATTTTTGTTTGCCTCATTCTGCATGCAGCGTCATCCTTCTTATACTTTTATAAAAATGTTTAATATCTTTTGATTTAATATTGGTTTGTATTGTAAATGTGTAAAAAATAGATCCGTTGATACTATGTATATATATATTTGCGAACTAATCAAACAAGACTTTGACATACGTTGCATTTGCTTATAATTCATAGGTACTTTAAGTGTAATTTTTGCTGTTATGCTTTTGGTATATTTTTGCTGATCGCCTGCATTCGTAACTGCCGGAATATTGTCCTAGCAAACCTTCTTAATCATTTTCACCAGTTCCTTGTACAAAATACACTCTCTGCTGCGCGGCTTGCAGATCTCGCGATGATCCAAATGAATGCCGCATACGTCACCGATACCAGGATCTGGGGAATACACATTTTTTAGTATATATTCAATTTAAATGATTTAAGTTTAAATTTATATTTACTAATATTTCGAAATGGTAACGTTATAAATTGATTTTGATTAATACTTATTCAAAAATGAAATCTTTTCTTAGTGTAGGTCATATTTTGGGTTAACTACCTGCAGAATCTGCGCCCACAATGCGCAGATAAAGCACCGACATTAGCGTCAACGCCGTCTCCACAAAACTGAAGACCTCAATCTTCAGGTGTCCCAACTGGTAGAGACACGCAAAGCGCCGGTGAAGATCAATCAAATATTTGCTGTCTGAAAATATACTGAAAACAATAAATGGATTCATTACGAATCAAAAGTCACTGAACGCACTCTTCTCGATGTCCAGCAGCTCCACAGATCGGGTCAGCAGCGGCGCTTTTATGGAAGCCAAATGCGAGCCACGATGCGGCACCGAGTAAAAGAAGGCACCGCGTGCTGAACGCCAAAACGGCGCTGCCGCCGGACGTCCGCTCTCCCATGCATCCACAATAATCTGCTTCACAAACAGTCCTCCTTTTGAGTGGCCGACCCAAATAATCGGATGCCCGTATCCGACGCGTTGCGCAATCAGTAGTTCTGCCATTTCACGCGATCGTTGAACGAGGTTCGTGCGTGGCTCCTTCTGCTTCCACAACGGACGCCAGAGATACTGATCGGTGGTGTAGTTAACGGCGATGACACGAACGCCAGGACAGTCGAGCGGCAACCAGTCTCCCGGCCAGCATCTGGAGTAGTTCGGATCGTCGGACGAAGGTTTCGGCGCGGATGACTTCTTTTTGTTGCTATTATTGTTTTTGCTGCGCTGCTTGGAGCTGCTGTCCGCCGCAACGGCCTCGTCAATCGACTCAGTCGCCTGGCCATTGAGCAGCGACTCAAGTTCGGCCTGCAGCTGACGTCCATGGTGATTCATGCGCACGCGGAATGTCGGGAAGCTGTACTCCATGCCGTCGCAGAGCTGCGTCTCTTGCTGCTCGCCACAAATGTACGAAAACCTACGAAGCAAAGATGAATTAGTAGAGCTCTTCTGATGCTCAAGCTAACACTTACTCATTGTCCTCCATATCCTCCTCGGTGGACGCCGCGTATTCCTGCTCTTCGTCCGTCGCGCGACTGTCGCATTGCCGCCGCATCAATTGTTGCTCCGTCATGAAACGCGCACGTTTTTCTTTGTGCGGCGGCTGCATCGAACCGGTGCGCGAATGACGCGGGCGCTTGGGAGGACGCAATGGCGGCTTTGGTGGCCGCTCGAACTCGACGGGGCGGCGCTCATTCTCCCACAAACCCTGCTTCCAAGTATTCACCAGTGATCCGTGCAGCCCATGTATGAATACGATGTCGGCGCGAATGGGCGTGCCCGGCGGCGGCTCCGCCAGTATATTCAACGTGCAGCAGTTTGGCGCCGGCTGCTGATGCACGGGCGTCCGCCGCTCGCCAGGCGTGTAGCGCAGCGGCAACGATCCCCTGAGCTCGCGAAGAAAAGGTGAATAAATGGTGGGAGTAGTGGGCGTGGTTGCTGTAGAAGTGGAGGGCGTTGCAGAGTCCGGCAGGCTCTCGAGACCATCGCGTGCTTTGCGTATTTTGAGCAGCTTTAAAATTGGCTCAATACGATGTGAAACTGAGGAAGTGAAGGATCAGAAAAAGTGTTGTTTTCAAGGCTTTTAACTGCTACTCACCCTGTACCGATGCCAGACTCATCGATATTGTGTTAGCTGCAAAAGCCAGCATATTTGTCAGCGCCTGTCGACTGGATACAATGTTCTTGAGCGCACGCAGAAAGCGCACATCCCGAATGCCTTTAATGCTGCGCGCCACTCCGTTCGCGAGTGGAAGCACCAGACGCAATATGATACCGAAGGCTAGGCGCATTCGATTATTTTTGGTCCTAAAAGAAATAAAATTTTATTATTTTATTATTTTAATCCTTTCTTGAACTCACCCCTCAATGAGCTCTCCTTCGCTCGAAGCACGCACCAGTTCAGTGATCGTAGTTTCTTCTTCGCCACGATCGATTTCGATTTCATTAAAGAACATCGGGCTGCTGCGTCCATTGTCGCTACCATAACTGCTGCTACTGCTACTGCAGAGTGACACTTCATCCAAGTCTTTTTCGTTCTGGTTGTAAAGATCGCCGTCAAGATCATCATTGATATCACAGTAGTCGCGATCGTCCGCCAGTTCATTTAGCTTTATCATCGTGATGTCGCAGACGTAATTCTCGTTCAAATAGTCTGGATCTTGCTGCTCAGGCGGTCGTCTAGACCCGATGTCCTGTTGTTCCTCTGGATGCTGCACTGGAACCCGTGGCCGCTGTTGTGCAGCATTGTCGTATTTCTGTTCATCTGTTTTACGGTCGGTGGTATAATGTAGCGTGGTTTTTGCACTCAACATTTCGGAATGTACTACGTACTTCTTCGTCACACACTATGTATTTTCTTTGTAACTGCCTTTTGTTCTTCCCTATGGGTTACAACATTTTAATGGTCGTAGATCTGTAAATATATTTTACATTAATTAAATAAAAAAAAATACTTTATTGTAACTCATACGTCACACTGTACGTATGATGAATATTGGTATGCTTCATTGTGCTGTGCATTATGTTTTTACTATTTTAGAACATTTATTTGATAACAGCTATAATATAAATAAAAAACATATCGACTTATTCTAAAATCAGATATGTAATACGGAACCTAAAATCAATATCTATTTATCGAACACCATGGCGTATGAGTAACAAGGAAAATGCTCAAAGATAATCCTTTATTTACACATATCTCGTTAAATATGAAAGGTATTGCTAAGATCGATATCAATAGTTAAAGTGTGTGTTTTTGCGCACATTTACGACTAAGAAATATTAAATATATTTAACCCTTTAATACCCACGAAGATCGATTCGAACAAAAGTATGTATCAAAACGAAAAACGTAAAAATCAGGGATACGTTGTCAGTTTTAACCAAGGATTGAAACCGTAACCAAAATCGATATCCGTTTAAAACCGTTTCATTTTTAAAACCGATACCGTAACCGAAATCGTTATACGAAAATCAGACACGTTTTGAAATGATCATTTCTTTAAATGGTCATGATCTCACTGTTTGCATTAACAGAATACCATTTATAAATCTTTTAATTGATTTTTTGAGTGATTTTTCAAAACACCTTTTATTCGGACATATATATTACGGATGTTGCTTTTCATTGGTTTGTGGTCACTTTCGAAGTTTTTTCTTGGCGAAATCAATTAAATAATTCATATAACACAATATTTTCTCTAAAATTACAACAAACATTATTTAAATTCCGTTCCCCACTTTACCCCAGAAAATGATTCTTTCTTTACCGCAAATCTCAATTTGAACATAACTTAGCACCGTATAAACAATGTTAAATTATTTGCAAAACCAGTTTGTATTTCAAAAGATATACAATATTCGATCATTTTAAACACCTCCATGCTGCAGTACTCTAAAAAAAAAACTTTCAAAAACATTTTTTTTCACTTGTTTTCGATATGCAGTAAAAAGATAATAATTGATAACATGTCCACAAATTGCAATTTCCCCATTGTCCCACTCCCCATTGTCCCACCCCATGTCCCACTTGACATTGAAACATATGAAAAAAATAGAAATTTTATACAAAAACAGAAATCAAAACCGAAACCGTAACTTGGAACCGGTATACCAAAACCGTTTCGTTATAAAACGGAAACGTAAACATTGCATTACCGACAAAATTTAGTTTAGTTAGCAAATTAGTCGAACTCGCACACACCCTTAAAACAAAATTCACTTTTGCGTTCAATAAAGTTTGCGTGCAAATAAAGTTCAAATTTTGTTTCAAAAATTAAAGAAATACTTGACTTGAACTACTCTAAAATTACCTATCACGTGAAAAGAAGACTTGTTACTGTTTTAGTTCAAATATATGCAGGAAGGAGACAATTCGTAATCATTATACATGTTCTATGACCTATACCATTGGTACCGACGAAGGACAGAATCTTAAAGACCAATTCTGTGAAAGGTCTAAAGCTGATCATGAGGTGCTAATTCGCTCCTTCCTAGAACACCGTGCTTAAGATCTCTCTCAAAAGAACCAGTCACGTGCCTAGTCTAATACCAGTTCCCAGTCTAGTCTAGTTCCCAGTCTAGCACGATCCGTTCCTCTTCTAAGCATATCACTAGTGACACGAAAAGGCACTAGAAGAGGCTTGAAAAAAATTTAAAAGCTGTATTTCTTCCACGTAATTATAATGCATGCAAGGATTAGTGCAATGTGAATGCACGAATGTTGAAGAAAAATAAAATAAAAATAAATTATAATATATATGAAGAAGTAAAAATATTAGATAAATAAAAAATATCTAAATACAAAAAATATATTAATAGTAAAATTATTTTAAAAAAGCTTAAAACAGCTGCTAGTTGTTTTGGTGCCAGTTCTGTGACCGGTTAGTTAGGTATGCTCTCTGTGACCGGTACCAAGGATACCGGCCAGGATCAGATTCTGTGCTAGGTCTTAAGGTCTGCAATAGGTGTTAATTCAACCCTACGAAGGACAACGCCATGTAAATGTTGCCGTGTGGTTTGATATAGGACCGGTTCACTATCTCCGAGGAACCAGTCACGTACCTAGTCTACTACCATCTGATGAAAATAAAACTAAAAATATTTCTGCTATCAATCAACTTCAAAGTAGTCAAGTGTTATTCATTAAAATATGTATGTATTGTAACAGTATTATTAATTTAAATTAAAAAAAAGAAAATATTAAATTTAGAATACCAACAAAACAGTAGAAAATGCACCCTGTTATCGATGAAATTTTAATTGCCAATCAGCCATAACAACAATCAATGCCCATTGCTTCAATTGATACCTATGCCAATTGTATTTAATATAAATATATAGTAATTTATTCTCAGGAAAATACAAGTTGTATCAGCACAGCTTTGAGATCAGCCGAACGCCAATAATGTACGTTAAAGGTTTATCAATGGAAACATGTCTAATTGATTATACTACATATAATACTACTTAATATATAGCATTTGATAATGCAAAGTCTAGTATCAGTTCACTAGACAATAATTAAATATTATAAATAATATGCCATTGAACTTAAGTGGAGAAAACAAGGAATGAATAGAGTGGGTCAGCACAATAAGATTGTTTTTTGACATACTTTAAAATGCTGTTTAAAATATGGTTTACAAATTACAAATAGTTTTAAATATAATGATTACACAGCACAATAAAAAAAATTATCCGCGATCTTAGTATGATTTTTCGATGGACTTCAAGATTCTAATTTCGACCTCATACCAGAGCTGTAAAGGTTAAATTACGATTACTTTTGATTACGATTACTAAAGAATAGTAATCAAAAATTTTGATAACGATTCTTAGTAGTCGTAATCAGAAATTACGATTAGAAATAATCAAAAAATAATTTGATTCTTAGTACATTTTTTGATTATTTTCACGACTACTTTAAATACTAGTAATTCGACTACTTTTTTTTTGATTATTTGAAAATAATCAAAAAAAGTAATCCGACTACTTTTTTTGATTATTTTAAAATAATCAAAAAAAAAGTAATCCGACTACTTTTTTTTTGATTACTTCTATTTTTTGATTATCGAATAATCAAGAAAAATAGAAATAATCAAAAAAAAGTAGTCGGATTAGTTTTTTTTATTATATTCAAATAATCAAAAAAAAATAGTCGGATTACTTTTTTTTCATTATTTTTAAATAATCAAAAAAAAGTAGTCGGATTACTAGTTTTAGATTTTTTTAAAATAGTCGTAAAAATAATCAAAAATGTACTAAGAATCAAATTGCTTTTTGATTATTTCTAATCGTAATCAAAAATTTTGATAACGACTACTAAGAATCGTAATCAAAACTTTTGATTACGATTCTTTAGTAATCATTCAAAAGAATTTAAAAAAATATTCAAATGTACTTTTGTGAAAGCAGATCAAATCGTGCCTCACTTTACCTCAGGTTCCTCTATATAAGTATATAATATCTATATCTATGATTAATCATATCGCTAAAATAATTAACATGTATAGAATAAAAACGGAAATTAGTCAATAACACTAATTAAAACCAAAAAAAAACATCGAAAACAACAATCGTTGCACAGTATGTCAACTGAAAGGGTGAGTGTTGCTCAATGCTGAAAGTGGGTCCAAAGTGATGCCAAAGCGGTGCAAAAAATATCGTTGCGTGTGACAAGTTAACGCGCGAATTGCATGCTAAACAATCGCATGTCAAACCTTAAAAAATGTTACCCTATTGCGCGATACTATTCAAGCAAAATAAAAAACAAAAATTGCAAAACATGTGGAATTTGAACATAACCAGCTAAGTGCAACGCCGCGCCGCTGCAGTTTTAACTTTTAGTATTGAACTTGAACTCTTTAGTATGTTCTGTTCGACACAGTTGTTATTGTTCAATTTTATTTTTAGTACCTATGTATAACTTTTAAGCTACTTAAAGATACGTCAATTGTCAACGGTTGTTTTCATTTTATTATTTGTTGGTAGGGCGCATGTTTTATTTAATGCAATTGCTTTTGATTTATTTTTACTTTTAATTCATACACTACAGTTCTACGAAAACTATTTTATTGTTCAATTTTATCATAAGTCCCAGATATATCAATATTTTTAGTTACTAACTGTTACTCATTAAATTCATGTGTTAATTTCAATTAGTCTGAATTAAATTCCAAGAATTAAATTATTTTTTGTTCAGACTCATAATAATCTCTGCGATAATTTGCAATATACTAATTCGTAAATAATCCTTAAGTTTACAAAAATCTATTGCTTTACGTAAATCAAAATCACAAATTTTATCATTAACTTCTTTAACTTTTTTTATATATTTAAGTGCAGAGTTTACTGCACAAATAGTTTTAAATGTATTTCCAAATTTCATAAATTAAAGTTTATTACACAGAAATAATAATCGACGTAAATAACGCAACCGATACTCATTGCATTCATTAATCAATCCAGAAATGAAATTCACTAATTTAATGAAAACATTTGCTATGCAGTTTCAGCAATTATATTTGCTAAAACTGCGCCGACTAATTAATTTGCTGCATTGACTTACAAATATTCATATTAGCAATCCGAAATTGCTGATTTAACGATGAATAGCAAATGTTTTCATTTAATTAGTGAATTTCATTGCTCGATTTATTAATGAATTCAGTTAATGTCGGTTGCTTTATTTACGTCCATTATTTTTTTCTGTATGCAATACGTTATTTTACATATATTTTATATATATGTGCATTTTTGCTAATAATGCAACGGAAAGTTGGACTTTGAAAACCAACAATTATTAAATTTAATTTAAGATTACCATAATGTGTATATACTATGTAGTCTGCTAGGACTGAGAGTAGCCAGTCATCAGTCTACGTCTAAGGACCGATACCTTATCTATGAAGTGTGCGATAACCAAATTGGTTAATAAAATCGAATTGACGTACAAAATATTGGTAACTTCAAAATACGCAGTTCAATGGCATATTTGCAATATATCATACATCTTTTGCATTAGAGTACATCTAATTATTATCATTTACTAAGTAAGAAAATAAATATTTGAATAATTTACGTGTTAACAAAAAAAAAGTTAAATTTTCTACGATATAACTTTGGTAAGGTCACAATATGTTATCAACGATACTGCAAAACCGCCGAAATTTGTCTTACAATTCTGTTTTAAATGATATGTTGATCGGATAAATTAGATAAATGCCATTATAAGTTATGACATATAAGTTATGACTCTCAGTTGGATGAAGTAAGTGCAGAAGTGAATTTGTAAAATTCATTTTGAAAGCGGTATTTGAAAATGTAAATAGGCGGTATTGCAGTATCATCGATATAATATAAAAATCGTTTAATATTAAAAATATTATTATACTATTATGTTAATTTTTTGCATTTGTCGTTATAAAAAATCACAATAATAAAAATAATAATATAATTTTGATAAAATATTTTAAGTAAAACAATGAAACCTAAACGAATAATCATTTCAACTTCGATTACGGGTTTCTCTTCAGTTACGGATTCGATTACTTAACCAATTAAACAGAATTATAATTGATGTAACATTATTTTGATGAATCAACTTCTGCATCGTGAATTCGTTACTACTTTAATACCTTTTTTTTTTAAATTAAAATAAAATGATTACATTTTTAATGGAACTAAATAATGATTAATCTGATTAAAATTTATTTGAAAATTTAACAGATATTAATTGATTTTTGGGAGTAGTCGATTATTTAATTTTGTTCTCATAAAAATATAGACAATTTGTGATAAAAATATTACACTTCAAGACACGCAGGGAAATATGTAATTGGATATGTTTAAATTCAAATATAATCTGTTTACAAAACTCTAAATATATGTTTGCAATATTGTTCTAAATATAATATAATCACAACTTTAAAAATTTTGTTCAGATGTGAATATAATTATTTAGCTACAAATATATTTTATTTGAATCTTCATTATACCATAATTATATTTGTGTTGTATCCACACAAACATATAATATATTTGCATTAGATTTGTACATATCGTTGTCTCTTTTGCATGCATATAAATTTTGTGAGCAAGTGAATAAACTAGATTGATGAGCACAGTGAGCAATGTTTTAGTTGTATGCTCTTGTTCTCAACAAAGCATTCTCTCTTTCGCTTCTGTGTCAGTTGAACAGTTGAGTACTTAGGTGAAGATTCTTCTCGTCAATTGGTTTTGTAGTTAAACAGTGTAGCTAAAACATTGTGACAAAACTGACAAAGAAATGCGAAAATATGAGATCATTTGTGTGCAATTAAACTTATATTTGCAAAATGGATTCCAAAGAAAATTTTGTTTAACTATAAAAAGACGCTCATTTTGTAAATATAATTATATTTGCAAATTGAATTGCAAAGAAAATTTAGTATGAGTATAAAAAGACGCTTATTTTGAGTGTATTCAATTTTTTGTAAATACAATTATATTTGCAAATTGAATTGCTACGAAAAATGTTGTTTGAGTTTTACGCTAATATATTTTTTTTTAATTCGCATATCGATTTACACATATATTTACACTGTTCACATTTTTACTGAAATTTGTGAATTATTTTTAATTAAATTCCTTTTGTATATGTCAAATATCTTCAAAAAAATTTTATTGGAAAATTATATATTATATATATTCCCAATAAACATAGTTTCGATAATAAAAATTTCGATATCGTTTCGAATTCGTAACGATATCGTTGAATTTTTATAGAATCAGTATTGAATTATTTGTCAAAAAAAGCTGTTGAATGAAAAAATTTAATAAATTTTAAAATTGGAGGAAATTTCGCAACTGTTAGAATCTTTTAAAATTCAGTAAGTATGCAATATTTTGTTGCTGGATCAATAAACTAATTTTTAATAACAAACTAGGTAAACATTTTTAATGTTGTGGATGCTATAGAATGCTTGGTGCACATCTCTATGAAAGATAATTTCAAGACAAATTAATTCAAATAGTATCAAAATTTAATAAGCTTTTCGAATTCGTTTCGATATTTAAATTGAATAATTTTTCGAATTCGTCTAGATATCGAAATTGAATCAATTTTCGAATTCGTTTCGATATCGAGAATTTATACAATATCGATATCGTTAACGATAGAGCCATTTTTTTCGAGAACGCTATCATTCTCGATTCGTTAACGATAGTCGAAAACGATAACATTGTTAGTTCAAACGATAACGTATCGAATTCGTTTCGATATCGTTTGGTATGCTGGGTTGTTGTATACCATTAAATCAAAAAGTACCAAAGTTATACAAAGTTTTTTTTTCTTAGTGAGGATTTAGGAAATTATTTCAAAGATTAATTTGCAGATACGATGTAAAAATAATGAATTTCATCGTTTATTTAATTTAAATTTTTTTTTTATTTAAATTTAATTAAATATAATTTATTTATAATATAGGTGGAATTTAAAAAAAAAATACTTTTTATTACGTGACTAATAAAATGTACATAATTTAAATGCAATAAATACTAAATTAATTAAACTATGTAATAATAATAATAAATAATTTTTATTTAGTTTGTAATTAAATACGTAATACACTATTAACTTTTTTTGACACTTTTTATCTTAGTGTAGTATACTCGACAATTTTTCTACACCTAACAAATAAATTTGCGCAAAAAAAAAATATATATATATATATACAGGGTGTTTGGTTCATCGATGTGAATAACTTGTAAAAAAATGTAAAATAAAAATATGTCATATTTTGCACCCAGTTTAAGATACAGAGTGTTTAGCAAATTCATATTACTTACACAGTCTATTCAAGAAAATTTGTCTTAATCTGTTGATAAAATAATATCAATTTTTCACTCAAATTTTAAACAATTAAATTACCTTTCTAATGGTATACCACATGCCCGAATCCCATGATTTGTTCCGTTTTCAAAATTAACGTAAAGTTGAAGTTTACAAAAATAAAAATACAAATTTTGACTTTGTCATAGATTTTCTCAAAATTTCGATATTATAGAATCACCACCCGAGTTATTGACATCGATGAACAAAACACCCTGTATATATATTTTTTATAAATAATACAAATTTTCTCAGTGAACTTTTCGCCTGGCAACTCTGTATTTAACCACGACCGATTAGAGGATGCGTTTATGCAATGCGTTGATTTAATTAAGACTGCGCTCGACCAAATCACTCAATGAGCAGCACAATGCTTGAATATTTTTAGATAACGATACTGTTTTTCTATTATAGCTTTTTTTTAAAATTTTACACATTATCCAAGAGCTGTGTTATTGTAAAATGCGATATGTGAGCAGATTCCTGGGGACATTAATGAATTTATTAATGTTTAAAACGAAATGGGAAGGGTTAATGAACGTTTTAATTTTTAATTTATTTGTATGCTGTACTTTTATATTCCTAATTGTTGTGTTTAATGATTTTATATTTCTATTTATAATTCATTGAAAAACGTGTAGCTACTTAAAAATAAAAATCTAGATATATTTTGCACATATTGCACCATTTACATGTTGATGTTGATTCACAGTATTGCGCGTAAATTGCAGTATTTTTTCAAGTAGTTTGTTTTTTTTTTTTTTTTTTCTCTACAATTGAATTATTTCTTTATTGTTATAAATTGTTATAAATATATACTACACAAATAAATGCAAACAAACAATCAACAATCGTCTTCAACTAAACGAAAATTGCGCGAAAATAGTTTCAATACTATGCGAACGAACAAAAGCGAATCGACGACTGTCCTCGAGAAGATTACACAGAGCACTGCAAAGAAAAGTCAAATGCAAAATGCAATTTACACCACTTGTACATCGTCTTTGATATTCGTGTGTGCCTCTCTTTATTCTAGTTAAATCGCATGCACTCAGTCACTAGCTGATTCACCCGCCACCTTCGCCAGAGATTCTTAAGCTGGAGTTATAATAGATGGACGTTCTAGAAAACAAAAATGTTTGCGGCACATATTTTATAGTTCATACTAGAGATGGGCGCGTGCCGTGCTTTTTTCGTGTCACGCCCGAAAATCTGAGTTCGTGCGTGCAAATCTCCGTGCGTGCTAGTTGCTGTCGTGCCCGTGCGTGTCCGTGCCTCCAAAATCAGGCACGCGCCCATTAAAAATTTGTTTTTTTTATAGTTTCTACCTCAATTTAAAAAAAAACCCTTACTTCCAGCTTCAGAAAATAAAACTTTCGTGGTGTTTTAACCTTTTCTTAAAAATATGTTGCTTTAGTTTTACTTATGGATTTAAGAGAATAAAACAGTATCAAACTTAATTTTTAAATTATTTATTACAGGGACTAAAACCTATTGGAATATCGGTTCCGGTTCGGGTTCCAAGATTTTTAAAATTGTGGTTCCGATTCCGGTTTCAACCAACAAAATAAATGGGTTTCGATTTCGGTTCCATACATTTTTAATAACGGTTCCGATTCCGGTTCTTTACGTTCCCTGTCAGGGACCATAATATCTGTTCCGGTTCTTGTTCCGATATTTTTAAAATAGTGGTACCGATTCCAACCAGATTCCAGTTCCGGTTCAACACATTTTTAATAACGATTCTGCATCCAAAAATCTAAACGGTTCCGGTATTATATTTTACGTTTCGCTTGCTTTTTCATGTTTTTCCGTGCTTTTTTCGTGTTTTGTCGTGTTTTTCCGTGTTTCTTCGTACCTTTTAAAATCCCGTGTTTTATCGTGCTTCTTGTGCGTGCCTATAAATTTAGTCGTGCTCGTGCGTGTCACCTATCTGCGTGCCCGTGCGTGTCCGTGTCACCAAAAACAGGCACGCGCCCATCTCTAGTTGAGACCTCCTATGGTTATGAAAACAGTTTTCCAATTTAAGGTTTTATTCCCTCTTGAAATGGTACTATGAGATATTTTAAAAATCAATTCAAATTTATTAAATGCAAATGAAAGCTGTAAACGAATTGATATGGGACAACCAATTTCATATTCATACTCAGTGATGTCTTAGCTATGAAACACATTAATTTTTTTTAAATGTTCGACCAAAATTAGATATGCACTTGCTTTTCAAATGCAAATAAAACCCTTTAACTAATTGAACTAGACAAACTGGGACACACGTGTATTTTATTTCTAAGCGTACTTCATGTGTACTTCCAAAAGTTGCCAAAAGCACAACCTGTGGCTGTGAAACGGCATGAATTGAGAGAAAAAGGCACGTGTTGTGCGCTACTCACAAATTCAAAAACAATTAAAACATCGAGCAGAGGTCGGTGAACTCAAAAAACTATATATTTTTTTATATAGATTTGTCTAAGGGAGAAAAACGAAACGTTTTCGATTTAGTTATTTTTTTACATTTAAAAAAAAAGTTGTTATTTTTTTTTAATATATTTACAACCACAAAGTAAAGTTTATAACAAATAAAAAATCCATTTTTCCTACTCTGCAATACAATATCAAAATCTGTGTGTATATTCGACTTCGAATATCGATTTATTTTGTAATTTCCCATAAAGGAGCTATGATCATAAATCGATCATGTTCGTTATGTAACTCATCGGGTTAAGTACAAAAAATACCATGATCAATTCAATATTTTGACCTTATTACAATTTCTACTAGAGCTAATCAGATGTTATAATAGACGTACGTTCTTAAATGTCACCGGAAAATATGATTTCGAAATTATTTCTTTAAATTAATCATATGAATTAATCATGTTAATAAATGACTTTTTTTATAAATAATATGCAGGATTTAATATGGCAACAATTTGGAGTACATTCTTCATGTAGCTGGTTGTCTTTGACAAGGTCTATTAAGAATTCTAAACAATTCATTCAACTTCTCTGTGTAGTTTTGTATAACTAATGAATGTATAATGCATTCAATAAAGAATTTAAGTGAATTCAATTTGTATTTCTTTTTCGCGCATGAGTAGCACTGTGTAACAGCCAAAATTTATTTTTTGCGAGACTTAGTTTTTCTAGTAAACTAAAGTGTGCTAAAAATAACTATGTACCTACCAGAAACTTAATCATATATATTCGAAATCTCTTTTTATAAACCCAACTTCGTCTATATATAATTTTTTTTAGTCAACCAGCATATATAGAATTTATATTTTATTAGAAAAATTGTAGAAAGGACCAAAAGTAAAGTTATTTAACTCTTTTCTATAGTTAAAAGTTAAAAACACTGATACTTAAAATATAAAAATATTCGGTCATGTCCCCGCTTTTGATTGAATTTCATATAAAATTTGTAAACAAACAATAATACCTCCAATTTCAATCAATTTCAGTACAAAAATATGTTTTTCAATGAATTCAATCCGTTTACTTTGACTTGATCGATTTGAGTTCATTTGAAAAATGATTTTTTTTTATTGCGACATAGAATTCAAAACAGTTTGTTTACAAAATTTTATATGAAGATCGATTGTTATTCAATCGAAATCCGGAACACCTTTTTTAATAAAAAAAGTGCCAAAGATACCTCAGATGAATACGAACTCAGTTCGAACACAGTAGCTCCATTTAGAAATATTCCCTTCACAAATATTTGTATGCCCTTTCTACATAAATCGAATTCAAAAGAGTACTAAAATATCAGCGTACTCATACGTTCTTCGTTTTTCGAATTTTTTTTGATAATGTAAGGTCGTGTTAAATGCTCATAGTACCTTTTTTAGTATACTTTTTCGTATCTTTTAGAATTTCAATGAATTATACTAATTTTAATGTCATATACTGAATTTTTTTACGCAGCACTTCTTGGTTACATTTGTGGTGTTGATTCCGAAAATGACTTCACTATTGACAGATTGGGATATAGCCCATTTTTTTAATTTCCCATTATTTTGCGTTTCTTTTATTTATAGTATTCTATCAAAATATATTAATTTAATTATCTTTTCAGTATTAGACACAGCAAATATTTAATAATAATTTTAATTTATAAATTGTAATTTTTTAAAAGTTTTGTATTTTTTGCACTTAATAATTGTTGTTTATAGCACAATATTTTCTGCATCTAATATCTCAAAAATAGCATTCTTGTGTTTTGTTGGAAAACTTAAAATTAAAGAAGTGGAAAATTAAAAAAAAATGGCTACTTAAAAAAACTGGTGCCATTTTCTTAATCAGTAACATAAATGCAATTAAAACTTGCAACCAAATTTACCTCATAATTTAAATTTTGTTGGTCAATATTATTCTTCAACACTTTTTTTTATTACATAATAAAACAGAAATCACAATCTGAAATCAATTAAAATTAATTGTCATACGAGTAAATGGGATACATAAACGAAAGAGACTTTTGCGCCTTGATTCTATGTCACAAAACCTTGTTAACCCGTTAAAATTTCTCTAGATTCTAGTGCACAGAAAAAAATATCGACGTAAATATAGCAATCGATATTAATTGCATTCATTAATCAATTCAGCAATGAAATTCACTAATTTAATGAAAACATTTACTATTCTTTGTTAAATCAGCAATGTCGTTTGCTAATATGAATATTTGTACGTCAATACAGCAAATTAATTAGTCGCCGCAGTTTCAGCAATTATATTTGCTAAAACTGCGCCAACTAAATTATTTGCTGCATTTAAGTACAAATATTTATATTAGCGAACGCAATTGTTTATATAATGAAGCAAATGTTTTCATTAAATTAGTGAATTTAATTGCTGGATTGATTAATTAATGCATTTAATATCGGTTGCTATATTTACGTCGATTATTTTTTTCTGTGTGGTTGATATCTTGTTTAATACAGAATTGACTATCATTTGTAATACATCAAAAATAATAAATTTATTATAGGTATTATTATAAACGTAGAAAAGGAAAAAAAAGCTTGAAAAATGTATAAAAGTTGTAAATCCTATTAAAAGTATAATCAATATATAATCAAATAATAGTCCATATATCCCAAGGTATATATTTTCGCATTAACGCAAATAATATAGAACGCATTCACAGCGCGTACAACGCACCCATTTGTGCTAGAGTTTAATAAAAGAATAATTCATTTTCAAAAATTTTATATTTTATACATTTTTCTTTTTTTTTATTTACCAAACAGTGTTTATATAACGTTATTGTATAGATAACGTTATAACGGATGTATTTCAATAGTACAAATAAATATTCAAACTGAATTTGACACATGAATAATTAAAAAAAAAAAACGAAACGTAACGTTACGTCAGGGTATCAATTTTGATTTACCTATTTAAACAAAATTACTACAATTTATTCGTTTGGGTTAATATATATTTTATTATGGTATTTGTTTTTTTTTTAATAATAAGGATATTCATATCAGAAGAATCGGTATCTGAATGTTATTGCGTTGGACTGCGAGCCGAAAGGACCCAGGTTCAAGCCTGGACTTTTTATAGAAACATTTTTCTATACCGCGCTATATCTCGGCAGTAAATGGTCTACGAGAGTAAAACATTGCCTCTGAAAAGCTCTCACCAGACGTTCGGATTCGGCATTAAACTGTAGATAAGTTCTTATAGGGCTGTAGCGCAAAACTATTATTATATTCATATCAGAACTGTAAATTTCTAAACTCGTAAAAAAATAAAATTACGCGCAACTCGACATTTATCTGACTTCGGGTAAACTATTTTATAAAATTTTGATTGCACTCTAATTTTTAGTAAAATCACTTTTAATGATTTCACAACACAATTTAATGAAAACACATTTGTCACAAAACATATTTTATTGACAACTAAGGAAAAAATAGAATAAAATATTCGGAAAAATATTTTTACTTTGTTTTCACATACATAAATATATTTATGAGTTGAGCGTTACATTTTCTCATAGTATTTCTGCGAAAATTTCTACTATTTACGTAAATTTCTACACAAAATACGAGTTTTACGCGCTTGATATGAATCCCCTTAATATTTTTTAATTATCCGATTTCGATTTAACGTCCGATCGATTTAACGTCCGATCGAAATCGTATTTATATTTCATAACGATCGGAATAGTGTACTATTTTTGAAAGCGTTTTTTTTTTTTATTTTATTTATTGAATTCGTTTTTTTTGTTAAATAATATTACCCAAGACGATTTTTTCCATGGACATCCCATCCCAATTCTATATAATTTGCTGGTGCTGCATACTCAGTTTTTTCGTATTAAGTGACGTTTTTGCGAAATTTTAAATCGTAATTTTAATCCTTAAGGCTCGAATACACGATAGAGAAATTAGCTAGAGATAGAGAAAAAAATATACCGTAGAGCTCCCTGCCATGAAGCTCTATGTAGTGTTTACACAACTCTATGAGATTGTTTGCTCTATTTTGCTCTATCTCTAGCTATTTTCTCTATCGTGTAAACTCAGCCTTAGAATAAAAGAAATATGAAGATGAAAAATTGTTTTACAGTTCGCTATTTTTCTTTTAATTTATTTTTATATTAGATCCAAAATACTAAAAAACATCCAAAAATAGTCTAAAAAATAAAAATTCTTGGGTTTAGATTCAAATATCTAAAAAATGACTAGTAGAGTAATTGAGGTTCGGTCGAAAGTGAGTTTCAGAACACAGAATTAATTCACAAACTTTTAAATCACCTATTTATTATTTATTAATTTTACCAGCAAGGAACGCAACGAACCAGTTCCGTAACTGTTTCGAGTTTTAGAACCGGAACTGCAATCAAAACTGTTATTTAAAAATGTGTGGAATCGGAACCGGAATCTGAACACATAATTTTTTTGGATGGAACCGGAATCGGAACCTTTTTTTCCTGGAACCAGAACCGATATTCCTGAGGGTTTTAGTTTCTGTCAGGGACCACAAAGAACCGCAATCGAAAACGCTTCAAATTTTTAGTATCAGAACCGAAATCGAAACCTTTATTAACTAATGTGTCGAAACGAAACCCATCATTTTTTTTTTGCTTTGAATCGGAACCGGTACCGCTTCTTTAATAAACCTTGGAACCAGAGCCGGAACCGATATTCCTAAGGATTTCAGTCCCTGGTTAGCAGTACCATTGCATAACGCAAATTTGAATTGGTTAATTTGTACCAGTTATTAACACTATTTAAAAGTATTTTATTTAGTCGAACATGCCTCTGCTCTCTCGGTATGTCTGCATTGTTTTCTGCCTCATGTTTATTTATTTTATTTAAATATCCGCCTATCTGTTGTTATTTATTAGCTATTTCTATTATTTGGCATATTGCCGCCTTCCGTAAACCAATTCCTTCTCTTTACTAAATAAAAAGGCTTTTAAGAAGAATTATCTATCTTTATCTCTTTCGTGTCGTCGTATTTAATTGAATTAAATTGATACAAAAGAGTCTTCCAATAGATAGACAGGTCACGTGTTATTTAAACCAAGCTATTGTATTCATATATTATAAAATACTTTAATACAACCTTCCAGCAATTTGTATATTTTTCACACTATAATAACTTTAGTTATTATAGTGTTTTAATAGTTCAAAATCTACATTTAAGTGGTTCAAATAATATTTCTATATTACAATTATAATACTGTGCAGCACTAAAATTTTTATTTACAGGTTTTCTATCCTCAATGGACCATAAATGTAAAATTAACTTATTTCTCACACCTCAGCCTACCAAGATTTTATTCAAAGTTAAATTCAGAATCAATATTTTTATATTTTTGACATAATATTGCAGAATATTGTTTGGGGCACTAACTTATTTTTAAGAGAAATATTTTCTCCGAATTTATAATATATTCCGACGGATCTGAACTCCTTAAAAGGTTTTTTTATGCGAGATCTATTAAAAATTCTATTTTAAATTCTGAGATACAAACAAAATATCCCTACACACAGAAAACTGATTTGTTGTGGTAAGCAACTAAATAGCCCTATTCGGTTTCGGCAACAAGTCTGTGAGCATGATGTTGTGCCAAAATTCAAATCGGTGATCCTGAGGTTGTGACAACCTCCAAAACGATGAACATGTGGTTATGGCAACCTTATAATCGGTAATTATAAGTTTCTGACAACCTCCAAATCGGTGAGCATGAGGTTGTAGATATAGAAAGAAGTATTCTGACGTACTGTGTAATTAGCACTTGGAGTAGGGCTGAATGTTTCCGTAGCTCATGATCAAATAGGAGCAATAGGAGCGGAACAGTGAACATCTAAAAATAGAAACACTTTCTTCTATATGACGACAACTCTCGATAGAGAATTAAAATTCTTTCGAAATGATAGGGCGCAGCATTTAAGTACACATATAACACACACAGCTCTAATGGGTGAGCTTGGCCTATGTTCCTCAAAGCCATTGTGCCAAACATTTATTTTTTTAAATAGTGTAAACTTTTTGAGTTTTCTTTTCTCATTTACTTCATCATCCAGGTAACTTATTTCCACTTTTCGTAGAGTTGTATTACAAAACATATAGTCGGTGAAACTGCAAAACCGCCTAACTGCATGTGAAAATTACGCCTAATTTTGTGTTATAATCGGGTTTTTAATGATATGTTGATCGAACAATGATAAGTTATGACCATGATAAGTTATGACATACTTAATTTTGTATGAAGTAAGTGCAGAATTGAGACTGAAAATAGTTTTGTATCTTCTGTTAAATTCATTTTGTAAGAGGTATTCGAAAATGTAGATAGGCGGTGTTGCAGTATCACCGACGATATGCACAGAAAAAAAAATTCTTCAATATGATGAATTTATTCATAAATATTATGAATTTTTCACGAACTACCAGTTTCATCATATTGATACCACCGTTCATTAAATGACATATTAATGAATGCATTCATTATATATATGAACAAAATATTCAATACAATGAATTAGAATTGTCATATTGATGAATTTGATCATAATATTTTTTCAAAACATTTTTTTTTTTTATAAAATAAATCAAAAAAAACTTTTTTAAAAATTTATTTAAAAAATAACAGAAAATAAATTTTATAAAAATTATTAGAAAAAAAAATTTTAGGGAAGAAAAATAGTTCCGAAAAAACATTTTTTCAAAAAAAAATTTTTTGTTCGAAAAAAAATTTTCTTTGAAAAAAAAAATTGTTAGCAAAAAAATTTTTGTTCGAAAGAAAAATTAGTTCGAAAAAAAAAATTTTGTTCGAAAAAAAATTGGTTCGAAAAAAAAAATTGTTCGAAAAAAATATTTTTTTCAAAAATATATTTTTTATAAATATAACTTTTTATTAATAAAAAGATGTAATTATAATAAATATATTATAAAACATTTTACTAATTTATGCATGTCGAGCAAGCATTATATAAGAAATAACATACAAGAACTACGTGAGAACTAAGAAGTACGGCAAAAAATGAACGAAAAAAAAATATTTTGGTAGAAATTTGATGAACATATATGTTGTATTTTATGTTTTGGTTCATTAATATGATGAAACGTATTCTTCACATACAGTCATCATATTGAAGAACACTTTTACGACAGTTACCAAGCGTTCTTCATATTTATGATAGCATTCATAACATTGATGGCGTTAGTCATTAATATTATGAATGGTTCTTAAATACAATGAATCATGGTTTGAAGAACGGAATTCATCAATATGATGTACATTTTTTTTTCTGTGTGGTAGAATATGCGGAAATTCCATTCATATGAAAAACTCAATACAGCTTGTCTAAAATTGGTAACAAAACATAAATTTGATATTTCAGATGTTATTACCCATTAGAGCTATACTCTGGAATAACATTAAATAATATTTTATTTAATTTAAGTACTTGATATATTTTACATTCACAGTCCATTTAAAAAAAAATATATATTAAAATTGATTCTAGTTTATTTCACGACTGTTAAAAATTTGTAAAAAATAATAAATTCAAGAAGAGTACGTGCAAGAAATATACAAATTAGATATCTTTCAATTTAATAACTGTTTTGGGTAATACGGGGTCGCTGTTATCGAACTTGGATGCGGATTCCTCAAATGTGTATAATTTTCAAAATTCAAATAAATCTCGAATAATTGTCAGTTTACACCTTCAATTTTAATGCTATTCCGCAAACATGAAAATAGTGAATACTTATTGAGCTCTGTCATTTCAATTGCATTTTTATTAATCAAGAAAATTTAAGTGCAAATAATGCGTTCATCGTGTATATAAATTTTTTCGACGTTCCTATTCAGTTTTTACATTTTGGGAATCGCTAGATTGCTATGCTCATAGAATATAGTTTACAGCGCGTTTTCACAGTTGCATAATCCGCCCCTGAAATCCGTTTTGCCACACAACTCGCAATTTGTAACCAAATATGAAAAATTATGCTGCTTAAGAAATAAAAAAAAATTAATTCCAAAAGATACAGACTTTTTGTATTTTTCTTTCCGACGCATTTTTTACTTTTATTCCATATTGCAACGTTTCCTATTTTTTGAATTGTAATCCTACTAATTACTAATGGTAGTTTTCTTAAGAAAACTTCCATACTCTGGGTGGGGCCCTCAAACGGACTAAACGCCTCAGATCTAGATATTAAACAGAATAATTAAAAATCATAAATAAATTACTCTGTTTGCAGATTTTGCATAAATCTTCGACAGCTGAAATAAAAGTCATATGCAACAGCGAATGCAAATTGCGAGTAACCCAGTCGTGATGAAACAAGACAGTCTCAGCGTATCGCAAAACTCGCATTGCTTCACTTATCAAAGATACGTCTAGAAGATAGATATACCTAGAAACTTCGCATTTACAGTTTTTAATCATCTTTAATGTGTGAACAATTCAAAATCAGTAAACTTTATTTATTTAATGATAATAAGGAGATTACTTAGTATAAAATTGTTATCATTTAACGCTGTAAATTTGTTTATTATTTGTTGATGTGCATCACATACACACAGAAAAAAATTGTAATGCCAACAATTTATACTTTGATTCAAGAATGTACGTGGGTTAAAATGTTCCCAACAACGTGACGTACTTAATTCAAGAATAAAGATATATATGATTATTGAATACTATTGTTAAATTGTTAAATTAAGCATGATTATACTTAAAGTAACAATTTCAAATACTCAATTTAAGATTAATCGTTTTTGGGGTAATTCTATAACATTCTTAAAATAATAATTTATTCTAACTACCTAACAATCAATCTAATTTAAATTTTTATTTTAAAAATGTTTTTTTCTGAGTGTAGATATTATTTTTTTTATTCTATTGTAATATCTCATTGTAATTTATTTAATTTTATTTTGATTGGATTATTAATATTTAAAATAAATCACATTCTCAGTGTTCTAATGTGTCTTTTGTTGTTATATCTCACTTAGATTGATTACACCCAGAAAAAAATGTTGGTAAAATAATAGTATTTCAATAGAAAAACAATAATTTATACTATTAAATTGGTCAATAAGATGCGTCCCATTAGTTCAGTAATATTGAAACAATTAATACAATATGTTGTTGTACCGTAAATTTTATAATTTGTTCTTTTAATTACAATAAGCAAGATCTATAAATATTTAATGATTCGTATTTTTAATTTTATAGTATATACATTTTCCTAATAATTTATTAAAACAAAGATGTATTTTAGTTATTTTATTGTATAGTTTATTTTATTTAAATGTCGAAATTAAGATTCAATTTTAAAAAATCACACAGACATAAAAAGACTCTTCTCGTTGCAAAAGGTTATAACTCATTTAATGTTCACCTTCAGTTTCCAATAGAGATGGGCGCGTGCCTGTTTTTTACACCCACGGGCACGCCGATAGGTGACACGCACGAGCCCGACGAGTAAAATTACAGGCACGCACAAGAAGCACGATAAAACACGGGTTTTTAAAAGACACGAAGAAACACGGAAAAACAAAACAAAACACGGAAAAACACAACAAAACACGAAAAAAGCACGGAAACACATGAAAAAGCAGCAAAATGTGAAAAAAATACCGGAACCGTTTAGATTTTTGGAACCAGAATCGTTATTAAAAATGTGTTGAACGGGAACGGGAATCGAAACATATATATTTATTTCTAGTTAGAATTGGTACCGCCATTTTCAAAATATCGGAACCAGAACCGGGGGGTAGAAACTATAAAAAAATATCTTTAATGGGCGCGTGCCTGATTTTGGAGGCACGGACAGGCACGGGCACGACAGCAACTAGCACACACGGAGATTTGCACGCACGAAGTCAGATTTTCGGGCGTGACTCGAAAAAAACACGGCACGCGCCCATCTCTAGTTTCCAATAATTGACTGTAATACTTTAGTGTGCATTTATTTTCGAGTCCGTTGCCATAATAGAAGTACAATGTATTAGTTATTTTCTGTAATAAATAAAATTGATTAAATATAATGTATTTACATTAAATACTGTTACGAAAAGAAGAAATTTGTTCCACTGTGCAAGACAATTCTGCGCTCTAAGCAATGTGTTAGAAAGAGACTGAAGATCATTCAGCGCACTAAGGCAAAGTGCAAGAAAGAGATTTCTATCTATATTTCTATCAGCGCATTAAAAACACATAAGTGCGAATAGATGCCAATATCATGCGTCATTCACGAAACGAGTAGAAGGTTCTCGAAACATGTCAAAGCTTGTCGAAACGTGTCGAACTGATGCATGCAGTATATAAGAGCGCCGCATCTAAGGCACAGCACTTTTTTTATTACGTAGGGAAGAAAATTTGTTCTAAATACTTTTTAGTATATTTTATTAAGAAGGTAATATAATTTAAATATAATCACAACTTGATAATCATGTCGATTGTTATTTTAAGTAAAGAAGGTAAGGAACACATATATATATATATATATATATATATATATATATATATATATATATATATATTTTACTTTTTTTCGAAATTTTTATAACATCACTGTGGTTAAGAAGGAAGTTCTATAAGTTTGATTATTTATAGAATATATCAATGTTCTAGCGTGGTCACATATTACATAATTTTGTAGTAATTATTTTCAAAAAACATACTACTTTAACATACTTAAAAATATTGCTTTGACTGTTTTTTATTATTATGAATTTAAATGCGTACGTAATACAATTAAATATTATTTATTTAATTTGCAATTAACTACGCGCGTAATATTATTGTCTATGGATTATATAATAATAATAATAGTTTGGCGTTACAGTCCTGTATAGAACTTCGGCCGAGCTCTCTCACCATTTGAGATGTACGTGTTATATTTGTACTCAAGTTGGTGGGACCTACAGTTTATTATCCGAACGGCGTGTGATAGATTTTCATAGGCAATGTTTTTCTCTCGTAGGTTTGCCATTTACTGCCGAGAGGTAGCGTTGCATAAAAAAATGTTTTCTATGAAAAAGATGTTGGTAGTCAGTCGCTGGGTATCGAACCGCGGAACTTTTGCCTCGTAGTCGAACGCACCAGCGATTTTCGCTGGAAGTCCAACGCACTAACCAGACGAGCTACCGACGCTCGTCTTGTTTTTTTTTATACAAAACAATTTAAATTAATATATAATTTTGTTACGTCGCCTTTTTTCTTAGTGTACTTTTATATAAATTAATATTGTTATATTGCATCCATAAATTTTAATAAAATTGCTATATTTCTCTTGTTTTGATTTTGATAATGATGATTTTATGATTAAAAGTATCATATCGTCGCGGCAGTGACAATTAGTTATCACTTCCTTCTTTTTCAAAAACACATTTATAGCGTTTATTAGTTATTATATTATAATAAAATATATGAAACATATACAAAACCTAAAATGAACTTAAACAAGTATTTTGTATTTTAACCTATCCTATTTACATGAAACTAATTTTAACAGCTGTGTTTGATATCAACTCGTACAAGTCACAATGTTGATCGATTTCAGTATATGGTACTGTTCTATAAGAAAAACAAATTAGCTTTCATTCATGGTTTTCCAACGCCTCAAATCATGAACTCAACTTAAAGCTGTTATATATATTTTTTCGTATCATTTAACAAACTAGTTTTGCTGCTAACAACTGCATCTGGTTGTGATAACTAAAGAAATAAATAAAACAAAGTCACACATCTCCACACTGACGCGTGCTCATGTTCAGCGAACGTGTTGATAAATTTTCAATTCTATAGTTTAATTTTTGGACTTTGGACTCGCGTGCGTTGTGAAAACCAGTACTTATTAATGTGGCTGTTTGTGTGTGTTGTTGTTTTGACTAGTCTTCATTTGTTCGATATTAATAATGGGCAATATATGCAATGTGGTTTCGAAATCTGTTCTGGGTGATAAATATTCAGAGACTTTTATTTTATATTTAGAAATGTGTTTTATTTTAAAACACAAAATAATGTAATTTTCTAGAGTTTTAAAAGTTTTCAAATATTTTTATACTTTAAATAAAATCTTTAATAATAGAATGAACTACGATTTTTACTATGGACATTTCACACATAATTTCAATATAATTAGAGCGTGATGAATTTTATGCTTTTTTAATAAAAAAGTCTGCATCAATAGCAAAGAGATTGCTGAAATAGCAAAAATGTTTGCTAAAAAGAGGATAGCGCCGGTTTTTACTTAAACAGCAAACGACAGTTGGTTGTTTTGAACAACTTGTTTCATGTTATTATAACAGCCAATTGTATGTTCAATATTTGTTAATTGTTAAGTGCTATGCATGAAAAAAGTATAAACGTATTGGGAAAAATTACTCTATAATGCCTCTAGAGGCCAGTTTTGGAATCATTTGACAATAAGTTTGGTATCGACTGAAAGGGTATTCATTCAGCTATAAGCTATAGTAATAAATATACCTTAAAGTCTTTTTAAGATTTTGAGTTATGAACGTTTAAAGTCAAAAATGTGGACTTAATTCAGTTATAACGCCCCTATCGGTCAGGGTCCGCAATATTCGGTAGTAAATATTGATATGGTGTGAAAGGGTATTCATTTTGAATATTGAATGTTTTTGGTCCAAATTCAAAAACCTTATTCAGCTATATATAACGCCTCTAGAGACCAGGGTCGGAACGTCCCGGTAGGGTGGATATAGGGTGAAGGGGTATTCATTCATTCAGCTATAACTTAAAGTAAATTTTGGCTTAATTGCTTTTAACTAAAAGAAGTTATGAACGTTCAAAATCGAAGTTTAAAAAAAAATAACTTTTCTTATATCTTCCATATCACGAAAAAAACCAAAAGTATGACAATCTTTTTTTTTTGACAAATATAGCTAAAATATCCAGTATTTAAAAAAAAAATAACCTGAGCGCAATATCTTTAAAACTTACGGAGATATTAGAACTCAAAATGAAAAAAACCAATTCACAATTTTCAGAGGTTCAAAATTTCAAACCAAATAAAAATAATATATAGTGTTACGAAAAGAGGTAATTTGCCCCATAGTGCAAGCAATCAACAATAATTAATAAGACGCAAGACAATTCAGCGCACTAAGCATGTGTTAGAAAGAGACGGGAGATCATTCAGCGCACTGAGGCAGTGTGCGAGAAAGAGATGGAAGATCAGCGCTATAAACTCATGAGTGCGAATGAGATGCCAATAGCATGCGTCATTCACGAAACGAGTAGAAGGTTCTCGAAACAAGTCGAAGCTTGTCGAAACGTGTCGAACTGATGCATGCAGTATATAAGGGAGGTACTTCACTTCAGTAGTGATTGTAAAGTGGTCGAGGGCATCTCGTTTGATAATTGTCAAGTTAAATTGTGGACATGCAGCAGTTGTTAGAATTTGTTATTAGTAAATTTGTTTATTAAAGTAAATTAATAAAGTTAATTGTTATAATTTAAACCAAACATATGAGTGTTTTTATTTTGTACACAATCCAGCGATACGAACTCGTAGAACAGTTTTCCGTAGACTGAATTTTCGTAACAATATCATGCAAAATAGTAATAAAAAACTTATTACAACAAAATAATGTTGTTGTATATACTAAAATTGGAAAAGAACAAAAGTTCAATTTCCGCTTATTATATAGCGGAATCTAATCAGTTGATTTTTATTTTTAGTTTCTTTAAAACATATCCCATTAATTTGCAATCAAACAAAATAAAAACCGTATTCAAAAATATTAACTACATCAAAATATGCAGAGTTTTCGCCGATGAAAAACCTTTCTGAACCACTGGGAAATAAGCAAATTAAAATGGAAAAAAATAATCATTAAATAAAAAAATATATTAAGTAAATATGAAAAATAATAATACGAAATAAAAAAATATATATAAAATGAATAAATAAAATAGAAATTTTGTATTAACTTTTTTTACTTAAATAACTAAAGGAAAAATTCGTTTGGTACAAAGAAAGTTTTTTATCCGCAAAAGAAATTCACAAAAGAAGTTATTTGTCTAAATATTCGTTTGTTTAAATTTTTTATGTAATAATTTCATTAATTTTTAATAAATTTTCAATTGAGAAAATGAACACTTTCAGTGCACACATGCAGTGATGGGTCGTTAAAATCTATTTAAATAAATTCATTGTGGTGGCATATAAGCTGACAAAATAGGCACAAGGAGATGGTAGTGCGGTGCATGCAACATGCACTTGGATAGATCGCATGTTGCTGCCACGTGACCACTACGACATCAACAACAGTGGCAAGCATTGATATGCGTTGCATTGCAATGGAAACCACTGAAATACATCGTGGCGAACAAGTAGTTGTGATGGTGGCGGTGGCAGTCCGTGACATTATGTTTTATGTCCCCAAAGGGTGCACGTATTGAGAGGGTGCATAACTCACTAGTTAGTCATTTTAATAATACTACATTATTATATTGAGCTATAACAATAACAACTCTGTGGTTGTTTATCATTCATCATTGTTTTTATTCACGAATTCAGTGACAGTTACATGGTAAATACATGATAATATTTGTTCCTAATGACACAGTTTTATATTCGAACATAGATATTATTTCCACCTTGACATTTGGAGTACATACATAGAGTAGCATGATTTGTAGAAAAAAAAAACAAATTTACACGCAGCTAAAAATATGATCATGGCATAATTGTGGCACAATTATAATTGCAGAAGTATTAACATATTCTATAAGAAAAATATTTCATTTCCATAGTACCCATTGAGAACTGCATAGCTTAAAAACATCGCCAATTTCCGAATTAGGTTGTTGATCAAGCCTTAGACCACTAAGGGCCGGTTTTACAGTGCTAGTTTAAACCTAGTTTAACCATTGTTTAATTAAACGCTTCATAAATTTAAACGACGTTTAAAATGGACTGCGTCAAGTCGGATAAATAGTGAATCACTGGCAAATGACAACAAATTATCGATTATTTCTCTCATTTGGAACAGCTGATATTTTATGAAAACATTTTGTAAATCAAGACATTGAAATTAGATTTTCGATTAATAACATAAATGAAATATACAAAAGATCGAGCAATGAGGATATATACAATGCTGAAATACAAGAAAAGAAACAGAATGCAAACATGCCGACAGACAATGCGGGAACGAGAAACAGAGAGCGTGGACGGACAATTCAATAAGAGTGCAACTCTCATCCTGAGATTAAACTACGTTTAACGCACAAATCTAGTTAAACTACCACTGTAACATCGGCCCTAAGTACCGGTTTTACAGTTCTCGTTTAAACGTAGTTTAATTAAACATTGAAAGCAATTTGACAGTGAACGTTTAAAATGAACTGAGTTCAAGTTAGTTTAATGGGGCATCACTGGCAAATGTCAACGAATTATCGATTATTTTTCTCATTTGGAACATCTAATAATATTATGCAAAAATGTTGCAAATCAAGAAATTGAAAATATATTTTATAAAATATATTATAAATGAAATGTGGTAAAACGAGCGACTGCAGTACATGTGATGCGACACAATCATAGTATGGTTATATCAATCAATTATTGAGCCAACATGATTTCTGGAACCATTGCGTGATTGTAACAATCAATACTATTATTCTGGCAATCATTCAGTTTTAAATAACATTTTTGCTTCAATCATAAGCTAATCATTAAATGAATGACAGAATCATTTAAAAAAATTGGGAATGATGGTTGCAATCATTTATGATCTTAGCAACCATTCTATGACTACTTCAATCATTGTTTTGTTGCAACAATCATGCTACAATGATTTTTTTCTCTGCGTGTATATTCGTTCTGAGCACAGAGATTCGTCTAGAACAGTGGTTCCCAACCTTTTTGGTATCGCGACAAAACTGATCTTATTTTCGAAATCAGGAACAAAAATACATCTATAAAATGTTGCAAGTTTAACTAGACCAAAATAAATGTATATCAGAATAACTTGTTACTGACTTGTATATTATAAAATAATAGAAAAATATTGAAATATAAAAAAAAAAAAATTTTTTGTAAATTTTCAACATTTTTATACTTAACTTCTGAACCCGTGATTTTACCACTCTAGTTCAAATGTTAAATAATAGATAAAAAGTCAACCTTGAAAATATATTCATTTCAAAAATTTAAAAAGGTTGCTTTTTGAGATATGTCATTTTGAAATATACTTTGTTAACGGTTTCGATTTTGGTTTTTTCCGTGTTTCGGTTACGGTTTCGGTATACCGGTTCGAAGTTACGGTTTCTGTTTTGATTTCGGATTTGTATAAAATTTATTTTTTCCATATTTTTAAAATAATTTAACATTGTTTATATGGTGCTAAGTTATGTGCAAAATGTGATATTGGGGTAAAGTGGGACATAATTTAAACAATGTTTGTTCTTATTTTAGTAAAAATATTGTGTTATATGAATTATTTAATTGAAGTCACAAAGAAAAAATTTCAATTCAAAATTTCGTGACAGCAAACCAATGAAAAGCAACATTTTGACTTCACCTGAGATATGATCTGAATTGCAAAAGAGATCTGCGAAGTGAACCTTAAACAATAGCAACAAGAATACATCGGTAAATATTCTTAAACTTCATAAGAAGACGAATATTGTACGATTTCCATCCATAAAAGCCAAAGAAATTTAATTTCAACAATTCAATAAACTGCAATATCTGCCTGTATACATGAAATGTTCGAACTTGCGCTTTATTTTTCGTATTTTCTTAAGTAGTTACTGAGATGTTAATAATTTTAAACTTTTTTTCTAATGTTTTCTTGCATTACATTGTTTTTTATTACCTTATTATAATTTTTTATCCTTAATATATATATGTCCGAAATGGAGCTGTTTCGAAAAATCAATTAAAAGACTTATAAATTGTATTATATTGAATAGATCATATAAAAAATATTCAAATGAACTTTTCAAAACTTGTCTAACTTTTCCCCAGGCTACACTATATATTTTACTAATACAATAAATAAAAACAAATACAAATTAATGAAGCAAAAACCAATTTTAGACAAAAGATTGTTGTTTTGGAAATATTGTTTCTCAAAAAACTACATGTGAAATTTTGTACAACAAAAATTTTTATTTTGGACACTCCAAATTTTATTAAATGATATATATATATATATATATATATATATATATATATATATATATATATATATATATATATATATATATATATATCTATTATTAAATGACTTATTCTTAAGATCTTCTATAAAATAAAATATGTTTTTCTGTTTCTTTTTATACCTTTTTAAAAACCGGTTTAAACCGGTATAAAACCGAAACCGTTTATTTCAATTTTGGTTATCGGTTTATTTCTGATTTTCGTATAACGGTTTCGGTTTTAAACATGAAACGGTTTTAAACGGATATCGGTCACGGTCTCGGTTACGGTTTCAATCCTTGATTTGTACACAGCGTCTTTCTCTGCAGTGGCCGCACGTCACTCTTGGTCATACTACACCGGGTTGTATAGAGCGTCGTTTCCAGGGACAATTCTGGCGAGTTGACATGATACGACACGGGCAAGGATTGCGCTGGCTTCACCATGTTGAAGCGCTCAGACACGTTGCCTTGTGTGCCTGATCAGGCAATGATCGCATCCTTAACTAAATTTCCACACGCATGATTTTATTCAATTAATCATAATTGATTTTTATTTTAATCATCAATTATATAGATTTTATCTTATCACTTGCAATTTGTATACTCAGCCTTAAAGACTGATGTAACTCGTCTTGGTCTTCACTTTTCTTGCCCAAAACACTTTTTGGAATTGACTTTTGAACATCAATGGCAGTACGTTCGCAATGTGCTCCTACGTTGTATTGATTCATCTTACCGCAACTTCTGACGGGTTTTCTTTTTGCGGATACACATTTCTTACATCTGTGAATCCAATAGGCGACTGACTTCTGATATCCGACCCAATAGAAATGTTTTCTGACTTCTTCAATCGTTTTATTTATGCTCATGTGACATCCATTGGATCCACAATGGTATTTCAGTACTATCACTTTTATTTTTGACTTGGGAACATATTTCGTGCAGATCTGCCATTTTCAGTTTCCCAAATAAAGCAATATGTTATGGATATTGTAAAATATTTTTTTGGAAATTTTATTATCTTTGAAATGAGACCTTTGTGTTTTATTTTCTTTCACTATAGCTTAAGATAAATTCAATTGATTAGCACCCCCTTTGTGATTTTTATACAGTTTTTTAAAATTTTAATTCGAACAATATCTTAGTTTTATGTTATTTCACTATACTTCCAAATTTCATCAAATTCTGAGATGGTGCTGCCAATCACTCGGTTGATTTGATATGGAATGAATCATATAAGTACTACATATTTGGTATGGAATTAAATTTCGTGAAGTATTATGGTGTTTAGAATTATGTTTTAAATTGAGAAAATTACAAATTAAATTGAAATATTTTATTTTAAATTGAGATTATTCCAAATAAAATTGGGATATCACAATTAATATTGCAAAAATTTCAAATAAAATGGAGATTTTTCATTCAAAATAGAGAAAATTTCAAATAAAAATTAGATTTGAAATTGAAAAAATTCCAAATTGCATGAATCATTTAATAACGAAGAACATAAATGAGAACCGGTTTCGATTTTATATTCGGAATCGGAACACTTTTAAAATGTATATGTGTGAACGAAATCGCTATTATAAAATGTCTTGAAATTAGAATCGGAACCGTTACCCCAGCAAGAATCAGGCGAACTAAATCTAGCAGAAATTAGAGGTTTCATTCCACATTAAAATCCTTGTAGAACAGTGTAATCATCCAAATGTAAACGAATTTTTTCCTTTTGTAGAGTTTTGGAATATTGCAATTTTTCTAATATAAAAATTAAGTTCGGTTTGATTTTACGACAACGACAATTTCAGATTAGAAATGTTTTTACTATTTTTAATACCTTTACAATTTAATACTTCATATAGTTACGATAATTCAGTCTACGGATTGTGTACAAAATAAAAACACTCTTATGTTTGGTTTAAATTATAACAATTAACTTTATTAATTCACTTTAATAAACAACATTACTAATAACAAATTCTAACAACTGCTGCATGTCCTCAATTTAACTTGACAATTATCACACGAGATGCCCTCGACCACTTTACAATCACTACTGAAGTCAATTACCTCAGATGGGGCTCCCTTATATACTGCATGCGTTTCGACAAGCTTCGACTTGTTTCGAGAACCTTCTACTCGTTTCCTGAATGACGCATGCTATTGGCATCTCATTCGCACTCATGTGTTTTAATGCGCTGATCTTCCATCTCTTTCTCGCACACTGCCTCAGTGCGCTGAATGATCTTCCGTCTCTTTCTAACACATTGCTTAGTGCGCTGAATTGTCTTGCGTCTCATTTATTATTGTTGATTGCTTGCACAGTGGAGCAAATTACCTCTTTTCATAACAATATTGATAAATTTAAAATTATATTTAATTTAATTTTTTTAATTAAATTATTTTAAAATCTAATTTGAATATTTCTTGGCGACCCTCTGAAAATGGATTTCCGACCCACCTGTTGGGAACCAGTTGTCTAGAAGGACAAATGAATCTCATTTTTTTCCTAACACGATAAAACGTATATTTCTCAGTAAGTTCACAGTTAGAAGATATATATTTTTCGTGATTAAAATTGTATTATAAAAAAAAACTTTTTTAACTACCTACAAGAAGAACAACTCTTCTGGGCCTCTATATCAGATTTGTCCAGATATAGGTCAGATCTAGATTTCAAATTTTTCCTGATTTTTCCGATCGTTTTTCCTACATGGGTAACGGAATCATATAAAATAAGATTGTGTCCGTTCACTCAATGATTTCAAAATCATATTGTAATATCATATTTATTGATACCATGTCTCTGCCATTATCAACTTGTAAGAATCAAACGATAAGAGGCGATATCGATTTGAGTGATAAATCTGATTGAGCTCTTCATGCACTCGACATTATTGCTTCAATCATGTTATACAGCTGGTACAATCATAAACACATGACAATTAGTGAAATATAAAAAATAACATATTTTCTTTGCATGTACTAACATCATTTTAAGCTTTTTGAAGTTCAAGTTTCTGCAATATAATTGCCTACTCAATACTCAACGTTCTCAGCTGATTAAAAAATAATATATACAAATCCCGATAAGATAACAATGTATATGGCATAAACTAAATGACGCTTAAATGTCTGTAATTTGAGCAACTACTGGAATCGAGGACGTTGATCTTTTGTTGCCTATGTAGTTCGCAATATGGGCTACAGAGATAAAAACTGTACTCAAAAGATTTAAATTCGCTTCTAAAACGAATTTAAATTTTAGCATTTTTCGCAATTAAATATTTAATAATAATGACTTTTTTATTCCATTTTAGCAAAAGTTATTTTATTTTCTAGCAACCGACGATATATAACGAAAAAGTATCAAAGTTATTTTCCATCATTTGGTCTTTTCAAAATTATTTGAACGCAAATATCTCAGTCTCTTATCTTAAATATATAATTTTATGTTCTTTTATGGTATGGTAATCTTTAAGCTGAAAATATACAAACTCATTATAGCTCAATAATATAGTTGGCTACTAAACCAAATTAGTAACAATATTATCAAAAAAAAAATACAATAAAAGCAAACGACATAACTAATTTGTGTTAATTTTTTAATCAATTCCACTTTTCAAAACACGAATAACTTCCGTACGTAACACAGAATAGATTATCACGATACTAATTAATTATTTCCGATTATAAAAATAACTATAATTTTTATAATAACACTGATATAATCGGAATGAATAGTTCCATATAGTGCATATTTTAAACATTAAATGACTTCAAATTGTTTAATGATGAACAGGGCTCAGATGACCTGAAAATACGTTAAAAATGACCATTAATTACCCTAAAAACGACATAAAATGACTTTAAAAATTACCTAAAAATTATTTATACAAAAGCATAAATAACTGAGTTTTAGGTAATACAGCTTTACTCTAAAAACTGTAGTTTTAATATACTACGGAAAAGTGTGTAATTTTTTGTTGTAAACTTGTTTAATTATGGTATGCCTAATGTTTAAAAGTAAACATGCGTAGTAAGTTTACAATTCATTTGTTAAAGATTACGGAAGCTTTGATGAATTTTAAACACATCTTGTTTAAACTTGCGACTATAATGTTTGTAGTGTAGATTTGAATTAAACCAGCTTGCAGTAAAGACATTAAAAAACGGACATCGGTCAACTATAAATCAGAAGACATTGGTTTTACTAAAATTTAATTATGAATTTTTATATTAATGAATATTAAAGTGTTCTTGTTTTTATTTTAAGACATTTTATTTCTATTTTTAGGCTTTGAACGAAATGGAAAGGTATCATTTTTGCATGAAATACCGCGGACTTTAATGATTTACTTTTCTGATTTATGTGATTTATATAATGATAATTATTTAAATAACAAAGAAAAGCAAAAAAGTTGATTTAAAAATAAATGCATTGAAGTTGTCAGAGAAAATTATACTTGCACACTTCGGAAACGCAATCCCCGTACAAATTATAAAATAAATAAGAAATAAAACATTTAATGTTTAATTTTACACATGTTTAATTTTTGAAATGCTTAATTTTACCCGTTTTATGTTGGATACTTCGAGTATTTTCATATTAAAATTAACCAATGTTTAAATAATTTACTTTATTCAATTGCTTTGGTATAGGCAACGAAGAACATTCTGAAATTGAATTTGATATAAATACAGTATGTATTAAAACATATTGCATATGAAGTCATATTTTAAAATATTTTAAATAATAACAAACTTTTTTGAAAGACTAATATTATCGAATTTTAAATAATTGCAGAATATAGTAAAATTAAAAGAGTATGTATTTATTTTAACTTTTGCTTGATTTAAAATAAGTAGAGTTTGAATTCAAATTGAAAGCAGCTGTAGTAATTTATCTACACATTTGAGGACGTTTAAATGAAGACAAAATGAAGTTCTTTTAATACAAATGTATTCAAATTTTGCAGTAATGCAGTAAAATTATGTACTATTTTCCATACACACATGTTTTTCAAAAACATCAATGTAGTAAAAACAAATAGATATATTTTAAACATAAATTAAATACAAATGTAATTATTTTAAAGTAATAAAGAAAAAAAAGTACTAAAAAATAGACCAAAGATGCCACATTTTTGTTTCAAATCTACTTCAGGATTGTTTAATATCAAGAAAAATCTACGAAATTTTTCAAATAATGACCTAAAATTTCAAATAATTAAAAAATTACCTAACGACTAAAAAATAACCAAAAAAAAAATGACGAATGAATTAAAAAATGACATGTCATCAAAATCAGAGCCCTGATAATGAATAATAAGATATATTTTAAAATTTTCAGGAACACAAAAGCCCATAATGTTGGGCCTTGAAATGGGATATTATGTTTTTTATAACAGTAGTATTTAAATACAAATTAAATAAACTTTATTTAAAAAAAAGAATGCCTAAAATTCGACCTAACCCATCGTCTATGTTCTTGTTTTGTGATATTATACTATGATCAAAATATATTCTTCTACATCCTATACAGAAAAAAGTTCATACTATTTATGAATATGTTCATCAATGTAATGAATTTGTCTTTACGACTCAATCAATTACCACATTCGTCCCCATGTATGAACTGTTCATGAAACCATTATGAAGAGTTCATAATATTGATGAACGCAATCATAAATTTATGAAAAAAATCATGGTAATTATGAACTATTTCAACTATATCTCAAATGCAAGCAAATTTATGAGAAGACTGTCTATTAAAATTGAACTGTTTTTAATTTCTCAAATGCGTTTTTGTCGACTTTGTCCCTGGAGCCTTCGACGTTTATATTTTACTTTTAAAATAAATAAACTCTTTCTAAAATGACGTTGCCTTACGTGTATTTAAAATTAGGTAAGAACGCCTATGCTAGAGATGACTATTTCCACTCGGGTAGCGATAAAATTTATTTTTCATCAAACTGCTTTCTCGTATTTATTTGAAAAATTAATTAATATTCATTTTATATCTATTTATTTATAACATTTATTCGAAATCAAGCAAACAAAAAAAAGTATTTTTAACATTCATTAACTATTAACAAATTCTTATCAAATAATTTTTATTATTTATAAATTGATAAAAAAAAATTGTCCACCTGGTGTCAAGTAACAATCGGTCGATCGTAATGCGTATAATGAACGTGTGTTCGTTTCAAGATATGGTAATTGTACTTTCTTTAGTGTTATTACTTAACTATTTAATCAATTTATAAATCAGCACTAAGAAACAGTAGCAAGAAGTAATAGGATAAATATGCACCGAAAAAGTAATGTAGTTAATTATATTATATTTAAAAAAGTATATGTATTTATGATTTTGTTTTGAAAAAATGTAGCTTACAACATTTTTTTAGTTTTTAAATTTATTTTTTTATAATTTTTTTTTAGTTTTAGTACTGTATTTTTTTCGGTGTGGCATTAAACCAGGGATCTATTTTTTTGATTTTAAAAAAGTCTGGTTTATTTCCAGCCCTGGTTAAGTACACCAAGTAAAAATGTGCACTTGGAATTTTAAATTTCACGCTATCAATTTAAAGATTTAACGAATTTAAAGTGCAATACTTTAAGAATTACAACAAAGATCAATAATGAGAAAGAGAATGGTAATGCAATAATAGCCATATAGGCATTTCCTGGGGTTCCGGACGGGACATTTGTATGCTTAAAGCTTTAATATCTCGAAAGCAAATTAATGAATTTACTTGATTGTTTTATGCTCAAGTAGTATTTAAAATATGACTAAACAATTGCAATTTTATACAGTAGATCAAAAGATATAAATTAAATAGTTGTTGTTCCGGACAGGATAAAAACGGAAGTGCATGTCGAGGTTCATATGGAAATGCCAAAAGTCAGGAAAGTTTGCGTACAAATTATTTTTTTGAATTATTTTAAAAAATAGCTGAAATCATGTGGTTTCTTTTTTTTATATTTACACTTTGTTCCTCACAATAAATCACAGAAAAATTTCGAAAGAGAAAAAATATCAGTACGATTTTTATTCTAGAAATACTTTTTTCGTACAAATTATTTTTTTGGATAATTTAGAAAGATAGCTGAGGTATTTTACATTATTTTTGTATATGTACTCTTTGTTCCTAAAGTTTACAATTATTTCTTAATAATTCGGGACGTTCCGTATGGAGATTTTTGGCTAAAAATAATTTTGTATATGACAATATATATATAATCATTATTACGAAATGAAAAGATATGTACTATTCAAATTTCAAGATGTTTTTTAATTTTTTTTTACTATTTTTGATAAAAAATAATTTATTTTTGATATTTAGAAAAGTCCAACTATAAAATTTAAAGTGTCACATTAATATATAAAATTTATTTAAAATATAAAGTAAAATCTTTGAAATATAAAGTTTTCAAATACGGCTGACTTTAATACATGCACACTTTTAATTATAAAGTATTTTGCACCAGAGTTTAAAGTGGATTTAAAAAGATTTTCTCGCTGTAATTTTTGTATGTCTGTAATTTTTATAGTCCATATTTTCTATATAGTATCTCAAAAAATCTTTATAGTTACAAAAAAAAAAAATTATTTTAAATAACAAATTTAAATAACAATTTGATAAATAAATACATAAATTCATTTTTGGTTAAAACTCATATTTGATTTCGTTTTTAAAACCCATTTTCAACCCGGTATAAAACCGAAACCGTTTATATACATTTTGAAAATAAATATATTTCTGAATCTTGTTTTACGGGTTCGTTTGCAGTTTCCGTTTTAAAATGAAACGATTTGAAACGGTGTATCGTTTTCAGTTACGGTTTCAATTTCAGGTTAATAATTATTATTATTTTTATTACTAATTTGTTCACATTAATTTTTCGTTTTATTAAGTAATATAAGTAAAATAATTGCAAAATACATTAACCGACTTAAACGACGTTTTCAACGCATATCACTTAATTCTTTAATTAGTCTTTTGCTAATGACTTTATAAAATCCATTTATAGTTCACATACACAGCGACAATAAAGTGCACTTTAAATTTTAAAGCTTACGCTTTTAATGTAAACATTTATGAACAATTTCAACACATTCAATTTAAAATTCTTACTTTGAAACAAAAAATAATTAGTTGAGAAGAATTAAATTATTTAAGGGAAATCGAAAATGTTAAAATTTACAATAATGATCAATTATAAAAAGCTAGACATGTAGTCAACATGTAGTCAACATTTAATAACACTCATTAGTTCACGGTGTCAAAAATGTCACCTCATAATTTACTCGTAAATTGAATATTGATAGGCGTGGATACAATAAGAATTGAAGGTATATTTTTTTACACTTTTAATTATATTATAATGTATTCTATTTTTTACACTTTTATTATATTATAATGTATTCCATTTTAAGAACAATTTGAATGTTGACTTATAAATCCATATAGCTATAGTTTTGAATACGTCTACTGTAATTCAAACGCAAATAAATTGATCCACTCAGTTTAGAACTTTAACTACTATTTTATGAAGTCTGAAAAATATTATAATCAGTTTTTTATGTTTATAGACCATATATAATTTAACCATTACAAAAAATATATTTAAAAACTAATGGGTATTAAATTTGTATATAAAAACGTAGATCGATTCGTACTTCGAACGTTTTCCCTTTATTACATCATTTGTTCTGGTATGTAAGGTCGCCAAAAGTTAATCGGAATCTTTCCCGCATAATACATATGGTATATAAAATACAAATCTTTCTACGCGAGCTCTGTTTCACTTTGTTACTTTGCACACACGCTGCAAAAAAAAAGGGCTCTCCCAAACATAATGTTGCAGGCATTAACCTGTCTGTTTGGAATTTTATATAAACATAATATATAATAGACTGATTAATCATTTGTAAACAGGGTTGTATTGACTTACATTATAATATTCCGGAAACATTTTAATGTTGCCCCTTAAAATGGAGTATGTTCTAATGGAAACATAATAATTGCTACATCCAAATAAAATAAATATTTGAACCGAAACATAAATATGTTCAAAATAAAACATGATTTTGAACGACCTGAATATAAATATGTTTCCAGTGAAACATATCAGTTGTTTCAGTTCAAAAAGTAGTATGTTTGCATAGAAATATATTTAAATATTTTTGGAAAGAAATCCTGAAAATAAAATAAAAACAAAATGCACAGTGGGAATTTATAATAATAGAATTCATATACAAATTTTTAAATGCATAAATAAATAATTCGTTTTAAACTGCAAGTACAAGTGACAGCATCAATGAATGCACAATTGCACCAGCAAACGCTAAACCAGACGATCCAGGCTCGCTTTATATTTGGTACAGTTTCAGTTGATCTCAGTACAGCACATAGCGTAGGCAAGAAATTCACGGAGGCTTTTGTAAAAAAAAACATGCCAAATTCTCTTTGAAAATCGCAACACAGATTTTTATTAGTGGTTTTTTCACATTAGTCTCAGAAATTATATACTGCACTATATTATACTCTGTTACTATTTGTACTTTTTGTAACAAAATTTATATATTTATTTAATTTACAAATAACAAAAGTATTACCGACGCGAACACCTTTTTTTTACGAACAACAAAAGACACGTACGCAGAAAATGCCGATCACCGAGTGTCAACTTTGTATACACGAAGAGAGCTGCATTAATTTTTTTGTTTGTTTTCAAACATCAGTATGTTTAAAATGACCCTATACATACTTCAAACGAAGACAAAAGAGACGTAAGTAGAAAATTCTGCTCAACGAGTGCCAACTTCGTATACAAGAAGAATGTTGGAAGAATACATTTATTTAAATCCAATTTATTTTTTTTTGTTTTTAAGCATAAATATGTTCAAACGATGGCAAAAGATGGCGTAGGTAGAAAATGCTGCACAACGTTGCCAACTTCGTCAGTCGATAAATTATCGAATTAAGACGAGCGTTGCGAACATACGTTGTATTTAGATTTGATTAGCATTTTCTGTGTTTCGAAACATAGTTTTAACCAAGTAAATTGCCAAGAAATAGTTTATTCAAATACAATAAAAATTTTATGTTGGTATTGTTACATATTTATGGTAAATTTGACAGATTCTGCTGGACAATATAATAATGTTTACACGTGAACAAAAATAAATTCAATTTCGATTATAATTTAATTACACTTCATTCCTAATATATGTATGGTAATTTCGTATTACTTTTTAAATACATTCAAACATAATCAAACAAATCTTTTCTATCCGTGCAGTTCATCGTTACTGTAACATCCCAGTATGCCAATCGTTTCGATATTGTTCCGAGTTCGTTACGAGATGCAGGAGAATTTCTAAGATATCGGACTCGTTCTCGTAACGCAAAGTGAAACTTTGTTCCTTTTCAATTGGCTCTATTTTTCGAGATATAGCCCATTATTCAATATCTCTTTATTTTGCTCTTCTTTTATTTTTAAAATCCAACAAAAGAGAAAAATGATTTTATCTTTTCGATATTACACGCTTTTTTTCTCTTTTTGTTTTTTGTCTCTTACTTCATCCAAAGTTAAGTATGTCATCCTACACTGAAAAAAATATTTACCTAATTTAAGTAAAATAGTTCCATAGAAATTTATTCTTTCACGGAAACACAAATTTCTTTTATTTGAATAAAAAAGTCGTTGATTTAAAGAAAATTTTCTTTGATTACAAGAAAAATGGGATTGATTTAAAGAAATATAGTCTATGGAGCGAAATAATTCCCATATTTACTTGAAATAAGTAAATTGTTTTTTAGGTATAATCTGACATGTCTCGGAGCTCTTCGATGATCGAAGTTTTCTCGAACTAACGAACTATAAAAAAAGTTCGATCTCGTTGTATTATCACTACTATTTTTTTAATTTTTTTCTACAATAAAATTTAAGGAAAAAATAAGATATTTAAATATTTGTCACATCGATATCGCAATGTTTTTCGAATCAATCTCGTTATTCGATGCGATATCGCTCCAGAATCGTTTTTTCTCATTTGTAATAAAATTCAATATCTCGTTACGATATCTGCGAACATCCTAGAACGAATAGTAGTATAATATAGATACGAAATCGTAATTGAGATCGATATCTAATAAATTCCTCGACATCAAGAAATAGTCTCGAAACGATATCGAATCGAATGACAGACTGGAATAGTTTATAATGACAAACTCGTTACAATTTTTTTTTATTAAATCCCCTTTGGGTAATAGCAAATGTGCGCCCATGTCCCATATGCTCATTAGTAGTCGTTGCAATGAATAACTAATGAACACGTAACTTGAGAATTTATAAAATCAATTATTAAAAAAAAAACTATTGATAAGCACACAGCTTTATGGTTGAAAATGGTCGCATTGCATATATTGTAATTGGATTCTTTGCAACTTTTTTGCTTGCTGCTTGATCAAAATGTTGGCGGACATTTCAAAACCCATCGCCGATCGTGCCAGTGGAACAGGTTTCAAACATAGAATATGAAATGGTTGTGCCAGTGATCTACAGCATAATAGCTTTTAAAACCAGCTGTTTGAAACGTCAAGGTCGTTGATAAATAAAATCTAAGCAAAAATTCGTATGTAATAAGCGTGGCCAAGTGAACGGCAAGTGGTTTAATCGGTTAAGTCGAAACTAGAGAATTTTTGTGGAACAAATAAACGCTTCGCCGTACGTGAAGAGGTTTCGATTACCAATATTTTTTAATAAATTCCCGTATTCCAATTATTTTATAGGTATAGTTTTTAGGCAGATCGCGGCAATTTTGGCAGAACTTTACTTAAAAGGGCAAAAAAAAATCACAAAAAAAATTGTCACGACCTCCTAAATGTGGGGAGAGTGACGAAAGAAAAATTATTTGCCGCTCGGACCCCTGATACCGACTAAAAATCGAAAACCGACCGAGGTCATAAGTGGTTTTTCAATTATAAGGAAGTGGACGGGGCAAAAAAAATGTCACACGATGCAGAAACCAAACCTAAACATAAAAAATTGACCTCAAGGTCCCTTAAAAATTAAAAACATATTTTTTAAACCCAAATTTTCTGTAAAAGGGGTGAGGCAAAATGAAAATAATAACATATTGAAAATTCTTTACATTCAGATAAATAATGCCATGGAAATTTATGTGCCAAAAAAAATCTGGAACCGGTAAAAAATTGGACTAAAAATAATTTTTTTTCGAAAAAATCGCACGACAGAAACCAGACCTAAAAATTAAAAAAAAGTGACCTCACGTCACGTGGTATCGCTTAAAACTTAAAAACTTTTTTTTTTACTCAAATTCCTGGAAAATGGGAGTGGAACATTAAAAAAAGTGACTTCAAGGTCACGTGGTATCCCTTAAAAATTAAAAACATATTTTTTAAACTCAAATTCCTGTAAAAGTGGTGGGGCAATATGAAAATAATATAATATTGAAAATCCTTTACATTCAGATAAATAATGCCATGGAAATATATGTGCCAAAATCTGGAATCGGAAAAAAATTAGACTAAAAATATTTTTTTTTTCGAAAAAATCGCACGACAGAAATCAAACCTAAAAATTAAAAAAAAGTGATTTCACGGTCACGTGATAAAAACTTAAATCTCAAAAACCTTTTTTTTTAACAAATACCCGAAAAAGGGGAGTGGAGAATAATAAAATATTAAAAATACTATACATTCAGATAAATAATGACATGGAAATTTATATGTCAACAAACAAAATATTCAGGAACCGGAGACCAGCCCTATATAGTAAAGTTCTACCGCAATTCTCTTATATCCTATGCGAAAACGCATATTCCCCATGATAAATATGCTATTCAAATTTTCAATAAAACTATTATGATTTTTAAAATATCAATTATAAATCCAAAAAAATATAAATATCATATTATATACAACAAATTGTCTACGTACCCCAAAAGATAATAAAACTCTTGCGATTTATTTTTACAAAACGTGCATCCAATATATTTCTGTTTCAATAAATTTTTTTGAATTTTACGCACCACACAAAGCGTGTTTATGTATTTTTAAAATATACACATATCCAATCCTCTAATGCCGATCACTTTTTTATGCTACGCATTAAATTAAATATTTTTTATTCTTCTCCAAATTCACACAGCAACAACTTCTTCTTCAGAGTAACGCAAAACAATAGAAATGTAAAAAAAAACTACAACAAATACACGCACTCTTCGAGCGATAACGATTGCTTTGTACTGCGCTTTCGATTCACCGCCCTGCCCTAATCACCACGACATAATCACAATCGCGACGTAATAGTGACTGAAACCGAAACACATTGTCGACACACGTCCGTACAGCAGCAGCAATCCAAGTAAACTAGAAAAGCGTCCACGTTTTTATTTTACTCTTCCATCCAAACAACATCAACAACTCAAACAATAACAAGTACACTGAGCTAAAAAATTTATTATAAAAAATATTTAAATTAAAAAATGTATTTAAATGAAATGATTTTGAACAATTACTACATTCATTTTAAACGCAAATTGCATTTGATTTAAACACATTTTTAGTGTTTTAAACACTAGCGTCCGCGAAATGCCCTAAATGTATTTAGCATTTTCTCACTTGACTGAAATTCTTTGGTCAATTCTCCTCGACATATATAGTTCATAGCCCCCTTTTCAGAGAATGTAAAGTAATAATAATGGTAATGTTGATGGATCATGGCCGTTTGTAAACAGGTTATTTGCTTATAAAGAACGCATTTAAAACGGGAAGCAGAAAACAAATTAAAAATCGTTGTCAAAATTAAAAATAATTTAAAAAATGTTGATTTGTTATTGTTTTTCACCCATGATACAACTATAAGGTACTAGAATAAAAAGAGAAATTTATTCTTGTTCTACTTCTGTGCCTACGGAAAAGTCAGAAGTCCCAAAGTACTGTCAAATTGTTTGATTTTTTTTTATGACGACTTTTGTTTTTTAAATTTCTTTTTCTAGCATCAATGATTTTTGTTTATGTTGATTTATTTTCAAAAATTAAAATATACGAACTCATTGAAGCTGCTTGTCAAGTCGTCAATAATTATCCCTTGGAGCATTGTATTTCAATACATTGAAACTATACGTAAGTACGTACTGTACGTGTCCCCCGCTAACTGTGATATTATCCATCGATGGTACGCAATATTTGCCTTGCGCTGGCACTCAATATTTGGCCCGAGCACGTTGCCTGCGCTTTTGCCCGCGCAATTGTTGGCCGTAATTTCCCCATTGTTTTTGATGGTTGATGCTGCAGTTAGCGTTTTTGGTAACGGCTGCTAGCTAGCCGATTAAAAAATGTTATAGCCCGTATTAGTACAGGTGCCGGGACGAATAGCTTTTTGAAACGATATGTAATTTTGATATATTTTTTCGACCACTGACAGCTCATGAGTTTAGCGATAACTACGTATCATTGGTGTATCATTGGTTTTGTGGGTTGGTGCTGCAGTGTGTTTTTGGAGAATGGTTGCGAGCTTGCGCTTTTATATTTCGTGACCCGATTCATGAAAGTGCCGGGAAAACTGCAAGGCCCAGCTCGCAACAAAGGTCTTTTTGTAAAAAAAAATTATTCAAGTTTGCAAGGGCTGCGTAGGGAATTGTTCTTGGCATTGTTTGAAGTACGCGGGAGATCATTTCCGATCGGGTTAAAAACTTATGGAACCACAAAACTAAAAAGCTCTGGTTTCTGTTGCATACTAATCCATTTTTTTTGTTGGACTTTAGCAAATACACAATTTATTTGAAATTTTTTGAAAGTTGTAATATTAAATTTAATGTCATTTTCATATGTTTTTATTTACTATTTGTTTACATTTTTAGTTGAGAGGGTACACCCAGAAAAAAATTCCCCCAAATCCCATTAAAATTGGTCAATGGGACAATTATTGATTTAATAGTATACAAAAAATAAATCTTTTCATATAAACTCAATGGCAATGTCATGGTATTTTCTAGTATTTAATGGTATTTTTCGATTAAAACAACAATTTATCCTATTGACTTTTTTTAATAGTAAAAAACTATTATTTATATAGTATTTTTTTCTGGGTGTACACATTTTGTTACTACTACCTGGTAATTGTATCATGTTTTTCACCGAACAAATTTGAATTTTTTGACAAAATACAGTTTGAAAATTAGAGAAATATATGGTTCATGTCTGGAATGAAAAATAAAAACAGACTGGTTTGAACATAGCCTGGTTGATAAACTACAGCAATTATATTAATAATATTAAAAAAATAAACATTAAAAGTAAATATAAAAAAATATTTTTTGAATTTTATTAAACATCATTCAAAAATGACAAATGTGTTTAAAATCATTTTAAAATTAAATGCTTCAAAATTATGTAAATTTCTAATCGGTTGTGTATAATTTTGAGTTTTTTTTAGCTGAGTGTAGTCTCTGGACGTTGGCAAGCAAATTGACAAAATACTGACACTTTACCACAATTGTGATAGATCGACTATTTTTTCATTGTTTTTGATATCTACCACATCTACCATTAAAGCCTAAAAATCTACCATTTTTTGAATTATGTAAAATGTATGTCAGAAGATGATCAAGAATATAAAGTAACTGATTTTGAACTGAACTGTTCAACTACATTTCCCCAAAATACATTTTCCTAAAGTGCACATATCCCATAATAAATATTTTCCGACATTTCTCTCCAATGGATGAATTCCCAAACTACCCCGCAATAGAGTTTTCCGAAATGGACATTTTATCGAATTTACATTTCCCAGAAATGGAAATATTGTTGTAGAATAAAAAGTATTTTAACTCCATTTAGTGAAAATTATGTTTTGAGAATTATATATTTTTTTAAATATTCTTATTGTATTTTTGCGATACTTTAAATGACAGCACTGCCAACCACAGTCAACAAAGCTCGCGTTGGCTGTCGCTCTCTTCTTGGGGTTTTGTTTACATTCTCCGAAAGCTCTTTTTTATGAAAGCCAAAAATTGTTTACGCATTCAAAGTTCACGTAGAGGATATGGGGGTTACGTTATCAATAAAATATTTCTCAAACTAATTTAAAACCAGTTGGGAAGGATAGGTCACATGGGAAATTTTAAATTAGGGACATTTTAGTTAGGATTATCAAAATTATAGTCGGTGTAAGAATACCCTACACATATGTGTGGTTACCATTCAAAGTGGTATATAGGTCAACAGGGTACACGAATCCTGAAAACAACTACAACATTTTAATCGCTGAAGAATTTCCATTCATTTGATACCCATATTTACAAATTGGTAGGTTACCGAATTCCGATTTTTCACCCTACACTAAGAGTGAAAGGGTATATTCGGTTTGTTACGCTGTTTGTAACACTCAGAAGGAAGCATCTCCGGTATGGAAAAGTATGTATATTATTGATCAGCATGACCTCCTGGGTCGATTTAGCGATGTCCGTCTGTCTGTCTGTTGAAATCACGATTACAGAAAAAGTAGAAGAGCTAGAGCCATTAAACTTTAGATTTAGATTATTTATATATCTAAGCTGTCTGAACAAGACAGCCCGTTTCGCGGGAAAACATTATTTTCATGTATTTGAGCATGAAGTCAATATATAGTTGACCAAAAATGTTTACCTAAGCACGTATACAGTAAAATTCACCAGTAGATGTATGTTTTATATGAAATATTTGAACATAAGTGGTCGGTTCACAGGTCACAATGGACTGATCACGCCCATTATCACCAACATACAGCGTTTCATTTATTTAGCTCTTTTAGTTTTTCTGTAATCAAGACAGACAGACGGGCAGACTTTTATACTTTTCCATACCGGAGATGCTTCCTTTTGGGTGTTACAAACGACGTACCAAACTGAATATACCCTTTCACTCTTAGTTTAGGGTATAAAAAATAGGGAAAGTTAAGTAACATGGGTGGAACAGAAATGTTTAAATTGTTTTACTATTACATAAATAAAAGACCCACAAAGAATAATATGTAACTATTTTTTTTATAGCATCAATAGTTTAAGAGATATGAGTCCTCAAAGATAGGACAAAAATAGCATTTCATTAAAAAATATATGAAAATACATTTTGGAACATAATACACCCTCTGAATATAAAGTACCCTCCGTTTGGCACCGATTTACAAGAAAATTGTGGTGAAATACACAATTTTCGTAAGAATTGATTTTAAGTTTACTGTCTAAAAAAAATATAAAACTACCAAGTTCAATTAACTCATCCAAATTTCGTAAAATTTCATGTCAAGTTAAGTTAAAAGTTTTTCTGGTCACAATCAGTTTGGTAAGAAATGAAAAAAATATCATGCTGATAGGGATCCGTACGAAATGTCGAAAAAAATGTCGAAACCTTAAAATGTCGAAATTATAAAAGCCTTAGAACGGCCGAATCACAAAAAGTCGAAAAATATTTTATAGCTAGAAAATGTCGAAAAATCTTTGAAACTATAAATATAAAAACATTTTTTTATACGATCAAAAAATGTCGAAAATTAAATTTCCGAAATATTAAAATGTTGAAATACAAATTTGAAATCCTATATGAGCAAGTCCACAACAAATCTCCCAGGATTTGCAACTCACCCTCTTCGATTTCAATGAAATTTTGGGAACAGATAAAGAGTATCAAGATCTGCATTTACCATTTTTTTTATATTTTTCCGACCACTATTTCCAGAGATCACTTTTTCTAGATATACAGTTCAAAGTTAAAAAATTGTCAAAGATAACTTTTGTATGGTGGTTCCTATTGAAATATGTCTTGATGCTAGAGACTTCGTTAAGCTTCGTTTTAAAACTAATAAAACAATCTTTTGAAAATTTTCTTCTTAACATGAACATACGGCCAATGGTCCTTGAACTTCAAATAGCATGTTCTTAAAAAAAGTATTCAAATAAAAAATCAAAATTTTTGTTGATCTAAAGTTAAATTCCAAGATTGTATTTTGAAAGCAGCATTTTTAAAATCTCCACATGAATCCTAGAGTAGCTAAAAATCAGATTTCGTATCGGAGATTCTGATTTTCTCAACAACGGGACTCAGAATTATGGTGTCTACGTTGTTTTTTTAATATCTTTGTTCTTTTTTAATATCTTTATCTTCGTGTTTTATAATATTTACTTGAAATATATATATTTGTTGTTACATTGCAGTTTTTTCGTTATTTTCTATCATTTTTTCGGCAAAAAAATGATTTCGTCATATTAAATTTCGACATTTTGTTTTTCAACATTTTAGTTTTCAACTTTTTTCTCGATATTTTTGTTTTCGACATTTTTAGTTTTCGACATTTTGTTTTTTCAACATTTTAGTTTTCATCTTTTTTGTTCGACATTTTTGTTTTAGACATTTTCAGGTTTCGGCATTTTTATTTTCTACATTTTTGTTTTCGGTATTTTAAATTTTGACTTATCGTACCAGACCCATCCTGATATCATACCCGGATTAGATGAAAATACATGACAAACATTTTTATTTTTTTATTCTAATTTTATACATTCCCGCCTTTTTCTGGAAATTTATACCAAAGACTGCAAGCGATATCCTTCATTCGCATTACTTTTTTCTGATCACAATCAATGTGGTAAGAAATAAAAAATATCCCGATATCGTTCCCGGATTCGGAGAAATTACATGGCAAAAATACTGATTTTTATTCTAATTTACACCACTGTGTGGTATTTCTTTGCAAATTTATTCCATGGACTTCATTACACGGAATTTTTTTTTTGCGCAGTGTAATACAAATGAAATTTTCAAGAAATTTTAGTTTTAATTGAATGTTTTCGATTGTTTCTCATTGTTATAATTTCATACTTTGCTTGTTATAATTTAATACCAGAAATATTGGGGCAGCGAACCAATTGCGAATTGAGAAAACTCGGCAAATTAACATTAAAACTTGATGGTTCAGAAACTATGGGAGACTCCATCGGTTTTTTTTAATTAACGAGAAAACCAGTTTCAAAACATTTTTTTAATAGTTGTGTATAGATAATAGTGATTTGAGAAATTAAGACTCCAGAGGAAGAAACGGGGAAGTACAAATAATAAATTTCGAGAAATGTGTTTTCATTCACCCCATTCTTCGATTTATAAATGACTATTTGTATACCTTAATCAAAGTCATTTGAAGTCAGAAGTATTTTTATATGGTAAATAACTTTTTATTAAGTAATTCATTTTTGAACATACCTCGATTTTTCAAAAAATGTACTTACCCGCTTCTTCCACTGGAGTCAAATATCTATCTATATATATAAAACTCTTGGTCCTTCTGTCGGTCTGTCTGTTTGTTCCAGCATCACGTCTAAACCGCTAAACCGATTTAACTAACATTTTGCACCAGGATACTGGATGGTGTCATAGGCTATATATGGGCGGGATTGGACAAGAGGGCGTGGCACCTCCCATACAACCTAAACTTTCAAAACGACATAACTCGGAAACATACACAAGCTAAGAAGATGAAACAAAAACTCAAATACAAAAAAAAATACAAAACCAAAACAAAAGCAAAAATCAAACACAAAAACAAAAGTAAAACCACAAAACTTAAGCAATAACTCAAAAACAGAAAAATAAAAAAAGGATGGAAAAACAAAATTAAAAGCAAATACAAAGAACAAAAGCAGAAACAAAAAAATAAAAGCAAAAACACAAAAGCAAATATACAACAAAATAAAACGAAACAACAAAAAACACAACAACAAAAACCCAAAAATAAAAGCAAAAACACAAAAAAAAAAAGCAATTACACAAAAAAAAAATCAACCACACTAAAATTCACCATACTAAAACTCACTACAGTAAAATTCACCACACTAAAACTCACCACATTGAAACTCACCACACCGAAATTCACCACACTAAAATTCACCACACTCAAACTCACCACAATAAAATTTACCACACTAAAACTTACCACCAGTGTTGCCAATTTTTCAAAAGCAAAACACACCAAATCGAGGCAATAAACCCGTTTTTTAAAGCAAAACCCACCTTTTTAATACATTTTTAAAATTTGTATACAGAATTCGTTCACAATAACAAATAACGTAAGAATATCACATTAATATTATATAATATATTGTTTTTTACTTGACAAACATGATCTGGTCATGAATATGTATTTCTTAACCCTTCTGGACAAATTGGGTCAAAACGACCATTTTGTCTGGACAATAACAATTTTAGGTATTTAAAAATATTTTTAATGAGTGTATAAAATATGTGTATAAAATATGAGTGTATAAATACTGCTGGTTTTTCATCGAATTTTATTTGCATTTACATTTAACTAAGAATAATTAGAAATTTAAGGATAACAAAATTATTCAGACAAAACTGACTTCAGTCTGCAATGTCTCGAAGCACTTATAAATCTCGAATAATTCTTAAACTCAATCCGAGAAATAAATGTGATTCATTGTGGCATCGGTTCAAGTTTTTTCTGTTTCTTGATTATTCTTAATTTAATTCGAACATATCGTCAGCAACTACATTTTAAAAATTTTAATTATAGGTTTACAAAAATACTTTTGTATCCGACGGTTTTTAATCTATTAGACCGACATTGGCATACATTAATTATTTTATTTAAATACCCAAGTTACAGATCTAAACGAATAGAAAACGTAAAGAAATGCACTAAATCCTGAAATAGGGTGGGCCCGAATTCTTCTTTATACAATCTAACCGTTAACAACTTCGGTCCAAAAACCTACAAATACCTCTGTATTGCTGTTTGAAGAAAAGTTATGCAATATAAAAAGTATAATTTCAATTAAATTTAATAAAAAAAAACCCGCTAAATTATAAAAACACTGTGTCGAAACTAAAAACCCACCAAAAAAACACACTGTCCACCGCACAATTTTTTTTTTGGCGTTTTATTTTTTAAAACCCACCAGATTTAGCGGGAAACCCACCAAGTTGGCATCACTGCTTACCACACTAAAACTCACCAAACTAAAACTCACCACACCAAAATTCACCACACCTAAACTCACCACATCGAATCTCACCACACTAAAACTTCTACTGGGAAGAATTCTACGGGAAAGAATTCTACGGGGAACCAGTCTGAGAACGAATTATCTATGAGAAAAGTTTTAGCGGAGAATTAGTTTTGTTTTGGTTACTACATTTATAAAACCAATAAAAAAAACGTCCACAACGATGCACGGGTCTCTGATATAAATAATAGAAATGTTTTTATATGAATAAAATTGCTCCATATCCTTGCATTCACAAAATATTTGCACGAGTCGTGCACGAGTCCAGCTATTAAATATAATTCTAAGTTAAAAATATTCTTAATTTTAAGATATTGTCTTAACGTGCTCAAGGTCCAATTGGTACAAATTGGGTGTTTTGTACCAACAAATAAAACAACAAACAATTGGCAAAATGCATTGAGTGGCAGATCGTACAGCTGTTTCAGAGGCAGCCAAGCCTCAAACCTCATTTTTTATACAAAGTGCATCCTACGTATTTGATTCTGTGGAAACTGCAGCCTATACGTAGCAAATTGCTGCACGCAACAACAACTTTGGCAAATCTTGAGTTGATGCAGTAACGGATTTTTACTCCGTTCACATATTTAGGATTTCAAATTACATGTAATATCAATGATTGGAGCATTTTGAATTTTTGGTCGATGTTGTTATTTATCTGGAACAGTAGGACATCGTGGAGTTGTTTGTTTTTATTTTAATATTCGCAAACTAAAAAAATTTAAAAGTATTTTTTAGATTTAAAAAAACTCAATATTACAAATTTGAAAGGGACTTGAAACAAAAGTAAAGTAAACAATTTTAATATAAACTTCAATATATTTTTATATCAAATACTTTTTTATTTGTTAATACCTTAAAAGCTTCTATTTGTAAGCAGCTATTCTATAAAAAATTAACGAAAATAAAAAGACTATTAAAAAATTAACAAGTAATGGCTTTCAATTTGTGTTTCAAACTTTCAAAAAGGAAAGCGGTTCACCAAGAGCAACAGCACTACGGCGCTTAAATTATAAAAATACTTAGAATTACTTTTTTCTTATAAAAGTTAAAAAATAGTACAAAATTCGTTCATAACGATCAAACCTTAAATTGCAATTTGGCAAAATTTCAAATTGCAAAAAGTTTTTCTTCACAGCTTAAACTAGGACAACAATAACTACGAGATGCGTTGCAAAACAACAAATGACTGAATTTGATTAATAAATAATTTAAATTTGAAGAAAGTTCTTGGAACAATAACAATTCACAGGCACTTATTACATGGATACTGCAAAGAATTTCAATTACGAATTCGTTTTTTTATACATTATATATTCTTGTATACAATTTAAGTACTATTCTTTTATAATAACAAAAATACAAAATCTTGCTTGTGATTTGTACTGGTTCAGTGTCTCAAGTATAAAATACTATTAAACTAGTTATAATACTACTTCGATTAATGATGACCATTAAGGCGTAGCTGGACAGTTGAGTGTTTTAAATAAAAACAAGCTGGCGAATACAACAAGAGGAACGTAGCAGCATTTTTTGTATTTCGTTTCTGTATTTCTGTTGCGTATGCGATTCACTTTAAATACAGTTTCAAACGAAAAAAAAAACCTCTTTGGTAACTTCAAGTTTATTTCAGCTTCCTTCCAACAGGACAGCGTAGCGCTGGCATCATCTGGGGCGCTTTCAGACTTCTCTCAATTCATACAGTCGACAATCCCTTAAGCATCCATTGAACGCGGCTGATACTTAAATGTAATCTGTGGCAAGAAGGCGAAGAAACTTTTCGAGTTCTGCACCACTGTCGTTTGCACCTGTTTCAGTTTGTGCGCATTTAGCTTGGAGCCGGGCAGTTGCTGCTTCAGCTTTGTCGCGTCCTCGGACTCGTTTAACGACTCGTCGATGATCTGCAGCATGCGTTGGTAGAGAAACGACTGTCTGAAAATCGGCTTAGACAGACTCAGATGGTCATCCTTTAGTATGTAGAAGTCGCCGTGATCAATGCGCGCCGACTGCTCGGTGACAATGTGTATGGGGAACTTAAAGGAGGTCAGCATGGTGGGCATGCCCTCCGCTATGCTGACTACCTTGACATCCTTGAAGCAGGTGCGCAAGCAGCGCATAAACCGATTGTGTAGCTCTAGCAACTTTGGCGCGCCTTCCTGCATCTCTTTAACCTCTATAGAGGGCGAAAGCAGCATCTGCATGTGTTGCTTCCACTTGGCGATGGAGGAGCCGCGGTGCGGCGTGCCCAGAAATACGATACCTTTTGTGTTCTTTGCCATTTGTTGCACTTGTGGATCTGGATCATCGATGGCCTTCATCAGCATCAGCTTCGTCAGTATGCCGCCCATAGAGTGGCCGATCCAAACAACGGGACGATCATGTCCCACATCGGATTTGGCAATGCGTTCGAGCAGTGAGGAGGCGCGCACATCAATGTGGCCCTGTCCCTTTTCGCAGGGACAGTATTTGGTGAAGTTCGCCGACCACTCGGTTACGGCCGATGTATAGTCGATGCCGATAATGCGCGAGTTCGGATGATCTTCGGGCAGCCACTCCATTGGCCAGCAGTTGGTGTAGTCTTCATCGTCATCATGATTCTGCCACTCATTTCCGGCGACGCTAAACTGACCGTCGCAGTTTTCGTTCGCCTTGAGCGGCACATCAGGATGTACGACCTCCCAGTCGGAATGCAGTTCGGCAGCGCCCTGTAGTGTCTCAACGAGCTCTTTGGTGGCCACATCGCTGATATCGTCGCTGGCATTACTTTGGATTTTCGGCACGGCAGCTTTAACAGTGGAATCTGCAAGGGGATGAAGATGAAAAATTGAACAATTAGAGAAAACACTTAAAATGTTTAAATTTATGTTACGCACCAGTCGTAGTATCCTGCTGCGTTGTCGCATTGCTGTTTTCGTTAACATTGCCATTACCGTTGCCGTTTCCGTTGCCATTCTTTTTGCCATTCAGTCTTCGCTGCTCACCTATCAGAAACACGTCGTCCGTTTCGCTGGTATAGAAAGCGTTTTTGCCGTAGAGCCCCAACTCTGTAGGCTTGCGATCCTTCTGGCGCCACGTGATAAACACGCCGCCCATCAAGCCATGCACAAAGACAATGTCGCCCTTGGGCTTCCGGCGAGTGCGCAGACGCGGATGTAGAGGATACACATTGGGCGGATACACGCTCTGATTGGGATCGTCACGATCCAAATTAGCCATAGTCTTCGCCGAGATCACCTGTAGCCTTAAATCGGGGCATTTCTGGTACTCAGCTAGTACAGTGACCCAACGCGAAACGTAAAAGTCCTCGACGCTGTCCTCAACCATCGACATGTTGGCCAAGACTTTGCAGAGGGTCGCGAGAGTCTCATTATCCTCGGCAAAGATCTTGGTCAACTCGATGAGATGCAGCAGACCGCCATCCTGAATTATCTGCGAGGACACATACACGTCCTTGGTGATGTGATGCAGAAATGAGATGATTTCCTTAAGCATGTCAGTGTCCTGCACCGAAAGCGATTGGTCATTGGTGAAGAATTCGTCAATGTTATCCTGTTAATACAAACAACAAAACCAACTTGATTAATACAGAAACGTATAGATTTTTTTATAAGATACTTACATCCTGATCCTGTTCTGGAAAGTATTTCGCAAAGAAGTTATCTATGCAGTGATTCGGCTTGAGACGCGCCAGCATGTCGTGCAGATCGGCGAGCACGATCTTTGGATTCTTGATGCAGCCCTTCATGTGAACTGGCAGGAACCAACGCGTGTCCGCGCCTGAACGTGCCAACGAGACGGCGGTGCGTGCATCGCAAATCTGCGCCAGATGCCGAAAGTCCCAGTCTTTTAGATGATCGATGGAGGCGAGCTGACGCACAGCCTTCAGGCGTTCGTGCTGCGAGCCAGTCTGTGCGATATTTAGCAAACGCCAGGCCACCGAATGCTTGGCCGCCTTCCACCATTTGCCGATCGGGTTAATGATGACATTGATCCATTTCTGTAAGCAACGAAAAACAAGAGCGTATGAAGTATGCGTCAATTAAGCAGTGTGTTCAATGACAAACCTTGTCCTCCTCCTCTTGCAGCTTCAGTTTGCGCATCGACTCCTTGTAGATGTGGTACTTGATGTAGATGTAGTCCGGACGTTTCTTATCACTTTCGATGACATTGCTATCGACCAGTTTGGAGAGTAGATTCTGAATGCGATGTTTTTCATAGAGCACGAGACCACAACTGAGAATATACAACAGAAATAGAATCACTTAAAAGAGTTATCTTTGAGATTTTTAGGAATTAAATAGTGACATATAACAGCGGTCGTTAGCATGATCATTCATTTAATTTCAGAGATATTAAATCATTTTCTGAAATAGACGTAATGCAGGCTACAAAACGTGTGAAATTTTCACTAAAAATGAGTTGATAATTTGACAAATTGCCAGATAGACACAGGGGACTTAGGAGGGGGGGTCAGCAGAGGTTCATATACGTCATTTGGCGAGCAAAAATTTTAAATTTTATTATAAAATAATCGCTACTAAAGATTAATAATGTTCTTAAAATTGTTTGTGTTTATAATTGGTTTTATTTATTAGTGGTTAATCAGAATCTTTGGACATAAAGATCAAAGTTTGGTTAGAAAAGAGCGGATACGAAATCGGTAATAGTGCGTACCAAGTAATTGTTATAGGCCCGGAAAATATAATTTTAGGAAAAATAGGAAGAATTGAAATTTTACATAAACATCAGAACTGTGTACAAACTGTGTACAAAGTAATGTATAAAACGAACAATCTTCATTACGATTGCGTGAAAAGCAATGTTGAAATAGATGCACCTCTTACGAAATTTTGGTTACGAAGTAATGGTTCACCGCATATTACGATACTTCTAAATTCGATTCTTTTTTACTTTGGATGTAGTGTATAATGGGTAGGGGCTTCAACATGACATTACTTCGTAATCTACAAATAATATATACTTGACCTAGGTCATAGCTGTGTAAAAGTAAACAGAATTCAGTATTGAGATAATAATTGGTCAGTAATCGGTTGACGTATTGTCCGGGTTAAATTGGATTAAATTCATGAAGCTGTATTCTATACCATTTGAAATTCTTTTAATTTGAATATACTTTAATTATTAAACAATTTAATGAATTTCTTCTTTTTACCATTTTGCGTATTTGTACTACAAGATAAAATGGATATCGATACTGCAGAATAAAAGAAAAAATTCATATAATAGCGATCTGCGCATATTCACATTTTCATTTATAATTCAATTCAAATTCAATTGATTTCGAAAGTTAGTATTATGTTTGATGCAGAATCAATGAACGTTTCATCATGAAGTGCATTAAAAATGATGTGGAAGAAATTTCAGTTGAATTCTAAATTTAAAAATATTTTAGAATTTAGATTACTAAGATTTTGCTTTGAAATAGTATACAATTTTTTTTTTTAAAAGCCATTTTTCTTTTTCAAATGATGTAGGATACAATATCAAATATAGTATATAGGCATTTCCACAGAAAAGTCTACTTTCTGTCACATCACGTCAGCCTCCTTATTTGTATATGGTTTGGAACCATGCAGTTCGAGTGTTTTCTTCTCTTTTACTTTTCCGTGTAAATGTCCATATGCAAGTTGAGTTCTAAATTAATATATAGACGCACCTATTTAAAAATGATTTTGATTATAAAAGTTTTTTGTCACATGGTGTAATAGAAACATTGTGTGACGCACACCTAAAACAGGCAATGTTTTAATATGCAGGATTCTTAAAACATGAACTTTCTAATTGGCTCCAATTAAATAATCAATAAATTGTTTAAAATTATTATTTATGTGTGAACTGTCTGTCTGCAGAGTATACGTGCTACATGGCCAAAACACATTTTGTGGTTATGGCGTGATGTACAAAACTCGATATAATAAATACTTTCTTACTTTATATCGGTAGCATTTCCTAGCATAGTAGGTAGGTACATCACGCCATATCGCAGCTGACTCATCGCTAAATCAATGTGTGAAACGTACAGATCATACGATAAACATTTTTCTCTATATGCAAAACATAAACTTATCATACAATAATTAATTGACTTGATAACATTTTTGGCACTCTATATTATAATTGGTTACTTTTGCGAATATTAATTTTGCATTGTTATCAAAAACCTTGGTTAAATTTAATTCATATAATTGGGGACCTCAGCTAACACCGCGCGTATGATAATATTTACCACACGCGTACCGTATATCAAAATGCTTTGGCAAATATAGCACGATCCGTATAGATTATTAATACATGAGCATAACAAACAAACAAAAACTAACAAATTTACAAACTGCGTATTATTTTTTTAAAGCTCTCATCATACGTGGCCCATTGCCTAGGTCTTTTATACAAAATGCAAAAAATTGTTATTGTTTTGGTTTCTAGTTTTCAAAGAAGATATCGTCGAAATGTTGTGGTTTTTTTAATGCTGTCTCTCACTCAGACGCAGCTAGATATCTCTTTTTCGCAAAATCGTATGTTTTGTTTTGATCATGAAACATCGGCATAGTTAATTCTTTGAGGCGATGCGTAGATCGGGTACTGTAGTTTTGTGTATAAATAGTTTGTGAATGGGGTGTGACTGAAAACTGTGTCACTTCTGAACAAATACTCAATCAATTTTTAATTATAATTAAGTTTATCGATATTGTATTGAATTAAAATATTTAAAAACCTTAAATATATTCTAAAATTATCCCTTAAAAATTAAACTACCGACTCTTGGTAAAAAGTAAAATAATAACACTACTCAGCACGATTTATCCCATACTTTATTTCTATATAATACCTGGGTGCTATAAAAAGTAGAACAGATGGATATAAAGTTAGTTATTTTGATCGTTAGTGTGGACCCATAATCTGCACAACCATAAATCATTTTATTTTTTATCATTAGATTCTGTATGATAAAAAAATATTCAAAATAGTTAAAAAAAAATAAAAATTTAACTATATATATTTTAAAATCATATTGGAATATTAGCATTTATTGGCATATTGAAATTAGTCTTAACAATTAAAAGAAATATTACATTTAAAGTTTTTTAGAAAACAATTACTGTACATAGGTTAAAATTACTAAAAAATATACTCAATATGCAGTCAAAATTTTGTCTGGACCCGGACAATTCATTCTTGAACACTGTTATGTTATTCATCGAACAAAACAGCAAAGAATTGTTCGATGAATAACTGCTATGGGAAGAATTGTCCGTAACCTAGTTTCTCAAGAATTTGTCAAGAATTAAAGTGTTTAAAGAAAATTAAAAGTCGATGACTACGTAAATGAGTTATAAACTGTTAATACAACTAATTTCTGCTATAATAAAGTGAATAGCATGCTATAAATAAACTCTAAATCATTTGAAATTGTTGAAACATCAACAAAAACAAAATCAATTTGTTGACAAAAAGTTGTTTTGTTTGTTTGATTTGTAATATGTAAAATGGTACTGTTTATCTGTCGTATTATTTACAATTTTTTGTTTATCTACTCTGAAATCACAACAAGTTGAAAACTATTTCGCATTTCATAAAAACGCCATTTCGTTACCAAACTAATAACAACAACAAATGACGTCACTGAGATCGTAGCGCTCGTGTCAACAACTTGGGCCGGCTGTCGGTGAATTGTGGGCTCGTCTCTCTCTCTGAAGACCCCAAACGAAGAAACGAAGTGTAGTAGTTAACGGTGTGTGTGGCCGTCCTTGAGCCACAAGGCAGGCAGGCGACTGTCTTTTTTTCATATAGCAAATTTTTGGTTTTTGTTTATGAAAAATGAACGAGCATAGAATAGAATGCGGAAATGTGCGAATGCGATAGAGAGCGAATTTTGTACGCAATAAGTTTGATTGAGTCAGCGCAACAATCGGATGATCGCGACACATATAGAATATATTTATATATATAAAGTTTTTACATGTGCTTTTGTTGTAAGTGATCGTTGTTAGCATTGGATCCAAATACAAAATATGATGTTTTTTTAATTTCTAAAGTCTTATTAGAACATTTAAGGGCACTCGTTGACGAGCCCCCATTTCCACTTATTGTAATAAAAAAATAGAATTGAAACCGATACTAATAACTTTATCTATTACGGGTTTTTAACTCATTTCGGTTACGATATTTGTATCAATTTTTTAAAAACTAAATTATATATATTTTTTTTCAATAGGATTTAACTAAAAATGTGTTTTATAAATACCAAAATTCAATTCAATGGTTTTTTTCTCTCAAAAATAATTTGATGGAATATTTCTTTAGAACTGTCCTGAATTCAGTTGCTTATTTTTAAAACGGATTTCAAAAGATTAACATGTTCTTATCAATTGGTACCAATAGGGGTCTTATGCGACTTTCACTATTACAGCGATATAAAAAAGTTTTGACTAAAAATTCATTTTTGAGTTTTTCATTTAACCCGGTTTTAAAACAGGTTACAACGATGGCCTTTAGATTTTTATAATTAGGTCTTTGGATTTTTCTAATCATCCTAATTTATTAAAATTTCGATTAGTTTCAATTTCTGGCAAATAAAAAAAACAGCTGTAACAATTCTTCGCCCTTTTTTTTGGTCTTGAAGTTTTGATTAAACCATATGTTTGGCTGTACCATAAATCATTTGCAACAACAAGTGTTCGTGTTTGTAGCATCGAATAATAATACAAATAGAAAAAGAAATAAAACTTACGCCGTAATAATGCCAACGCCGCCGACAACCTTTGGATAACGTCGTATATTATTTGTCAGCGCCGCAAGGGTCGCCTTGGACATGATGCAATTAAACGATTTACAAAAAAAGTGAAGCAACTACAATCAGAAATTGTTGTTTTTCTTTGACTTGGTCGCTTTATCTGTTGTCTGTCCGCAATTTCGCTGAATATATTCAAAACAATTTGTTGCGCAAATTTGCACTCGGGGCAAAGTTTTTCTTTTTATATCAACTTTAAAATTTTGTTCTTTAGTTTATTTACTTTCTTTAGTTTTCTTTTTTTTTTATTTTTATTATTATTCAATTTTTTTTTTGTATTTTAAAAAATGTTTTAACAAAAATGTTCACGCTCTGCGACGCACTAGAGTTCGATTTAATGCTATTTTCTTTTTAGAAATTTTCAATTTATTTCAAGTTGTTCACCAAAGTTATATTTTTACTATATATTTTGTGTCTGCAGTTTATTTATTTCAATTTAATCGTTTATTGAATCATAATGCTTTGAATTTTTTTGCCGAAATTGTCCAAAATTTCTTTAATTTGTTCTTTAAAATGTTTTAGTATCGTTTTTGGTTTGTTTTATTTGCGCAGACAGGGAACTTTTCCCGAACTTTTCACTTCGAATTTCAATTGTTGAATGAAATTCACAAAATTCTGTTCAGCTGTGTCTAGTTTTCTCTGAACTGCTGTGCTTTTATGCTTTTGTTGCTTGCTTCGTTTGGTGGTTTCGCGTTTCTCGTTCCTTCTCACACTCGTTTCGCGACGTCTTGTCGAGGCTCTAAAATCGTACGATACATTTTTTTTTCTCGTTCTTCTGTTGTTTGTTGTTGCGCAGACTACCAGCAAAATATCAACAACAACAAACTGGCTGCCAAAAGTCGAACTTATGACAACAACAGCAAAACAAATTCTTCGTCATCAACAAAACAAAAATCACACAGTTGGAGGAGTTGACAGTTGATAAGAAAAACAAAAACAAGTCACATTTAGGTGAAAATGGATGAAAACGTCTTTGTGGTATTTTGACATTTTATGCAGGGATGGGTTTTTTTTGGGTACCCAATATTTCATATTTGATACTGAAAATGTCCCTTTTCTATTGATTTTTGGACCAAAAAATGCAAGTCAAATTTTATTTTTGGATTTCTATTGAAATATATATTAATATATTGCCTAAATTTCACTTTACCGGCCGATGTCCCTTTTCTATAGATTTTTGGACCAGAAAAGTGCAAGTCAAATTTTATTTTTGAATTTCTATTGAAATATATATTAATATATTGGCTAAATTTCACTTTACCGGCCGAAGTGAAATTTAAAAAAAAATTGTCACGCGCTTTTTTTCGCAAAAAAGAAATACCTAAATTAAAAATAAGCGCCGCTCGGACCCGTGGTGAACTTGAAAAATCAAAAACTGGTGCAACCACTTAAAAGTACACATGGGTACTCAAATGAAATGTAACGATTCCAAATCTGGACTAAGAAAACAAAGATGATTACCAGAAATATCACAGCACTAAATATCAAGTTATTTACAAATTATTTAGGTCGTCTTTGAGACAACCATCTCTCAAACATCTGTCAAATACGATAAATATTGCTAGCAACCATCTTTCAAATTTACGATTATGTATAGCAACCATCAATTAAACATCTGACAAATGGGAAGATAGTTGAGGAATATTAGGAAAAGGTACTTCATAAGAATTCGCGTAGTTATTTTTATTGAATTGAAAGAAAATTAATAAAATGTATTTTGAATTAAAACAGTATCCTGGTTATACATCGCCGTCGTCTTTATAAATCCTTCGAAGGGAAAACTGTACAACGATTTGAAATTTTTTCGCAGAAGAACCAAGTCCGACAGGCGATGCTGTCATCAAAGTAAATTCTGAAAAGAAATATTTTCCATCGCGTTTTGTTAATTTAAATCACAGGATATTTTATTTTCACTTTTACCATTAAAATGTAATATTTGAGTTGGCACTTTTTTACACCATTTGATTTACTTCATTGTTGTGAATAAATCGAGCGTAAGGAAAAAGTACGTCATTTTCATTTTTTATGGTAGTCAAATGTCAAAATACCTCTAAAGTTTTTCTGTAAATATCTCAATTTTCATTGCTGTTGTGGCAAACATCTCGTAACAATCTGAATACACGTCATATTTAAAAAATATTAATAGTTATGCTGCAACTTTATCGAAACTTATGAGATGTTTGAATATTTGCTACAAGGCATAAATTTAAAAGGATATTTGCAGCAAGACTTTCATAACCATCTTGTTTTCTTAGTGAAGTATTTTATTGGGTGTAAAACTAATCCCGTAGCCGCGGTAGCTCAGTGGTTAGTGCGTTGGACTGCGAGCCGAAAGGTCCCCGGTTCAAGCCTGGACTGGGGCTAACAACATCATTTCATAGAAACATTTTTCTATACCGCGCTATCTCTCGTCAGTAAATGGCAAACCTACGAGAGTAAAATATTGCCTATGAAAAGCTCTCACCCGCCGTTCGGATTCGGCAATAAACTGTAGGTCCCACCACTTTGAGTACAAATATAACACGCACAGCTCAAAATGGTGAGAGAGCTCGGCCGAAGTTCTATACAGGACAGTAGCGCCAAACTATTATTATTATTAAAACTAATCCCGGGATTAAAACGTTTTCAATCCCGAAATCCCCGAATGGCTCAAAATTGTATTTGCTACTCTCAACTTATATCAAAATCAAAGAAAGAAGGAGTTACTTTATAAGGACTATGTTCGCCATTTTGTCGATTTTTTCCCAACGTACGACATAGGCATTTACAAAAACTTTGTACGGGCGGAGCAGTACACAGGTCCAGCTAGTATTAAACTAAAAATACGATAGTAAATTTATAAATTCAAGAGGTGAGAATATTTTTTTTTCTTGAATAATACTTCAGACAACCTGCTCCTATTTCAGATAGCTATATGTAACTATAAAACACGGATATTCACCCTCTTATTATGTAAACCGTTAAGAAAAGTGTCCCGGCAAAAAAAAACGTCAGAAATTCTAGTGACAGATTTTCTATGCATCAAAAACGACGGCGAAATGAACACGTAAACAAAAGCGGTCACTGGAATTAATGACGAGTCCCTTTTCGGATTGTTTTACATATACAGAACCAAAGTGACGTAAATACAACGAACTTGTACATCAATACGACAAACAAATTAATTAAATGTCAACCGCTTTCGTAAATATTACGTATTGTGTTATTCAATTGAGATTTACTAACACATTGAAAGATTTTGAAGTACGGTGTACGTTAATATAACGAATGCTAATTATTTAACTAATAATTATAATTATTTTAATTTAATAGTAATTAAATAAAACAAAATTTTTAACAAACTAATTCATGAAATCAATTTGACAGCGAATTTTGGAAGAACTATTGAATCTTAAATGTTACTTCAATATCATGCTCATCAAATTATCGTCTTGAAGCAGTCGGTTTATATTACGATTTTCTGATAAAATTTGTTGTGAGAATGAGAAACGAAAAACCACGTTCACGGAACGGCGTCTTATTTGTTTTTTTGCCTTTACACGTATACGTAATATTGATTAACGACTACATCAAAACATATATGCATGTACATATAATTATATTGATTAACTTGTTCGTCAATATTACGAAAACAGTTTGATGTACGTCGTTTGTCAATACGGTGAACTATACTTTTTTCTGTGTAATAAGGAGGTCAATTTTATTAAACGAAAATATTTGATGTCGATACATGACCAAGTATCAAATATAAAATATTGGGTAACCAGAAAAAGAACATCCCTAGTTTTGGATAAATGGATAAACCGCCTATATCCTATATGGTAAACAAACAAAATTCATTTAATATTTTGCAAAATGTTGCTTTTACTAAATGATGACTGTCTGGAACACATCTGCAAACAATTGAGTTTAGTAGATCAAGTTGCTGTTAAATCTGTTTGTCAACGGCTGCAGTGCATCATGCAGTCAGTATGGCGTTTACAGAGCCTCCGTGTGGAACTGAATTCCACACAAAGCAATAGTCTGGAAGGCGAGGACTTCCGCGAGTACATGTGCAGCATCAGTGAATATGTGGTACATCTGAAAATCAAAGAACTCGAGTCAGAAGATCTTCATTTGTTGAATAATAATCAGTTTCCAAAGGTAACCTACTTGAACTTGGAAAATCTTAGATATCGTGGAGAAGGAACTAATGATGATGATATTCTCTTAGTACAACGGTTATTTCCGTCGGTGCAACAACTGACCTTAAACAGTTATATAACAGGACAATACATTGATAGAATGACACACCTCTCAGAATTGGATTTAAGTGGTTGTGAAGATCTCGACACCGCATATTTTAAGGATATATTTACAAAGCTTCGCCTTCGCAGTTTTGGAATGCTCTTCAATGGCAATAATACGGTTTTGGATGATCGCATTGCAGACATTACGAAATGTACCACTCTGGAGGAGCTTAAAATAGATGATCATCAATTGTCACAGATTATTGACAAGGTTCTTAAAATGCCTAGAATACAAAAGATTACCTGTTACACACGCGACTACGACGAGTATATAATCGGCGTAATTGCTGATAAACGAGGTGCTGATGTAACTGGGTTTATCTTTAACGACGTGCTCTGGTCTAAGAATAAAATAATAGAACACTTGTTGAAAATGAAAAATATGACGAAATTAATTTTCGTGGATGATGACTTTAGCGAAGATCAAATGCAGTATCTGGCGCAAAATTTAAAAATGTTACAGGAGGTTGGTCTAATCAGTTGTCGTATGTCCAATCAGACATACGCAGACGTGCTATGTTTTGTGCAGTACTGCCAACAGCTAGTTAAGTTAGATGTATCTGGCAACACGAAAATTGACAATGATTTTGTACAAAAAGTTTTGGATTTGGTAAAAAAACAATGTCAACGCAGAACTCCTTTAGAGTTGCAACACTTTAAGACCAACATTGAGGAAGCACTTTTAAAGGTGCGTTATTGTTCAAAGTTTTTTAGATTATACTTATTAAAGTTTACGTCTTCATTACAGGATTTACTATATTCAAGTATGCTTAAGCTGAATGGTGTAGAACATTTCAATGATTTGCAGGATGGACGTACTTTTCAGTGTATATTTACACCTAATTTCACACTAAGAAAACGAAAGATGGTTGAAATGTATTAGAGGCTCTAATACTTTTCAACCAGAGCCTTAAAAATCATTGCAGTTGCAAATTATTCAGGTCAAATATTTGACACTTTTTGTGATATTTAGAAAATATTAATAGTTTAGCTACATTAATATATGTGGAATATGTGAATATTTTCTCTAGTAGCTGCTGTGAATCTACCACAAATATGACATTTTTTCGTGATGTTTATTATTTAAACTTTTGCTGCAAATTTATTTGTATTTCCTGCATATTGGAATTGTTAAAGCGAGTAGTATTTTAGTTGCAGCAACTCTCTCATACACATTCTGTTTTCTTAGTGCACGTGACACGTTATTGCGTACAGATGCTGCTGCAATTTCTGGTGATATTACAAATAATGATTTATCCATGTGGAGTTTTAATACTTGTAAAACGTTTTGTTGTTTTATATTTTACGATGTGGACAAATTTGAGGGGGTAACGGAAATTCGCACCGGTGCGAGTTTCTACTATATGAGTGGAAACTCGCACCGGTGCGAATTTCAGTTTAAGCTCGCACTAATTTAGAAAAATCTGAACCGGTGCGAATTTCAGTTTAATATGCGGAAACTCGCACCATTATTAATTTTGAAGAAACTACTTACCAAAAGAAAAACAATTAAAAAAAATTGTTATAATTTTAATTTTTTTAAAAAATTTAATTTTTGAAAGTTGAAACTAAAAATACTACCAAAGATCATGGACCTTTTTATTGACCTTCAAAGGACATAAAGTAGAAGAATGTGAAACACAATAAATGCTGTCCATGAGAACGTCATATGGTCATTTTCTGGGGTTCCGGACGGGACATTCGTACGCTTAAAACTTTAATATCTCGAAGGAAAATTGATGAATTTACTTGATTTTTTTTGGAGCATGTAGAATTTAAATAGTACAAAACATCTACAAAAAATAGAGAATTATATACAGTAGATCAAAAGATATAAATAAAATAGTTCCGGACGGGACATAAAAGGAAGTGCATGTCGAGGTTCATATGGAAATGCCAAAAAGTCAGCGAATCTTGCGTATTAATGATTTTTTTGAAATATTTTAAAAAATAGTTCAAATCATGTGCTTTCTTTGAATATTTACACTTTGTTCATAAATATTATAGTTTTTTTCAAAATAAATGACAGAAAAATTCCGGGCGGGACATTCCGGACGGGACAAAATTATCAGTACCATTTTTATTCTAAAAATATTTTTTCGTATAATATATTTTTTTTGAATTATCTCAGAACATAGCTGAGATAATTTACATTATTTTTGTATATGTACACTTTGTTCCTAAAGTTTACGTTATTTCGTAATAAATCGCAGAATAATTCCGAACGTTCCGTATGGAAATTTGCACTACGATTTTTTGCTAAAAATAATTTGTTATATAGAATAATAATAGTTTGGCGCTGCAGTGCTGTATAGGACTTCGGCCGAGCTCTCTCACCATTTTGAGCTGTGCGTGTTATATTTGTACTCAAAGTGGTGAGACCTACAGTTTATTGCCGAATCCGAACGGCGGGTGAGAGCTTTTCATAAGCAATGTTTTACTCTCGTAGGTTTGCCATTTACTGCCGAGAGGTAGCGCGGTATAGAAAAATGTTTTCTATGAAAAGATGTTGTTAGGCCCAGTCCAGGCTTGTACCGGGGACCTTTCGGCTCGCAGTCCAACGCACTAACCACTGAGCTATCGCGGCTACTTAATTTTGTATATGACAAATTTAATAATCATTATTACGAAATGAAAAGTAATGGTACTATCCAAATTTTCAGATGTTTTTTAAGATTTTTAATTTTTTTTTAGTTTTTTGTAAAAAAAAAAATTTTTTTTGATATTTTTTATACTGTAGTTCTACATTTTTGGTACTCAAAGTTCCGGACGGGACAGATTTCAATTAGCTGTCAAAAATTTTCTAGAATCATTAGGAAAATGATGTTTACATTTTTGGAAATGCCGAGGAAAAAAGGTGGATTCAACTCTTTGAAAAAAAAAGTTCAGTTTACTATGGTAATAAATGTATCTCTTTGGTTCTGGGCGGGACATCGAAAAACCTTATACAAAAATCAAAATTTTCCTGTTTTTAATTTGTATCGTTATTTTTAAGTTTTAGAAATAATTTTTTAATGTTACCAGAAAAAACAGAAAATAATATTTTGTATCGGTATGTTTTTAAAATTAATTAATTTGGTTACTCGAAATACATGAAAAATGCGTATATTTACAAATCGTATAGTAACATAACTTTATGTATATTTTTTTATTCGTTACCGTTAACGGAATAGACATTTCTTTTCAGAGATTTAGATTCAGATATTTAAGATTCCAAATCCATCTTTATTTCAAAGATTTGAGCATTTTAAATTTTTCGGTCGTGGTTGACGTTTTTTTTGGAAATGCCCATATGGAAGATGGATGTAAAAACTAAGTAAAAATGATTACCATCGATTAATTCCATATAACTTCACTATTGCATCTAAGAAGCTGCATTAATGGTGGTGACATCGATAACCATCCAAGTTTATGGGTGCCATGTTCGAATTTTGGTTCCTTCCAAGGATTGAAACCTAAACGAATAACGGTTTCGATTTCGGTTTTTTCCGCGTTTCGGTTACGGTTTCGGTATACCGGTTTCATGATACGGTTTCGGTTTTGATTTCGGTTTTTGTATAAATTTTCTTTATTTCCATATTTTTTTATATGGTGCTAAATTATGATCAAATTATTATACTGGGGTAAAGTGGGAAACGTAATTTAAACAATGTTTGTCGTTATTTTAGTAAAAATATTGTGTTATATGAATTATTTAATTGATTACGTCAAGAAAAAAAATTAATTTAAAATTTCGTGACCACAAACCAATGAAAAGCAACATTTTGACTTCACCTGATATATGATCTGAATTGAAAAGAAGATGAATTTTGTACAATTTTCATCCATAAAAGCCAAAGAAATTAAATTTCAACAATTCTGTGAATTGCAATATATGTAAACTAGTGATGATCATTTGCAAGAGCAAGGCAAGAAATGTTAATCTTAATCTTTTAAATTTTAAATAAAGATCGAAGACAAATATCTTAAACTGCATATTAATTATGAAAACGAATAGAATTTGAACACTAATTGTATTTAAGTTACATATTTTCCATATTTTCAATTTCTTCAACATTTTACTAACAAAAAAAATCCAATAACATAAAAATTTGAATTATATTTTAACAAGAATTAACAAATAAAAAATAATTGTATAGAACAAGTGATGTTGACAAGACAATTCAAAATCTCAAGGCCATAATAAAATGAACGAAAAGTCACCAAATACATTTTCAAAATGCTAAATATTTTTTACAAACATCTTTATGTATCTGTCAATTTTTAACCGATGATCTGCATATGATAAGAAAATGTAAATCTATCAATTGATATTTCAACTTTAAAAATGCATCAATTACTTTTTATGCACCCAGAAAAAAATACTATATAAATAATAGTTTTTTACTATTAAAAATAGTCAATAGAATAAATTATTATTTTAATCGGAAAATACCATTAAATACTAGAAAATACTATGACATTGCCATTCATTTTATATGAAAAGATTTATTTTTTTTTATACTATTAAATCAATTATTGTCCTATTGACCAATTTTAATGGTATTTGAGCGAATTTTTTTCTGGGTGTAATATTAATCAACAAACTCGAAAATTAAGTTTTTCATAAATATGTATTTGGTGACTTTTCGTTCTACAGCGACGATATACATATACAATAAATATAAGGAATATTTCGTATAAGCATATTTCTGTTTTCGTCACACATTAAAAAAATCCGTATGCTACACATACCGTATGTCAAGAGAACTCAAATAATATGTTGCAGAGTAACATTTTTCTTTGCGAACATCATGCGAACACACACTCAAACGCTACAAAGCGAATACTAACAGAAAGAAGAGAATATAACAATAAAGATTACGATTATTATACACACACTTTCACAACGACAACTCTTCGTTGCTATCCCGTATCATCGCATGGCAACAAACAGACGCATGACAACGAACAGTCGCATGGCACCACACTACATGTATGTATCTAGTACAGCTCTCTAGTTGGCAACAACAACGAGTTCTCTTGTGGTACAAAAAATTTCCCGCCAAAAATTCTATTAAAAGCTTGGATGCTGCTTTATTCGCATTTTTGTTGTTGTTGAACTTTCAAGCGAATCAGCGGATTTGTGAAAAAAGAAAAACACAAACAGCAATATATCAGCTAAATATATCACACTGTGAAAATGTTCATGTATTATTTTTTTATTACTTCATGATTTTACAATTAACAAAAAAACTATATATAAAAGTAAAACAAAAATAATAATGTGCATAAGCACAGTGCATATGCACAATCGATGTACGAACTTGCGTAGCGAAGAAAAGAGAAAAAAACATTGTTTTGTCTATTTTATCTTTTTGAAGCGACTTTTGAAGCACTTTTAAAGCTATTTACCGCTTCAAAAGTGCTTCACAGGCCTTATTTTTAAGACGCTTATATTCTTTAGAATTCGACAAAAACAAAAAAAAACACACACACATCTTCATAAATGTTCACGTTCATAAATATTTTGCACGCTTTCCAATGTTACTTATTGTTCAATATTTAGTAATATCATGAATTCTTTTGTATATCATTACCCAGTTGGCACCTACACACATTTTTTATGATTATCGTAAATTACGATCATTTTACGATTCAAAATAATCATAAATTTCGATCATTTTGCACGTAAAAAACGATGATAAATGTCAATGAAAAAAACAATCATATTTTGCTCGTAAATAACGATGGCTCGTATTTTTCGAGTGTTTAAATCGTAAAAAAAGATTGTCAAAATTTATTATTGTTTTTCTAATCAAAAGTTCATTTAAAATACATAATATGTTCAATATTTTTAACAAGATTAAGTAAATTGTTTTGCTGAAATCTTTATATCATTTGCTGTAATTATGAAGTATGTAAATGCATTTGGGAGCTTAATATAAAATTTAAATGCATTTACGTAATTTTTTTTTGTATCGTTAAAAAAGTAGGAAAAAGCTCGTAAAAGAGTTAAAAATGATTATCATTTACGATTAAAATTTAATCGTAAAAAATATTAAAAACGAGTTCGTTTACGAACAAAAAACATCGTTTATAACGAGTATATAATCGTATTTTACGATCATAAACAATCGAAAATTTATCATATATGAGTGTTTTTAGTTCGTTTATGATACCTCGTTACGATGGACAAATTAAGAACGAAACTGTATGCGTTTTCGAATCATTTACGATTCTCGTATACGATTGTTTTATTCATTATTTACGAATATTTGCTATCATTTACGAGGTCGTTTATGATAGTTTGGCCGGCTGGGATATTACCTTAAAAACATAATAAATACATTAAAATCATAAAAAATGCAAAAGTCTTCCTTTTCTTGCAGTCTTAGTCTTGTACTTGCTCTTGTTCTTTTTCTTGCAAAATCTCGATTTTGTTCTTGCAAAAAAATGCAAGAACAAGAAATTTTTAATCATCACTAATGTAAACAAATATCTGCCTTATACTTGAAATTTTTAAACTTGTCTAACTTGCACTTCATTTTTCGTATTTCCTTCAATAGTTACTGAGATGTTAATAATTTGAACCTTTTTTAAATTTTTTTTTTTTTGCTTACATTGTTTTGTTTATGGAGTATCCATTAGAAGACTTATAAATGGTATTCTATTGAATAGATCCTTTAACAGAATTTAAAAAATATTCAAATTAACTTTTCAAAACTTGTTCCACTTTACCTCAAGCTCCCTATATATTTTACTAATAAAATAAATAAAAAACCCATATTATTAAAATTTTAATCATTTTTTAACGTAAAAATTTTGCTTGGAGTTGTGGTGTTTTGTTGTTAATTCGATTAATGAAACAAAAAACAAATTTTAGACCAAATACCGATGTTTTGGAAATATCGTTTCTCAAAAAACAACATGTGAATTTTTGTACAACCAAAAATGTTTATTTTGGGAACTCCAAATTTTAATTAATGAAATTTTACTTAAGATCTTCTATATAAATTAATATATATTTTTCTGGTTTTTTGTATACTTTTTTAAAAACCGTTTTAAACCGGTATAAAACCGAAACCGTTTATATCGGTTTTGGATATCGGTTTATTTCTGATTTTCGTATAACGGTTTCGGTTACGGTTTCGGTTTTAAAAATGAAACGGTTTTAAACGGATATCGGTTACGGTTTCAATCCTTGGTTCCTTCAAATCATTTTCTTGAATATATTATTTTTAGTGCGAATTTCCACTTAATAGGTGGAATTTCGCACCGGTGCGAATTTCCACCTAATGAACGGAAATTCGCACCCAAGGTGCGAGTTTCCTATTACTCAAATTAGAGAAATTGCTGATACAACAAATGAACGTATTTTTCAACCAACACAAGTCAAATAATCATAGAAGTAGACGTACATTGCGTTATCGCTAAAGATACCTATTCATTTTAAATTTAGCATATGTGCAGAACAAAATTCACATTGTGTTGATCGTTTTTGTTGACCGTATATTAAAAAATATTTTGTTATTTTAGACCGAATTTTTGTTTATATCACCATAGGAATTTTTTGTGTGTATCTTCCAAAACAGCTGTATGGTCGAGCAGCATGTTCTTGTCAATTACCGTTGCTGTTTCTTCTCTTATTTTGCATTCGGTAAACCTAGACGTCGAAAAATTAGTTTAAGCATTACTCTATTTAAGGTCGATTAAAAATAAACAACACACAAAACGGCTTTTCTAGCTTAGCTGCGGTGGTCACCGCGTTGGTTAAGTGTTATTATTTCTATATATTATAAATAAAAAGTATATCTATGTTAGACTGACAATGGAAAATCATAATTTTAAATCGAGAGGAAGTCACCCCCTAGAAATCGGGGGTCGATTTTCTCAAATTAATGAGAAAATCGATGTGGAGAATTTTCAGCGAAATCCGAATATGGGAAATGGACCCGCCGGGACCTCAAAGTAGACGTTTTTGTACCTAAATCGATAATTTCAAAATTGAAAATTCTCCACATCGATTTTCTCATTCAATAGAGCATTTCTAAGGTGACCTTCAAAATCAAACTCGATGATTTTTTTCATACAAAGTCATTGTTAGCATAATGTATATAGATATATTCATTTTTTTTTTTTCATTTTCGGATAAAAATATCGATTTAAATGTCAATAAATGCAATGAGTTTGTTTTAACTACATCATCTTTTAATTTTATTAGTAAAAATGATTCAGTAAAAACAACTACAGCATTTATTCAAAAATGACTACATTTTTATTAGGACGGTCAGCAACTAAAATTTAGTTAAATTCAACTATATTTTTTAATTATTTTTAATGCAGTATTTTTTAAACACGGATATTCAATCTTTTTAAGCGAAAATATTCATGGTCGATATTTGACCAAGTATCAAATATAAAAAATTGGGTACCCGAGAAAAAATCATCTCTAGTTCTTCGATAAATAATAGGATAAACCATTGCTTATTTATATCGTATGTGGTAAACAAATGAAATTTATTTAATATTTTGCAAAATGTTGCTTTTACTAAATGATGACTGCCTAGAACACATCTGCAAACAATTGAGTTTAGTAGATCAAGTGACTCTTAAATCTGTTTGTCAACGGCTGCAGTGCATCATGCAGTCAGTATGGCGTTTACAGTGCCTCCGTGTGGAACTGAATTCCACACCAAGCAATACCCTGGAAGGCGCTGGCTTCCGCGATTTCATGTGCAGCATTAGTGAATATGTGGTACATCTGAAAATCAAAGAACTCGAGGCAGAAGATCTTCATTTGTTGAGTAATAATCAGTTTCCAAAGGTAACCTACTTAAACTTAGAAAATCTAAGATATCATGGAGAAGGAACTAATGATGATGATACTCTCTTAGTACAACGGTTATTTCCGTCGGTGCAACAACTGACCCTAAACAGTTATATAACAGGAGAATACATTGATAGAATGACACACCTCTCAGAATTGGATTTAAGTTTTTGTGAAGATCTGGACACGGCATATTTTAAGGATATATTTACAAAGCTTCGCTTGCGCAGTTTTAGCATGCTATACTATGGCTATAATACGGTCTTGGATGAACGCATTACAGACATTACGAAATGCACCACCCTTGAGGAGCTTAAAATAGATGATCATCATTTGTTTTCGATCATTGAACAGCTTCTTAAAATGCCCAGAATACAAAAGATCACCTGTTACACACGCGACTACGACGAGTATATAATTGGCATAATTGCTGATAAACGGGGTGCTGATGTCAGTGGGTTTATCTTTAACGATGTACTCTGGTCTAATGATATAATAGTAGAACACTTGTTGAAAATGAAAAATATGACGAAATTAATGTTCGTGGATGATGACTTTAGGGAAGATCAAATGCAGAATCTGGCGCAAAATTTAAAAATGTTACAGGAAGTTGGTCTGAACAGTTGCCGTATGCCCAATCAGACATACGCAGACGTGCTATGTTTTGTGCAGTACTGTAGACAGCTAGTTAAGTTAGATGTAACTGGCAACACGAAAATTGGCAATGATTTTGTACAAAAAGTTCTGGATTTGGTAAAAAAACAATGTCAACGCAGAACTCCTTTAGAGTTGCAACACTTTAAGACCAACATTGAGGAAGCACTTTTCAAGGCGCGTTATTGTTCAGAGTTTTTAATGTTATACTTATTAAACGTTTACGTCTTCATTACAGGATTTACTACCTTCAAGTATGCTTAAGCTGAATGGTGTAGAACGTTTAAATGATTTGCTGGAAGGACGTATTTTTCAGTGCACATTTACACCTAATTCTACGTGACACGTTATTGCGTACATTTGCTGCTGTAATTTCTGGTAATATTACAAATAATGAATTATCCACGTGGTGTTTTAATACTTTTAAAACGTTTTGTTGATTTATGTTTTATGATGTGGACAAATTTGATAATTTGTGTAATAAATTGCTGATACAACAAAGGAACAAATTTTCATACAACATAAGTCATATAATCATAGAAATAGACGTACATTGAGTTGTCCCTAAAGATATCAAAACAATTTAAAACTGAGCATATGTGGAACGTATTTTTTCCGTTTTCCGTTTTTGCAGTTTGCCTTAGCGTTGATTTGTGCAGAACAAAATTCTTATTATACAATGTGATGATATAGACATAGCTAAGCAGAACCTGCATACAAGACCACTGATAAAGAAGCTTGGTTTTCTGAAACAGAATTACGGTCCGCCAACATGTTTTTTTTTTGTCAATACCTGTTATTTTTTTTTGTTGATCCAATACAAAATACATATTGCATTCGGTAGACCTGGAGTCCCATAAACTAGCTCGTCCTTTTTTCTATTAAAGAACGAAAAAATTAAATTTATTTACAATTATTTTCGAATGGTAATTTTAACAAATGTTATGCAAAATTGAATAAAAGATTGTCGTATGTAAAAATTTTATTTTGAGCTAGGTTTTAAAGCATAATTTTTCGAGTGCTGTTATCTCTTTTTCGATATCTCATATAGTTTCCGAGATATTGAGTGTGGATTTTGTAGTATGTGCAATTCCACGGTTAAGGGGTTGTTATGTCGTATGTGCGCTGATTTTTAACAAACGATTTTTTTTCATACAAATGTCGCATTCTACAATGATGCATAAAATATTGTCGTATGTGCAAATTTTACATGCACTTACGACAGTTGTTCATACAAATTTCGCATTGATTTTTAAAATGTGTGGTATTACAAAAATGCAATGGCAAATGAAAATATAGTGTCGCATGTGTTTGTGACTGATAAATACTTTTACAGCCCATTTCTAACGAGCAACGATAATAGTAATCAATGACAATTGTTACCAGTGACAATTTTTTCAGACTTTTACGTCAATAAAAACAGAAAATAAATTTGTCAGAATAATAAATTATGATAATTGTGACTAAACACACTATTGTGACCGAGTTAAGTTTGTGACTCGTGCCAGAATAGGGATATTAGCCAAATTGTAACCTACAATAAAACGATACTGAAAAAATTAACTATATCGCTCGTAAAAAGATATTGAGATGCATGGCGACACGAAGGAGGCTCGAAAATTCTTTCAGAAGATAAATCGACTGACCGGAGATTTAAAGATCTGACCCTCTTAATGCCAAGACGAAGACGGTAATCTAGTGACAGATGTCCAGGGTACATGGAGATTATGGAAGGAACACTTCTCGCAACTGTTAGCCGGCGATGACGACAATAACACCGCAATTAGAGAAGACCGCGCGACAACCTCAGTTGCTGACGACAGCCATCTACAGGCTGAAAAGTATTTATTCATGTGGTATTTATATCCCAAATAACACAAAGTATAGAATTCGTCACGAATTCTAGATATTTTTGTTAGTTTGGATGTAGACACGTAGCGAGATTTAAATGAAAAAATGTAGAGAATTTATTGTGCCATGACACAGTTTTTCTATAAAACGATTCTCAATTTTTTTTTTTTAAAGTTTGAATAGAATTTTTCGAGTTTCAATACAGATTTTTACAAAGATTTCCATTCATAGCCAAGAACCGATTCAATTCTATGTATCGATACATATTCGTTACATGTTAATCTACAGATCCAGACTAAGTTTTGAAATGTGTTATTTATATGCGTAAGATAATTTACATTCTTTCTTTTATTATAAATATTAGTACTAAATTTTATTTTGCTTTTATTTCAAAAATCGATATTTAAATATTATTAATATGAAATATTTATGTACTGAAATGTAAGTATACTTACACGCTGCAAAAAAAAGAGCTCTCCCAAACATAATTTTGCAGGCATTAACATGTATGTTTGGAATTTTATGTAAACATAATATATAATTGACTGATAAATCATTTGTAAAGAGGGTTGCATTGAGACGAACAGTGTTGTAATGAGCTCTGACTTACATTATAATATCCCGGAAACATTTTAATGTTGCCCCTTAAAATGGAGTATGTTCTAATGAAAACATAATAATTACTACATCCAAATAAAATAAATATTTGAACCGAAACATAAATATGTTCAGAATAAAACATGATTTTGAACGACCAGAATATAAATATGTTTCCAGTGAAACGTATCAGTTGTTTCAGTTTCGAAACATATTTAAATACCCAACTAGACAAATTATGTCTGAAGGATGTCTTAAAGTTATCTTTTAAATGTTATAGATGTCCGAAATTTGTCCGAAATGTTACGAGAAAGATGTCTTTTTGTAATACAAATGATTGACCGGTAGGTGCCTTTTTTATTTGTCTGAATGATGTCCTAATGGTATGCATAAAGATGTCTAAAGGTATTATCCAAAAATTGTCCTTTCAGCAACTGAAAGCCAACCGGATTAAGTCATTTAAAAGTATGTCAAAAAGCGAAAAAAGTTGCCCATTTTAAAAGCTACATTTTTTTTTTGGTTTCACAACGAAAACAAAATATTTTAAATTTTAATATATTTATTAACACGTTATAATAAAAAATAATTGCGTCTCTGTTTGTTGCGATATGAGTTGAACCAATCTTGAGGACTTCGGCGATTCAGGGCCCAAATCGATCTTGCAGCTGCAGCTATCATTTTCTGTTGTCCTTCTTGTTGCGAAATTTGCTCCATAACGCCTTTAATATTCCCCTCGCACGATTTTATTGAGTAGACGTGGATACGAGGGCTTGGACAAAAAAATTTGCGTTCCGTCCTCGTAGCATCACATGCGCGTTCAAAAGCCACAGGGTCTGTTCCGATTTGGGCGCCGGCAGTCAAATCGTTGCTTGCATTTCCAAAATGCGCAGACGTCGTGAAGCAGGAGCCACGGCTTACTGATTAAGCATTTGTCCGTAATGCACTTTTTCAAATCGGCTGTATTTTGTTCACGCACAAAATGTGGAAATAAATTTATTAAATTAATTTTTGAAATTTTTATTGTCAGTTTGAAAATCTTAATGTAAACAAACATTTTCTAGACATCGTTACAGAGCCTACCAAACGATAGAAAAGGGACTTGTTCTACATTCGTCTCTCCGATAACTTTTTAGGTATGCAAACACGTTACGGAATACTATCATCGTTTAGCTGACGTAAAAACGATGCAAATCAGACTTGTTAGAAATTCACCTTTTCGATAGCTTTTTGAGAATGCAAATAAGTGAACATTATAAAGACGTCCTTTTAGGTATCATTTCGTATAATGTTCTACTTGGGTATTTTTGTAAAGAAATCCTGAAAATAAAATAAAAATAAAATATCGTTGTTTTTTCATTAATTTTTATTAAAAATCTTTAAACATGCACAGTAGGAATTTATAATAATTGAATTCATATACAAATTTTTAAATGCATAAATAAATAATTCTTTTAAAACTGCAAGTACAAGTGACAGCATCGAATGCACAATTGCACCAGCAGACGCTAAACCAGACGATCCAGACTCGCTTTATATTTGATACAGTTACAGTTGATCTCAGTACAGCACATAGCGTAGGAAAGGAATTAACGGAGGCTTTTGTAAAAAAAACATTCCAAATTCTGTTTGAAAATCGAAGCACAGATTTTTATTTGTGGTTTTTTCACATTAGTTTCAGAAATTATATACTGCACTATATTATACTCTGTTACTATTTGTACTTTTTGTAACACAATTTATATATTTATTTAATTTACAAATAACAAAAGTATTACCGATGCGAACACGTTTTCTCAACGAACAACAAAAGACACGTACGCAGAAAATGCCGATCACCGAGTGCTCAACGAGTGCTAACTTCGTATACAAGAAGAATGTTGCAAGAATACACTTATGTAAATCCAATTTCTTTTTTGTTTGTTTTTAAACATCAATATGTTCAAACGATGGCAAAAGATGGTGTAGGTAGAAAATGCTGCACAACGTTGCAAACTTCGTCAGTCGATAAATTATCGAATTAAGACGAGCGTTGCGAACATACGTTGTATTTAGATTTGATTAGCATTTTCTGTGTTTCGAAACATAGTTTTAACCAAGTAAATTGCAAAGAAATAGTTTATTCAAATGCAATTAAAATTTTAAATGGTAAATTTTATGGGAAAATATTTATGGTAAATTTGACAGATTCTGCTGGACAATATAATAATGTTTACACGTGAACAAAAATAAATTCAATTTCGATTATAATTTAATTACACTTCATTCCTAATACATGTATGGTAATTTCGTATTACTTTTTAATTACATTCAAACATATTCAAACAAATCTTTTCTATCCGTGTAATTATAATTAACAAAATATTTACTTTATAAAAATTCATATGCAAGAGTCTAGAAATTTGACGGCGAAACTAAATTTGTCGGTAAGGTAGTGTTTACTATTCAATTTAGCAAACTTTCTAGCAATCTAAACTGAACTAAATTGGAATAGAGCATATGATTATCTATTGTTTACCGACTTTGTGGAATTTTGGTTATCGAATAACGATATAATGAAAATCGTCAATTTAGTTTGATCTTCAAATTTACATATACAAAATATTTTTATGAATTTTTATATTCTGTAGAATTTTTCGTGATATTTTTTTATCTATAGTATTTTTATGGTATATTTTGTGGTATTCTTGTTTGTGGTATTTTAATATTGTTATAAATAATTTAAATGGTATAAATAATTGCATGGTTGAAGTATATACAGGTTAGACCATCTAGACGTTTAATTAACATACAGTGTGCTGAGAATGTCAAGAAGAAAATCTCAAAATACAAAAATTAATTGTCATTTTAAACTTTAATTTCAGGTTATAGTTTTTTTGCATTGCAAATTGGAGATTTTATTAACATTTCACTGCACACATGCACTTTTATCACTTTTGCCAATCAATGTGGTTTCTTTTGGATCCAAAACAATCTTGAAAGTTGGAAAAATTATGAAATTTATTTAATTTAAAATTTTGAATATAATTTGTTTTTATGAAGTTGTAAACAAAGCATTGATGTTTTGTTTTAAAATATTCGTAAACAAATGTTGAATCTTTCAAACAGTTTTCAAAAAAAAGTAAATGGCGACTGAATTTTGAAAGATGACTTAATCTGTATATACTTCTACCATGAATAATTGTTTTTCTATTTAAATATTCCATTGCCAATGTTATCCTACCATTATCAAAAACTAAATGTAATTTATGTAATGTTGAAAACTATAGACCTATTTCAATTCTGCCAGCACTTTCGAAAGTAGTTGAAATAATTATAAAACAGCAATTATTAAATCATTTTGAGCGATTTCAATTAATAGATTCGTGCCAGTCTGGCTTTCGTAGACATCATCCCTAGTAGAAATTTTGGTAGGGCCATGTTCATTAACTGATCATGTCATTATTTGAGATGATCGGGATATGACGAGGCTCACGATGTCCTTGTAACGCAGTGTCCTGATCATGTAGTCACCTCAGGCAATGATCATGTACTCCATATCATTACTTATCTGACCATTGCCTTGTTAAAACATGAGCATACGAAAGCACTACAAATACCCGATGAAAAAAAATATCATACCTCATTGAAACCTGATCATTGCCCGATGAAAATTTCTTTATGAGGAACAACTAATGTAGCTTTGATCGGGACCATTGGCTGTTTAGATAATGTAAACCCTGCTATGGTGACAAGGCAATGACAAGGCAATGATCATATTTGCTCATATAGGGGTTACCTGACGGAACTCCGATCATTTCCCGATGGCGCATCGGGCAAATTTCCACTAGGGATAGTACCACTTTACTAGTTTTAAGTTTAACTGAAGAAATTCGGCATTCTCTTGACAAGAAATAACCCTCTATTCTGACACTACTTGATCTTAGTAAAGCTTTTGACTCTATAAACCATAAATTATTAATATATAAGTTATACAACATATTTAACTTGTCTCGTACTTCTTGTAAATTGTTATTATCTTTTTTGACGGATCGTTCACAATATGTGCAGTGTGGTAATCGTTCATCTCACGTTTCTTGTTTATCCTGAGGTGTACCTCAAGGTTCGATATTAGGACCACTTTTGTTTATGGAGTATTTTAATGATATTGTGTGCGAATTTTTGCAGATGACATCCAATTGTATATTTCTAGTCGCAATCGTAGCTTCACTGATTGTGTTACTCATATGAACTCAGATCTTCAAGCTATCACTTTCTGGGCAACTGAGAACTACATTACTGTAATTCCCGTCAAATCCAAGTTTTTGCCATTTGGTCAAAATTTCTCGACTGATTCCCCAAATTTAATTACAATAAATAATACAAATGTTCGCTGTGTAGATTCGGCTATTTACTTAGGGCTTGCTATAGATCTCAATATGAAATTTGAAAAACATATAAACCAAATTATTTCTCGTGTCTGACTAATATTAAAAAACTATATAGCTTAAACTTCTCGCTCCCCTTTAAAATAAGATACCTATTAGAATATTCTATTCTAATGCCACATATACTTTACGGGTTAGAAATTTATTCGGGTACAGAACATGCTCATATATATAGACTAAGATTGAGCTTAAATAGGATTGTTAGATTATTTTGAATTTTGTCAAACAAATTTTACAAATGACATATATCAAAACATAAAAGCAACGCAATATGATTTTGAAAAAAAATCTTTTTCAATAAAAAGCTCCAAATTTCGTCTAAAAATTTGAAACATAATAATTTTCCACAGAAAACTGTTTGTTGTACTAATTTTCTGTGAAATTTTGAGAACATTATAATATTCGTTATTTATGTAAAAATGAAATCGTATTCGTTTAAAAGTGATATATACTTTTTTTCGTAAGACAATTTTAATACAATAGTTTTCGTAAGGGGCGTCGATATATATATGAATTAAAGTTTTAAATATATATTTGTTGTTGACTATGGTTCAAATATAATATAATGTATTACCAGTTAGTTTAAATTAAAATTAGTTTTGAAGAGTGTGTGTTAGGAATAATTTAAGTTAAATTAGTATTAAGTAAAGAAATGTATTAACTAATCTATTACGTACCTCTACCAATATCAGCCCCTGCGTGGGCATTAAATTGATTAAAATAATAAAATAAAAAAAATACTATTAATATACCTGTAGTATTAATTTGAATTTTTAAAGTAGGTAAAGTTGAAAAAATCACAAACATGAATATATTATGTGCAGTATAGTTTTAGGCATTGAATGCACCAAGAGTGCGTGTATTTATTTGCTATAAATTAATTGTTACGCACGCTAATAAATGCACTTACGAATGAGCCACTCAATTGCCAAATCGATAAACTTCACTTGATCATTTAAGTGCTTTGACACTTATATTAAAAATTTTACAAAATATGGAGTTAATAGATTTGGAAAATTTTAAAATTGAACTCGGTAAAAAATAAAGTTTCAAAATACAAAATACAGGTTTTTAAATTGTATTGAAAATTAAATAGGAGACTTGTCAATTTTTGTGAAAATATTAAAAGTTTTGTCACAAAAGCATTATTGTAGACAGGTTACACGCAAATAAAAACAACGATTCAGATCGTTTGCGGCAAAAGAATTTCTTTTGCAACGTGTTCCAACTTTGCTCATAAAAGTTTACATGTTTGCTTTAAAAGATAACAATTATCATAAAAGCCAAAGACTTTTGTGACAAATGCATATCGTCCACGATACTGCAAACTACATATGTCAATAACGCCTAAGTCTGTTTTATAATCCGGTTTTAGTTGATATATTGATCAAATAAATTAGATAAATGCCATTATAAACTATGACACATTTTATTTTGGATGAAGTAAGTGTAGAACTGGGCCCAAAACAGTTTATTTCCTTCTGTGAAATTAATTTTGTAAACGTTATTCGAAATTGTAGATAACCGGTATTACAGTATCACTATATTCTTTTTGTAGAAAGAAATACTAAAATGTTGCATACCTCTGGGAGAAAAATATCAAAATGTTAGTTTCAAACTCTTATATTCAAACTGTAACATTCAAACGTATAATCCTCAGCATCGTTTTCAAAATTTGTTTTTATAAGACTATTAATAAATGCTAGTAATGTCGATAGATCATTGCTGTTTGTAAATCATAAGAGGATTCCATGCAATGGACGGACGACGACAAAAATTGACAAAAAATAATATAATGATTAAATAAAAAAAAATATAAAATATTTTTTGATTAACTTTTAATGTTTTTGTGAGGACAGCATTTTTTCTTTGCGTTTTTAGCCAATTTTATATTCCAAAACTTTATACAAAATAATTAAAATTAATTTACATTTTCTTGCAAGCGAAAATTATATAAGTGTTATGCAAAAAAATAATTAATTATTTAAAATAATAATATTTATGGGTATATATATTATTAATTCAAGAAAATGTGTAATATAAATGGGTCTATAAAAATGATTCCGAAGATATGGTTTAATAATGTTTCTTTGGATTGTTTTATAAAATATGGGCCAATAACTTTTGAACCGAGCTTTCATAAAGGTGCTCACAAATATATGCGTTCTAAATAACACATATGATCAAGTGTTATATCGAATGAAAGGTAATTGAATATCCAATAAACATTTCTAAGAACATTTTTAAATTGGTTCATTAGTTTAAAAGAACTCGATAGTAGAACTTGAAAAAAGCATTTTTTTCAACAAAAATTAAAAAAAAAATAATTTAAAGAATGAAAAATGATACACAAACTTTAATTTTACAAAATTAGTTCACACTATTTTGAAGAAATTGAGCTATCAATGACAAAAAATATGGGTAACATTTGAGGATAAAAAAAGTGATGTGAAATCAATATAAAGTGCTCTATACACTCATTTTTTGAGCACTTATTGATAGATGATTGCTTGTAATTAATTTTAAATTTTATAACTTTATCTTTAATACTTTACGAGATAAACCCATATCTCGTAGTGGATGTAGTAGAGTACGTTGACTAATTCGACTCATTTTCGAACTTACAATTACTATTCTACTAAAATATATTGAAAATAAATTTCTCATCATTTCGGAATAGCAGTTATCGTGTATAGGCGGACATACAGACGGTCATATCTAAATCAACTCGGAAACTCAGGCACGCCTACTAAGAGGCGCTAAAAAATCCTACATACATTTTATAACTTGTAACCCATGGGTATTGCGTATTAACATAAAATGCGATTTTTTCTTAGTTAATACTCAATTGTAATGCTTACACATTATTTTTTCTGTTCTCAAAATGTATCCATAGATTTATTTTATTTTTACGTCATTTTCTTTACAAATGTGCCGACTAATTTTGGAATATTACAAACTGTGCATCATCTCGCGTTTCAATTTTTCGCCATTTATTAAATGCATTTTCGAATAAAATTTTGGTCGAAAAAATTTACATTTTTCAAGTTTTTCTATAGAGTTCTCTTAAACCAAAGAACCAATTCAAAAATGTTGTAATAAATGTTTATTAGATATTTAATTACCTTTCATTCGATATAACACTTGAGCATATGAGTTCTGTAAACCGCGAGATATTTACAAATATATGTGACCATCTTTTTGAAAGCTCAGTACAAAAGTTTTGCCCGAAATATCGTAAACATATCCATAGTATTTTTTTTATTCATATATTGAAAATCTGCGGGTCATTTCCAATAATACAAAAATAATGACATTTACTGCGCAAACTTTTTTTCTCATTTTGTTGTGTAGTGTAATTAAATAATTAAACTCCTAAATAGAGATTTTAAATTTACCTAAATTTCTTCAATATGCAACACTTGTGATGATGGCTGTTGATAAATCAGACTCCCTAAAATTACAATATTTTTGAAATTTTATTTTTAAAATAATTAAAAATAAAAGGAAGTGTTTTAATGATCAAGAGCCACATTGATGCAGATGTTAATTAATCAGAATTTATGATTATTCAAAATGCTGATTATTCAATGAATCATAGTTTTGATATTCTGATAATTAATCCTGGTTAATTGATTAATCAGTGTTCTGATTCATCGAAAATCTTACTTAATCAATTAATCATAAATTGATTAATCAAACAATATTAATTAATCGATTAACCGCACAGCCCTACTTTTTATTGAAGCGTTGCATTCCCCGCTCTCTTCTTCCGTAAAAACCCCCTCATAGCACGTGGGCTGGCGCTAGTATACACAATAAATTCTTTCCAATGATTTACTATAAAATTCAAAAATATAAGCATACTTTATATGAATTCCAAGGAATCCATTCAATTGTTTCGTGTGCATAATGTGTCTTATCTCAATCGACGAGCAGACGTATTCTACATTCTACCAATTTCCTCCACCCCTATACATTCTCCGTAGCTCCATCCCAGTTGAGGACGCACGTTCCTCACTTTTCAAGCCCGGTTGCTGTTTCTCTCTGTTGCACGCTTTAATATGCAAATTGAAATTTTTAGTTTATTTATTAGTTTTACGCAGAAGCACAGAGTAGCAAACAATAAAAAAGATTCCACTCACATCCCCAGTCATTGAGCACGTCGCGCCACTCCTGCTGCGACACCTGCACCTGCGGCCTGCGGAGCATCCGTCGCCTTCTACACGACTGACTACCACAATCTGTCCTCTATCATCCTTCCTTCACGATCACATGCGATGAATCACTTTCGTTGATGCCGATTTCGATTTCTTTAGAATTCTTTTCAGAAGCATTTAAATCAACAAAAATGCTTGAAAACCAGCGCAGCGCATTCGTTGATTGCGCCGCAAAAAGTGCTTAAATTTGTATGCAGGGCAGGTTTCAGCAAAAGCCAGGCATGGTTGCCAAAGTGCAAAACAGAGAATTAAACTTGATTGCAAAATTCCAAGTACAGAGTTTCGATCCTTCAATCTCTATATTTCAAAATAGAAAATAGTATTACTCTTCGATTCCTAAAGGAATCTGCATCGACGAGACTTACCCTAGTAGAAATTACACAAGGATTATGATTGCGAATTGTATTTTTACCTTATCGCAAATATTTCCCTAATAGAGTAAATTTTTACAAGGGTAGTTTTAGTAATGCCCGATTTACATTGTATCTTCTGTGAGGCTCACTGTATCTCCTAGGGTTGCATTTTTAAAAATTTTCATATAAAAATAGCAGTTTTTTGAAAAAATGCAACCCTAGAAGATACAGTGAGCCTCACAGAAGATACAATGTAAATCGGGCATTACACGAAACAATAAACCTGATGGTTAGATAACGATAAAATCTCGGTATTTGTGTCGTTGACAATACTGAATTTGCATGGGAGGTTCCGGCCAATCCGTAATTCCAATTTTCCAAGTTCTCTTAAAAGTTTCGCTCAAGTCTCGAGCCATTTTCTTGTATTGAACAACGCTCAGGGGATGCTTCCTACACTACACAACAAAATGAGAAAAAAAATTTGCGCAGTAAATGCCGTAATTTTTGTATTATTGGAAATGACACGCAGAATTTAAATATATAAATTAAAAAAATTTCTATGGATAGGTTTACGAGATTTCGGACAATAATCTTTGTACTGAGCTTTCAAAAAGGTGGTCACCTATATTTGTAAATATCTCGAGCTTTATAAAACTCATATGCTCAAGTGTTATATCAAATGAAAGGTAATTAAATATCCAATAAACATATTTTACTACATTTTGGAATTGCTGGCTTAAGGACACTCTATAGAAGAACTCGAAAAATTAAATTTTTCGACCAAAATTTTATTCAAAAATGAATTTAAAAAATGGCAAAAACAATTTTTTTTTTACAAATTAACCAACGTTCTGGGGATGCCCCCTATTCATGCAATGCACAGTGTTGATCGTAAGAAGGGATGATAGGTTAAATACCGTTAAAATAAAAGATATCTATGAATACATTTTGAGAACAGAAAAAATCATGTGAAATAATTACAATTGAGTATTAACTATAAAAAACGCATTTTATGTTTATACCCTATACCCATGATATATTTTTATGCCAATTTTTTATTTTTATGCCTATTTGTTATTTTTATGCCTATTTGTATAGCACTATCCTTAAATGTTACCCACATATTTTTATCATTGATAGCTCAATTTCTTCGAAAGAGTATGTACTAATTTTGGAAAATTAAAATTTGTATATCATCTTAATTTCTCGATTTTTTTCCATTTTTTTAAATAATTTATTTTTTAATTTTTTTTGAAAAAAATGCCTTTTTTCAAGTTTTCCTATCGAGTTCTCTTAAACTAACGAACCAATTTAAAAATGTTCTGAGAAATGTTTATTGGATATTCAATAAACCTTTCATTTAGAACGCGAGATATTTACAAATATATGTGAGCACCTTTATGAAAGCTCGGTTCAAAAGTTATTGGCCCATATTTTGTAAACCTATCCAAAGAAACATTATTTAACCATATCTTCGGAATCAGGGCGTTATTTTACATAATACAAAAATAGCCTTGACTGCTTCGCAGAATGACTGTTGTAATGCTATTCATGCAATGTACAGTGTTGGTCGTAAGAGAGAATAACAGGCTAAAGGGCGGGAGGATAGATGGAGTAGTGCCTTGAATTTTTTAATTTAAAAATAGTCGGGAAAAACGGATGCATTGAGATTGTTCCACAAACGTATCGGGCGACTAAAGTTCTCTGAGGAAAAAAATTAATAAAATTAAATAAAAAAAGTAACAAATTTAAATACTTTTCGACACGTTTTTTACCCGTAGTCTTTTGTATTTAAATTAAATACTTCTTATTTAAACTTGATGTAAATTCAAATTTACTACGTACGTAATAAAATTTGAAGTAAATACATTTTATTTAAATTTATTACGCATCTAATAAAATTTTAAGTGAATACTTTTTATCACTTTTTATTAAGGTTATAACATTTGAATTTAATCACAACATCATAAATATGTAAATTGGTATTTTAAAAACTATTTATTTGATATAAAGAAGATTAGGAACAGATAAAATTATTATTTTATTTTACTTTTTTCGAAATTTTTAATAAAATTAAATACTTTTTTATTTATTTTGAAATTAAATACGCCCGTAATATTTTTTGTATAGAGTATTACGTTTTTTATTACAAAAGTATTTAAATCAAATTTAAATAAATTTTATTTTACTTTATTACGTAACTTTTTTCTTAGTGTACTACCCCACTCAGAATTGGGTTTAAGGTCATTATTAAGTTTGTCATGCATAGTATGATGACATAAAAACGTAGTGAATAGATCCACATTTCTGTATATATACTTTAATAAGTTAGGGTACAGTGGTTATAAATATTTTCTTCATAAATCTTTCCGAATAGTACAATTTGTCAAGGTCCTTCACATATAACCTCACCGTTTTATTTAAGTAAATTAAAGTTTAATTGTCTGTGGTTTATTCAGGCCTCGTCTATAATACCATGAAAAAATAACACACGGAGATAAATGTTCTCATAAATCATGAATTACACTCAAAACTTTTGCAAATATTAATCATGATATCCAGCCAAGAATAAGTAATCATAATGATTTGGTTTTTAATCATAATATATGATTATAGTAAAAATCAATTATTATGATCAGTTGAATAAACATAAAAAAAATTCGTATGTTTACTCATATTTTGTGTACAATATATTCATAAGTCATGAGTAATTGGAATATGTTGTGGAATATATTTTATGATTTATTATTCATAATTCATGATTTAAATTTCATACATTGTACCTATTATCTGTAGCCTCCAGATGGAAAAAGAAATCCAATTTATGCAGAACAAAATGAAAAATATCACAAATGAAAAGTTAATAAGTTAATACACTGAACCAAAAAAGTACATATCTAAAATGAAAAAGTACATTATCACAAAGAATATTTCGTTAAAATTGGTCCAATGTAACTGTTCATTGTAACAACGAATCTCCGGTAATACTTCAATGTACAAATTCATTGAATTACAATGTACGGATCATTAAACAGAAAGACAAATATTCATATTCACAATGAATATTTCATTAGCTATATTGAATACGAGAGTTCATTGTCTATTCATTTTTTATGAATCGAATGCATACTCTAATGAACGAGATAATAAACGCAAAATGAATTATGAATTCAGAAAGTTTTGTTTTCATTTTTTCATTTTATTATTTGAATGTAAATTCAATTAAAATATACATTAAATATAAAAGTATTAATTCTTGTCTACTGTCTACTGCAGTATTGCAGTATTGAAGTATGAAAAAATTCATTAAATTTATTTCTGCGTATTATAAACGCAGATTCTTATAATAATAATAGTTTGGCGCTACAGTCCTGTATAGGACTTCGGCCGAGCTCTCTCACCATTTGAACTGTGCGTGTTATATTTGTACTCAAAGTGGTGGGACCTACAGTTTATTGCCGAATCCGAACGGCGGGTGAGGCAATGTTTTACTCTCGTAGGTTTGCCATTTACTGCCGAGAGGTAGCGCGGTATAGAAAAATGTTTCTATGGAAAGATGTTGTTAGCCCCAGTCCAGGCTTGAACCGGGGACCTTTCGGCTCGCAGTCCAACGCACTAACCACTGAGCTACCGCGGCTAACGCAGATTCTTACGGATCATTAAATTCACAAACAAGTTACAAGACAATTGGCACAATATATCTTGCATTAAAACGTATGCATTTGCCTCTATGAAGAGGATTTGTTAATATTATGAACCAGTTTATTTTCTGTGTAGACAAATGAAGCGAGCATTAAAAAAAAGGAAAAATGCTTCACTTACTCTTATATGTCTGTTATATTTCTGACTTTTTTTTTTCAAATTAGACATTTTTCACTTTATTCACTCACTTAAACGGTTTTCTGACTGGAGCAACGCTGTGCATTTTCCCAATGGATGTTAATTGCGCATTTAGAAAATGAATATGCTATAATAACACAAGTTATGAACAAATAATCATAATTTCGATTTTTATGATTAATAATAAAATTTGTAAAATTTAAGAACCCTATTCATAATTAATACATAGTGATTTAGAATATTGTATCCATGAATTTTGCATTTTTTATAGTATTATACATAATTCATGATTGATAATGTTACAGACTTTTAATTTTACGTGTAAGTAAACATGTTATCGAATAAGAGTCTACGAATCATAGACACATTTAGCTGCATCGTCTCGTGTCCATGGTGCCATATTGTAGAGCTTAGCTACACTAGCGATATGCACACCAGTGACACTAGCTCGATCTTGATCACTGGCAGAACTAAGATTCCCAGCAAACAGTTTGCTATTGCAAATAAAAGTATGCTGTAAATGCAATTTAAAGTTTGCTAAAATTTAGCATTCAGAGTTTGCTATTAATTTGACTTTTTAATTTGAGTGTAAACGAGATATTTTTTCTACGTAATAATAATTAGTGAAATAGTGAAATAAATGTAAAATAAATAAAATAAAATAAATAAAATAAAAGAAATAATATTATAAAAATAAAAAAAAGTAAAAGGTATATCAGAAATAAAAAAAAACATTTTTATGAATTAGTTAAAACAGCTTAAATTGTCTGCTCTAATAGCATACAAAAAGTTTACTGAAACAACAAACTGTCATTTGCTGTTTCAGCAAAATCCGGCGCTTTCCTCTTTTCAGCAAACATTTTTGCTATATTGGCAACCTTTTTTGCTACTGTTACAAACATTTTATTTTAAGTGTACAGATTAAATTTATTGTAGAACTGTGTAATTTATGTGTGTGGTTTTAATAATAAAAAATATGTGTGACTTTTTATCTAACGCCTTCCAAGCCTTAGTCTGTCTAAAAACGCGGTATTTGGTGATCGTAGAATAACCTAGAAACTAGACTTCTAGAAAAAACTGAAAATCTTCCTAGAATGTCGATATTCATTAAATTTTCATTTCTGGCGGTAAAATGGAAGCATGTCATCCCGAATTCAACGAAGTGGGCGAGGGTCAACTCCTCGAGTTCGTTTGGAATCTCTCGTGTGTTAAAAACATGCAGACAATTTTAAATTTACTTCTCAAAACGCTGTATGAAATTTGCAAACTTATACACAGAAAAAATGCCAACCATTTATACTTTTATTCAAACATGTATGTGGGTTAAAATGTTCCCAACAACGCGAAGTACTTAAGTCAAGAATAGAGATATTTATGATTATTGAATAAAATTATTAAATTGTTAAATTAAGCATGATTAAACTTAAAGTAACAATTTCAAATACTCAATTTAAGATTAATCATTTTTGGGTTAAAAATACAATCTTGAAATAACAATTTATTCTAACAATGTTTTAACAATCTACATTATTATTTTAAGAATGTTTTTTTTTTTCTGAGTGTATGATATTAAATAGTTATCTTATTATAATTTACATAAAATAATTAATTTAATATAATTGTTAAGTATAGAACAATATCTAACCATGTGGTATATAACATACAGTGTCAGACAAAACTAAAGCACACACATTTCCATTTGAACATTTAGTTGAATATATTTTTAGATATAAAAGATTTCAATTTTTTTTTTATAATTCAAGTATGCATATATACATGTTATAATAAAATTTTATCACATTTACTTTGTTAATGCACTTATATACATTTTCTATGACAAATGTAACGATATGTCTAAATATGACGCGACAAAACTAAAGCACATAACCTATATTGTGTTCAAATCGACTTGCTATAAATTACCGGCTGTTTATATTACGATCGAAATAGTTTTAAATTTCGAATCATTGATTTGTATGCCAGTTTTAAAAAACAAATCATTTTAATATTCAAGTTCGCTAAAAGGCTCGAAATAAGTAATGGCTCGAAATAAATATTCAGCTCAATTTAAAGAAACGATAATAAGTGAATTTAATAATAGAGAAACTGTAACAGGCATTGCAAAAAATTTGGAATAAACCTCAGTGTGATTTCCCGAATTATCAGCCGTTTTCGGTCGTCAAATACCTTGCATACCATACATGCGGTTGGTAGACCACGAAAAACGACCAAACGCGAAGACCAAGCAATCATTAGGACTTTAAAAAGGATCCTTTTATATCAGCGAGATCTATAGGAAACGAATTGCAATTAAACATTTCAGAAACATCCATCCAACGACGATCAGTCGCGGGCGGGTTAGCAATATACAGAAACGTTAAAAAGCCGTTTATTTCAAGAATTACGGGCAAGGCTTGAATTTGCAAGGTCACATGCCGACTGGACTGTCGCCAATTGGAGAACAATACTTTTTTCCGACGAATAAATGTGTAATATAAAGGGTTCCGATGGATTTAGGCTAGTACGGAGGCCAAAAGGGCAACGCTTAAATCCTCGTTTTTTAAAAGAAACCGTGAAACATGGAGGTGGCAACATAATGTTCTGGCGATTTTTTCTGGTCAAGGAATCCGGCCAATTCATAGAATTACCAGCATAATGGATCGATTTATGTACAAAGATATATTGAAAAATGTTATGTTGCCTCATGCGGAAGAGAAGATGCATTTAAGGTGGATCTATCAACAAGATAAAAACACCAAGCATACTGCAAAATGTATTAAAAAGTGGTTTCTTGTTAATAATATCGATGTTCTGCAATGGCCAGCCCAATTCCCGGATCTCAATGCCACAGAAAATCCATGGTAAATTGTAGATCGGAAAATTGATCGCGAAAATTGAAAAACTAAGGATTCTCTTTTCGTCCCAGCTCCAGAAATTGCATGGAGAGGCATTTCTAATGACGTTTTGAATAATTTAGTAGAGTCCATGCCTCCACGCTTTCAATATATGAATTCATTAGTGCTTTAGTTTTGTCGCCTTAGTTTTTAACATATCGTTACTTTTATAGAAATAATATAAATTAAAATTAGAAATAATGTTTAGTACTTTTATATTTTATTAAAATAACTGTATAATCCTTGTAACTAAATTAAAAATAATTGAATTAAATTACTTTGTAATTTTTTATTGACCGAAATGCAAAGATGGTAAATCACGTGCTTTAGTTTTGTCCGACACTGTATATGCCACCATCCTGCAGCTCAAACACATCCGCCTCGCTATTTCCGGTTGCCGCTAATAATTATAATGCATGACAAACACAATTCTGCAAATGCATTTTCACAGCAACAAGACAGTATTGATTCCAGTAATAACAACAGTAAATTGGCACCAGCAAAATGTACGTTTGAGTTGAATATTATAGGTAGTACCTTCCAACATAAATATATCTGATTAAAGTAATTCCTTTGAAATTCTGATGAGAAGGAGGTGCCGAGAATAGTTTATGTATTTTATTTTAATACGCTACACACGCTGAGTCACCACGTTGTCAACGTGTGTGTTTAGTTTAGTTCACTGCGAGGTTAACTGTTCAACTGTCTAACTGACAACTCCCAAATGACTGACTGCTTGCCTACCTGATTGAAGTCAGCTCAGTATTTGTGTTGTCTGTTGTAATGTGGTGTTCTTTAATTTTTTTCTTAACGAATATGAATCCTATATTTTTATTGAAATAATCTCATTTTTTTAATAATGAATTATTATTCTTGATTTCTAATATTAATTTTATTAAAAGTTATTCTACACAAAAAAAAAAATTTAGCTAATGTCTTTCGATTTGAAAGAAAGGTAGTATTAAAAAACTGGAACTGATTTTTAATTCCTCAAGAGGTTTTTTCGATTCGCAGTCCAGAGCACTAAACACTGAGCCACTGTTTATAAAAAAACAACAACAACTTGAAGAGGAAAATATATAACCGTCATTAGTTTTGGCACTTTTATATGAAACCAACCATCAACTTTTCAACAAATTATTTTGTTGTACATCCACAACCGCGAATATTGTTTGTTGTATTTCGATCAAAAGTTCGATCGCAGTTTCTTCGATCATGTGTTAAAAGATTCGCACAGATTTGTTGATTCACTTTCAAAAGAAGCAAAAGATATGCGAAATCAAAAAAAACAGAATGCAATAACGCTGTTTTACTAATAACACTGCGTTTAACGGATTTTCATTGCATGCGTAATTTTGAATTGCCCCCAAACATTTTCAAGGACATTTTTTCAAAAATCCAAAAAAAGACATCCATCAGATTTGTTTAGCCTTAGCCCCTTAGAAGAGCCTAGGATTTTTAAAACCCACCAGTCCATTACCGACTTGAATCCGCGATTTATGAAATTTCATTGAATGCGATTTTTGAACTGCCCATAAAAATGTTCAAGGACATGTTTTAAAATAATTTTTTTGTTTTACTTGTTTTCAAAATTAATTTTTACTAAAATATTTATTCATTGAGATTTTGATTTACCATTTAAAAACTTTTGTGTTCAAAATTTAACTAAAATATTTGTTTTTATAAAAAGAAAATTGTGTTTTTATTTAAAAATATCTTTAACACATTTCACATTAAAAACAACAGCAAAATCTTAAATTTCAAAACATATATGCTTGAAATTGTTAAACACACATATATGTGTGTTTCACAATGGTCGAACGACACGAGCGAATCGAAGAAAACAGCACAATTTTGTCTAGATTGTACTTGGAGTTGCGTGTTTCTTTAATGCGATTTTTTATTGTATCTCGTGATGTCGGAAATCTTCTTTCAGTCTGAAACTTGTAAATACATTGTGAAATTATAAAAATTATAATTATTTATATTTTCAAATCCAAGTATTTAACAAAAAAAAATCTCCAAACAAATATTTGTAAATAAACTATTTTTCTTTGAGTAAATTTTAATAACAAATAAGTAAATTGCAATAATATTAACGACACCACAGGCACCTTAATTACAAACAAATTTAAATAATAAAAAAACATTGACTATTAAATCGTTAGTTTTTATATTTTTAATTCATAAATTCGAGAACATTTTTGGAAATTTTAAATCTCGTGCTTGGATCATGTTTTTACTTTTTCGTCTCGATTTTCAAAGAAGTATACTGCACTTTTCTTGAGCAGCCAGCCAATAACAATCTGGCACCACCTGTTGCTCACTCGTCAGCTGAGCGCATTGTTTAGGAATTAAAGCGGCTGGCAACAAGGACAAAGCAACAGTACAAAGTGTGCAAATCGCAAATCGAAATGTTATGTTTTTAAATATAGGATAAATTTTTACTTAATGTAAGACCTGCAAATTTTACCTTAATAGTTGAAAAAATATTGTTTTAAGTGTTTTAAAGATTGCGATTATTGGGAATTTAAAATTTCGAAACTAAAAATATCAATGACAAAAATGTAGTAAAAAAATGATTAAAATTAACAAAAAAATAATCGAAAATAATATATATTTACATCTGCACATTTGTCTATACAGGTCTTTAAATAGTTAAATTTAATTTTCGAAATAGTTTGCTCCTATTCAAAAATAAGTTTATCTTTTATTTTAAACCAAGTTTAATATGATCCATTTTTTTAGTCACATTATAGTCAATATTTCACGTATATTTAAAATTTCATATTAACTGAGTACTAATTATATATCTATCTGTCGGTAAAGTTTAAAGAAGTTCGGACATTTTGATTAAGAACTAAAGACTTCTGAAATATTTATGTAAGCTAAGTTTAAACTTTCACTGTAAAACTGGAACCTAATTAATAAAAATAGCACCACTTGGTAATAACTAATAATTTTTCTCAATTTAAAATGGCTGATATATGTCGTAATATTTGTTCTATGTATTATTTCGGTTTTTATTAAAATTGTAGTGAAAACACTGTTTATTCTCAGTGTATTTAAATTACATTTGTGCGGGGAATTTTATAGTCAATTGGGGAATTTTGCTAAGAATATCGGGGAAAATGAAAATATGAGTTGGCATCACTGATAATGAAAGTAAAAATTTATCGTTTATGCGCTTAAAATACACTTAATTTGAAACATTTTCTTTTAAAATATTTTAAAAATCATTATTAATTATTTTAAAAAATTTCGCTGAATCAATTCTGAATGAAATATTTTAAAATTTAATATAAAAATTGCTTTTACATTTAATATAAAAAAATATAATTTAATTCATTAAATTTCAAAATTTTATATTATTTTATGTTTACTTATTCTTTTTGTTAAATGCATTCTCTCAAAAAGTGGCTAGGAATTAAATGACGCGCAGGTTAATGCTGCATACATCTGCTTCTAGATATATGCCTTATTTAGGCGTTTCGTGGACGTGCTATTATTTTTAAACATATTTTAATGTAAAACAATAATTGTAATACTTGGTTAAAATAATTTAAATTAGCAAGAATCTTTTATTTTTTAATTACATATTTTAGCCTAGTGTAGAGCTGTGAATGAAATATGAAAATATAAAATATAATATTATGGAAACTATTTATAGTGCCGCGTGTGTCATGAGTGGGTTTTCCTAATGCAGAACAATATGACTTGGTTCGCAAGGTCTAAGGACATTTGCTGCACATAAATAAATTAAAAAAAAACACTGAAACCCTGTAAAGTTTAAAACTGGAGCATGCCAGCGCATAAATTTGCAAACAGTGCAAATCAAGTGCAACCCACACAAATTCCACCTTGTCTGGTTTTAATCCTATTTATATTGAGTAGGTGCTTTTTAAGGGAAATAAAGCGAGTTGGAGTTAATTCAGGACTAATTAAACTGATGAATGAATAATGAGGGATAATGAATGGCAGTTTAATAAATGAATTAATAAATCTCTGCTGCCCGGATACAACGCCGGCCAACATAGGTTAATGAAGTAAAGTTTTCAACGTCAAATGTGGTTGGCGTTGACACTGACACTGTCAAACTCATGCATATAACACTCATACTCACACCATATTCGATAACGATTTTAAACCGCTTACTTCCTGTGGCTCGCCATTCCCATCGCAATTATTGATTGATTTCTGCTACTAGTTGGTTGATTTATATGCGAAAGGAATATTAAATAAACGGGCTGTTTAATGCCCTACACGCCGTATCAGGGGTTTTAACTTTTTTTTTCAATTCAGGGTTTGAACTGAACGCAATAAAAACATTTTCGACAAAAAGTGTTTTTAGACCACCGAGAGTGGTATCATTTGATTTTCCACGATGTCTGCTACTGATTTCTGTAATAAAAATTTGATCGGTATTTTTTCACTTTCCGCCCTCTTGGGCCCAATCCACTTTTTCCAACCTACTTTTGACCATTCACTTCCGGCCAACTCCTGCATTAAGCAAACAGACAAATTGAAAAATGAACGAACTACCCGGGTGGGTAGTTCGAACAACGAACAAACAAACGAGCTACTCAAGTAGTTCGGGTATTACCTGGGTAGTGCGAACAACCCGGGTAGTTCGGGTACCCGGTTAATCGAGACCTCTGGTCTATATTCAACAACATTATAGACAATTACTTTGAAAGTAACACGTAACAAATAATAAGATAACTTTATTGAATTGTAGGAAGTGTATGCAAATAGTTTTTCACAAATGGTCAATTCCATATATGGTAGAAAAATTATTTCAAAAAGCGGAGCTACCTTCATTAAATATTCAGAACCATACTCTTAATAATGTGTTTCATATACATTGCATATACTTAGTAATAGATTTCATATAATCCAAGATAATAACGTTTATTACTGATTTATCCGTTCAAATATTTGAAAGCCATACACTCAGAAGAAAATGTTCCATTAAGTACTTAATGGTACGACCATTATTATTATGGTTCATGTATTAATAGTTGTTTATTTTTAAATCAAGAGTTTTCTAATTAATTTGATAGTATTCGAATAATTCAGTACCATAAATTTAAATATTTCAATATTATTATTTTTAATAGAATAAATACTATTGCTTTAATGGTTTCCTCCTATAATATAATAAACGTATGAAATCACCGGAAAAGCATATTAAATAAAAAATGTTTTATTTTTATTTTAAAATATTAAAATTACTAGAGATTCTACTAATTTCGACAATTTTCTTACTTTTTCGGTGACTTTTTGTTTATTGAGATTAATTATTATTTTTTTTATTTTTTGAATTTCATCTGTATAAAAATAATTCACTTTTTATTTAAAAAATATTAATTATAGCAGTATTTTACTGTGTTTCTAAATATATGATAAAAATTAATAAGTACTATAGTATTTTATAAGGTTTGTGAACATACAATTTCTACTGTTTTGTAATAATGCGAACTGTGTTGGTACTTTTTGTACTATTACATACAAAAATCAATTAATTTCAATCGATATTTCAATCGTTATTTTTAAATAAAATAATTTAAAACCTTACAATAATGTATCGACCATATCATTAATTTATATCGTCATTTAAAATATAAAATTAATTTTTTACTAAAAATGCTTTACCGATGATTTCATAAATTGCCCTTATTTTCTAAATTTTTCAAATCTAACAGTTTATTTTAACCAAACTATAAACGATATTCAAGTTTACTTAATGCCTTAACATATCTTGATTTATTCCGTATTAATTTTAAATCAAGTTGTCTAATCTGTTCATCAAAAATGTTGTTTGTAAAATGCAGTGAAAAATGCAAAAAACATAAAACGCATTTTTCTCAAAAACGTTACGTATAGCGAAAAAAAAAATAAAAACGCATTTTGAATAAGCACATTAAAATTATATAGAAATGATATGAATGAAAACAGGGAGAATTTTCCACCAAACAGTGTAATACATCGAATTTCTATTATGACGACGGAATAAAAAATAAATGCAGATAATATACTTCAGTATTACAATCATTTATTGGAAACTGAAGCGAACATTAGCATTTTGCAACGAGAAGTGTCCATTTATGTGTGTGATTTTTTTAAAAGTGAATTTCAATTTCTACATTTAAATAAAATAAATTATACAATAAATAAACTAAAATCCACTTTTTAAATTACTTGGAAAATGTAATTCGACTATACCATAAAATTAATAATACGTATCATTAAATATTTATAGATTGTGGTTATTGTAATTAAAGGAGCACATTATAAAATTTATGGTACAACCAAATATTTTATTAACAATTCCAATATTACTGAATTAATGGGACGCATTCTATTAACCAATTTTAATAGTATAAATTAAACTTTTGCTATTGAAATTCTATTAATGTACCATGTTTTTTTCTGGGTGTATATATTCTTAACAAAATCACTGTATGCTGTCGTTCTGGCAATCTGAATAAAATCAATAAAAAGATGATAAAGATTAAAGTTAATTTTTTGCTCTACATTTTTTATATTCATTATTTTATTTTACTTACCAAGTTCGTCCAATTTTCAAAATGTTCAAAACAAGCCATAAAGGGCAATCGCATGTAGTTACTTTTTCATATGACGACCAACTTGCATTCAAAGTACTTTGAAATATCCCAAAATATAATCATGAGCTCATTAATGATTTCCGAAGTATTTCAAATATTTTACTGTTGAGACAGTATATGCATACACACAGAGAATTGATTTGTTGCGGCAACCAACTAAATTGCCCTACCGAATCATTCGGTTGTGGCAACAACTGATAAAGAAGTTGCAACAACCTCTTAATTCGGTTGTGCCAACTTCCTAGTCGGTGAGCATGAGGTTGTGGCAACCTCAAAATCGTTGATCATGAGGTTGCGACAACCTCCAAATTGGTGAGCATGAGGTTGTCGCAACCTCCTAGTCGGTGATTATGAGGTTTTCTAAACCTCCAATGGAAATTTCATTATAACAAAGTTATTTATGTATATAAAACTTATGTATTCTATATGTATGTAAATATGTCGCGCACACAATTTAGAAGTATATCTACTAATTCCTGCTCCCAGAAAAAAAAAACTATGAAAAGATACATGTATCTGCATGCATTTTTATTTATTTCCTCATAACCAATAAATAATCAAAAAAAACTATTTCTATTGGTCACATATTTTTTATTTATATTATATTTCACTAGCTAATGAGCAATTTGTATTGAATAAATATATTATTTTATTAATATTTGTATATTTATTTCGCAATGTAACTTAATTAATGAATTTCCTATTGTTTTCGACATGTGAACATTTTTGACGTTTATTTATTTCTGCATGTATCCATAATTGTTGGCAAGAAACTGGCAACCGAACTGCTGATAGACATGGGGTTGCCGTTTGTCATTTATTTTGTTGATACAACAACTAACTCAATCGCCGTAACAAATGTACGAATGTCAATTTTGGCAGAATGAAAACTGCAATCATGAGGTTACGGCAACCGAACGTGCAGTTGCACGGACTAACATTTCGGTTGTAGAAAAATAAGGTACGTTCATTTTAATGACATGAGGTTACAACAAATGTATTTCGGTTGCAACACTGAAACGTTGGTTCAATTAACCTCATGCCAAAAGAGGATTTTTCTGTGTGTAAGGAATGTCAATCCCGGACTATTTTTCAATCTCGTCAAGGGACTAAAAATTTGTATCATGGGATTTAAAAAAAAAATAATAAGGCATAAAATAACCATATCTCTGTTTGAATAATAAAAATTATAATGCTATTAGGCTCAAGCAAAACTCATATAACATCCGTTTTGAGTTTGGGTATGGTATTCAAAATTAGCGATATATTAACTCCAGTTACTTACTTAACCCCAGTAGATCATATTTTTTAAAGTACTTTTAATTGAAAAATTAAATTTTAGTAAAAATATAAAAATAAAACCTCATTTAAAAAAATAAAAATATTGTACTCAAAAATACAATTTAGGAACGTGGATTTACTTATGGAAACTTAATTGTTTGAGTGGATTTTATACAGGTAGTTTAACAGAATTCAGATTTTGTAAAAAGCTTTATTTTCGGTCAAATGGATTTTATATGATTTAATTTTGAGGTATCCCAATTTTATATTAATGAAATAAATATGTATCTAAAAAGTTTCAGATTTAGACCCGATATTCCATTCTCTACAGTTTCAGATTCAATTTCTTATGTATTTTGTTATTAATAACGGTTACGTTCATACACTGAGAAAAAAAAACATTTTTTAAAATTAACAACAAATGTTTAGAACTGAAATTAAACATAATATAATAATAATAATAGTTTGGCGCTACAGTCCTGTATAGAACTTCGGCCGAGCTCTCTCACCATTTTTCAGCTGTGCGTGTCATATTTGTACTCAAAGTGGTGGGACCTACAGTTTATTGCCGAATCCGAACGGCGGGTGAGAGCTTTTCATAGGCAATGGTTTTACTCTCGTAGGTTTGCCATTTACTGACGAGAGGTAGCGCGGTATAGAAAAATGTTTCTATGAAAAGATGTTGTTAGCCCCAGTCCAGGCTTGAACCGGGGACCTTTCGGCTCGCAGTCCAACGCACTAACCACTGAGCTAACGCGGCTACAAATTAAACATAATGCTTTAAAATTAAACGACATTGTTTTTAATTTAATCACATCGGTTTTAAAATTGATATTTGGTGGCATGCCCTTTATGCAGCATTAACGATGTGAAATGCATACAACAAACAACTAGGGGCAGCTTTAACCCGTTAAACTGAAATTATTGTTCGATGTCGACCTGCCTATTATTCATAGCTCCTATTTGAAGGACCAAATTTTATAAAACCAAGATAATAAGCAGTAGTAATGTTGATAGATGATGGCCGTTAGTAAAATAGGTTTTTGGCTTTAGCAAGTAACACATACCATTCTAAACCAGAACTGAAGAAAATTATATTATATTATATTGAAATAATACAATAAAACAAATTACAACAATAATAATAAAATTTAATAAAAAAATTTTAAATATTTCAATTTTTATAAGTAAAACAAATATATTTAAATTTAAAAAAAAAGTTGTTAACTTTAATAAAATTGTTTTAAATTTTAATGAAATTGTTTTAAGATGTTTTTCATTGTCGTTTGTGTTTAATTTTAACACTTTTTTTATTTAATTTTAACACATTTTTCTTAGTGTAGACTACGGTTCCAGTTTTATCGATGATCCAAATATCCGACTCTGATTTAATTCGTCAGCAAAGTTTCGATTGTCTTTAAAGTAAAAATTTGTTTAAAATGAAACTGTCATGATATTATAATTGTTTACTAATTTAAGTACTTTCAGTATTTCGACACGAAAGACTATTAAACGAAATTGATTTTATTTTTAATTTACATAACTATTGTGAATTTTGAAAAAAAGCATGTAATTCATATATAGAAAGCCTTCTGAATAAACCATTAAAAATTGATCATTCAAATTTTTGTAATCCCGAAAATCCCGGGATTAAACGAAGATCTCTGGATCAGTTTTTCGGGACTGATTCGACTCAAATCCCGGGATTGACATTCCTAATATGCAAGGTAGATATTTCAGTATCATAGATTGAATTAGGTGCGTTAGGTTGAAATAGCTACTACACGCACACTTAGACCAAAAGAGGTTCATTGTGATACCAGAGATCTATTTTTTAATTCTCCACTCGAAACCAATTTGATCTTTTGACAAAACTAAGTCGTTGTTAACAGTATCCTTCAGGTTTCCTGAGAATATTTAAGCGCACTATGAGAAAGAGCTGGGCATGTAAACAAAACAGATAAAAGTGACAATATAGTGGCCTTTCTACAAAAAATGCATTAACAATTATATTTTGTTACGAATTCCAGCAGCAAACTACAATTACCTGACATTAGTTATTTGGAAATAGTTATAGAAAAATTAAAAACGTGTTGGTTTTTGTAAGGAGCGTTGAGTAACTTTTTACTTATCGTAGACCATGTTCCCGACTCCTCAACCTGCAATGCCAAAGATTGGAACTGATTAAACAGATTGTAAAAATTTAGACAACTGTGTATACAAATTGTGGCTGCAGTTATAGGACGCAAAACACGCAACTACTAAATGCGGTTCGCAGGAATCGAGAAACCACTTGCCGCAGAGCAATTGGCCAACCAACCATCAGATCGCCACGTTGTTGCGACCAACTAATTCTGGCGAAAATGAAGCGCAGAACAAGCGGCAGTTGCTGCTGCAGGGACAACAACAACGAGCAACATAATAAAAAACGACATGCACAAAAATCAAATAAAAAATAATTTTATTGAAATTTCCAGTGAAAAACTTTATTACGTTCAGCCGCCACAACAACAGCAGCCACAGAAACAGTAACAACGACTAAGGCAACAGCAACAGTTGCCGATGATGAGTTTCGTAGAATTTCAATTTATTTTGCTTGGTTTTTCGGTACGTGGCATCGATTCAGTTTTATGCACAACGAAGTGGGGAGTACGAAATTACCTCGTTGCCAACGTTGCGGTCGTCAACTACGACGTTGATGTTGCTACTTTTGAGGTTGATGTTTTCCCCAGTCAGTTGTTGTTGCTGCTGCTGCTGTGTTCAAATTTTTGAATACGCAATGTACAGCAGCATCTTATTTCTGCTGCACCCCGCCGCGTCTCCCTTGACAAATGTTGCTGCAACTGTGCACCAGAGGGGGCCCCTTTAGGCCAGCAACAATTGAGCAACGAAATGAGTTGCGAAATACTTGCGATTATAATTGAGCAATAAAATAATATAACAACATTTGCCAGCATTATAACCCATCGAAACAACGTATGCACCATAGTAATTGAAGTTAACGTATTCGTAATAAATGTAATTCAAATGTACTTCCAAATTGCATGTAAATTATTCTAAGAAAGGTCTGATCGTAGACCACAATAAGAATACAAAGATGTTTCCCACATATATTAACCGCCCTAAACATCAAATTATTTGCAAATTACTTGAATCGTTTTGGAGACTAACGTATTGCTAACATTCCTACAAACCATTTGACTATAATTTTGAGTTAGATCCACAAACGTATCGTGCGACTGAAGAACGAATTCTGTCTGTAATGCGTGGTTCTGTTGGGAACCGTGTGGACTACGAAGGGGTGGGCTTGGTTCGATGCCCTATTAGAACGAGAGAACACACGACCTGGTGGAATCAGGCCATATATTTCCCTCGAACACTTACCATTGTAATACCTATAAAACAGGCTTACATACCCTACGGTCCTTCGGTGCTCAAGAGAACCAATAGAGGATGAAATATTTTCATCCCCTATTAAATGTATTGCACGTTGTTGGATTCGATCCAGGAACTCCAGGGAAGATTTTGAAGGCCCTGCCCATATGTGCGAATTGTATTCCATCTTAGGCCGAATATAGACAATGTAGACAATGTGGCCGAATGTAGACAATGCGCAAGTCAGCGGGAGTGAAGTATGTCTTACACCGTTTCAAAAAACCGAGGCACTTGGCCGCTTCTTTCGACACATCAAATATGTGATCATTCCAACGGAGGTCACATTGAATTGATCTACCCAGAACGCAAGAGCAGCTGACTGCGCAATATCCACAGAGTCCATATTGAGGGGAGGGAGGGGTGAATCCATTCTTTTGTGAGATAACAGACAACATTGGGTCTTGCTTGCATTAAAATCAACTCTATTCGTAAGACCCCACTCGGAGATTGTTTGAAAAGCCAAAACTATTTCAATATCAACTCGATATCTAGAACGAGAAAAATAAAGATATCATTCCAGATAGGTTCGTTTATATCGAGAACTCTATCGTTATCGTATCGTATCATCTTTGTTGCCTATAAATGTACTCCAATACAATTCGTGGAGTATTTTTTATAGAATTGAAATAAAAAAAAACGTGTGTTGCATTGCCTTGCCTTTTATAAAGTCTTCGACATGACAGTTAAATTGTCCAACGAAAAGAAACAATTTTTGTTCCTACACAGAAAAAAAAAAATTAAATAAAAATGTGGATTGTTAAAACATTGTTAGAGTAAATCGTATGTAATTGTGAGTAAATCATAAATACTTCTATTCTTGATTTAAGTACGTCACGTTGTTGGGAACAGTTTAACCCACATAAATTCATGAATCAAAGTATAAATTGTTGGCATTACAATTTTTTTTCTGTGTGTGGGAACTTTAATTTTCTTTTGTAACATCGAACTGTATATTTTGTCTGTAATATTTTTTTAGGTGGTTGTATAGAGTAATCATTAGATTTTCTTAATAATTGTTGTGGATAATTCGAGTGTACAGAAAATTATGACCTATGCCTTTTTTATAATAGCCAAATGTCAAAAGTAGCCAATAGTTTTGCTGCAAATATTCCGTTTTTTTCTACCGGCCCCAATATAGCCCCAGTTGAAAAAGCTACTTACTGTTTAATCTATAGACTGGCGTCGTTATTGGTGTTGATGCTGATTCCAAGATAGAATAATTGTTTTACAAATTCGATTTTATTTGTGTCAAAAAAAGAGTTCCTGCATCTTGGACAGAAGGTTTTTTATTAGTTTTTTTATGTTCACTTTTTTAGTCATACTATGGCCATTGGAACAATTTTATAATAAACATGGATTTTGATATAATTATTCCAATAACCATAGAATAGCATGTTGCAAAGTCCTGAATTGATTATGTGGCCATTGCAACAGTTTCATCAAAAAAAGATTCTAATGACGGACCTTACAATTCAGTCAATGTTAAGTTCCAGTCAATGTTAAGTTGCGTGTCCGTTAGAGTAACAGTATTAAGTAGATCGGTTTAACGGTTACCCAGTTATAATTTAACCCTTAACACCCTCTGTCGATGGGATTTAGAATTACACTAAAGTCTTTGGAAAATTCAGTGCCCCAAGAATTTCCTGTACCAAGCTTTGTCGAGATCGATTAAGTGGTTACTGAGATATAACGTTTTGCTCTTAACTAGAGATGGGCGTGTGCCGTGCTTTTTTCGTGTCACGCCCGAAAATCTGAGTTCGTTCGTGCTAGTTGCTGTCGTGCCCGTGCGTGTCCGTGCCTCCAAAATCAGTCACGCGCATTAAAGTTTTTTTGTATAGTTTCTACACCAATTTTAAAAACCATTACTTCCACCTTCAGAAAATAAAAATTTGGTATTTTAACCTTTTCATAAAAATCTGTCGATTTAGTTTACTTATGGATTTAAGAGAATAAAAAAATATCAAACTCAATTTTTGATTTATTTATTATAGGGACTAAAACCATTTGGGATATCCGGAATCGGGTTCCAAGATTTTTAAAATTGTGGTTCCAATTCAGGTTACAACCAAAAAATTAATTGGTTTCGATTCCGGTTCTTTGCGTTCCCTGACAGGGACTATAATATCTGTTCCGGTTCCGCGATTTTTAAAATAGCGGTTCCGATTCCAACCATAAAAAAACATATATGGGTCCCGATTCCAGTTCAACACATTTTTAATAACGATTCCGGTTCCAAAAATCTAAACGGTTACGGTATCATTTTTTACGTTTCGCATTTTCATGTTTTTCCGTGCTTTTTTCGTGTTTTGTCGTGTTTTTCAGTGTTTCTTCGTGTCTTTTTAAATCCCATGCTTTATCGTGCTTCTCGTGCGAGCCTGTAAATTTAGTCATCGGGCTCGTGCACGTGCGTGTCAACTATCGGCATGGCTGTGCGTGTTCGTGCCATCAAACACAGGCACGCGTCCATCTCTACTCTTCGCAGCCTCTATCGATAAAATGTGTAATTACACTCCATACTATGTTAAGTTTGGTAAAAGAGTCAATGTACCAAGTTTTGAAAATATCGGTTCAGTGGTTACCGAGATCTTAAGTTTTGCCTTTAACACCCTATGTCGATGAAATTTTGAACTAATTTCTGGCGATATAGGATTTCGCACTTAACTCCATCTAACGGTGGAAAATCTAAGTTCTGAGTATGTCATATTTATTCCAGTCTATAAGACTATACATATTCTAAATATCAACTTTCTAGGTGAAGAACGAACTTCCGAAAGTCCATTAATAGTAAATGCACGAAATGAAAATTCGAACTTTAGGTTTACCAATTTTTGTCGTATGTCCAACACTATACATTTTTTAACTTTAAATTTTCTATGTAAATAACGTACTTCACATAGTCTATTACTAGTAAATAAGCCCCCTAACGGACACAATTCGAAGTTCTGAGTTTGCCACATTTTTCCCCGTTCTTAATTTCAATTTTCTAGATTAAGCAGGCAATTAAGAGGGTTCATTAATAGTAAATTCGCCGATTGGCGGACAAAATTCAATGTTTCGAATTTGCCATATTTTTACCCGTCTCTTACTATACATACTCTAAATTTAAACTTTCTAGGATAAGAACGAACCTCACACGTTTTAAAAATAGTCTTAGCGCCCCCTATCGGCCGAAATTCGAATTTTAAAATTTATTTTTATATGTGCAATTATCGAATGTTTTTGATTATGAATATTCAATATATATTTTTCTAAAACCATTTATTTCATTTCACTCAAATGAAAGAAAATTGTCTCATTATTATTATTTTAAAGTTAATACCAGGATTCGCCAACACTGGTTATTCCTACAAAAATAATTAGAAATTTCAGAATTGATTCTATTTAACTCAAACTCAATAAAATATAAAATTTTGGCCAAAATTGTCAATTCAAAATAATAATTCTAATATTTGTATACAAATAAAACCAAATATAAAATTTTGGAAGAATTTTGCCTACATGTCTTATATAAATACAAAAATTATCGAAATTATATCATCTGAAATCTACTCCCTGTAAAGCAGTCACAAATATTCAATAGCAGACCCATGACTCATTATCAGTCCTGAATCCCAAAATTCCAGGAAACTCTCCCTTCTATGTGCAATGTGAAAAATTCTCGGAATATATAATTTTCGTTTGAAGCTCAAAAAGTTTCGTTTGGTTTGAATTCAAGTTACATAAATTTCTGCGAATTTCGTTTTGCCAAAACCAAGAGTATTTTTTGTTCGTACCACATTTAACATGGTTAACGGCAAGAGTCCTACAAACAATATGACGATGATGATATCGAGCAACGCCTTTTAACATCAACGCAACCGCCTTTTTCACCATCCAAACGCCTGCAAAAAAGCAGGCGTCAGTTGGCTTGCGTGTTTCTTTATTTTTTCACACATTTGCATGAAATACGAAACGACTAACATTGTACCCGAAAAAGAAATAACACAGAATTTGCTATGTTTTTGTGGATATTTTTTTTGGATGTGAAGATGTGGCGTATTCGCTGAGTGGGTTAATAAAGTGCGAAACGCGAAAAAAATTTCAATAATGACCCAAAAATAGTTTTTCTGGATATCAACTCATATCAAAACACCAGACGAAGACAATTTGTCTTATAAGCACTTAAATCGAATATATCATAAATACTTTTGCAATTACCATATTCCATGGAATACGATCAAGCCAACTAACAAGTTGATTGACTTATGACGCGTAAATTAAACATCCGCCAAATGGCAGAACTAATTGACTGGGAGTTGAATGTGAGAATAACAAGAGTACGCAGAAGACTGAAAATGTTATACAATATAGCGCAAGGCTTGAGAAGTTCCATTAAATAGGCAAGTGGTTGCATTTGTAGAGTTACCAAGTGCATTTATTTCTTGTGTGTTATGAAAAAGTACCCAATTAAGAGAAGCCCTAATTAAATTTATTTTACTCAAAACGCCAAATATGAATAAAACTACGACGGATGTTGAATATCGGTTTATTACTGATTTGAGTTTCGATTTCGGATACGGTTTTTGCATTTAAAATAATATGCGAGTTTTTATTAATAAACTATGCTATATTGTGGCATTTTTCATTCTATTGCTCTTCGATAACCGGTACCGGAATAGAAATGGACCCCATTAGGATAGACATGATCATGGCACAAGGAATAAATTTAATGTTCAGTTCCTTATTACAATTTCTCCACATTTAAAAGACATTTTTGTCATTCTCTCGAAGTTTCCATTAGCAATTTAAAAAAACGCTACATATAATAGAAACATTAAGTTCCACAATTTCTCAAAGATATGAGTGATATACATAACCCTTTTAACCCGAGTACGTCGAAAAAAATCCAACTTAATAAGGTAATTTGGTCCAATATGCGATTTGTATGGAAATTGAAAATTTTTTATTTAGAGTTTAATTAAATTGTGATGAGCAACTAAACAGAGTTCTAAATTTGTTATTATACAATTCGTAATGTATGTCCGGGGAGTTTTAAAAATGAAGATTGATGATAACTATTTTACATTTCCAGTTGTTAGCAAATATTTTCAAAAAAAAAATTCAATATAATAACAAATATACGCAAGGAAAGTATTTTTTAATATCGGCTGTCCCATTATGTATTATAAATAGTTAATTTGTGACTTTTGCACAAAAATTATTAAAAAATGTGGTCACAAATACACTAAGGACCATTTTGGTCCAAATTGACTTATGTGTTACTTTTTCTAAATATGGCATTTTTAGCCGTTATATGTTTATTTCAAAATCGAATATATATCCCTTTACTGAAATAATTCACCGCCAAAAATTTTCAGAGCGATACCTTTAAACGTTTTGAAGATATATACAAACAAAATTCAATTTGGACCAAATTGGTCCAATAGACGTACCCGGGTTAAATAATGATTTAAATAAGGTTTTGTATTCTGATTTCGATGAAAATTCTCCGCACTGATTTTTTCAACCAATAAAGTATTCTCGATTTGAAATTATAACAATTCATTGTCAGTCTAATATACGATGTAAAATGTAGATCTACCTTACAGGCAAAAGATCGTAGGCAACAAAAAGCAAATTTCACAGGATGCGAAAAAAGTCTCAAAATCGAGTAGTTCAAAATTTTATTGATTTTTTGTAAAGTATCCTTTAAATGAGCTGACAATAATAATAATAGTGTGTGGCTCAATTTCCAAAATATCCATTACATGCAGAAGTATTTGAAAAAAATTTAGTTACGATTTTTTTCATGCCCCAAATATATTTCAAAAAATGTTTCAAGGTACTAGGTACTTACAATGCTAAAGTAAAATGTCTTATACACAGACGGTTTGGTATTTCGAATTTCGGTAAACAACAACAGGGAAATAATACGTATAGCAACATTTTGGCACTTGTTTAATAAAAATGCATTGGAAGTACATAATAAATAGAAAATTTAAATTTCTGCTTTAAAGGTGGACATATTCTCTGCAAATTCTCATATTTTTAGATTTTATACCATTACCACAAAAGAAGTTAAAAATACTTGAAGTAGTCACTAAACCAAAATTTTCTAACATGAAATAGTCAGTATGTTCGACAACAAACATATGATGTATCTTAAGTATTGAGTTTATAGTTCAAATGCCTTCACTAATTGGATTAAAAATAATTAAAAATTGTATTGTATCCAACTTTTTTTATAAATATAGTTACGATAATAAGTGTAATTTAGCTTTATTTCAAATTTGTATCGCGAAATTACAAAAAATGACTTTGCGGGACATGCTATTCATAAAGAGGTTTCCAAAACTGCAAAATTAAAAATCTCAAAATGTTCTGTTCGATGTTCTGCAAGCACCTTCCAAGTATGGTATCGATATTTTATTGTACAATCAGCTGTTTTATAGCATTATAAGTAGGGAGCGCATTTATATAGAAATGCATATTTTAACGAAGCCCCAAATTTAAGTCGAACAAAAACAGAATTATTTATCGTTAAAAACTAATTTGAATGATGGTCATTCTGTTTTGCATATTTGCATATTTTGTGTTTTAATGTGTTTTCTCGCATCTTTAAAAATATTCTGTAATATTTTCCAAGTCCTTCAATAAATTTTAGTTGGAGTTACTAATTTTAATATTGATATGATTTCATTGATAAAAACATATCTGACCATTTTTTGAATACACCTACATTTTTAGTAGACGATATAAGGAACTAAATTGAAAATGTTTAAGCGACTCGAAGTCTCCCATTTATTCTCAAAGTGGTTTCGATCCTCATAATTCAGATTTCATTGCAAATTCTCCATATCGATTTTCCTATATAATCATTTTTAGGAGTTGACATTTTCAATCAAATTCTTTGAAAATTGTTTGATACAAGTCTAATGTACATATATTTATTGTAATTTTTAAAGAAATTTGATATGGAACAAATACTAATTTAAAACTGGCAATATCGGAGTGAGAACGGAGAAATCCGTGTAAATATATTGGCCTAAATAAATATATCGAATATAGTCTTCTGCATTTCGTAATATTTTCGTATCAAAACGAATGCCATACTTGCTTCCTTAAATCCATCATTTCGTTCCTATAAAGTCTTGTGATGTTGACCGATCGTTTTTTGCACATAAATATATATGAAGTGTTAGAAGACAGAAAATACATTGATTATGACTGTAAAAATAAATATTTTTTTTTTCGTGATAATTTTTTTTTCATTCATAATATGTGTTGAACGTTAAAGAAAAACTTGTTTTATTTTTAAATTATGAGGATCAAATATATTTGTTCACTACTTTTACTCTTATTTTAATATAATATGCATATAATATGCATATAATTTGCATATATTTTGCATATTTTCGAAATATCATTTTGCATATAAATCCGCTCTCTAATTAACACAATAATACAATATGACTTGCTCAATATCCCAGTAGTTGGTAACCCTAAGTTCGACTATGTGTAGAGCGAATATTGAAAGCGGAGACTTGCAACTGAGACGCTTCACTGACGACCAGACTGCAACGCCGATAAGAAGGAAGAAGAACCGCTATGGCGTGTAGAACAGCGCAAGATCGTAACATTATCGCTGAATGTCGCACAGAAAAGTGGTTCCCAGGGGTCAAAACACAAACTGGTGCGATGTGTTAAACATGTCGAAGACATAAGACCCTCAGACGGACGTAGAACATGTGACTCTGTCCGGCCCTCAAGCTTAACCGACAAGGGTGCCTCAACTCATTAAGTTGATTAAATATGCAATTCTTGCGATCATGCACAATGTATTGTCCGGTCTATGAGCATGGTTTGAACTGGTAGGGCGCACTTATTGACTCGACACCAATGATGTTGGTGACTCACATCGATGAAGACGCGCTGCTTCAGAGAGATCATATGGAAAGTTTCAAAGATCATCGATACTTTTAATTTATCTGCTGAAATGTACTAAGAAGACAGACGTGTATAAAAAGTTTGCGAGAAACGCTGAGATCATCTATATTTTTGCACGAAATCAATCAATGTGAAGCCAGCGCTCACATAACGTCTTCGAACTGTCGATGAGATAATCTGCCAAACTCAGCCGCATGCCTTGGAGCTATATTATGACAGAACAAAAAAATAAAATTAAAAAAACTCAAAGGTATCCATAACAACAAAAAAAAAGAAAGGCAACACCAATCATTGTTCGAACGAAAACAAATCAAATCAAAGCAAAGAAAACGAAACGAAATCGATTGCAAGAATGGATGAGAACAAAAGAAGAGTTAATGCTAAGGCTTTGAAATCCATGCCATGAGGAGGAAGACTGTTTTGACGACGCACACATGGGAAATGAACGAACGGACAAATGGCAAAAGGTTGTTATGTGAGCCTAAAGTGGAAAAAAATCAGACTAACGAGATCACGTTTCACTATCGTAACAAATGTTGAAATGTTCATGTCAAGACATGTTTGGCGAGAAGATTTGCGTTATGAGCCGTTGAAAGATTGGTGTTAATAGAACGGTGAAAAAGCAAAAATTCAGGGGTTGGTAAAAATTGTGTGAATTTAAAATGTTTCAATGTATTATCAGGTTGACACTTTTTTTACATAATCCCATTTTTATTATTTAGAATTTATTTGTTGTCTTTTTCACTATGTCAGTACAAATGAATTATTATAAGAATGTTCTAAAAGTACACGCTAAATGCTTACAGCGTAGGTATTATTCTTCTCTGTGTAATTCTTTTGAAATTGAAGACTGCGCAATATACAGAAAACAAAAAAATTCTGCGAAATTTGGGACAATCAAAAATCTAATATACTTGATAATTCATGTGATATATTATGGGTGGCACACTTGCGGTTGGTTACATTCCCGTTTAAGTGCATAAATATTCCGAATAAGTGTCTTAACATTTTGAATATTTTTTCAATAGATATCAGTGACAGTTTCCATCCCTGAATAAAGGTTTTTCGGCATTTAAAAGTCATTCGTTAATGTTAATTTCTATGATTAATTATAAATTTTCTTTAGAATCTGCAATTAATATCACATAAGACATCTTAAATCACCTCCTAAAACGATCTCCATCCGTCTGACTTTAAAAGTATGCCTGTCTGCCTCTATATTAGTACTTAAGCTACAGTTTAATGACGAATCCGACGGCGTGGTGAGAGCTTTTTCATGGGCGATGTTTTTACTCTCGGAGGTTTCCCATTGTCTGCCTAGAGGTAGCACGTTATAGCAAAACATTGTTCTATTTAAAGATGCTGACAGTCCCGGCCCAAATTTTAACCTGTGCTAACCTGTGTCTCTCAGTTCAGCACAATTAGCACTGACCCTCCGACGCAAAATCTATCTATATATATAAAACTAGTTTTCCGTTTGTTTGTCTGTTTGTGCGTTATGCAAATGTACACTTGTTAACGGATTTTATTAAAATTTGGAATATATAGACCCCAGGAGAAGGTCACCACTTTTACGCTCGTTTTTATTTTTGGTGTATGTTTCAGATTCATAGCAAAACTGCTGAACGAATTTTTCTGAAAATTTGCATTACTATGATATAAGGTCCATAGAGTTTCCTAAGTCAGAAATAAATCAGATTGGACAAAGGAGAGTGGCACCTCCCAAAAATTCAGTACATTATAACTATACCGTAATGTTAACGATTTCAACTAAACTTTAAATTTGTATGTTACTCATCTTACTTAATCTCACCACAGCAAACTCACCACACCAAACATCACCAAATCAAAATTCACCACACCGAAACCAAATATGAATCCTCTGCACGGATTTATTATGATTTGGAATATATATTCCACAGACCCAGAAGAAGATCCCTGTATAGGTTTCGTCGATCACACCCACTTTTACGCCCATTTTAATCAATACACCAAACTCACCATATCAAAATTCACCAAACCATATCTTAATTTCAAACCTTTGCACCAAATTCCTTAAAATTTGGAATATATATCGTAGAAACCCAGGGAAAGTTTACAAACTCCCTATATTAGTTAAATCACTCCATATGCTTGTATTCACAAAATTTTTGAACGAGTTGTGCACGGGTCCAGCTAGTTTTATATAAATTTTGTTAAAAAATTGTGTTTACTAAATCACCATCAAGGTACAGTATTTTGTAGAATGTTTTATGTTCTTAGGTGACATTTAAAGATACATCTCGTTTGACAAAACAGCAAATAACCTTTGATTACAACTTTGCAAAGATTTTGACCTCTTGTGTGAACCCCTGAACATTAACTTATTTGAAATTAAGCAGCCTGATCAGACAATCCTGATCGCATTTTGAACTACATTTCCACTCGAGAAGTTTTACATAATTTTGTTTTCAACGAAAATAATATTTTGTTATGTGCTCCATATCCAGCTTAGCTCGTCAATTTCGTTTTCTTTCTCGTGTAGCATAAAAGAGTCTGTTTGGAAGCCACAAAAACAATCTAACGATTTGGAAAATTGGTATTTAGAATATTGTTACGAAAAGAGGTAATTTGCTCCACTGTGCAAGCAATCAACAATAAAAATGAAACGCAAGACAATTCAGCGCACTAAGCAATGTGTTAGAAAGAGACGGAAGATCATTCAGCGCACTGAGGCAGTGTGCGAGAAAGAGATGGAAGATCAGCGCATTAAAACACATGAGTGCGAATGAGATGCCAATAGCATGCGTCATTCACGAAACGAGTAGAAGGTTCTCGAAACAAGTCGAAGCTTGTCGAAACGTGTCGAACTGATGCATGCAGTATATAAGGCCGCGCATCTGAGGCACTGTACTTCAGTTGTGATTTAATAGTGAACTAGTGCGTCTCGTGAGTGAACATTGTAAAGATAAATTGTAGTAATTCAGCAGTTGATATAAGTGATTATTCTTTAAGTTGTTATTTAAATTAATAAAGTTAATTAATACTAGTGGAAATAATACTAGTTAAAACCAAATATAAGTGCGTTTTTATTTTGTACACAATCCAGCGATACGAACTCGTAGAACAGTTTTCCGTAGACTGAATTTTCGTAACAATATATATATTGGCAGGTTGGTAGTATTCAAAAAAAAAACACATTGATGGGCCAATGTCCACGCTTGCCCCCCATACATATTTTCGATAGTAATTAAGTTATAAAAATTTTAAAAATTGTTTAGTTTAATAGTACTAATATTTTTATTCGTTATACCTAAACTACACAGAAATAAAAAACTAAAAATATAAATAAAAATATAAGTGTGACACATCATTTTAAAGATAATTGTATGTGCAATAATACAAAAATATTATCACAAACTCGTTAGAATAAAATTAGAAAAATTTCGACCATTAAAATTATAAAAGTAAAAAAAAGTCGACAAATTTCGTGTTTGGCAAGCGAAGAAACTATAACTAACGGTTAACTAAAAATTTATAATCATAAAAAATCATAATTTCAGTAAGAGATTTTTAATTAAATAAAGATTGAAAATTTAGTGATATGTTTTTACACTACCAGTAATAATAATTTTATTGAAAATAGTCGTTCAAAGTTCAAAAATGCCCTTTAATCTCTCTGCGCAACATCACAGGATCACATTTTTTGGGTTTTAAAAGCCATTTGCCGCAAACTTTTGTGGCAAATGTGAAGCTTTTAAGTTACCTCTAACACCAGTGTTGCAAACTAGTAATTTTTAGTTGCAAAGCGGTGGCTAAGAACATGTATGGAACATACGCAATAATATGTCACAATTCTGTTATAAATAAGTCATACATTCTGATAATGGAACATATACGATAATGGGCGGGCTAACTTTGTTGTTATGAAGTGGCAAAATAGTGGCAAATTAAAAAATGTATTATGTTCCATATATGTTGCATGTATATAATGAAGAACCTAATAGGAACATGTTTATTAATAATATAGCTAATTAACTTTAAAATGGTATAAATGTATATTGTTATACACAAAATATTTATTATATCCACTACAGATGTCCATGGAACGTTGGGTTGTAAAAAAGGACAGTCAAAATAGTATAATTTAAGAAAAAAAATAAACAAACTGAATTTTTTTTAGGTGCGCGTTAAAATTAGAGAGGGTAGAATATAAGTTTTAACACGAAAACTTGAACCGTTTCTTAAATTAGAGTTGTAGTTTGCCGAAAAATCTGTTTTGTAAAGACTAATATAAGTCTAATATATGCCTTACCATATTTTTGACATTATGTGCAGTTTTATTACATGACAAACATTTACGCTTATGGCACTGCGTAGGATCTTTATTATTTTTATTTTTAATCCACACAAGTTCCACATTTAAAATTACAGTTCGAGTTCCAAATATGTGAACCGACACTTCAATGGATCGTAATTTGTGGCTAGTAGCCTCGCCCCGGGGTTTTTTGGTTGGCAAATATGTATATTTCGCATGATTTGGAACAATCGCTTTAATGGGGTTGTTGAAAAAATTAGTGCATATTTAAGACTCAGATATCGAAAACCGGATAACGGAATTAGAATGTTAGAATCTCATAAGGATACAATTTCTAAAACAATTCACCTTAAAATAGTGTTTGGAGTAAACTAATTTTCAGTTTTCGTTATTTAATATGACACGGATATCACTTAAGCTAACGGTAACGAGAACGTTATAAATCCCTGTAAATTGGTTATATAGTCCAAAATTTAAATTTTTCTGGAAAGTAAACTATGGTTGGCAATATTTTTTTTGTTATTGTGCTTAAATTTCACCTGATTGCCAGGGCTGCACTACTCGAATTTAAAATTGCATTTGGTTTCGTGTATGTGGTTTGACATATGTTGTTAATAATGTTCGTGTCTCATTGTGATGTGGTTATTGTGTTTTAGCTGTTGTTTTTATCGTATTTCAATGCCATGGGAAAATTGCTTTGCGGCGCATTGTTACCCTGATCTAACTGATCATGCAAATGTTGTTCGTTCGCTGGTCCGTCGTTCGGCCCGTATGACTTACCCGTGTGTGTTGCAACTTTTGAGGTTTTCAGTTTTCATTGTATCGCACTCCTCACATGCAATTCGAGTTGCTGCTATTGTGCTTTATTATCACCATCATCCAATTGCGTTTTTGTTAACATTTTTATTTTATGTTAATTTATGTGATTTTTTATATATTTTTTTGTATTCTTCTCAGATCTTTTATTAATTTAATTTTGTTTAAATTTTTCGTATTTTATTTCACACGATTTATTATGCAAATCGCTGTGTGATATGTGTTATAACTTGTGGAATATTTATTTTCTTATCACTGCGTCATTCGATTCGATTCATTCATTTATCTGCATGTGTTTATAAAACGTGTTAATAAAAATAAAAATCAGTAATCCGTTCGCCTACGTTTTTAACATATGCAAATATTTAAAATTTTAAACAAATTTTATGCTTTTGTTTAAACATTTTTATTATTTTTATTATATTCTTTAGTGAAATGTCTGGGAACATTAGGTAGCCTCTTGATCGTGATTGTTTGCATTTGAATATTTTTACAACATTTGGAGATTGTGTCAATGCTAATTCATGTAGTTACTGAAAATATATCGAATTTCAAATTTTAATACCTATTTATTTCAGTTTAATGTTTAAAATTATGTGTAATATCTGAAATATGTCATGTTCAAAACCAGTCAATATTTATTATTTTTACATTAAATTTGGATTTTTTTAATGACTTTTTTCCGCACGATTAGGATAGAAGCAAAATACGTGAATATGTTGACAGATTTTAACTTGTTTTAATTTCGATATTTATTTAATTATTTAGCACCAAATTAGTATTTTTATATAAAAACGTTATGTAAACAACAATCTGTTTATGTTTCTGTAAAAACATAAATATTCATCAGATATTACTATATGTGTGTTTGTAATTTCTGCTATTTAACACATCAAACGTAAAAAAAGTTCTTTGAATTATATGTATTTGTTATTCTTGGTGACAACGAATTTAAAAATAATAGAATTAGTATGAAAACGCTTTTATTATATGTATGTTTGGCATTAAGGATTCACAATTAAATAACAACGCTGCTTACTTTTAGCACTCAGTAACACTCACATTAATACTTTTCATATAGTTCAAAAGTTCTTTTTGGTAGATGAATTTGTTTACTGTTAATACCAGTTTACTCTTAATACCAGATAGTGGCTGTTTATGAAATATCCAATTAATCCGAAATTCACTTAACTCAAAATAGGAACAATAGATGGAAATAAAATTACCAAATATAAATAAAAGATTTGTAATAAAAAAATAAAAGTTTAAGTTTATAATTATATAATATAAAAATAAATGTAATTTAAAAAAGGAAAAAAATGAATATTCTGCAAAAAAAATTATTAGCACTAAATTTACTTTCTTTTACATTAATATGATATTTCCATGTAAACATATTGATGTTTATATGTTTACATGTAAATATAATGTTTTTCACATTCAAACATATATTTGTTTGCAAAAATGATGAAAATTATTCATTCTGAACATAAATATGTTTGAACGAAAACAAAAATATGCGTGGCACGATCACGAATATTCAAATACATATTCATAGAACCTTTTTTTGAAGCTGGATGTGTTAAATAGCAGAAATATCAAACATACATATATTAATATCTGATGAAAAATATATATTTCTACAGAAACTTTAATATAGTAAATTCATATAAATCCGTGATTAAAGCAATTTATGTTTAAATATCGTATAATAATATTTCAATCAGAACAAAATAATTATACAACTTTATTTTAATGTAATTAGATGTTACTGCAATTATTTATATAGTGATATCGTATTACGTTATAATTACATTCAAGCATATTCAAACAAATCTTTTCTATCCGTGCCTTACGTGGATTTGAAATTAGGATTACCCTACACAGAAAAAATATTGAATGTAAATATAGTAACAGAGATTAATTGATACAAAATAATTAATTCTATTAATTTAATTAATATCCAATTAATTAAATTCTACGACAATACGAATTATTATATAGTATAAATCAAATATTTTCTCGATGCTAATATAAAGCAAACATCAACCGACAGTTTCACAGGCACTACACAGTTTTACAGCCACTACACAGTTTTACATTCACTACACAGTATTACAGGTACTGTTGTTTCGATCTTATTATACATTGGTTCATCGCAACGAGCTTGCCTATTCCGTTCACCGGATCGTTTTTCCGTACATCGTACATCTATCATGACTTTGATATTCTTCTATTTTATTTGTGTTTATCATTTCCTTTTCATTATATATAGTGACAAAAACGTGGTTAAAACTTCGAACAACAAGTAGTTAGGTAAAATAGTGAAATAAAAAATAAAATAACTAAAATATCTAATAATAACATAAATATAATAAAAATAACAAAAAAAACATTTTTTCATCGTTTATGTTAATTTCTATTTTTGCTCAAATACTTTATTAATTGATATAATTAAATATTTAATCAATACAAATAAATGTCGTATCGGCGTTGAAACAATTAATTGTATTCCTAAATTTTTTCCAACCACATTTCAGTTTTATGGCTGTGTGCTTGGGGTCATTGTCCTACCGAAATACCCACAACAACGGCATTTCATCTATTATATATGCACACAGAAGAATCCTCGTTTGTAATGAGGCTGGAGCTAGGAACAATTTTGTTGTAAATTTTTATTAAGTTCCCGTCAATTGTGACCTGTGAACCGATCACTTATGTTCAAACACTTCTTATAAAATTACATTTACGGCTTTAATCTCATCACACTAACTATCACAAAATCCCTACTTCAAAATTTCCCATGTGACCTAACATTCCTTACTGATTTTTAGTTATAACTGGATTGGTTGGATTTGAAAAATATTGAATATAATTTTTTTGTCCCAAATATAATCTAAGCAATTTGCAAATTAAGCTCATATATATCATAAGTTTGAATGCATGTGGCAAACATCTTAGTGTAGGGTTCAACTATGTCTGAGCGATAAGGAACTTCAATAAATTATTATTTATTTTATTATAATAATTATAATCAAAGAAGACACCACGCCAACCGTTTCACTTGGGTCTTATACAATGTGGACATAAGTAATCGTAACGATGAATGAATGAATCAAAAGTCGATTAACGTTTCTGAAGCGAATGAATGGAGTGCAGGTGCATAATTTAAACTGACAACGAGCAACAGGTGATATTCGCGGCAAAGGTGCGACATGTTGTCAGACACAAATTCATAAGACACTAAAGGTGTTCGTTAATATTGTTTTAATTAATGTAAGAGTTAAACGATGGCTTAACGAGCTTGAACAATAAATTTCGGGATCCCGTGATTGGAAGCCCTAATACATACCGAAAAAATGGTTCGACGATGGAAGTTGTTTGTTATAACCATAATCCATACTCTTAAAATTAACTGCTATAACAAAGAAATAAAATATAAATTTGTTGCACCAACTAACTCATTGCACAACCTACTTATTCTATTCTCTCTACTGTTAAGTCGGTTCTTATAACCAAATATAAAAAAATAGGTTGTACTACTATTACTAGATTATACGTTTTTTTATAACAATATGGTTGTTGTAGCGACAATAGCACAGTGATTAGTGCGTTGGACTGCGAGCCGAAAGGTCCCATGTTCAAGCCTGGTGCCAAGAACATCTATTCATAGAAAAGCATGTTTTTATACCGCGCTACCTCCCGGCAGTCAATGGCAAACCTATTAGAGTAAAAACTATAGGTCCCACCACTTTGAGTACACTATAAATAAGGAATGTTTATAAAATACTTGTGGGAAGCTATCGGTTACTTTTGGTAAATACATATTGGCTGCCAGAAATACTTATTGTTATTCGTAAATAATAATGGCTAATTGCAAAGAATTAATTACACAATTCTAGAGTTTGAAAAAAAAATATATCTAGCTACTTAAAAACATTTAAAATGTTTTCCAAGAACACTTTATAAAAGTCACTTCCATTATTACTCCCAAACACTTATTTGTTACCAGTAAATACTGAAAGTTTTTAAGATAAGTAATAAATACATGATATTTCTTTGGGGCAAACACTAAGTGTTTCTCAGAACGCAATCTATTTTGAAAGTGTTTGCCCTAAATACTAATAGCTTCTCGGAAAAAATGCTACATTGAAAGTGTTTGCCCCAAAAATCGTACAGCTTGTCACAAAAGATGCATCACTAGAACAATTGAACTTATCCGTGTCATGCAACACTTGCACGAATAACGTGGATAAGCTTTTTTGTCGAATATGAAGCGACATCTGAAGCTAATTATTATCATCTATAGCCGCTGCCATTAATTCATCATAATTGGTCTTCACATCATCCAACACAGATGACTGCCGAAACACTGCCGCAATTCTGTGCAAATCATCTGACGAAAACCAAGTCAGTTTAGACGACTTTTTATGACGCGTATGAGACACCTGTACGAGGCTTAATGCATCGATGTGGTATAGTGTTACCTTAGTGTCCATCAATATCAGTCGAAATGAAAGGTTTATTTTCGTCAGTGGCTCGACTTGTCGAACAATCTACCCTGGAATTCTGCATTATTCGACATGTCGCGTAAATGAGTGGCTGCCGCAATAAAAAAAACCTTTTGCTTTGACTGAATTTGCCGAACACTACCAATATTTGCCGGAAACACTTTAAGGTTTTTTAGGCAAGCACTACCACATTTTGAAATATTTGTTAAAAACACTTCAAATATTTGTGGGAAAATTTTTTCGAGTTTATGGGAAATACTTTTCGTGTTTGTGGGAAACATTTCAAATATTTGTGGGAAACACTTTTCGTGTTTGTGGGAAACATTGCAATTATCTGTGAAAAACACATCGATTATTTCCTACAAATGAACTTGCAAACACTTTAGTGTTTGTTTGAGAAAGCGTTTACAGGAAACGATATTTTTTTTGTGAGTACAAATATAACACGCACAGCTCAAAATGGTGAGAGAGTTCGGCCTAAGTTTATGTTTGTTGTTCAAGTGCAAACCAAATATGCCAGTTCCATCAACCAATTTCTAGTATTTGATTTTTTTTTCTATTTTTTATCTACCAACTACAAATCAAACAACACATTAGTTTTGCCTATAAGAAGTGTAATGTTTGTTGGGCAATGGGTATGATTGTTTGACGTATTGCTGAATTGGTTTTTGCATAACCGAATTGAAATTGTAACTATAGTAACAATCGACATTATCGACAGTAAAAAGGAAATACTGTAGGTAATGGAAATTTTAAAATTATAATTTCTATGAAAAATTAATTCCGTTTGTTAGTCAACACAAATACATCGCAAAATTTCAAGGTAATGCCAAAACCATTCGTACTGGCGAAAAATATGTGACAAGAGTTATATACATAATTTTCTAATACATAACAACATCAGCAGCAGGCAAACCAATTTCCACGTAGTGAATTTCTAAAATTTAATGGAATTCCCGCGAAATACTCGTTGCCGTCCTATCGTGTTTAAATCGTTCGTTTGAAAATGCTGTCCATTGAGCCGAAGTATGTAAAATGTGCGACAGAGCGCAACATAAGTCACATACGAAAATAAGAGAGTGCGAGAAAGAGTGTACAATAGTTAGTGCGAATACATTTCTGTAAATTTCTAGAGAAAGCTCTGCTGCAAAGGGTAAATCAGTTGAAATTAGATTTCCCAGGAATATAACTTCATTGAATTCACCAGTGGTTCGTTACGCAAAATATTTCCTAAGAAATTTGAAACTGGAATTGAGTTTCATTATCGTCCTCATAATATTCATTGTCATAATTTCTGGAGTATGTCTGTGTGCCTAGAAAAACACATATTAAAATAAATGTTTGTAGCAAACATACTGTCATTGCAATTATAATTTTTATAAAAAGAAAAAGCTTCATACAATTCCACTACAAAGAGAAGAGTAACTTCTCAATGGCAAAAAGAATTTCGAGGTAAACGGAATGATATACAGCTAAATTGAAAACATTTTCATATTTAGAAACGTTTTTGAAAGAAAAAATAGTCGTAAAAAACAATTTCCTTTCGTACTGCAATAATGATATACACATGCAAAATTGTTCAAAAACTGTTCTACATTGGATTTAGTTCAAACTACAACCTTTTAGTTTAATTATAGTTTTTGATTTATTAATGTTTCTATAGGAATGACTTAACATTTGAAAGAACTAACGAAGTTTGTTGAACAATGAGTTGGTTGACGCAACCAATTTATATTCTGTGTGTCGGAAATTTACATTTTTTAAACTAGAGGTAATCTATGCCAGAGATCAATGCGACTGGATTAGTGTGATCGAAATTCATACACTCAAATAAAAATACTATTAAAATTGATGGTTATTGATTCAAAAGTATACGAAAAAATAAATATTTTCATATACACCCAGAAAAAAATGATGATAAATTGATAGTATTTCAATAGAAAAACAATAATTTATACCATTAAAATTGGTCAATACAATGTGTGTAAATTTTATAATGTGAAATTTTAATTACAATAAGAAAGACCTATACACATTTAATGATACGTATTATTAATTTTATGGTAAAGTCGATTTTTTTTTTTGGAATATCTACTAAGATCCACAGCACTCAGATAGACTATATCCATTGTACTGTGAAATCTATTCCCTACGATTTTGTGGTTAATATCACCACGAGCGCCCATACCCAAGCCGGGATTCGAACCCGAGACCTTCAGAAAGTCGAATTACATTTTCCTAATAATTTATTAAAACAAAAATGTATTTTAGTTAATTTATTGTATAATTTATTTTATTTAAATGTCGAAATTGATATTCACTTTTACAACACACACATAAAAAGACACTTCTTGCTTCAAATGATTATAAAACATTTAATGTTTGCTTTGGTTTCCAATAATTGATTGTAGTACTTGAGTCTGCCGTTATTTTTGAGTCCGTTGCCATAATAGAAGTTCGATGTATTATTTATTTTCTGTAATAAATCTAAATATTTATATAAATCTATAAATAAATACATAAACATAATTTATATACATTAAATACATTGAGTCCTTACCAATGTCGCGTTTAATAATGTGGATTATTACAAAAAATACATGCGATCATTTTAAGTAAACACGCAGAATGACGTACAAAACGAACATGTTTGAATTCGTTTTATGTTTTTTTACACCACGTTTATTATTATAAGAAGAAACCATTAAAGCAACAGTATTAATTCTATTTAAAATAATAATATTGAAATATTTAAATTTATGGTAGTGAATTCAAATACTATTGAATTAATTAAAAAACTTTTTATTTAAAAAGAAAAAACTATTAAAACATGAACCATAAGATCAAAGGTAAAGAACTTAATGGTACATTTTCTTCTGAGTGTAAATACAAAAACAATTTAAAAGTATTTAATAGTATTTTGTAGTATTTAATGGGATTTATCTATTGACTAATTTAATAGCAAAAATTATTAAGTTTATAATATTTTTTCTGAGAGTATCTAAAGAAAATTTGCTAGCGGATCTGCCATATTCGATTGGCGGTTGAAATAATACACACTCCAAATGATTCTAAATCTGTACTAAATTGTTCTAAAACAGTCCGAAATTGGTTGCAGTACAAACTACAACTCATTTAGTTTTTACAATAACAACCGACTAATCGGTTGAGAGAACCGAATAAGTAGGTTTGGAAAATAGTTGGTTGGCGCCACAAATCTATATTCTGTGTGTATTTATCTTTTTATTATTGTTATGGTTTCAGTTTAAATACTTAAAATTTAAACTGTAATTTAGGTTTTTTATCGAACTGGGCTACATAAGATAAAGTACTTTTATATATTAATAAATATTCCGAGGATATTATAGGCAGCATCAGAGAAATGTGTCAAAAAGCGTCCATCTTATCGCTGAACACAGTAGTATCTGTCAAAATGACAGCTGACCATGACAGTCGGTTCGACATGGACAAATAAACGACGAACTGCAATCGTTATTTTGAGAATGACGCCCAAAGAGACACCGCCAAATGTCAAATTTCAGCAAACAACTTAGCTGACAGCAGCTGGTTTGGTTTCTCTTTTTTTTTTGGCGCGCGCCGGCTGTTGAGGGTCAGGGTTGATCCTACATACGTCGCATGGGGATGATTTGGAACGACGAGCCGCAACAAACCAACGGCCCCGGCTTGTTTGCTCTCTAGTTTTGTTTATAGGGATGAGGTAGGTTTTTAGTGACGACTACGTATTGTGTAAACTATGCGTTCAATTGTCCTGGTAGGCTCAAGTCTCACCACACTCTTATCCTGGTATTTTCTCATTAATTTATTTGTCAGGCATTTCTTAGAAATTCTTCAAATACATGTGTTCAAATAATATCGATAGGAACGGGATTCCCTTGAGCAGCAGATGTGTGTATTGCAGCGTGTGCAAAGGTTTTTTTGAACTAATTAAGAACTTTTGAGGTACTTGAAATAAAGAACACATCGAACTATTATCAGAACCAATAATAAGAGACTTATTTGTGTTAGTCGGAAAATCATTTAACCGCATTCAATTTCATGTCTGCACGATTTAATTTTTTAGTCACGGGCTCTCAAATAAATCAATTTGAGACAGACGTATTTCGGGAAAACACTTTACTGGCGCTAGCAATGTTTTGAATATCATTTTATGTATTGTTTTAAAACACGTGTTTTACTGAAATAAGGCTAGGTCATACTTGACTAGTTGGGAATACAGATATAAACAGTTTACCATAAAAGCTGATTAACAATAGATGGATATTTACGAATGTTTGCAATATCATTACTACAACAAACCAACTCATTCTATTCTCAATTTTAAGAAGAGTTCAGTGATAGGATTGGGTATACAAACCGACAGCATATCGTCGGTGATACTGCAAAACGGCCTAACTCACTGTGAAAATTACACCTAATTTTGTGTTATAATCGGGTTTTCAATGATATGTTGATCGGATAAACTAGATAAATGCCATTTTAAGTTTTGACATACTTAATTTTGTATGAAGTAAGTGCAGAATTGAGACTGAAAATAGTGTTGTTTCTTCTATAAAATTCATTTTGTAAGAGATATTCGAAAATGTAGATAGGCGGTTTTGCAGTATCACCGACGATATATGGGGTCTGTTTGGAGAATGTCGATTTTCTGTAAACTTGTCCAGCCCTAATGCGTACAAGAAATACAATTCTGAGATCCTCTCGATATCAGGAAAATAAAACCAAACGAAATAATCAGGTTTCTGATTGATATTGGCTTGGCGGAGGTCCTATAGAAGGATTTTCCACAATTATCAGAAACCCTACCAAACGGAATACATAACCACTATTCAGCAAATCAGGATACTACTGAATTCACTAGAGACGTACCAAAGTTCATAGCTCTATCAGCTATGGTTCCAAGCAATATAAATATTATTAAGAATAGGTGTAAAGGTCTGTCGGAGTTGTAAATTCATCCCTTCTTTGGACAACGCACTGTTAAAGCTACCGGTTGGTTTTATATAACATTGGGAGAACTACGACCGATAAATTTACCCCCCTAGAGTATTTTAGAAATTATTTTAAAATGTTATTCATTAAAGTGTCAACTAAATAAAGCAGATCCTTTAACAAATTTTAAAAATTTCGAACTTCTACATTATTACAGAAAGCTACTATATTATAATCTAATATAGTCAACCAAGTATTTGTTATATTCATCGTTATGTGCAAAAACTTTTAAGTGTAAGGTAATTAAAATTTAAATATATTAATCCGGATTGATCTATTTCGAATTATTTATGGTTAAGAAAATAAAATAAATCACTTCAACACTATTATTAGTTTTATAATTCGTCATACGCAATTAGGTCAACATCCACTTAGAAAGGACTTTTTTTACGTTAAATCAAATTTCATGGTTGATGAAAATATCAATGCGAATGTCATGGAACTGCATGAGAGCGGTCAAATGCATACAGGGCGAATATAGCTTGCTCTAGTATCCTTCATATTCTTGACCAATATAATTTGTCTACATTTTTCTCTCTTTTCAATTCAATATCGCTCATCTTTTAAACACATCAGGCGGAGAGTATCTGCAACTACGAATGTGTTAAGTATCTGAATTTGTATGTGCTTACCGTAGCGTATCTCAGAGTATCGATTAGACAAACAGGCTGGTCAGGTACTCGGAGAGACTTTGTCATTGCACTGTGGGGTGTGACTATATCTTTTGCTGTCAAAAAAAACTATATATATGTAACACTTTCCAATAATTTCCATTTGACAATTTTTAATACATGTTTTGTTTAGTAATATTGATGTGGAGGGATCCGTACGAAATGTCAAAAAAAAATGTCGAAACCTTAAAATGTCGAAATTATAAAAGCCTAAGAACGCCGAAACAATATTTGGCCGAATCACAAAATGTCGATAAATATTTTAAAGCTAGAAAATGTCGAAAAATATTTAAAACTATAAACACAAAATTATTTTTATATGGGATCAAAAAATGTCGAAAATTAAAATGCCGAAATATAAAAATGTTGCAATACAATTTTCAACTCATATATGAGCAAGTCCACACCAAATCTCGCAGGATTAACTCACTCTTTTCGATTTCAATGATATTTCGGAACTGATAAAGGTTATCGGGATCTGCATTCACCACACTTCCAGAGATGCAGTCCAAGGTTAAAAAATTGTCAATGATAACTTTCGTATGGTGGTTCCAATTGAAATTTCTCTTGATGCTAGAAACATCGTTAAGGTTTCGTTTTAAAACTAATAAAACAATCTTTTGGAAAATTTCTTCTTAACATGTCGGTCGTTATTCTTGAACTTCAAATTGCATGTCCATAAAAAAAGAATTTAAAAAAAAAAATCAAAATTTTTGTTGATTTATTATAAGTGTTAAAGCTAAATTCCAAGATGGAATTTTGAAGGCAGCATATTTATCAGAATTCGTAGCGGAGATTTTGATATTCACGGGACTCATAATGATGGTGTCTACGTTGTTTTTTTTAATAACAGTGTTCTTTTTTAATATTTTTATCTTCGTTTTTTATTATATTTACTTGAAATATATACTTTCGACATTCTCTATAATTTTTTTCGTCATATTAAATTTCGACATTTTTAGATTTCGATTTTTTTTTTCAACATTTTTGTTTTCGACATATTCAGGTTTCGGCATTTTTATTTTCTACATTTTTGTCTTCGGTATTTTTAGTTTCGATATTTTAAATTTCGACTTATCGTACCAGACCCGATGTGGAATATGCTGGAAAAACTATCTCGGAGCGTAATTGGCATCGTTTGTCGAAATTGTATACCTAGGGAACGAGATTTCAGAAATCTCATCAAATCTCGGGTTTTTGCAACCGGACAATGGCAACCTCCGAAAAGTTCCCACCTGCCTTGAAAAGTTCCCACCCCGGCATTTGGATACGGTATTAAATTGTTGTGTACAAATATAACACGCAAAGCTCAAATGGTGATAGAGGCTGGTAAAATCCAATTTATACACGGAGATACATTAATTGGGTCATGAAACATTCGTTTATCTATAGATACAATTTGTTTGTTGCGCTCGACGAAGAAAGACAGAGTCTTATTACGTTTCACGTTAAAACTTGTACTACTTGTACTAAATAAAAACACCTCTTTCATAATCCACGACACCGCGGGACTGCCGTAAGGTATTGGTTCGTGGAGCTGTTGCTGCCTCATGTTGCTTAGCTGTCTTCAGTAGTTAATCGCAGATTTCTCTTATTACTCTCTCTATTGCGAATTTAGTGCAGTTATCTTCTGAATCACAATATTACATGACATCACCATTGTATCTACCATGTTCTTCAGGCGTGGATCTTCTGATTTTACATCACACTTTAGGCAGGTTGGTGATCCGTACAGACTGTTTAGGAATTGCTTTATATTAATATCTGGGATTAGTGTGTGGGTCCATCGGCCTTTTTGCGATTGATCATACCTCCCTTTAACAACTTTTCACTCTTTACTATGCATCTTTCTCCGTAATACCCCTTTTCCCTTTTGTACTCATATAACCATAGCACTTCTTGAGGTTACTGAACTGCTATATTCAGTTGGCTCTTCATATATTAGCCTATTCATCAATGGTTTTAAATTGTTCTAAAACAGTGCGAAATTTAGTTTTGAAAATAACAACAGACTAAGTGGTTGAGGGAATCGAATAAGTTGGTTGTGCAAAGAGTTGGTTTGCGCAACAAATCTATATTATGTGCGTACGACAGTTATTGGATTGTTTACCGAAGTCAGTTATGCTCAAAAGTCTCATATTACACTTACATCTATGGGTGAATTTTGCTTCATACCGTCCGAAACGACTGGTGGTGTGTAAAAAAAAATAATTCGGTACACCTACCAATTAGTAGACATGGGTACTCAAATGAAAGGAAATTATTTAAGATTATCAAATAAATCATGCGGTCTACTAGACCACGGCATTTATAGTCGGATTAGAATTATTAAAAATTCACCAAATCAAAAATCAATATCCCTACTTCAAAATTTTCAAGTGACTTAATCTTTCTTGCTGTTTTATTTTAGTGAATACACAGTGTATACGATTTTTAGTAAAATTTACGTCAGCCAAATTTTCTGTCAATGAATGTGGTTGTTTTGCCCATGGTGCATTCTGTGAATTCTCTGGCTCGCACTCTGTGTGTGCGCCCGCTCTCTTCGCTAGCACACCCATCGACCGACAGTGTTCGCTCTCTCAACATTCGACAAGTACGGCGGTGCTGCATGTGCGAGATACTAGATACTTTTCAGTGAAATACATTTTTAGTCTTTAGCCAAATTTCGTAGCGTGTGAACGCGTGACGCGGCAAGTCTTCGTCGTAAGAGTAACAAACGGAGCCAATCTCAATAACAACAACTGAATGAAGCATTTGTGTGACTGTGTGTGTTTTAATATTATTTGTTTGAATCTTCTCTAATTTCGTTTTCGTGGAACTCGAACAAATTCTTGGAAATCACCTCTAAACCCGAATGCGGAGTAAAGAAGTAGTAACGAAATTTATAACAAGAGCCAACCAACAACAGCGTAAACGACAAATTTCGTGGAAATAAATAATTAAATTTCATTCTGTTAAATTTATATAATGTACGTAATGATGAAAGTTCAGTATCTCCAAGATACGACGACAGTTTGAGAGTGGAAATTTCATGCGAATTCAAATGCGTTGCATGAAATCAAAGTAAAAAGTGTGACAAGTTCTCTAAAAGCAAAAAAAACGTATCTTTTGTTAATTAATGAGTATTCAGAATTAAATTAAAACTTGCAAAATTCCGAAAGTGAAAAAGTACAAAAAAAATATATTAAACACAAGCAACAATTAACGGAATATCATCAACTTTTATTTGGATTAAAATTGCACCGCACTCAGCAAAACTGAAAAAGTCAAAACTTGCAGTCAGTCAGACGGACGGACAGACAGTCAGAAAAAGAGTAAGCGACAGCTGCCTGTCTGTCATCATCAACATCATCATCATCGAGTCTTCTACTACTTATTGATGTAGTAAAAATGTGAGTATTTTTTTATTGATGCCATTTAATCCGAGCCCCCATGGCAAGCAACGCAGGGATGCCTCGTTGCACGCCAGGGGGGGCTCGAGAGTCGACGAACGCCGAACTAACACAGATAACAGCAAACCGCACAGATACTGTCGGATGCATTTGACAATACTGACGTGTTAAGCAAGTCGCGTAGTTGCCAGTTTATTTTTCACAATATATGTAGTAGGAAAAAACTGCTGCTATTTTTGCAATAATAATAGTCAAAATGTCAATGTCCAATTTTTATAATCATGCATTTCATATCGAAAAATGTATTTCAAGTAAAAAAAAAGAAATACAAAAAATCACGTTTAAATATTGTCATCTTTGCAAAATGCATTCGTTCTACTTTGGCGGAGTTCGTTGCTCTCAGCTGTCCGAACCACTGAACGCAGTGAATTGTCAAAATATCTAAAATATGAATTATAAAAAAGAAACGACTTCAATGTCAATGCATTTCCAGGGTGATTCAACAATTTAAGTCCTAAAGTACTCACATTGATTTTATTTTCGACTAACTAATCAAGATTTTAATTTGACATCTCCACATTCCGTGTTTTCCGAATACTTTGTGATTGGAACCCCCATCATTTATACATTGAGTTCTAATGAATGAATTGATAAATAATGACGTCCTCATTTACTACAACCCAATGCTTATCAGCATTCGATTTTTTTTTTTGTATTAAACATTTTAATGGGCTCCATAAAAACGCGTAGTCACATTAGAAAATAATGGTATTGCTTGCTGTCACAAAAAAATATTGTAAATATTCGTTTAATCTGGGAAAAATGAGTAAAATGTCGAAATTTAAACAGGAACTAAAACCCCTTCCAAAATCGGTTCCGATTTTGGTTCCAAGATTTTTAAAAAAGCGGTTATGGTTCCGATTCAGGTTCCAACCAAAAAAAAAAATATATGCATTTCGATTCTGGTAGCACATACTTTTTAAAACGGTTCCGATTGGTTTCAAATATCACAATATCTATGAAAATAAATTATTTCAAAACTCTCGCTCTATCCGGAGATCAATAAAACTTAAAATAAATAAATGAAAAACATTTTTGTACTAATTATTCTAATAATGCAAATTTTCTATTTCCCAATTTTCAGACCCAACATAAATTTTATTGTTTGTTTATAATTAAAACAGACATGTTGTTATGCTCATTTTAAAACAATTTATATTTGTAGAATTTCATTGCTAAAATTATTATAAATAGAAAATTTTCACATGAATTTTGGCTTTAAATAGAAAATAATATAAACATTAATTGCCAGAGAATGCGCAGCCAACGGACTGTGCAAAAAAAGAAAGCTATTATTAAATAATTTTCTACGAATTGATTTAATAAATTCATTAGAAAAATAAGTTCTCAATTATTTAGATTTATTTTTCTATTTTTTATTACATCCCAGCAATTCAAGTACATCCCAGCAAACCAAGTTGTCCGTTTTCCTATAATTGTATGAAAACGTTAGTGCTTTCAATTAAATGCATATTTCATATTATAGATATACCTTTTTTTATCGAATAAAAAATATCCTCGAAAGGTAGCTAGAGTTATAATAAAAAAATACGATTAGTAATATTGTCTATGTCATTATTTAATTAACAATTCGACTCTTACTTTTACTAACTTTAATAGGTGCTTCTATTATCAGTAATAAAATACTTTTCGATAACATATTTAAAAGGCTGCCATTGATAGCTAATCGGTCGTTGTGCGCCGTAGTAGACAAAAACTAAAAATAAAAAAATAAATATCATTCAAAAGAAATCTTGGAAATTGTTTCATAAAAAATAAAACAACAATAAGCAAAACAAATAATTCTTTATCAATGACTGTTTCTACGAAATAGTAGAGCTTTTGTTATTTGTTTTTATTTTTTTGATATTGAAGCTATGTACACAGGGTGTTTGAATAACTTCATTTCATTAGCTAATTCGGAGAATCTCCAAAGTAATATTATGAAAAAAAGACACATAAAAACATATTAATCAAACCATTACCCATATTTTCTACCTTACAAATAATTCTGTGGCAATATGAATTAACAACATAACTCGAGATATGTTCAAATTAAGTTATTAAGACCATCGTTTTTTTGATATACGAATTCATTTTGTGTCAAACTGATCCTTCTTGTAGTTGCTGAGATACAAGCAAAAAACCTGAAAGCATATCTACTTGTTATTAAATATTTATTTTTTATTAAAAAAAAACTTTCGAAAAAAATTCGAACAAAAACATTTTACAGGCATTTATTTTATTTAAGTTTTACATAAATTTGCAAATATAATTTATAAAATATTTTTAAAAATAATTTTCGGAATCAGTTGTAAATCTTAAAAATGCTCTCCTGAAAAGTTTAAAAAATAGACTTTTGCTTTTATTTCATATTGCCACAGAATTATTATTATACACAAAAAATATATTAAATATAGAAAGAAAATAATTCACCAACATAGTTCGTACATAATACTAACAAACTTTGATTACTTACGCAGTTTTTTACTTATTTCATACACTAATTTTACGAAAATCATTCTTTAAAATAATTTACGATGCAATACAAACTTAAGATGTTTTTTTTACGCAAATTATGTGTTAATTTTACGAAAAACTTTTGAATTTTACTTACGTATTGATATTAAGTAACTTTACATATTTGCTCAGTTTTTACAAATATCAGATGTTAATTGTACGAATAATTGGTATTAGGACCATGTAGTATATATACGACACAATAATACATAAACGTCAATTTGTTGTTGCATCCCTTATAAATGTGAAATACCACAAGTGTTGTATTTAAGAGCAGCCCTGAGGCATGTTTTTTGGTGTCGTATTTTGTGAAAAGAAGATAAATTGTGAAATTAAAGATAAATAAAATTTTAATTTATTTGTTTTTATAATTAACTCGAGGCATATTTATGATAACTTGAAAAAATCCTAAATTTATAAGAATCAGCTGCATTTGTAATTTTTTCACTTTTAGTATTTTGAGTGAATATTTATTACCCACATAATTAAATTAAATATAAAAAATTAAAAAAAAAAATAATAATTAAAACACCATGTATATGTGACCAATTATTTGCCACTCATTTAATATATGCGTATTTATATTTTTGCAGATAGTGTGTCAAATCTAGCATAATATCAACATATTTACTAATGAAAGCAAACATTTGTGTACATATTTTCTGATTAAACTAAGACAATTCAAAGGAATTAATTATAGGAAATTCATAATTGGTTTTTGTGAACTATAAGTATTTGAGAGATAACCATGATATTTGATAATTCACATGAAATTATACAGATGCGAACATAGTAGAAATACCTACTGATATTTTATTATTTTCAACGAATACAAACATGAATTATTTTATATATTTAAAATTGTATGGGACATTAAGACCATAACAGACTAGAATATAAAATGTAATTTGATATAAACAGATAATACCTGCTGACATTCCTCTAAAATGTATTACTACTTCCTTGACTTCCTGTACCTCACACATTAGGTACATCTTACATTTCCTTTTATAGCTCATGGGATATGCAGAAAGCCATTTGTGTATTTAGTAGAAATACAAAATATTTGATGTCTGAGACTTTGCTTCTCATTTAATGACAAAATACATAGATAGGTACTACCTGTTATCACAGGTTTAGAGAACAATTTCATTAGCAGAATTTTCCTTTCCATTCGAGTGAAATTTCATTATCGCATCGCATGCCACATGCAGATCACGTACAAACCACTACAGGTCAAAATACCTGTCAGCAAGATGTTGTTAAATCTTGGATTATGATGATAAATCTATGTATAGTTACAACCATGAGCAGAACACACAGCGTGACAGAGACACAGATAAGATTTTGCATTTTGACAGCTCAAACCAAAGAAGCGAGGTTGCGTTATGACAGCTACTTCATAAACATGTTGTTGAGATTAAGGATGTTGCTGATAATAAAAATGTTGAAATTTTTATTTTTGTCAGAACTAGTCAAAAGCAAGCAATGTTATTAATGAATTAGTATTGTAGTAAATATATAAAAATGAAATGAATTTTCTACATTTCGTCTTTTTGTAAATTTATCAAAAGCGTATTTCGTAAAACTGACATGAGAAATAATCATGCTTAATTCTGCAAATAATTAAAAATAAGAAATCCAGATAAACGAAATGAATTTTTATATTTATTTATAACACACACTCTTATTTATATTCAAGGGCATCACTTAATTTCGTAATGTGTGTTTCGTAAAGACTGATTAAAGTGTACTTTGTAAAGCTGATACTAGAAATTATCTAACAATAAATATAGATAAAAAGAAATATGAATTATGTTTATGTAATATTCGTCAGACATTATTATTAGGCCTTTCATTTAATATGTATGTACATTTCGTAAAGATTGTACTTTGTAAATTATAAAATGTATTTGCAATTTTATATATAACCTTTTACTGCATAACTCTATATGTAGCAAATCTTAAATGCAGTTATTATATATTTGCAAGCATTTATTTTAGACAAACATTATTAATATACTCATTTCAATAGCTGTATAAAATGTTTTAAACAACTTTTATAAATGTTAATATTTTTGTATTGTATTCTTGTTTACTACCTGTTTTACTCGGTTGCTACATTTTACTTTTGCGAACCCATGATCTCAGCGTTAGTCTGTGATTCGTCATTTTTATAATTTTAGCGCCCGGTCATGTGTTGTGGCTGCGGCACTCTTGACTTTACCTTTTCTTCTTCTTCGTGCCTTACCTACTTTTTTCATTTTTTTAACCATTAAATTTATTTAATTATTTTGTCTATTTTTGTTATTTTCCATTAATTTATTAAAGCGAATTTGACGCTAGGTAGTTAATTAAGCAATGATTTAAATTGTGGTGTGTGAAAATTTGCTAATTGCTGAATTTAAAAGTTATGTTATTTATATTTATATAAATGTGTACTAAAACTTATAATAATTTTTGCCAAACATAAATTAAATCTGAAAATGTCAATATAAGATTTTATTTTAAAATTCTCAGGCCCAATTTTCAGTCACATTTTCGAATTAAACTTGGTTTAAAGTAGCTATCTATATTAAACATATTCAAAATATTTGAAATATCAAATTACCTGAGTACTGATTGTCTTTCCGGCTGGTAAATTTAATGAAAATTGCCCGTTTATATAAAAAAACAATATAAGTTTAAAAAAAGTGAATAAGTTTAAACTAAGTTTAAATTTACATTAAAAATTGTACTTTTGAAATAGTTGTTTTCGTACAATCTTAAAAATTAAAGTACATCAAGACTAATAGTTATAAAATTCAAAATGTTCACAAATAGAAATGCTGCTTTAAAGTATTCATTAAGTTTTCCAATGACACCCATTACAGTGATGTAAGATAATTCCATCACAATGATTTTTTTTTACATAGAAATTTCAAAATGTGTAATAATTATTTAGGTCTCTGATTTTTATAATTTTAAAATACAATGGAAAATAAAAAACAGAATAAGTATTACAACGAATTGGCGCATGAAGTCAAAAGGCCAAAAACCGAGAGCGACTCATGACCACATCGTCTTCTTCCAGTTAATACAAACCATCGCTTCCATCGCTTCCACCGCTTCTACCAACACAGCCAGATATTACCAAGAAACCACTTCTTCTCATGACGACACATATGCACAAAGTGTTGCCACCTTAACGAAAAATGCATTACATTTGCCGTAGGCATTTGATAAAACTTTAAGGCATACAAGTTAAATCCTTTTAATAGTTGAGATTATATTTACAATTCGGAAAAATCTGGCAACACAAGAGCCCAAGTTAAGTCAGTCACTAGATGTTTATCGGCCGGCTTTGGATCGTAAAGGTAAAGGAGGGGGAGGCGTACACAACCGTGTTTCGTCGAATTCGTTGAAACTAAAGTTAAAAGAGTGCCACCAGCAATCAGTATAATGAGATCGTGAGAGCAAAGACAATTTTGTATTGTGTGAGTGTGTACGGGGCAGCAGCGGCACCACAGAGCACGTCAATGAATGAGAAAATATAAATTTAAACCCGCATTCTTTGCATGCGAGCAACTCGTTAACTGATAGTCCGACCGACCGACCAACTGTCTGTCTGTTCTTCTGCCTTTCCCCATACTCCCCTAAACATCGTAGATGCAGAGCTCAATATGGTGTCACTCATTTCTTTGTGTGCGTGTGCTTCCTCGCTCACTCGTTATTAGGTACACTAACTCGTTGTTTTACTTGTTTTACTCGTTGCTTTTCTCGTTCAATCGTTCGTTCGCTGGGCTCTGCCTGGCTGGCTTACTTGCAACTTCAGGTGAAAATAAATAATTCTGAGAATTTTTTGATTATGATTTATGCCGAGTTCCTGTGAAACAGGTTAGCGGCTACAATAGCGCGTTCGTTAGTCTGCCTTCTGCTTGTCTGTCCGGTCTTCCATCCGCTGCTGTGTTCGTTCATGGTTTTCAATTGGATTTTTGTTTTGTTTTGCCCCTCGACTCCTCTACTGCAGCACACTCTGTACAGCGGAACGCACTCTATAAAGTACTTGATCAGTGTGCTTGGAGCCGGAGTCGCACGCATGCACTCAGAAAAATCTCATAAAATCTCATTAAAATTTGTCAATAGGATTTAGTTTTTACAATGTTATGTCTTTTTGAGTATTTAATGGGATTTACTGATTGAATAAATAGTTTATCATATTGAAATATTTCAATAGTAAAAACCATTAATTTTATGGTCCCTTTTTTTAGTTTGTGCTGATTTCAGGTGAATTGCGGCAGCGCAACGCACTGCCATCAGATGAAATAGGTGCCAATGTTAGAGGTTGTGGGTTGCTTGGTTATTTGTGGGAGTGCAGAGGGTGGCAGTCTCTGAAAAGCATGCCAGGGTCTTGTGTGCTGTGCGGGTGTGTGTGCGTTTTCGAGAGTATGCTGCCCGCCGCTTTCATTGGAAATTTAGCCAGAAAAGTTTCTGCTGTTTCATTTGAAACACAATAAAAGCAAATTCAGAAAATTAATTATTTGGCAACAGCAAAGCATAATCGTAAATGAGCTCTAATAAAAAATTTGCAAGTTTCAATGGAAATTTCGGAAATTTTAGATACTACGAAAAACTGTTTCTTTCATTTTAACATAATTTTCGTCAAATTTATGACGGTTGAACAAACTGGAAATTTTAATTAGTTTTTGTAAAACTTTAATTTTTCAAAAAAAAAAAACATTAAAATAGAAGTTTCGAAAACTAAGATAAACTAAGTTTTCATTACATTTCTTTTAACTGCTTTGCAAAATATTTGATATACTAGACTAATATTAACTTAATTTTTAAACATGACATGACACCCAGACTAATTCACGATTGCCATGAGGTTGTAAGAACGCAAAACATAGTTGTAGCAACCAACCTCATTCGGTTAAAACAAAAAATTTTACAAATTAATTCATGAAACTGCTATACTAGGTTGAAGCTAGAAAGAATATCATATAACAACACCGAATCGTTCTGAAATTCTTCGAAATTGGTTTCAGTCCAAGTTACAAGAAGGACCGACTTAACAGTTGAGAGAACCGAATAAGTTGTTGGAGCAATGAATTGTTTTGCCCAATAAATATGTGTTTATTAACTAATTTAATTATCAGTTAATAAATTTAGAAATATTTTTTATAAAAATAGTTGATCATTTTTAATCTACGACACGAAATAATTAAAAATAATCTGTTAAATAATGTTAATGTTATTAGAATTTTCTATTTTTTCAGAATTTCCGTAATACAAAAAGAGTATTTTTAATTCTGGAGAAAGTATTTTAATTCATATTACAAATTTCATTTTTTTTTTCAATGAAATTACTTGAAGATACTATAAACAAACAAATAAACAAAAAACACAGTCTAAAAAGAAATCATAAAATGTACTAAAATACAAAAAAAAATAATTTCATTGAAATCTCTTTCACAACAAAACAATGCAATGAAAATTAAATACAGTTTGTATGTAGTTAGTTTGATGAAAACAAGTTCCACGAATTTCATGAATGACTATTAAAATCATTAGCAATAAAATATGAGAAAAAAAAGAACCATGATTTCTGTATGTTGTTGTGTGTTGTAGAGTAGCTTCGGTTGTAGAGTGACTGCATCTTGCAGTTTTATGACTACTCTGGCACACGAATGCAATATACGTGAGGTGATCATCGTATGAATTCTCGTTCGGATAGTTCAATCAAGATTTGCACGACCGATCGCTGAGGATTTCCTAGCTCACAAAAATGTGGAGACTATAAATCAGTAACAAAATATATAAATTAAAAAAGATAAATTCAAAGATTAATTCAAATATAAATTCATATAAATATTAAAATACAAAAATAAATAAATGCTAAATTTAAAATTAATTATAAGGTAAACTAAAATATACATTAAAATAGGTACAGCTTGACATTTAAAAAAAAAATAAAACTTTTAAAAAATATAAATTAAATAAATAATATTATATATTTTAATTTGTAGGTTAAGAAAATATCAAAACTTGTTGCTTGCAATTTAATTTTCCCAAAAATATTTGAATTCAATAAAATACGTCAAGTTTTAATATTGTTTATAAGCTCCATTATAATTTTCCTACTGGGTGGCATATTGAACTCATGCCGTCCGCCACACTCTGTGGTTCACCGCGCAGAGCCTCTCATTGCTGCACTTTCTCCGCTGTATCAGTGCGCTTCGAGTATCCATGAAAATAAATTTCAATTTATGTATTCCTCGTAAATCGTTGAATGTTTGTTTGTTAAGCTTATTTCCACTGAATATTATTATTATTCGCCGAAGAAATATTTCAACAGCAAAAATGATTTGAAAAATATTTATTCCACAAACTGCGAACGGGTATAATTAAAATGCAAATTTATAACTTCAATTAAAATAATGCAATATGTTTCCACGAAATGTGACATAATTTATATTCGTTGGATAGAAAATTATTTTAAATAATGCTTGCATTATGTTTTTTTAGTTTATTGCGTTAATAACTAAACACTTAACAGAAACTAATTAAACTAAATAAAAATAAAATTAAAAATTTTTGAAAATCAACATTTATTTTACTTAATTTAAAATATTTTATAGAATCTAAATTAAAATCAGTTTTACTAAGAATAAAATTTTTTTATAAATACAAAATTGTATTAAATGCTTTTCAATGAATTTTAAGCATGCTTCTCAAGAAATTAAATTCAATTGGAATTTTATAATGAATTTTCTGAAATAAACAATACGCAAAATTCTGCAAACAATAAACGATACTACAACCTGCACTGCATTGTTGTAGCCTACAACCTGACACTGGACCCAAGTGGCCAAAAGAAATCGCACAGAATGAATGCCTGCCATTCAGGCGCGCTTTAATGCAACGCGCGATCGTTTCAAACACACACATACACACACTACACAATGTGAGAACAAACAGCCGGGCGATTGCTGCTGATAAAAGGTGTCAAGCAACAAACATGTTTCCAAAGAAAGCAACGCCAAACAATAGATAAAATATTCCTTTGTCCGTCTCCGTCAGTCAACTCGACTCAATTGAATGCGAACGCACTGCACTGCGCGCAGACGTAGACAGACGGAAACGTTGACGGCGGCGGCGGCTTTCTATAGAAACGAACGACGTCAACTACAAACTACGATGACGCGTCGCACAGTAAAGCAAAGCAAACAAATCTTTTGTTTTGTCATCCTCGGCATTTGATATTTTTGACATTCTGTGGCACGCAGGCAGATGCAGATGCAAGATGCATCTTTGAGATTTACTTATTTACGACGATGAGGACGACGAAGACGACAAGAACAATAACGAAAATAATAAGACAACTACACTACAAAAAACATAAAGTACAACGCCATAAAAACATGCAAAAAAAAGATATATGTAAATATGAATAAGATACAACTACCCGAGTTTGGCATCCGTCCCTGATCAGAATACGATAAGGCATCCCTACCAAGGGCCACCTGAAATGGTACTGATCAGGGTCGACTAGGGTAATCGGTGCAAATCGGATCTTTTAGTTAACAGTGGTGTTTTCTTTATGCTACAGAAAATCTAAATTTGAGAATGACTCCTTGAAAATTCGAGAAGTTACTTTCATTCCAGTATTTCTTGAAGGAATTGTTTTTCATTGATATAGGCAATATTTCCTAATATTTTCTTCAAAACTCAAGTTAAGTTATTAAACTATCGAACACGATTTTCCCATGACCATTCCCATCAATTCTTATAATTCGCTAGTGCTGATTTTGACTGCATACTAGGGGTTCCAATTCCGTAGCATTTTAACAATCCCGGGATTTTTTGGGAATAGAAAAAAATTCCCCTATTATGCATACAGTTTTGTGAAAAATAGTACATGATATCAAAAATTTATCATCAAATGTCTACAGAAAATATTAAAATAAAATATAATATTGAAATAAAATAAATAAAAAAATACAAATGATAATTTGGACTTGAGTAGTTTTATCTGCACATTATTTTGATTGGCAATACCAGGATTTTAAGAGTAATTTTGGTATACTAATGAATATACTGTAGCCGCGGTAGCTCAGTGGTTAGTGCGTTGGACTGCGAGCCGAAAGGTCCCATCAAGCCTGGACTGGGGCTAACAACATCTTTTCATAGAAACATTTTTCTATACCGCGCTACCTCTCGGCAGTAAATGGCAAACCTACGAGAGTAAAACCATTGCCTATGAAAAAGCTCTCACCCGCCGTTCGGATTCGGCAATAAACTGTAGGTCCCACCACTTTGAGTACAAAAATAACACGCACAGCTCAAAATGGTGAGAGAGCTCGGCCGAAGTTCTATACAGGACTGTATCGCCAAACTATTATTATTATTATGAATGATAATATTCCGAAATGTTTTTGAAATAATTGGATCTAAACCCTGACTATTTTGGAAACTATTTTTTAGCATTTGTTTTCTGAACAAATAAAATTTGTTTATCGAAAATAAATCCATTTATGATTACATCTCGATATCTATAACGACAAAAACAACGATATCATTTTAGATAGGTCCATTTTTATTTTGGGCTATAAACGATATCGTATCGATATCGTAAAATTATCGTTTGGTTTGCTGGGTATAAGAAATATTTTCCTATATTTTCCTCAAATCTTAAGTTTAATTTCCTTATTAAACTAACGAACACGATTTTTTACATGAACATACCCATCAATTCTATATAATTCGTTAGTGCTGATTTTGATTGCATACTAGGGGTTCCAATTCCAAAGCATTTTGACTATCCCGGGATTTTTGGGATTAGAAAAAAATCCCGGGTTCCTGGGATGAGTCCTGAATCAATGAAATTTGTATGACAGGTAACAAAAAAGTAAAGTTTTACACAATGTTTTAGAGCAAATTCTCATATTTGTAATATGTCTTAAATTTACATGATGCTGCTTAAGTTTAACTTTTAGGCCCTATTACAATTTGATAGAAAAATAAAAGTTTTGTTTCGATACGACCTATTAAACATACATTATAACAACCATATATCATCACAAGTCTATTAAAAAATATTGAAAATATGCTAACGACGGCAAATTTAGAATTTGGTAATTTTAATTTTTGGGATTTTCAAGACTAATTTAAGTATTCTAATGAATTCTAATATTCCGAAACGTTTTAAAAATAATTGGATCTAAACTTGGTTTTTTTTAAATTATTTTTTGTCATTTAGTATCTAATGATAAACATGAAAATTAATAACTTTTTTATATTTGATCTACTTTTTAAAATAAGCCCTGCAAAAATAGAGTGCTGTGAACATAATTTTGGTACTCTATTATATAATCAAGTATCAATAAAAAAAATATATTTAAAGTATTCTATTCATATTACGTACTTAGTTTTTTCCTATTACGTAGTCTTATTGAAAAATATTATTTTATATTCCAATTTTTAAATCATTTTGTAAAATATTCAAAAAATATTCAAAATTTTTTCAAATGTTAACAGTTTTGCACATTTTTTAAATATGAGAACCGAAGAACAAAAAAAAATGTTGGTCGTTAGTTTGAACTATGATTTTCATTACCATAAATCATTTTCGTATTTATGTTGGTCGTTAGTTTGAACTATGATTTTCATTACCATAAATCATTTTCGTATTTATTAATAAAACCGAAATGTTAAAAAAATCATCCAAAAATTAAAAAAAAAATCAAAATTTTTCGAGTTTAGATTCAAACATCTTAAAAACTTTTCTTAAAAACATTTCTTAAAAACTATTTTTGAAAATTATTATTTTTGTATTCTAAAAAGTGATTTAAAAGGGCCTCAAATTTCAAAAGCAAATTTCAAAAGCATCAAAAACGAAAACTTAAACACGAGGTACTCTCAACAATTAGTTTTTAGTCTGTTCGACGATATTTGACTGGAATCTACCTAATTTTTCTGGTAGAACTACATACTTAAGTAGGGTCTCAAATTGAAATTTTCAATACAATCAGCACATTTTCTATTGTTCTGTACAACATTTGATTGAGTGATAAACGGGCATTACAATAATTATCGAAATATCTTTTCCTCATACGAAATATCTGCTAACTTTTATGGAATTCAGTAAATTAATATCAAAGTTAAAATTGTCTCTCTGTCTGTAAATCGGTCGTTTTGATTAGGAACTATAAACGTTTAAAAATGTGGTAAAGTTTAAACTGAACCTGCAGATTCAGTTCATAAAGTATTTGTCAAAGTAATAAACTTACTATAACAAATATTTTTTTTTACTAAACATTATACTGCACCTCGTCAACCAAAAAGAAAATCTAGGTCATTTCCAGTTAACTAGCTTCAAATGTATTTTTTATACTATTCAAATATGTAAAGATGATAATGTTTACATATTTTTCGAGGTATTGCGAACCATACCAGTTCACATACCAGGCCATCTCGCATATGTCTCTAATAATTTATCATAGCATGATGCAGCTTGCACAGAACCTCTACTGACACTCATGGAATTCAATTTGAAACAGCTTCATGGAACACTTAAGGTAGATATGTTCCTGGAAAAACAATTCAGCATTTTTTGTGTGACCAACAGCGGCAGCAACAACGTCGGCAACAGCATTTCCAGGTAGTCGTCGTCATCAACATCGTTGTCGTCGTCGTCAAAATGCAATCAACTGCAGAAGTATTGTAGATACTTAAATAAAAGAGCGAACGAACAATAAAATTATTGGAAATTGCATTTTTACAAAAATACAGTCCTTTAGAAATGGAAATAATAAAACACAAGACTATAAAGAATAATGACTGCATGGGAAATTGGCACTTTGCTAGATAATAGAATATGAAGAGTGGTTGGATGGGTACGAAAATCGTTATGATTGCTTGCAAAAATTTCAAACCATAGAACCTCAACGCAGAGGGTCACGACTATTCAAAATTTTGTTTTCTATTGTTACATACTTTTTAGAAGAAAAAAGAAAAAACCTTTATTATAGTTTTTTTGTTTGTTGTGCAAATTGTATAGTATATATTGACTATACAAACTATTGTTGGTTTTGAGAAGGAATTTGCAATTATTGTGCAGGATAAGTTTTAATAGCTGAAATAAAAAGTTATCTTAAAAAAGAACGCATTTTGAATATCTATATTTGTATCTATAGGAATGTATAATCTACTAGCTCTATAATTTATTTTATTTTTCTGACATATGTTATAATTTTCCAGACGATTAAATGCAGATGAACCATATTAAATTCAACCATATCATATCAATGTATTCCCAAACTGACATTATATACGTTTCAATGAAGTCTTCAAAATTGTCATAATTGAATTTCATATTCAGTGTTTGTGGGAAATCTGTGTAGTACACTAGACACCTGTCGCTGGTCAATCCCAGATTATTGCTGGTCCCGTGTATCCTAGAATCCCGTGGTCCCTAGTAGAAATTTACCCTATTAGCGTATACATGATAATGTCGTGATCATGATCGTCATGTAACTGATCGGGCTATGACAAGGAAAAAATGCAATGATCAGTTCCCTGTAATGACCCTATTACAATTTCTACTAGGGGTTGCGGTATGTTTTCAAAATACTACAATCGAGCATGTTACAGCTGTCGATGGAATTCCAATCGAATATTTCAAATCAATCCATCTTGTTCTTCTTAAGTTCAGTACTGAGGTGGTTTTGGTAATTTTGGCGATCAAAGTTGTCAACTGATATTGGAGATTTGAACTCAAATCACAATTTTCAATTTTCATCACAATTTTGACAAACATGAGCTGCTCGATTTTTCAAAACTTAATAATTGTCATTCCGCCATTTTAAATCAATTCTATATAAATTCAATTTGATTTTTGTTTTCTAGAATTTCAATTATTATAAAAAGTGAATTTGAGAGTATGTTCGATAATTTCTTATAAATAACTCGTAACATAATGAATGGAATTTCATAAATTTGTATGGCTTAAATATTTGAGGTATTTGAGAAATCCCGAGTTTGTAACCGCAAAATACCAACAATATCAAATTCGTATTGCTTTTGTATATGCATCGTATTCGACGAAACGTATTTACGCATCAATCAATTCCTAAAAATATGTTTGTTATAAAATTCACAGGAAAACTAAGTAAAAACTGCACAAATTAAATCAAATAAGTCATTTTCGCTGGAGTTACCGTAAGTTAGATACATACATTGTGCAATTTAATTAAAAATTTCATAGAATTCATGTTGACGCAAATTTAGACAGACATTTTGTTCGTAATAATATGGCGAGTTGCTTTGAATTTTATACTTTATAAAAATCGGGTTTATTTTTTGAAAATGTGTGTTTTTTTTATTTAATTTTTATTAAATATATTATTTAATATCAAAAATTTGTTGTGCCTTAGTCAAAGTTTGAACTTTTAGCTCTGACAAACAGAATTATCATCATCCGTATCGTATTTCAATAATTCAAGTGAATTCCTTTATTGTAACGCGGATTTACTCACGCTTTGAGAATATGTCTGATATTATCGCCTCATTCCAATCGTAAACAAAATTATAGGGAATTTCGCTTTTTTTATTTGATTATTTGCATTCATTCATTCGTATTCAAATTGTTGCCAGTAATTACATTTTCGTAGAAATGAAAAAGTTATTTACTTCAATTTATTCCGTTTTGTAAGTGCTTCCAAATTATACCATCAAGTGCGAATGGAAATTGTTATGATGCATTTATTTTAGAAAATATTTCAGCGAATTAAATTCATGTTTTTTTTTTGTATATGCAAATATCCAATTACTGTTAATAATAATGGTATTACATATAAGGCATTAATGGTATAATTTAACATTTTAGCAGAAAATATTTTAAGGTCAAGGGACATTTTAGTCAAGGAACGTATAACGTTTTCGGTTATGTCCTTCGATTTTTGATACGGTTTGGGTTTTAAGCTTTATAATATCGGTTTCAAGTTACCATTTTTTTTTATTAAATATTCTTTCGATGTAAATATTATAATGTTAACAAGATCTATTCTTAATATAAAGTATGTACAAAAATATTGTTCAGGACACAATTTCGGCATTAGTGGCATAGAGTTTGAGGGTCTATTTATACAAACTTTATTTAAATATTTTATGACTGTCATTATTTACGCAATGCTGGTGCTGTCGCTTGTCACTTTTATGTCACTCTGGCAACGTCAAGGTTGCCGTTTGTGCACTCGTCGCATGCCAAAGAATTCGTTAATGAATTCGTCCGAATTCATTTTGTGTATATTTACGCTGGTGTGATGTGTGTGTCTTGTTTACTTAACTCAAGATGCGTACGAAAAATTCGACTCATTTAGTTGGTCGGACCGACGCGATAGAATAGATAGATATATGCCAGATATGTATCACATTTCTTAGGAATATCCGAGGGTGCATATCCGAGATTTCTGGAGAATATTGGTGTAGGAGTTTATTTATTATTTAGCACATTATTTCTCTTTATTGTTGGCAAAAAATAAATGTAAAAAAAAATAATAATAAAAATTGTGTGTTGAATGAATGAAGGTTTCTGTGGAATTTTGATATTAAATTTAATTCTTCCTTCTTCCAAATAAACACATACACGCGGCTAAACGCAGCCATGTCACTGTTTGAACGAGTGTCGCATTATAGTATGTATTTTTTTTCCATTTATTAAAAATTTCTTTGGAAACACTTCTTCATAATTGCAATCCAAAGTGTCAAATATAATTTATACCTTGCACTCATTTTCACTCAATCTATCCTCACTCTTTGCCCCCACTCGTGTTGTTCGATTTTCTGTTTCTAGGGTTTGTCAAGTGTTATTTACAAAAAATTAAGGTGAAAACTTTGAGAGTTCGTGTTTACGCTTAATTTTACACCACTTTTGCTCCACCGAACATCAGTTCCAACTAGCACAATCATCAAGCATCGTCACCACGTCAGCTCGTCTGTGTCGACAGCTGAGTGAAGTGACATGACAAGCCATGAAAAAAATCAAACCTGCATTGAATTTTATTCCGTGAAATTTGTATTGAAGTGTTTTTGTTATGTGTACACAGAAACCATTTTTTTCTCTTTCATCAGTAAAGTGATAATAAAAATTTTAAAAATATTGATCAATGTTAAATAGTTTTTTTTTAATTACTAACTCTATGAATATTTTCTATGTGTACCAAAAACAGGTTGAATTTCCAAAACATATTGGAAAGCATTAAATTTAATTATATTTGATTTAAATAAAAAATACTATAAAAGTTAACAAAAAATATGGACACAAATTAAAAGTTGCTTCACACAAGCACAAATATGTTTCTTAGAAAAAAAAGTATAATAATGATTGCATACAAAATGAATGAAATGCAATAAAATTATTACCACATTCAAGTGATAACTAATTTATTATTACAGTCACAAATGTTGTGCTTACAATCATAATATGCACAAACGTTTTTTAGTAATTAGTACAAAAAAAATGATATGTTTAAGAAATTCGTTTTCGCATTATTATATTTATAGATTTATTTATTTTTTTTAATTAACGTGGCTGCAAAATAATAATTGAATCAAATTCTAAAAAATGAATGGTTTCCCACTTTTATAACTCATATTCGAAGAAAATATTATGGCTATATTATATCCAACAACATTAGCAAGTGTGTCAATAAAATGTTGGTGGCAATGGGTACCGGCAACTTCCACAAGGTCAATGTTGCAAGGACAAATGTACCTAAGAATACTCGCAACAAAAGAGCAGACTGTACTCCAATTCGAAGAAAATATTAATTGCAAAGACGAACGACACGACACGCGCATTTATTATCCGCACATTTTCTTGAAAATATTACAACTAAAACGATGAGCATGCTCTCTGACACCCACAACAAGCACGTGTTCGCTCACTTACTGTGAGATTGCATAAGTGATGTAGTCGAACTGAAGTATGAGTGTGCAACATTATATATTTCATGTCTATCATAAGCACCAAATGATATGTTTACAGCAAATATTTTATGATTGTGACATATATAATATGTTTGTAGCAAACATAATTTCAACCAACCAGCATTTCCTTAATTTTTAAAATAAGCAGACTCATCAAAAAGAATGGCATAAGTCATAAAATTATTATTTAATTCGTTTGAAAAATTTTGATGTTATGTGAGACTCAATTATGTTTATACAATTTATTATTGCTAACATAAAATGTTTGCTGCAATTAACATTTCTGCCTGTGTCGAGTTATAAATTACTATTTTGTAATAAAGGTAATCGGATCAACACCTAAACACAATTTCCTTATTCTCTCTCACGTTGTTCGCAGCTATAGTTAAAATAACGGTTATTATTCTGCGAATTGATATAATGACAGCGCACGTGGAAACCCACATTACACTGTGCGACACTTGAAACTAGAAGTGCTATTTGCAAAAACATAGTAAGTAAAATTATAGAATTATAGATATTGTGTGGCGTAATATAAATACATTTTTATTTAATTATAAAAACCAAAGATGCAATCAATTATAGATACACACTAAGAAAACAGAGACGATTACCAGAAATATCACAGCCCTAAATATCAAGTTATTTACAAAATATTTAGATCGTATTTGAGAGAACCATCTCTCCAAACACATCCGTCAAATACGATAAATATTGGTAGCAACCATCTTTCAAATTTACGATTATGTATAGCAACCATCAATTAAACATCTAACAAATAGGATGATAGTTGATGAATATTTTAAAAATGTACTCCATTAGAATTCGTGGAGTTTCCATATCAAGATTTTTTACACTTTGGTAGATTTCACAGAAAAAATTACTTAAATCATATGTAATATTGAAACAAGTGAGTTTTTGATACTTTTTTTACGTTTAGACACGTGTTTCGTATTTTTCGTCAAATGTTTTGCTTTAGTTGACATTTTACCTATAGAATAAACAATATACTGTATAATTTTCAAAGCTCTATAAAAAAATTTTAAGGATTTTTAAGGACATAATTCCAATAAATGTATATTATAAAAATAATTGATTGTTCTTATTACGCAACACTTCTAAAAAATCGAATTTATAATTTATAGGAGAGCGCTGCTATTATTTTTCACACAACTGTACATCAATATCGTCTTTATAAATCGTTCGAAGGTAAAATTGTACAACGACTTGAGATTTCTTCGCAGAAGAATCAAGTTCGACCGGTGATGCTGTCATCAAAGTAAACTCTGAAAAGAAATATTTTCCATACGTGTTGATAATTTAAATTACAGGATATTTTATTTTCACTTTTACCATTAAAATGTAATATTTGAGTTGGCACTTTTTTTTACACCATTTGATTTACTTAATTGTTGTGGATAAATCGAGCGTAAGGAAAAAGTACGCGATTTTCCTTTTTTATGGTAGTCAAATGTCAAAATACCTCAACAGTTTTGCTGTAAATATCTCAATTTTCATTGCTGTTGTGGCATATTTAAAAAATATTAATAGTTTTGCTGCAACTGTATTGAAACTTATGGGATGTTTGAATATTTGCTACAAGGCGTAAATTTAAAAGGATATTTGCAGCAAGACTTTCATAAACATCTTGTTTTCTTAGTGCACGTAAATATATATATTTGTTGCATTTGACTGACCATAACTTTGGTTAGTTCCACCCGAGTTTCATTAAATATAATCTGAATACAAAAGAAACCAGACAAAAATTCAATTTGCTATAATGTCATAGTCCAAAATAAATATAGCGTATTCACAGTTTAATGGTATTGGTACGACATTGTACGAATACGACAGTACGGAAATTTAACTGTGATCACAACTTTTCTGATTATTAAAATATTTGGTCACATAAATGCAGCTGATTTTAATAAAATTAGGATTTTTTGAAATTATCAAAAATATTCCTCGATTTGAAAATGAAAACAAAAAAATTACCATTTTATGTGCACTATTTATCTTCAATTTCACAATTTTCCTTTATTTCACAAAATACGACTCCAAAAAAACATGCCTCAGGGCTACTCTCAAATGTGGTATTTCACTTTTATAAGGGATGCAACAACAAATTGACGTATCTGTGTTCTTGTATCGTATATATACTACAGGTACGAATAAAATACTAAAATACGATGAACTGTGAATACACTAATCGAAAAATACGATCATTTCTATTGTTTTACGTAATAACTCCCAAACTTTAGGCAACATCAAAAAACTGAGTATGAGGTCTTGATTAATAGACCGAAGTCCGAATATAAAAAATAAGAATGCCATATAAAAGCTTCAACTTAAGTCATAACTTAGTCCGAATACCATATTAAATTTTTTATCATTTATAGGTAAAATGTTGCTTATCAACATATTTTTTTTATTTTAAAATGGGAGTTATTGAAATATTCCCCTTTGAATTTTATTATGATGTCCTTCTACTTATGGTCAATATTAAATATTGTTAAATAACCAATTTTACGCATATTTATAATCTTTACAACAGGTTTAAACGTATTATCTAGTAGAACTATTGCTTATGTTACCCAATTTGGTGCAGTTGTGTGCGTTTTTCATATTTCAAGAACCCATATCTCTGGAACTATAGTAGTTGGTATTAGCTTCTTAATCTTAAGTTGTAAATCCTGCATTAATTCATTAATTTCCGATCTGACCTGGAATCATCCATATATTACTTTATACACACTGAATTTCTTGGTGTGTACTAATTTTACTAATTATTTATTTTTTAACAGTGTTTAATTTTACACAAAAATTCAAAAGTTTTTATCGTAAATTGTAAATTTCTATCAAAATTCCAAACGGTTTATCAACGGTTTTGAGTTATTCCGATGAAATTACAAAATTTCCTGGACAAATAGTTGCAGCCGTTAAGATTCTTATCAACAATTATATGACAATCCACTTTTATTACTGCGCGATTTCTATAGAAAACCACAGCACTGGCCGGCAATGCACCGAGTCGTGCGTTATCAGAAATTTCACTTCCCGGGAAATACTACCTCCTCCCATGGGCTCTCCCTCCGCTTGTATCGGTTGTCATTCTCATTATCGATACGTGTCGTTGTTGCCAGGCGCGCGTGTCTAATTAACGCGAAAAATCACATATTAAACTCTGCGAATTCGTTGTTTGCAGAGTATCGACGCGTCATCGTGGTGGCACACAGTCGTCGACACACAAAGTCATGACTAATACCTGTCATGCTAACATTTGGCCCACTTGTAAAAATAGACGCGGCAAGAACATGCGACACGGTACTTTTTGTCCAAATATGGTAGAACAAACCGTCCGTCATCGACACAGGTCGTAGTTTTCGGGTCTGCTTATATGATTCAACTGTGTAGAATGCAGGTTATCTATGAAATGCTTTGTCATCATAGCTACTAAAGACAGATAGACAGACAGTCACACCCACCCATATGTGCATATTTTTGGGTCGCTTCAGTGGAAATTGTCGCTCACACAACGTTCGCAAATATTTGCCTAAATAAAGTGCTTTTAATGTATATTCGAGGAAATTATTTAATACGCCAAGTTGATGTTTGCTTTGTCAGCACTAGTCGCTGGAATTTACCCACTTAACGTCATGCAGTTTGTTAGGGGCCTCAAAATCATTTTTTCTGGACTTTACATGGTTTCATAGAATCGAGATAACCTCTTTGAACTGTGTTAAAACAGTTCGGTTGAATTACTAGTAGCTGTTTGTACGTTTACACGTGGGAAACCCCTTGAAAATATTTAAATTATTAATACAAAATCCGGTTAAGTACTTAAACCCTCAAAAGCTACAGTGTTTTTAAAGCGGTTAGTAAAACTCCTTCCGCACTGCACCGCCTTGAGCACTCAATCATCATTACACTCACAAAAAATACTATAAAATCAATAGTGTTTTTGCTATTAAAATTATTATTTTAATAGGTAAATACCATTTAATACTACAAACAACTATTAAACACTATATAGTTTATTTTTAGTTTATGTGAAAATATTTATTTTTGTCATTTGAATTTTTTTTTTTCAGAGTCTACTTTCCATATAGCCCTTTTCTAATCCCCTCAAATTATCATTGATTTGGCAATAATTACGAAAATAACGTTTATTTCATCATTATTCGCTCGTTCCGCACACAGCTTAGCACTCAGCGAGCACTTGAATATGCCGACCACGCGATCGATAGTTGCGGCTCTCTGCTCTGCGATCGCACCCCACTCTCTGGGCCAACCCCATATTTGTTTGTAGTGCTTTTGGTCGACGCATGAATCATTTTTAGTTTACGGCGGAGTGCTCGCGAGTGTCGGCCGCGTGCAAACTCCATATTACACTCTCTTCAAGCGACGGCTTCCTGCTCTTGGTGTCTTCGTCAGCATCGCTGAAGGATGTGTCATGGCTCATTTAACTGCTACAACAATTGGTCGGCCTTCATCAAAGCAGCGCCGTCAACGTTGCTGCTGCAGCTTTCGTTCGTTCGTTGCTTCGATTGAATTGATCCGATCACTTGGAATTCCGGGTATTTTGAGTTGGTGTAGACTTTGTGCTCCAAAAACGATGCGGTTCGGCTGATAAGCCAACGAGCGCAGTCGACGACGACAACGAGCTGAATTTATTCGCAGCAGTCGCTACAGTTGAACATGCGATTCAATTGAAGACGGTTGTGCGAACAAACGACGTCGGAAAAGAAAACTTTGTGTAAGCGAAATAAAAACGGCGCGCTCTTCGCAGAAGTCGAAATACTTGGAATTTAAGGCAAGAATAAACGAAGTTCAGTTAAAAGGCGTCTCTTCTATACTTTGCAAGATATTGTGAAATTAAAGCCACAGAAGGTTAGTTGACGCGACTGCGAGTTTCGACATGTCATGTGTGACACATTTATAAAAAAATTATGTGAAATATAATTAGTAATTTTATTAAAATGCTATAATTTTCTATATATAGAAATGTATTCACTATTATTAAAAACGTTCAAATTTAAATCAGCGATGTAATAATTAATTTTAAAACTGTGTAGTGAAAGTGACTTTTTAAATATTTTTAGAATTACAAGGATATCAAATTAAAGCTCCTGACATCGAAAATATGGTGAAATTGTTGAAATTTAAAAAATGTTGAAACTGAACAAAATAATTTATAAAAATATAAACTCAAAAAATTCGGATAGATGTAAATTCGTTACTTTAAAAATGATTATTCGACTAAATTACTGCTAATTTACACGATTTATGTGAATCACAATTAAGTGCAATGTAATTTCAAATATTGCTAAAAAAAAAATACTATTGGGGAATTCCTATCAATCGCGTAAAACACGTCAATTGTGTAAAATTTTTCAACTGTAAAAGTTTTCTTTATGTTCAAATAATAAAATCTAATAAGTTTATTGAATTAATATTGAAATAAATTCAAAAATTATTTAATAGTGCATACAGCATAATCCTCTTTTTGCATAAGTTTGGAAGAACGAAAAAGTTATTTGTAACAATCAACTTCATTCGATTAAAACAAATTTTCTACAGGTTAGGGTAACTGCCATATGGGGCATTCGCTTGAAATATTAGACTACACACACTCCAAATTGTTCTAAAATGATTTGAAATTGTACAAAATTGGTTGTGGTCCAAACTACAGAACTTTTACCTATATTTTAATCTATAAGAACCGACTAAGCGATTGCGAGATCCGAACCAGTTGGTTGGCGCAACAAATCTTTATTCTGTGTGTAAATTTCAATTATTATTTTAATAAAAAATAACTATAAATCTAAAAATTTCAATGGTGATTATGTTTTTACTTCCACATCGATGGTTTCATTTTTTTTTTTATTTAAATATTTTGCGAACGCTTTGTGAAAGTTATTTCTGATTATCTACTGCGTAACATCTAAATTTCTTGTGAACAAATTAACTTAATTGCAAACAATTCTGCGAACTTTTTTTATTATTTTATAACAAAACAATTTAGCAAAGTAATACATATTAATTCAGTGAACAATATAACTAACGTGCGCAATAAAAACACAAAACTGCTGTGAGAAAAAGTGTGTTTTATTTTTGTTTGTTTTTGTTTATCGGAAAACAAATGCAAAACAAGTTGTTTACACAAATTCATTGATTAACTAAAAACCACGACAAAACAGTTGTATAATTTAAGATATTGTTTTGTTTGTTGTTCTTCCTCGCCTTTTTCTTTTGCTCCTATTGTACATTGCTGTGTTTTTATGTTATCTCTTTAGTTAATTCATTCATGAACAGGTTTCGTATTACGGAAAACGCGTGTCTGTGATGTCGTCCGGAAAACCAGACAATTGTTGTTTGATGAATGGAGTTTTTTTTTTAATTTGTGCTGAGAACCGAATTGCAGCTAAATTGTTCTGTCAGTTCAGTTCCGGTTATTATTTTCTGTATGTGCAGGGATTGAAACCCTACACAGAAAACAATAATCGACGTAAATATAGCAGCCGATATTAATTGCATTCATTAATCAATCCAGCACTGATATTCACTTATTTAATGAAAACATTAGCTATTCTTCGTTATATAAGCAATTGTGTTCGCTAATATGAATATTTGTACGTCAATACAGCAATATCGGTTGCTATATTTACGTCGATTATTTTTTTCTGTGTAATTGCAATCGATTTCCGTTTAAAAGTGCTTTCCGAAATATCAACTGGTAACCAGTATAGCAAAACCGTTTCGTTTTAAAAAATACAACTGAAACAGGAATCGTTGTTTACGATTCTTGTTTTTTTTCATATATCTGAAAATTAGAAAAATTATCAATTGATTTAAACAAAATAAATTATTTAAAACTTGTATTGATTTTTTTATTTCTTTTTTTTTCAGCCTAAATCTCATAAGTCGATGTCTTACCACGTAACAAATAGCATCAGCCGCATATCTACCGTTGATACTTCCAACACTGCAACTCGCAACAATCATTTATAAATCTCAACAACAACTTACCTCACTGCGTGGTGAATATAGCAGCTACACACAACTCTAATTGCTTTTCCGATGGGTCACCGCCTGAGCAAAACACCCGCCAACGGTTGCAACGCCACGACACTTAATCAGCAACATCAACCACAGCAGCAGCAGGAACATCATCATCAGCAACACAACAACTGCTCAAGCCTACAGCGTAATCGCTCGGTGGCTCCAACAGCAACAACACCAACCACAGCTAAAAGCAGACCGATTCCCATTGGTGCTGGTCCCACCTTCAATCTGCAAATTCAAGACGCGCCTACTATCACCACCACCAACAACGCCCAAACTCACCACACCCAACACAACAGCTACCACCACCACGAGGAACAACAACTGCTGTCGCCCCCCTCACGTCAGATTATCATCAAAATACAATTGGCCAAAATGGAGCCCGGAAGCGAACGCCAACAGGAGCAACAGGTCAACGATAGCAGTCTCGCGGTCGCCAATAATAACGGCGGCGGCGCGCAATTTTTGAATTTAACCTTTAATCGCAGTGTGAACTGTGATGAACTGGCGACACCATCGACGACGTCAGCTGCGCTGCTTTGCCCCAACGGCAGCATTGACAGACAGCAGCAACGACTGCTGTCGCAGCGAACTGCTGGCGGTTCGCTGAACAATCATTTCGCCCAAAATGGCGATCGTGAGAATTTCAATATTTTAATGGCACCCATGAGTGATTTGCAGCTGACGACGACAACGCCAAGTGGCGGTAGTGAGTTGACGGAGACACCGCTCGATGTCACTGAAAACCGTGCGACGACAGACAAAAGTCTTTGTGAAGGTGAGATTTATTTATTTTAAACTTTTATTACGATCTTATGTTTTATTTTTATTAATTTTCTTTTAATGTTTACAATTTATTGAATTTTTACAATTAATTTTAAATAATTATGAATGTTTTTTTTTTGTTTATTTTTTAGACGTCGCTGATGTCGACGGCGAATATTGCTGTCGCCGCAAAAACAAAAACACCGCCTTCCCCTCCAAGTGGCGCTGCTGCAAATGCACCTGCCTCGATGCCATTAAACGCATCAAAGATGCCTCCAGCTCCAAGTCGTCCAGCAAAAAGAAGGAACGCCAGAAATCAACACAGCAACAGCATTCCATCGAACGGCCGCAACTGGCTGTGGTGAGTACGGCAATCTCACCAGCACAACGCTGCAGCAACAACAACAATAGTGTGCCTGCAACGCCCTCTACATTTGTCACGCCCACCAACAGTGGCAACGACGTGCAGGGTGCGCCGGCGCACATGTCCATCTGGGCGCCCTCTACCAATGACGTCTTCATTTCTTCGCCACAATTTGTGGTCGTGCAGTGTCCGCCTTCATCGCTGGTTACACTCGGTCGTATCGACGACAACTCCATACGGTTGATGGCCACCGAGTTGGTGGCTGCCAATTCGTCGAGCAGCACTGCATCGTTGGCGACACCACATCATGTACTAACCACAACGGCGGATATGTCGCCAGTAATGCAGACGCCGCCGGCTATGTCGACGCCGTGCAGCAGTTCGACGCCCACGTCTAGTGTGGCAACGCCAAAACTCTGCGCCACAGCGGTTGTCGCCGCAGGCGGCCCCGTCGTACATTCACAGGTCGATTACATTCACTGCCTGGTGCCCGATTTGGAGCGCATCACCAAGGCCAGTTTCTACTGGGGCAAAATGGACCGCTACGAAGCCGAACGGCTGCTTGAGGGCAAACCGGAGGGCACTTTTTTGTTGCGGGACTCGGCGCAGGAAGAGTACTTGTTCTCGGTGACGTTCCGCAAATACGGCCGCTCGCTGCATGCACGCATCGAGCAGAGCAACCATAAATTCAGGTGAGTTACGAAGAGATCTTCACGCGACAACGATAGGCCCCAATATTTAGAAATCCCAAATAAGAACCCTAAATACGAACATATCCAAACTCAAAATCCTCAAGATAATTAGAATCTATAACGATGTAAATGCGATTTTAATACTTACCCATTTTATTTTTCTTCTTTATTGCAGCTTTGATTGTCACGATCCGTGCGTCTTCACCGCGTCTACCGTTACCGGCCTGCTCGAGCACTACAAGGACCCCGCTTGCGTCATGTTCTTCGAGCCTATGCTGACCATTCCACTGCACCGCAAAACTTCGTTTTCGCTGCAGCAGCTTTGTCGTGCGACGATCGTGTCGCAGACGACATACGACGGCATCAATGAACTAGAGCTGCCGTCGCGCCTCAAATCCTACCTGAAGGAGTATCATTACAAGCAAAAATTGCGCGTCAAGCCTTTCGACGAACCCTTCTATGCCTGTACATAGTGTCCGCGCGCATCGGCGACAGGTGCGCGTTATCGCGCGGATGTCGCCAACGAGAGTCGGCTGCTGGACGAGGGCGCTGTTGGTAATGGCGGCGATGATGTTGATGACTTCGAGCTGCTTGTCGACTTGGAGGATCTGCAAGGTGGCAACATGATTGTCAACTATGTACAGCATTCGGCGAGCATGGCAACGCCGTATGTGGGTGCAGCACGCGACACAACTGCGGTGACAAAGCAACAAAAACGAGGACTCCGACGCATACCAGCACAGCTGACGGGCTTCTTTCAACGCATAGCCGCCAGCCTTAATTGCTACCAACAACAGCAGCAACACGAAGAGCAGCAGCAGCAGCTTGAATTCGAGTTGTCGGATCAACTGCAGCGACGGCGTGTTTTAAGTGCGCGTTGGGCGCGACAAATCAACGCGACACACGCCAGCAGTCGTTGCGATTTTAACAATTGTAATCAAAACTAACTTCAAACATAATGACAGACAATCCCAGTGAAATATTAGCATATAAGCGGCTGCCCAACGCGATCGTCACACCAGTCCGTGAGGCGATGAGGCGACATCTTGGCTCTTGGCGCAGCTTAACTATAAAGTATTCTTTGTTCTACTCCAAGAGACAACTTTTGTAAAATCTAGGCCAACAATATTTACAAAATAGTATTTATTATATTAGTGCATAGTGCAGGCAAGGCGCGACATACGACACGCGACATTGCAGACTTAGAGCTTAGTAAGATCATTGTAATTTTAATAATTTAGTAAAATATTCATCATCATTGTAAATAGACCTTCATGCTTTCCTAGTCCTCCCCCACTCACACTACCTACAACACACCCGCGTGTACTTAAGCTTTAAGTTCAATGCAGCTTTTGTAAAACTACTCAATAAATAAGAGATCTTTGTAAATTAAGAGAGCGCTTAAATTAAATTAATATAAAGTAAATTATTATTAAAATTTGTAAATAAAGTATAATGTACTACGGTTGGCAGTGCCAAAGCATAAATATTTAGAATAAATTTTCTTAGCTGTATATGTGGATCCCCCGCTTACCCTTCAAATCGTATATAGACGCTTTGAGTGCTTTAGGAAATGCACCATCAACAGCAGCAGCTTAACACTTTAATAAAACTACCCAACAATATTTTGGCCCATGGATATAACATACATCAATTCTAATATGTATAAATCGAGGGCGCAATTTTAATTGTCAAGTACAATTTTAATATACCAATGAATGCTAATATTTCAATACTTTCTAAGACAACTGGTACTAAAGTCAGAAAAATTTTGTTTTTTAGGCAATTTTTTAATAATTTTTCTATCATTTAGGATCTAATGATAAACAAGAAATTTATTTGTGGCTATTCAGAGCATTGTCCAAACTAACTACAAAAATTAATATTTTTTTTTATATGCTCTACTTTTTAAAATATGCCGTTTGAATATAAATTTGGTACTCTTTCAACTTAAACGTAGTTTTTTCCCTATTACGTAGAAATTGTTACTTTAAAATTTGCTCTGCACAACCATAAATCATTTTCATATTTATCATCAGAACCAAAATTTAAACAAAAATCAGACAAAATCAAAAAAATTTCGAGTTTTGATTAAAATTTTATTCTAAATTCGAATATATTTAAAAATTTATGCATAGGATGTCCATGGGACAAATTTGTATCCGTTCTGTTGAATAGTGTAATAATAGAAGGACCCCTCTCACCATAGGTAGCTCAGTATATAGACTAAAATATTTAATATACTCAACGCAGTTCTGCAAAATATATAATATACTATCTTCTATTACCTACAATATACTACATATAAATATAAATGAAGTACTCGTTTATCAGATATGGGTGCATTAAACCATGTATTAAAAGCAGTTAATTTAGATATTCCGTACATACCATATACAAGAGACTCCCACATAACTTAGAACAAATTGTAATTGATGGATCCCCAGTAAATTTACAAATTTGCTTCAATCAACTAACCAACCCCATCGTGGTCTCCCTTATTGTATTAAATATAATATACATATATATAAAGATATTTACATTAGTTATATTATAGACCCTAAGTATTTAGATAAACTTTACATTTATTATTATTGTAGTAATTATTTATAATTTGTACTTATGCTGTTTCATGTTATTAAAAATTATTGTGAATCCAAAAACTTAAAATTATATTGAAATGTATTAAAATGAGTAAAAACAAAAAAAATATGTTGTTAAATAAAGTATAAAGTTGAGTCAACATCCAAATAAAAATAATTGTATTTTTTTTTATTTTTCTTAACCGTAGAATACGAGTTATGTTTCGGTTTTTTATAACATATCAATTTTTAAATTAACCAAGCTTATTAAAATCGAACAATCTATATAATAACTATATAGTTTTAATGTAGTTTCTACACTCAGAAAATAAACATGGTAAATTAATAGTATTTCAATAAAAAAAAAACAATAATTTATACCATTAAAATTGGTCAATAGGATGCGTCTCATTTGTTCAGTAATATTGAAACTGTTTATACAACTTGTTGGTGTACCATAAATTTTTTAATGTAGTCTTTTTATTACAATAAGCTAAACCTATACAAATTTAATGATACGTATTATTAATTGTATGGTATAGTCGAATTACATTTCCTAGTATTTTATTAAAACGAAAATGGATTTTACTTATTTTATTGTGTAGTTTATTTTATTTAAATGTCGAAATTGAAATTCACTTTTAAAAAATCAGACACATAAAAAGAAACTACTCGTTGCAAAAATTATAACACATTTGATGTTGGCTTCAGTTTCCAATAATTGGTTGTTATACTTGAGTCTGCATTTAGTTTAGAATATCTTGCCATAATAGAAGTTCGATATATTATTTATTTTCTGTAATAAATAAAAAAGTTTAAATATAATAGTCAAAATTAAGCTGGAGCTTAAATTTTATTACGACTTTTTTTGACAGTTTTCCTATGAAAATAAATGTCAAAAAGCTATACATTAAAATAAACTCCAGTTGAAAAATGACTATAGTTACGCGCTAATGTATTTATACACGGATAGAAAAGATTTGTTTGAATGTAATTAAAAAGTAATACGAAATTGCCATACATGTATTAGGAATGAAGTGCAATTAAATTATAATCGAAATTGATTTATTTTTGTTCACGTGTAAATATTATTATATTGTCCAGCAGAATCTGTCAAATTTACCATAAATATGTTACAATACCAACATCAAATTTTAATTGCATTTGAATAAACTATTTCTTGGCAATTTACTTGGTTAAAACTATGTTTCGAAACACAGCAAATGCTAATCAAATCTAAATACAACGTATGTTCGCAACGCTCGTCTTAATTCGATAATTTATCGACTGACGAAGTTGTCAACGTTGTGCAGCATTTTCTATCTACGCCATATTTTGCCATCGTTTGAAAATATTGATGTTTAAAAACAAACAAAAAAAAAAAATTGGATTAAAATAAATGTATTCTTGCAACATTCTTCTTGTATACGAAGTTGGCACTCGTTGAGCAGAATTTTCTACCTACGTCTCTTTTGTCGTCGTTTGAAATATGTATAGGGTCATTTTAAACATACTGATGTTCGAAAAGAAACAAAAAAATAATTCAAATGTAAATAAAGGTATTCTTGCAACTCTCTTCTTGTATACAAAGTTGACTCTCGGTGATCGGCATTTTCTGCGTACGTGTCTTTTGTTGTTCGTTGAGAAAACGTGTTCGCGTCGGTTATAATTTTGTTATTTGTAAATTAAATAAATATATAAATTGTGTTACAAAAAGTACAAATGGTAACAGAGTATAATATAGTGCAGTATATAATTTCTGAAACTTATGTGAAAAACCACAAATAAAAATCAGTGTTTCGATTTTCAAACAGAATTTGGCATATTTTTTTACAAAAGCCTCCGTGAATTCCTTGCCTACGCTATGTGCTGTACTGAGACCAACTGTAACTGTACCAAATATAAAGCGAGCCTGGATCGTCTGGCTTAGCGCCTGCTGGTGCAATTGTGCATTCATTGATGCTGTCACTTGTACTTGCAGTTTTAAACCAATTATTTATTTGTGCATTTAAAAATTTGTATATGAATTATATTATTATAAATTCCCTTTGTGCATGTTTAAAAGTTTTTAATAAAAATAAATAAAAAAAACAACATTTTATTTTATTTTCAGGATTTTTTCCAAAAATATTTAAATATGTTTCTATGCAAACATACTACTCTTTGAACTGAAACAACTGATATGTTTCACTGGAAACATATTTATATTCAGGTCGTTCAAAATCATGTTTTATTTTGATCATATTTATGTTTCGGTACAAATATTTATTATATTTGGATGTACTAATTATAATGTTTCCATTAGAACATACTCCATTTTAAGGGGCAACATTAAAATGTTTCCGGGATATTACAATGTAAGTCAGAGCTCATTACAACACTGTTCAAGTCTCAATACAACCCTGTTTACAAATGATTTATCGGTCAATTATATATTATGTTCACATAAAATTCCAAACATACATGTTAATGCCTGCAAAATTATGTTTTGCAGCGTGTATACAATACGTTGAGTCCTTACCAATATCGCGTTTAATATTGTCGATTATTGCAAAATAAACATGCGACCGTTTTGAACAAATGACGTACAAAACGAACACGTTTATATTCGTGTTTATGTGTTGTATGCCACGTTTATTATTATAGGAGGAAACCATTAAAACAATATTTATTCTATTAAAAATAATAATATTGAAGTATTTAAATTTATGGTACTGAATTTTTCGAATACTATCAGATTAATTAGAATACTTTTCATTTAAAAAGAAAAAACTATTAATATATGAATTATAAGATCGATGGTCGTACCATTAAGTACTTAATGGGACATTTTCTTCTGAAGGGCTAATGAAAACAGTTTTATACAATTTTCAATTAAATAACTTTGCTTAATTGAATGCTAGAACTTGCAACTACCACATGCTCACCAATTTGGAGGTTGTCACAACCTCATTATCTCCGGGTTGGAAGTTGGCTTAACTTCATTAACAGCGATTTGACTGTTGCCATAACTTCATTATTATCGACTTGTAGGTTGTCACAACCTCATGCTCACACACTAGAAGGTCACCACAATTAAGACGTTATTGCCAATCAGTTGTTGACGCAACAGAATAATTCGCTAAGGCTAATCAGTTTTCAGGAATCATAAAGTTCTAACTAAAATGTACATCTGCTGGCATTCGGGAATGTCAAATAAAACACAACACAAAACTTTTCTTAAATTTCGCACGATTTAATTGGCTCATTTCGTAAGGATATTGCAGATGTTTCAGAATAGAATAGAACTACATGCGTTCATATGGCACCAGACTAAATGCGAAGCGTTCAAAGCTTTTGATGGCGCCAGACTAAATGCTTTTGAAGTCGAAAAAATAAAAAATTTTCAGGTAATCATTTTTGTTTTCTTATACCTGAGACAGACATCTGGTATGCATATCATAGTATTTGAAATACTAGATGTGTGTCTCACAATATTATAATATTTTTGTAGTATTCGTTGATTTCATTGTGGTATTTATCTGGTACAAATACCACATAACTATTCATAGTATTTTTGTAGTTTTCGTTTAAACACAGCCAAATTTCAAAAGCTTTCCGAAAGCTATTTGTCAAAAGAAGCTCTTTGTACTGAAATGTCATAATAAATTCAAAAAAATAAATAAATTATTTGATTTAGAAACTGAAATTTATTGAACTGCATTTAATTGGCAGCACAAAAATAAAATGAACACGACCTTGCAAATTTCAATGTAGTATAGCTACAATATTAAGAAAAAATATAAGTGTCCACTGAGGATCTGCAAGTAAAGGAAACCTATCGTGTAAAAAACGTTGTTTTCACTTTTATTAGAAGTCTGTAATAGAAAAACAAAAAATAAAAATTGTCACGACTTTCAAAAAATAGTGCTCTTTACAGCGGACTAGAATATATTATTCTCTAGTAACCGTGGTACCCAACAAAAATAAAAAATGCTTTAATATTTGTTACGCATAGCGTTATTTACTACACAACCTATACTACGTTATGTCTGTCACCTATCTGTATTTAGAATATTATAGTATTGTTATTATAATAACTTTACTAGATGTCTGCCTCAGGTAATAGTGTAGGGCTGTGATATTTCTGGTAAAAATCTTTGTTTTCTTAGTGTATGGATTCAGACTAAGTGTGATACTTAGTTTATTAGAATAGTATCATAAAAAATATCATATTTTGCAAAATATTTTAATTTTTATTCTTAAATTTCTTCAAACTGAATGCGGTAGTTGCTTACGATATTTACGTTAATTGACAGCTCGTAGCTTTATTTCCCGCATAAGTGGGCACACATCTCACATCTGCGTGATTTTCTGTCAAAGCCAGAGTTTCCACAATAATTAAAAAAAGAATATCCAACTTTTGACATACAACATTCTTTATGAAAGATTTATCAAAAAGTCGACCATTTGTTGCGCCATAGCACCAAAATTTCAACTTAAATTTCTCCGGAAATTGATATATGGGCAAATCCTGATTTGTCATTTTTTATATTTAAAATTGAATATTGTTAAGAAGAATAATAATAGTTTTGCGCTACAGTCCAAGCTCTCTCACCATTTGAGCTGTGCGTGTTGTATTTGTGTTCAAAGTGGTAGGGTGAGAGCTTTGCATGTGAAATGTTTACGTTGGTTTGCCATTGACTGCCGAGAAGTAGCGTCGTACAGAGAATTTTGTTTTATGAGAAAGATGTTGACAGTTGCAGTTGAAAGTTCGCCACATTTTCGATATCTCGTATCAAATCTAAGATATTCAGCATCGACTTTGCTCCAAAACGCAAAATTTGCCCCCATTTTATTGCAAATCTTCTTTATCGTTTTATTGAAATCGAGGCAATGGCGTTTGAGCCAAATAAATTCTCATGTCACGAGTTGCTGAGCATTTTTTAATATTGTACACATTGTTCAATTATATACAGTTTAGTTCATCTAGATAGATAGTTGCCACACCGAGAGCAAAACGTAGTTATTCTTAACTATGTTTTCAACTACTGCGTGAATAATAATCCTCTGACAATGAAACGTAGTCAATTCTAACTACGTTTGAAAATTGACTTCGACGTAATTACAATCAACTTATAGTTATAAAAATAGTTATAAAAAATCAATTTCAGCAACTACGCCATAGTCAGTTTCAATTAGTTCATAATATCTGAAATGTCAAATCTTTCCTTTTATTTCATTAAAAATAATAGTAAAATAATTAAAATGTTTTTCTTTTTATTGTTTTGAATAATATTTGTACAACTTATTAGATTTGTCGGAAATTATATACCTTGCCTCGGTTTAGAAGGCTGATAGTGAACTCGTCAAGGAAGTTGCATCAGCCTGCGAGTGTTGAATGAAGATGGCATCTTGCGTGGCTTTCTTCTTTTGTTGCAATGAGACCTGTAAGAAAAATGGTACAATCCGATGAGCGCGGCAACAGATCATTTTAAGCTTATTTAAAAGGATTGACCTATTTTACCATCTATTGAAATGGAATGATCACACATCGTTCATTTGGATAACATCAACTGCGTTAGTATGATTGTTATCACCATAACCGTGGGGTCGTTGAGCCCCTTTCTTTCACCGCGTCACGGCTTGTCCAAGTAACTGCTCATGTGCAGGTCGACAAATATCATACGGCATAATTTTGTAGGGGCGTCACATCGAACTGCTCCTCCGAACCAACCTGCTCCATCAGGCGACGAATGTTAAGCGAGTAGGTCGAGACGGGAGGTTTCTCCAAAAGCACGTATTTAGTATTGTGCTTTTTACAAAAAATTCCTGGAACTGACCTGAAAATATATCATTAGCTTCACAACAATTACATATATATATGACTTACTTTAGACAACGTTTATATTGATGCACCAAAATTGATGCAAAAAAAATATCTAAAAATTGTGACATTATTTAATAATGTATTTTTTTAAACTCTCATTTTTCATGTTTTTCAGTAACTACGGCGTAGCTATTAAAATGAAACGTAGTTATTTTTTAAGAATTTTCAGTTGACTACGAAAAATATTAGATAATTAACTAAGATTTTCTCTAGGTGCATATATAATGCTGAGAATGACAGAAAGTAAGATATTGAAAATAAACCAATTAATTGTCATTTTAAAATTTGTTTTAAGCTTATGTTTTTTTCACTTAATTTTCAATATTTTTATTAAAATCTCACTGTACAAATTAACTATTTTACTTTGTCAATATACGATGGTTCATTTTGAAGTCATAGAGATATTTAAATTTTTTTAAATGTTGAGATTTGTTGATTTTAAAATTTTGAGCTTTTGTTAATTTTGTGAACTTGTAAACAAATCATTGATGTTCTGTTTTCAATTTTTCGTAAACAAATGCAGAGTCAAAATAAAGTAAAAAAAAGTAAATAACGCAACAAAAAAAAGTAAATGCCGCCTGAATTTTAAATATGACATAACCTGTAAATACTTCAACCATGATTGTACATTATATTATGATTGTTGGTAACGCTTTTAGAGAATCGTTCAAACTAACTAAATCGCGTTATTAATACGCATTGTGTACATAAATGCAGGGTTTTGTATGCATTTTTAACACTCATAATATTTTGACACATCAGAGATGTATTCCTTTTACATACCCAAAGAAAACTTGAGATGGTTGAAAAGTATTAGAGCTTTAAACGTCATTGCCGCAGTATCGCCAGATATGTGAGGAAAATATGCTTTTGGTAATATTTCATCGTTTTTGAAATGTTGAGTCTTTCAACAGTTTCCAAAAAAAAAAAAAAATGGTGCCTGAATTTTGAAAGACTTATTTCTATTAAACTTAATATACATTTTAAATAAAATTAATTCTTTTGTGGTAGTATTTGGTGGTACTATGTAGTATTTTGTGGTAATTGTAGTATTTTTAGTAGTATTTTGGCTGAGGTAAAATACGAATTCTTGTGGTTATTTCATCTGGCAACACTGTATTAATAATAATAATAGTTTGGCGCTACAGTCCTGTATAGGACTTCGGCCGAGCTCTCTCACCATTTTGAGCTGTGCGTGTTAAATTTTACTCAAAGTGGTGGGACCTACAGTTTATTGCCGAATCCGAACGGCGGGTGAGAGCTTTTCATAGGCAATGTTTTACTCTCGTAGGTTTGCCATTTACTGCCGAGAGGTAGCGCGGTATAGACAAATGTTTTCTATGAAAAGATGTTGTTAGCCCCAGTCCAGGCTTGAACCGGGGACCTTTCGGCTCGCAGTCCAACGCACTAACCACTGAGCTACCGCGGCTACAACACTGTATTGCCGTTGCAAATTATTTGGGTAAAATATTTTAGATTTTTTATGATATTTGTAATATATTTATAGTTTTGCTTCAAAACCATTAAAAACGTATTAAAAAAAATCTCAAATGATTTCCATGGCTCCTGCAAGAACTGAGTTTTTGGTACAACAACTAAAAACTTTTCATGGAAATCGACATTAGATTGTGTATAAATTGATTATCATTTAAATGTCAATAAATGCAATGTGTTTGTTTCTACTATATTGCCATTTAAAATGTTTATTAAAAATGATGCAGTAAATTAAATTACAGTAAGTAAATAAAATTTTGTTAAATTTAACTAAATTTTTATTGCAGTATTTTTTATTGGGTGTATTATATATAAAATCACACTTTTGTGATATTTATTGTTTCTGCAAAATAATGGCTTGGCAACCCTGTCATCGGTACGGTGTGCGGCAAAGTCATCGATACGATATTTTTGACATTCGGTTTATCACTGTTCGCACAAATTAACAATTATTACACACCGTATAGTATAAACGTTTTTGCGATATTGTAAATTCCAACAATTAACGGCCTCACAATGCCCTCAATGGAAATCATTAATTGCAACAGGGAGCTGATACGATTAATTGAAAAGCATCCGACAATATGGGATAAAACATCGGAAACGTACCGCAATAAGGAATTAAAGAATGTGGCCTGGAACATAATATGCTCGGACTTAAGTGATGAATACAATAAAATGCGGCCGAGGCAACAGCAAGAATTCGGTAAGTTTCATTTCAAATGTGGTGCAAATACTTTGCGGTCATTGTGGCCGCAAGAATTGCAGCATATACGACAAATTGCCGACCCAGTAGCAAATGACGTGTTCCGTTTACTTTTGCAGAAAAGTCGGTTTTGAAAAAGTGGACACATTTGCGGGATTCTTGGATGAAATCATACAAGAAGCACACGACACCACACTCCAAGGCCAAGTATATTAGACCATACAGATATCACAATCAAATGGTATTTCTAATTAAAGTCGCCGATATGACACCGCGGCGGAAACCACGCAACACCAACAATGTCGTCAAAAAATCGGATCTAAAATATGAGGATAGTTCTGCGGACGATGAGGCAAATGAGTTTGATGAAAACGATGACTATGGTGAAGAGGCAGAAGAAGAGCAAGAATTAAACGACAGTAAATTATTTGATAAAAGAAAAACAGAAGTCCAAGAAACAGAAGAAGAAGAATATGTCGAGGAAGAGGACCTCGAAGAAAGCACAATTGTAGAGGATGCAAATTGGACCAACCAATTTGAGGAGATGTGGACAAATGAAACTGATGAAAAATTTCTGGTTACACATGGCGAAAATAGCCCAAACAAAATTACGAACTTCCAACGTAGAAAACGCCAAGCAGAAGTCAGTACTGAAGCGCTGGCGGAATCTGTGAAGGCGTCGTCCCAGAATCGGTCGACTAAATCCAACAACTCGATGAGTGAGTCTGAGAACAATCGCCATGTGTCATTCTTTCGCAGTCTGTTGCCCTCACTGGCAACACTGGATGATGATCAAACGTTACAATTTCAAGCTGGCACAATAAATTTATTACAGCGCATCAAAAGAATTGTAAAAAACGGTTCTACACACTATGATGTTTCTGAAGAACACGATGAATAATTTAAAAATATAAAAAAATAAGTATTTATTTAAGCCGTTTACAGCACTATTTGACGTTGTTCTTCTCATTAAGTTCAGATTTAATCACTTAAAGTAAGTACCAATTCAAAATGTGGATGTTGTAGAGATAAAACAATTTTGTTTTCCAATATTTAAAATTATGAACTATTTTTTCGAATAATCTAAATATTCTGTTTTTGATGAAAAAAAAAATGTTTATTTTATTCTATTATAAGATTGTTATAACAATATACATATATATTATAAGATTTGCAGTTTTAGAACTGTAATAAAATTCCAAAAAAGCGTTTTTTATATGACTTAAAATTAATTTTATGTGCATCGGATTATGAAACTACTTATTAAGCTTATCATTACAAATAATAAAATGATATACAAAATAAAATTATGTATGGTATTCGTATACTTCGAAATCCCTGGGTAATTAATGATTACCATCGTTAGATAGGTAATGAAAGCATCTTTCTAATAACCAACTATCTTTGACTTGTGCATTTCCAGAATCTTATTCACCGTAGTTACTTTAAAAACACACTTCAGTGGTACTATTTAGTACAAACTTGAAGAGTCAACAATTCGTATAATCTGAAATCCCTGAATAATTAGTGATTACACTGTTCTACAAGAATTTTCTACCGAACTGAAACTTATCATTTCTGATGTATTTCGGTCTTTTGATTCTTTATGCGTACTCAGAATTCGTCATCACGTCGAGATTTTGCAAACATTCGAGGCAAAGTTACAAAAAAGGTAATTTTTTGTGCTTTATAACTCAATTTATCCCTCGATTTCGACATGCTGCAGATGCAAACTTTGTCTCAAAATAATATAAAAACCTTGCCCTACGGATAATTGGCATTAAATCTGTATCCAGATATTAGTGTTACCTAAAAAGTGTGTCGAGAGAGTAATTCTTTAATTTAAGTCCGCAATGTTTTTGTTGACAAATTTTTGAAAAAATTTTAAATACTTTAACTTACTGAAATTTTTTTAATGTTTGTATATATTTCATTAAAATGGAGGGAAATACACGCAGCGATATACAATGTCGCACTCAATGTGGTGGGGCTAGGTGAAAAACAGACAAAATTATTAGCATGTGTTGTCTGCATTATGGGGAAACATGATAGGGCAAATATGCACTGCGTAATCTATCTTTTGGTGTGTATTTGATTTGATCTTTCATTTTGTTCACCGTGCGACGATTAGAAACCAAACTGAGTTTTTCAAACATAGGATATTTACGATTTAAACCTTTACTATTATTTTTTAATAGTAAAGGCTTTTAAATTCTTTTGTATATTAAAACCAAGGTGTTTTAGACAACTTGTTAAAAAAAAAAAAAAAAAATGTTTATAAATCAGTCAAGAATTTTTTTTAAACATCATAGTTGAAGTTCTTGAATACATTTCAGCTTGCAATACACACACTTGCTTATATTTTATAGGGTACGGGGTTTTATATATAAATGGAGAGTAAAAAAACATTTCCTACCAAGAGCACCTACGAAGGCGGTTGGAACAATGGTCTCAACACAATGGACGGTTTCGGCACCTACACCTATCCCGATGGCAGCGAGTATCGCGGTTACTTCAAGAACGGACTCTTTGAGGGATACGGCACCATTAGGCTGTCACCACATAAATTTGTGATAAGAGGCCGCTTTGAGAATGGCAACTGCAAATATGTGGACGAATTTAAGTTCAGCGATGGTCTCAAGTTTCAAGGCAAATTTCAGAAAAACAGCAACACATTCGACACAAATAAATGGCGCTATTGCACGCAAGCAGATCGACGATTCTACGACGAGCATCAGCATGGTATTGAGCCTGTATTTTCGCAGGCAATCATGCCAAGTCGTGCAATACCTCGTGGCACTTACGACACAGAGGATGGATTTTACCAGCCCTCCACGGGCTTCATAACAATAATCGATAGTGTGGACAATGTTCCGAAATCACGCTTCGTCAATTGCGCCAAGGAGCGTGAGTGGATTCTGAAAAATTGTCGTCACATGCCCAAAGGCGGTTACGATGGTGGGCATAAGCCTCGACATCCGGAGGGCGATGATTCTCGCCGCATCATCGATTGCAATTTGCAATGCAGTTCTGAAATCGACGACGGCGCTATTTGTTCCTGCGACCAAGCAACGGAGCGTAAACGTTATTTCGGTAATCTTTGTCAGTTAGGAGAGACGAAAGCGATAGCAGAGGATTGTGAAGACGTCCTTAGTTTATCAGACGGACAAAGTGGTTTGTATATTACACCCAGTTCGTCAAGTCTGCCAAGTTTCGAAGAACCTGAAGTAGACGCAGAACAGAATGAGCCCGGTTTGCCATACGAAGAGCAAGAAGAGGAGAGTGCAGTTAGTTCCACAAGAAGTATCATTTGAAAATGTTGCAAGACAGTTTTTTTTATAAGTTTTTCTATAATAAATTTTTTTATTTTTATAAAAACTACTGTCTTTCATTGAACATATTTTTTACTTAAACCTTACACGATCCTAAGAAATAATCACAATAGAGTCATTTCACTCTAAATAGACAAAAAATAGTAAAATATGAGATTTTACTTTGATTTAAATGAAATTTGAGCAACTGATAAGGAGTATCGAAATACGGTTATTGTCAAAACTAAAAGAGTTGTAGTTTGGACTACAACCAATTTTAAAGCAAATTGGAGTGTTTATAGGTTCCGCCAACAAATTTGTAGAATAGAGTGTTTTAATCGAATTAAGTTGGTTGTTACAATTAACTAATTCGTTCTAATAACCACATGCCAACAGAGCATTTTCCAGTTTGTTAAAATTTGTGACAAAATACTATATTTCAATATTAAACATGATAATGTAATATTTATCGAAGCAACCCAAAAACAAAACGGTCCGTTAACGGTGTCGTATACGGAACAACAAACGGTATACGATTCCGTAAAGTTCCGTTTTCTTGATACGAAAACAGTCCTGTAAATGGATAAAGAGGAACACCGAAAAGTATTTCGAATCAGTTGAGAGTATGTTTCGACGGTACGTTAACGGACCATCACACAGTGTGCCCAAACGCTCTTAAATCGGGTGAAATTCAGTATTTTCGGAACATCTCAACCGATTTTAAAAATTTAAAATATGTTGTACAGAGAGAACTTAAGTTTTAAAATTGGAGTTTGTATCTTTAATAGTTATGGAGATAAAAATTAGTAAAGTTGAGATTTTTTTCATGAAATTTTTTTTTTAAATTGTAAAAAATCCAAAAGTTATCCGATTTTTGAATTTTTTTTTGTTTATGAAAAGCTTACCTTGAGATCTAAAGAAAATGAGCTTACATGATAGCTTAATTAGTTTTAAAGATATAGACTAGAACATGATTCTTTTTTTTTAATTTACTTTACATACATAGATTGTACATTTAATTATGAAAACAAAATATTTGTATAAGACTTCTATAAACAATTAACACATAAATCATGAACTGAAAACCGTTTTTAAATATCTCAAGTGGTTTAGTAAATATAAAATTGTAAAGTCGAATTTTTTTTTTATTTTCCATTTTTTTTTTTTTTGGAAAAATTGACTTACGCAACATTAGTAACATTAGGTGCCACTGTTACCAAAGAAGAGAAATCCATGTTGTGCTTGAACTTCAGTTTTTATGTAATAAAATGTGTTCTTTGACTCCAAAAGTTACATATTGATAACGCAGTAAACTTGTACTTGCCATTATAGTTTTGAATATCTATATATTTTGTTGTGAGTTTTATGTAGTAAGAGGTTCACTTATCATGTCGTGTTGATTTTTATTTTATTTTTCCATTCAATTCGCATTTTTATGCCTATAATATTAGACAAAGTCTCGTGGGGTAAAGTCGACACATAAGCATTTGGTCAAAGTAGATTCCGCGAAAATACAAATTATGAAACTTTTTGTTCTATGAGTTTTACAAAATAGTTCATTCTTACAACATAAGGAGACTTGTCAATCATTGGACCATGATTTAAGAAGTTATTGCAAAAAATAGATAAAATGGGAATAATTTGAATAATGGTCAAACAATTTCGCGGGACCGGAATAAAACTGCACGAATAGTTTTATCTTGAAATATATAATCCAATCAAATTGAAAGATATCAGCAAAAATGTGCATTCGCGGTAAAAGTGGGTAGTGTTGACTTTACCCCAGCCTATTTTTAGAAGCAGGTTTGAGGTTGTGTCGCATTTCGTGGAAACTAAATATTGTAGATCTTTACAGCTTATGGAACATTTTTAGCTAATGAATCAATCTATCCAACCAAAACTAACCAAAAATAATGAGAAATTAAAAAATGGGCAATATCTCAAAAACTAGTGCCAATTTGACAAAACTGATGCCATTTTTTGAATCTGTGCATCCAATATGTGCTGCATCTTTTACTGCACCATGCCAAAATTTGGATTTTGTCGAACAGTATCCATTCGTTTTCGTAAAATGTCTCGTAGCGATAAAATTTCGACAGAACGCATTTATATCTATTTACCATGTAGGTCTAATTTGATTTTTTTAATATATTTATATATTTCGGAAAAAAATTTAACCAAAATTATTGAATTTTAATAACGTTTTTACAGTTTTTAGTATAACGCTTCCCAGCGTTATACTAATATACTAATTACGTTTCTAACTGCACGTTTACGTTATTTCAAAGACGGATTCATTAAATTCTTGAAGGAAACTAGAACATTTACCTGCCAAAATATTTCACGCCGTCTATTAATTCGAATATACTGGTTTTCCAAGTATGGACAATAGACCGCATTTAAACGGAGTGGAATATTTTGGCATGCCGCCATTGTTCCGTTTTCATGCCATGTATCCGTATTTTACATAAACGCGCCGTTACAAACGTAATTGTGATTCCGTAACGTTTACCAAAGGGTTGTTTTGAAATGCTTCCAATGCTAATTCGATAACATGGTTGAAATTTTGTTTATTCAATGTTTAGATCTATAATATTGAAGCGGATTTGTATTTTTAAATTAACTCTTGGCATAGATTTACGATCACAGCTATGTTCATCTAAATTGAGATGGAATTGTAGATTGTGGAGTGAAGCATTAAATCCTTTTTCAAATCAATCACGGTTTTTTTAAGTTCAACACTTCATTCACGAGTCTTATCTCGAAATTTATGTTTTTAAATCCTTTATTAAACAATAGAAACAAATTGAGCATTCATTACAAGCCGCGCACGTTGAAGGACATTTTTTCGTTTTCGTCACAAAAATGGTGTCATAGATCGTCCACCTCTGTTCAAATTTCGTTTCATTATGGCACACCTATGTGACATATATTATTGTTGTACTCAGGCATTAGCTAGCAATGATATTTAAATTGTAGCGATTTCTTGCAAGCCGCAGTAATCTATATTTTTTTATGTTTTTCTGACTTTGGTCACAATTCAAAATTAGTTCGTATTAATTAATTTAAGTATCGTTAACAATTCAATCAATTAAACTTTAAAATAATAAATATAACAAATCATTTTAGTCATTGATTTTTACCGGCATCATGAAAGTTAAAAGTTTTCTATATTTGCCCATTTGGGCATTTCCAGAAAAACGTCAACCACAACCGAAAAATTCGAAATGCTCAAATCCTTGAAATAACGATGGATTTTGAATCTTAAATTTCAGAATCTCAATATCTGTAAACAAATTTCTATTCCGTTAATGGTAATGTATAAAAAAATACAAATAAAGTTACGTTACTATGCAATATGTAAATACACCCATCACTTTTCATTTCGTAATAATGATTATTGATATTGTCATATACACAATTATTTTTAGCTAAAAATCGTACGGAATCTATACGGAACGTCCGAAATTATTCTGCGATTAATTATGAAATAACTGTAAGCTTTAGGAACAAAATGCATATAGACAAAAATAAAGTAAATTGTCTCAGCTATGTTCAAAAATATTTAAAAAAAAAATTGTACGCAAAAAGTATTTTAAGAATAAAAATCGTACTGATAATTTCAATACGGAATTTTTTGTCCAGTTCCGAATTTTCTGCGATTTATTATGAAAAAAACTGTAAACTTTAGGAACAAAGTGTAAATATACAAAAAAGCACATGATTTCAACTATTTTTTTAAATATTTAAAAAAAAATCTTTTGTACGCAAAATTCGCTGATTTTTTGGAATATCCATATGAACCTCGATATTTACTTCGGTTTTTTTCCGTCCGGAACGCCCACTATTTTATTTATATCTTATGATCTACCGTATAGAATTCTATAAGCGTACGAATGTCCCGTCCGGAACCCAAGGAAATGCTCATATATCAATTTCCGGAAAAGTTAAAACATTGACCCTGTTGTTTATAGCAAATGAACAAAACCAAAATAGCAAAATTACAGGCAAGTTTACATTATTTATAAACCAATATAAATAAAAATGAATTTATAAAAAAAATAATACCTACCAGAAATAAACGAATATCGATTTTTTCCCTAGTTTCGGTTTTGGTTTTATAACAACAGTTTCGAAATAATGGTTCCAAGTCATTGAGTATTGATAAATCTATAAAAATTGCTTAGACTTTTTCTTTCTTTTAGTTTTTTTTCTATCTGATTTTTGTCTAACATTTTCGTTTAAGTTGTTAAAAATGAAATGGATATTGAAATCGATATCCGTATAATACCGATATCCGAATAATAAATATACAAATATGTTCCTCCTCCTGAAACAAAATACCAAAAGCATGCAATAAAATACAATTTAAGTTTTTTTAAAAAAAAGTTTATTGTTTCTCACTACGACGAAGATAATTACCAAATGTATTAAGCACGTTCATCATGTTTATTATTATGCTTTATTCATCATATATATTTATATCTTTAAACTATAGCTATTAGTTAATGGTGCTTAAAATTATTATTTGCAACTTACATGGTTTTAGAGAGAGTTTGAGAGAGTTTGACAGAATGTGTTACAACTTTTATCAATTTTCATTTGTCGCTGAATAAGTTTTAAGATTGATTAAAATTAGAAAATATATATTATTTGCAATTTTTAGTTCGACTTTGTTGTATTTGTTTATTATATGTTGTAAGTCGCTGTTCTCGAAATTAAAAACTACTTTAAAAATCAACGCATTTTATTGTTGTAATAAACATAATATGCAAAGAAATTGAAGAATATTATGTATTAACAATTATAGATATTTTACATACGTGCTACAGCAGCAAGATCGCAATCGCGCATTTATGTGTGATCGTTGAAATTTACGATATTCTCCAAATAAAATATTTGTTGTCCAATTATTCGCAGATCGTTTGCAGTTGTTCAGGTTTCGAATCTTGAATGTCTACGCTTTTTATTTTCTGTGTGTTTTGCAGACAGATCTTTGTGTGAATTTTTAAAATTTCTAAATTGCTTGTGTTGCACTTCTCTCCAAGTCTCTTCACTATACGCCTGTCATCATTAGTAAATTGGTGTTTAACGACGATAGCGATCGCGTGAGTTCGATCTACGTCTCGAATTGTAGTTGCGACCGCGTGAGCGCGAACGTGAGCGCCGTCTGTCGTTTGGTGGTGAACCACGACGGTCACGATCTCGCCTGTCCGAGCGTTCGCGTTCCGAACGATCTGGGCGCTCCGATCGTGCTGCTGACCGTTCCGAACGATCCGAACGTTCTGGCCGTTCCGATCGCTCACGCGTAACACGTTCTTCAGAGCCGGCAGCTGCACCATCAGTTTTCTCTGGACGATCAGAACGCTTGCGCTCGCGTGAACGTGAGCGATGCACACGTGAACGTCGATCCAGCTCACGCCCTCCCACAAAGAAACGCGATCGATGTCGATCGTCGTCGCGATCCTGTAGCTTACCACTTCGCTTCAACTCCGACTTGCGTGGCCCTGCCGTCTTCTCCAGCTCAGCCAATTTGTCGCGTATGGTCAGGAATCCCAAATGCAATTTTCCGCCAAAATGATCCGCCAAACGAATGTCGTTGTCGTGGATACCCAGGTAGGCAGAGCAAACTTCGCAGACGCGTAGTTTCTGTTGCTGGTACGTGGATGCTGGCATCGAGGTGCGGTACTCGTGTTCGGCCTTCACCTTCTGAGAACGCAGCTCGTCAATTTCCTGCATGAGCGACATGCTCTCCTCGACTTCGCCAGCTTCACCTAGAGCTTCTGCTTTAGCAAGTTTCTTACCAATCTCCTCGGCGAGAGCGTGTACGGCGTTTGCCTTTTCGGCAACCTCGGCCGTGAGTTCCTCTTGCGTTTCTTTGAGGCGTGTTTTTGCGGCTTCGGTGCGGCGATCACAGTCGGCAATGAAGGCCTGTAGATGCTCCATAGCCTTGAGCGAAAACGAGAAAAGAAACAAATATAGTAAAATTATCGAACTCATAGCAATTAAGCATACTTACCTCAATGTCATAGTAGAAATCACGATCCTTGCTTGCGTTTTCATAATCCGCACGAAATGCCAAATCGTGGACCTTCGGACAATCTCCCAAGTCCATGCGCTGTTGGTGGCGTTCGGGTGTTGTGGGAGTGGGTAGATTTAAAATGATGCAGAAAATTTTAAAAAAGTTAGAAAATGTATTAAAGATTATATAAAATTTGGCTGCTGTTCATTAAATATGTAGAGCAACTAAACGTAATAGTATTTTAAAGTGTTTCGTTTGTATGGTTCAATTCGTCTAAAGTTATTCTAAAGTAATGCCAAGTATATTTTAGGTTTGTGAGATCTAAATTTTCGTATGGAGAGTTAACGTAAAACTGTGTTAACCTCTTTAAGCCCATGGCCACCAAACAAGACCACCTAAATGCTGCATTTAAATTTTATTAAAACATACGACTTGACTTTAACGTCTAAAATAATGACTTATTCTTCCGCACAATGCCATATCATGCCATTATATCATGGTTTTTAGGATTTTTTTCTAGTTTCCATGGCTAAAAGTAACGAATCTAAATTAAAGCCGTTAATAAAGGTTTGGTCACATGGGAAATTTTAAAGTAGGTATAGTTGGTATAATGCAGTTAGTAGGAATTATGAAATCCGTCTAAGCAGACTATAAGTACTCTACACTAGGGATGTGCATTTGAAAAAAACATAGATTTGGTTTAAATTTTGGTTTAACATCTTTAGCTTTCAATCTATTTTGCTGTTTGGACCGCTTTTGGTCCGATTTTGAAAAAAGTGTTTCCGACGGCACGGAACTTCCAATAGTTAAATATTTGATTGAAATCTTATATAACTTGTGAAGTCGTAACTTGAGATCCTTCAACAGTTGTAAAAGATTTTCATTAAATTGTGATACAGGATTTGTGATACTGGATTTGTTCAAATATATCGCAAACGCTATCTTCGGTTTTGTTACGTTTCAAATTTTTTTGTGCCAACTTTTACATCTGTCATGTAATTTGACTTTCATTTCTTTTTGATTTTTTTCACTCCCCTAGCACTAGCAATCGACATGTAAAGTCAGTGTAACGTTGTAACAAGGCAACACTGATTTTCATTAATTTTCATTATTTAAAATGCAACTATGCTTTTTTCAAGTAAAAATTGTGACTTCGATATATCGAAAAAATATATCGATGTATCGAATAGATTCTGCCCAATATGCCATTGCACTTAATATTAACTTGCGAATGCTTTGAAATCAATCATTACTTTCAAATCGTAGAGTTGAGGTTAACGTTTGTAACACCTTTAATCTAAATTTAAGAATCATAGCATTTTCAATAAAAACTGGTAGCTTAACCTTACCTTGATATTCTCTTATTTTCAAATCAATATTAACACTAATTCTTAAATTGATTTCAACGTTTATTTCAAATCAAGATTTAAACTTATTTTCAACTCGAAATCAAATTAACCTACATTTAGCTTTTTTTCTTTTAAATATTGACTTAATCCTGCTTAATAAGTAAAAAAAGGGGATCCTCATATAGGTCAACAAAAAAAGCATTTTTCAATTCATTATCCCGTTATATGTCATTCAACCAATATCGTAGACTCGAGCGTCAAGACAACTTCAGAAAATCGATGCCAGCATCCAAAATGTGGTAGACGTGTTTTTTAAAGCTTGTATGTTTCAAGCTCTCGAATATAATTCTGGAGCCTATTCAAGGTTTGTGGGGGCGGTCGGTATATTGTTTTAAATATTCACAGAAATCCAAACACTAATATATTTCGGTAAGCTATTAGATTTGGACGCGCGTTATGTTATATTTTTGGTCAGGGTTCGTATTGCAATCATAAAAAACATACTGTTTTTAGCGTCACTACATTTTTGCTCCTAATTTTTACTGCCCTTTTTGGTAATGTTATTATCAAATCATTTTCAAATTCAGAGTTTTATATTTGAAACTGATTTTAAAAATACACTAGACCTTAAAGGCAATTATGATTATTTTTTCAATCGCTTACCTTGTGGCATATTGGGTGGGACTTATATTGCATCGGAAAACATCTATGTTTTGAAGCAATATATCGAGTGTTTTTAAAACATCGATGTATTTTGGACATCCCTACTCTATACATATGTGATAAAACGTGCGTTTACCGCTAAAGGTAAATTCTGAAAATTACTGTAAACTTGTAATCGCTAAAGCATTTGCTTTCATTTGGTCATTTCCTGGCGTTCCGGACGGAATATTCATACACTTAAGACTACTTTTTCGATTATTTTCAAATCATCTGAAAATAATCTAAAAAACTTGTGAAAATAATTTAAAAAAAAAATCTTGTTTTAGATTCTTTTAAAGTACATAGTCTGAAAATAATCAAAAAATGTACTAAGGGTGTGTGCGAGTTCGACTTAATTGCTGACTAAACAAAAATTTGTCGGTAATACAGTGTTCGACTTTTCAATTGGTTGCACATTTTCAAGCAATCTAAATTGAACTAAATTAGAAGACAGCAAACAGACATATGATAATCGATTTATTAGGTACTTTTAACAATTACAGGTTACCGAATGGCTTTCGAATGAAAACAACTTGTTTAGTCCGAAATTTAGTCGAACTCGCACACAGCTTAAAGCTCGAATCACACGATTGACTAAATTGTATTAATTTCAGTTTGCATCAACACAAAAATTGATGTATGTTGCTCGAGTCGTCAACCAAAATTGATGCAATTTGGTTGATGCTTTTTCAATTTTTGTTTTGAAATTGACATAAAAATAAAAATTTTAAATTGATATAAAATTGCGTCAACGGAAATTTTGCCCTCATTGATTTATATTCGACAAAATGGTATTGATTGTTGATGCTTTGTATCATTCTTTGTATCTATTCTATCTTAAAACCTGAATCACCCGATTCAATAAACAATCAATTTTTGAATCAATTTTCAAATAATTTTAATATCAATCATGTGATTGACCAATTTTGTTTATTCAATCGTGTTGAATATTTATAATTGTAAACAAAATTTTTGATTACGACTACTTGAAAATCGTAATCATCATGTTTAATTACGAATCTGTAGTATTCATTACTAAAGTAGTCATTACTTTTACTGCTCTGGAGTGTGTATATGATATTATTTTAAGTGTCAACCGAATCTGGTAGTTCCTTCAGCCAATTTGCTGAATTTTGGTTTCAGACCCGCTTGCATAAAACTAAGAGTTAAAGTTAATCGATGGAAATAAAGTGACAATTTCAATATTGAAATAAGAACAAAAATAAATAAATTTATCTGTTAAATATAATTTTGACGGCTTATTATTTTTTCATGCAATCGGCCGTTGAACTAATATAGTTGGTTGTTACAACTAACTTGTCATTTCTTCCCAACCTGATTGTTTCACGCAATATCTAACATTGTGTGTTAGAGAAATAAATCAACGCTATTTACTAACGCGTTTAACAATATTGTAAAAAGTTAAAAAAAAAGAAACAAATTTATTGAATTGTTCTATCAACATTGAAAAATTCGAAACCGTCCAAGTCTGTTGTTAACAAAGAAATATTGTCATAAATTCTTTTATTAAAACAACTTCTGCAACTTCTTGGCCACTGTCTTAACCAACGCGACGCATTCGCGATGTCTTCAGTCAACGCTGAGACGTCACGCGGCTTGGACCAAGTAAGCATGCGCCGCTGAACAGAAAGAAGCGCAGAAACTACCAACAACAACAACGCCAATCGAACAGCAAAGCGCAGCCGTTAGCTTAACAAAGGCATTGCTGCTAGTCGGCATTTGTTGCTGTAAATAATCAATAAATGAATGAAAACAACATAAATAAATTCCATCACAAAGAAGTTTATTGAAAAAAAATAGACGTAGAAATTTACAGTTTCCAATAGAAGCAGAAGTTAATTGGAACACTTCATGAAAAAGTGAAAAAAACCAAAAAAAAAAAAAAAAAAACTGCGAAGATTACAAAGACGACCAAGTATCGGCAGCAGCGGCATTTATAGTGTATAGTGAGTGTGTGAAAAAGAAAACATAATCTACATAACATAATAAACTAGTGAATAAATTAATCAGACTCATATTAAAATTCGCGCAATATGCCTAAAATGTATACAAAGTCAAAAAAGTCGCAGACAACATTGCTGCTAATGTTTTATGCAACATGTTGGCAACATTGTATGACAACCCCTATTGACGACAGAATGGGCACTGAAGTATTGGAGGAACTAACAACAACTACGCCGACTTCCTCAGCCAACAGAGTGGCTCGAAGTGGACGCATCCGCATTGCCAACCACACTAAAACTACAAATTTCTCATTACCCAACGGGTTTCGACCACCGTTGGTACCAGCAAATCCAATGCAGTATCCAGCGGCAACATCAATGGAGTACAGCAGCAATGGTTGGACACCAGTGACATATACGGCAACAGAGAATTTGGAAAAACATGCGACAATGGCCACAACAAAAAGTCGAATATCAAATTATGAGAAGACGGCGCAGATGCCGCCTGTATCAATAGGGAAAATTATACCAATCCAGCGACGCATAGATGAGCAGGAATTTGAGGAACTAAATCCCGTCATTTTGGAGGCTATGAGTGAACCCATTATTTACGGCATACCTATGACACAAAATGAGCAGGTCGTTAGTACAGATGATGCCAAGCAGGATGTTAGAAAGTACCAGATGTCGCATGTAACGCGTCAAGTATATTATTCAGATCCGGTGACGTTAGCAATGGATGACAAACAGAATGACTTTAGGTCACAAGGTAAAGATTTGCAAAATGTTCTTAAGGTTATTTGAACTCTGTATATTAAAATTTATAATTGAAAATTTTGGTGTCGATCGATCGTTCGTATTCAAAGTTATTTTAAAAAGTTACAATCTAAATTTTTCGGTGTGAGGGAAGAATTTTTTTCTTTTCGTGTGCATTCGGTAAGACGAAGTTAACACTTGTTGACCAACATTTGGATACTTCTTAAACATAATGTTAATCAAATTCAATAACACAGTTTGTTTCAACATAATAATATTTCAAAATAAACAGAAAATTTAATTTACAGCCAGATATTGTATCTCGATGTGAGTGAGTGTTCTCACATTGTCTCAAAAGTTCTATTTTATATCTTCACGCATTCCGCCCGTTAGCTCTTACGTTAAGTTTGTTCCCACTTACGTTCTATGAAACCGTTGCAAACATCAAAACATGAAGCGTTACCAACAACCAAACTTGTTAGAAAAAATCAATATTTAGTAAAAAATTACCAAATTTTTGAATCTGGCAGTACTAAAATTCATTTTATTTTAGCAAATACGCAAACCATTCATAATTTTGCGATGATTTGGTAAATAGAAAAACATAGATAGAACATAGATTTTAGGTAAACAAAAAACAACTGTACTGTATTTGTTTGTGTGAATTTTGTCGTTTTTCCATTTTTTTCTAATTTGTTTTGTAAATTGATTTTTTGAAAAGAAATTGTAGTGTATTAAAAAATTATTTTAACTAGTTCTGCATCCTTTTCAGATGCAATTAGTGCTTTTTTTGTGAACATTTTAGTGAACGGAGCCAAAAAAGCTGCAGTCTAATTTGACACAATATTCGTGCGGTTGAGTTTTATGAAATACAAATTTTTCTTTACGTCGACGCAAACCATGTGACGTCAGACGTTATGCGCTTTACAAAATTCAAAAAGACAGTCACACGGTCGTGAGTGTCTACTTTCGTTAATTATCGACTTACAATATCTGGCTGTTAAACGACATAAAATTTAATCTGGCAACACTCACCTTGCGTTCGGTAATTTGTCAATATACTCGACAAATTACAAAAAAGTGCTCGGATCAGTAATAATTTTATCATTTGTAAACTGAATAAATATACTGCAGTGATTATTAATAATAATAAGCTATATAAAAATACATGCTTAAATAGTGCACAATTGTCTAAAAACACAACAAAACATTATTTAATTTTATTTTATTATCAAATTTTTTATGCAAACATACTTCATTAGGGTGTCACTTATTTGACACTTTTTTCGATTTTTAGTTTTCTCACCCCTAGGATTGTTTATTAGGGACAAAAAATAAGATTTGCTAAATATTTTTGAATTTGAACAACGGGAACAATCGATAACACGGAAAATTATCGAAATATCGAAAATCCGATTACATATATATTTTTTTTTCGCAAACAGTTCTATATGATTACATACTCGAAATATTGTTTTGAAATATTCTAAATTTCGACTACTAGTACAAATGCACCTCTTAGTACAATTTTCAATGTACTTGCGGCTTGTGTTCCCGTTGTTCAAAATCAAAAAAATTTTGAGTCCTAATAAACAATCCTAGGGCATGAGACATGGGTGTTAAAAAATAAGTGACACCCTTATACTACATTTTGCACTGAAACAAAAATATGTTTCTCTGGAAACATATTTATATTTTGACCGTTCCAAATCAATTTTGATTTAAAATATATTTATGTTTCGGTTAAAATATTTGTTGTTTGTATGTAATAATAATTATGTTTCTATTTGAACATGTTATGACCGAAGGGTTTCCGTGTATTCGTATACAAACATAATGTAAATCAGAGCTCATTACAACATTGTTCAATTCTCAAAACAATGCTGTTTATAAAGGCTTTATCAGATAAACATAAAGCTCCAAACATATGTATGCCTGCGAAATTATGTTTAGGAGAACCCTTTTTAGCAGCATGTACATAGACAGAGGTTAAATTCGCAATAACGCCACGAATTCGAAACGACAATGAAATTATATACTATCGAAATTATTTTGAATGGGTTACTATTTGAAATAATTATATTATTTTAATAAAATGTATCAACATTCTGAAAACTATGCTAGTGGTTATTGAAAATTTTTTTAATTTTGTATTGATTTTGATTTTAAAATATCATCGGTGAAAAACCGCCTATCTACATATTCGAATACCGCTTACAAAATGAATTTTACAGAAGAAATAAACATGTTTCGAGTCTCAATTCTGCACTTACTCCCATTCCAAATTAAGTATGTCATAACCAGGGATCGGATTTTGATGAAATGTCATTTTTTTAATGCATTTGTAATTTTTTTGTCTTTTTTAGTCGTTAGGTCATTTCTTTATTTATTTTAAATTTTAGGTCATTATTTTTAGAATTGCGTAGATTTTTCTTGATATTTAGCAATCCTGAAGTAGATTTGAAACAAAAATTTGGCATGTTTGGTCTTTTTTGTTTACTATTTTTGTCTTTATTACTTGAAACTCTTGCAGTGGAGTTGAAACCAAAAATATCGCATCGAAAGTTAACAAATTTATGAATAGCTCTTATTTGAATACATTCGATTTGAAATTATGAAAGAAAATCCGTTATAAAAGTGTCGGCGTAGAACGAAAAAATATTGTATTAAAAATGAATAAAAATGTCTTTAAAATAAATACATCTGTATTTAATTTATGTTCAATACATTTGAAATAAAAAACTACATTTTGTCTTCAGTTATACGTCCTCAAATATGTAGATAAATTACTATATCTGTTTTCAATTTTACTATATATTTATTTAACATCAAGCAAAAGTTTAAATTTAACAACATAGTCATTTAATTTTCTACATTTTGCATTTATTTAAATTTCGAAAATATTAGTCTCTCAAAAAACATTGTTTTTATTTATTTAACTTCAAGCTAATTATTAAAATATTACTACATATGCAATAATTTTTACTACATACTGTATTTATATTAAATTTAAAGTAAAACTTATTATATAAACATTGGTTAATTTAAATATGAAAATACTTGAAGTCTCCTTTCTATAATGTACCTACATATTGACGCATTGAATACAGAAAAAATCCTACGCTTCGCTCTCAAGGGTTTTAATTTGGCAGATAACTTACATTTTCTTCCATACGAATACCGTCTGAAATTACTATATTTAAAATCACTTGGATTTCCGATACAATTTACATACATTAATTAATGAATTACGATTAAAAATTTATAATTTTTCAATTTAATTAACTATTGTTTTTATATGTTTATAAGATATGGAACGCAAATTGGAATTCATGAAAGAACAGATAGAGCGACTGGGACAGCGTTACCGAATACACAAAGAAGCAAATAGTGAAAAACAAGGTCAGTATTTTTGTTAGTCAAATATCCAAAATTAAAAAGTAAAATTATTTTGTTTTAGATATAAACAATAGTACGCGAAAACAGCAACAAATGGGAGGGCACTTGAGAATCAAAAAGCCAACTATACCCGAAATAAAAAAGGTGAACGCTACTAAAGCCTTAGATGAATATGTAGTAACACAGAATAATATAAACGACACAGCGTTAAATAAAAAGTACACTACGATTACGGATATTTTGTATAAGGAAACGTCAACTATGTTGCCTACAACCTCTACAGTAGCGACATCTACGACTACTTTGTTGGTTAGTTCGACACAGCCAAGTCAGCCTGAAGAAGCACTGATTACGAGAACAACACATACAAAAGAGGTGACGACATCGAAGCCCAAAAAAGAGACAACTTGGCCACTAACGTCATCGGAGGAGACCGCCATTGCTCGCGAGTACTACAGCGAAGAGGTGCCACCACTTGAGGTGGAGACAGCAACCAATAGTTTTGTGGGTGATGATATTGAACTGCCTCCAAATGAATCTGTGTCGGAGTCAGTTGTAGATTTAGAACCACCATTATTGGCGGCTGTATTAAATACCACCAATGCTGCCGCAACTACAACAGCGGAGCCAACGATATGTGTGCCGATGTTGGTGCGCGAAAGATCAGCCAACAACACGGCTGGTTATGTGGATTTGGAACGCATCTATTGCTTTCCAATGCCACCGGAAATGCAAACGGTGTTACATAGCAATGAAAACGACATAATCGATGATGGGCCGACTGAGGTGGCTAAAGTGCAAATATTAACGGAGGAATTTACAAATGAAGAAATCTACTCGAAGTCGTCTATATTTGGCCATAATGTTGTTCTAATAGCGTGGAACACGATATTAGCGATGGCTATAAGTTGTTGGTATTAGTCAACGGTGGTAAGCGAGTATTAGTGGCTCACAGGAGCAAAATCACACAGGGAACTTATTTTTAAACTACATATTTAAAAATAAAATATTACATTATTTCAGTTAAAACAAACTATAAATAAAAATTATTATAAAAAAAGAAAACTATTGTTTAAAATTAAGACTTTGGTAGAACTGGAATCAGTGACCCGTCTTTTTAACACTTCTCGAAGGGTTTTCTCGAATGGATTTCGCGATTTCGAGTTTGCTCTCATTTACCTTAAAGAAGGCAGCGAGAAGGAAAAGTGCGCCAAGTAATAAAATAAATTTATATTTTAGATTTTGTATCTAAATTGATCTAATTGATATAAACAATTTAAGATTTTTTTCAAAATTTTCAAAAGGGTTCATTTTAAGAACATACAATTTGAAGTGCAAGGATTATTACCTCTGAGATACAACTTAAATTTTTCAAGAGACTATTTTATTAGCTTTAAAATGAAGGGTTTATTGCATCCCGAGTGAAAATTGGTTAAGATTAGCCTTATTTCGCATCCGTCTCTGATCATAATACGATAAGACATTCCTACCAAAGGCCACCTGAAATGATACTGATCAGGGTCGACTAGGGTAATCCTAATTTCAAATCCACGTAAGGCAACCTAATCCAACCTTCATAAAAAAATACTGATCTAAAGTCTACATGATTAATGCTGATGTGACACATGTGAAAAATCCTGATGGGATATCGTATTAATATAATATGATCGAGATTTTATTAAAAACCTTTTGTAATAAAAATGGGTAGAAAATTATTCTAATAAAATAAAATATTCTAATAAATAAATGTTAAACCCAAATGCAAAAGATATGCAAATTCTCAACATTTTATATATTTGAAATATTTTAAATATCTCAAAACGTTGACGTTTTGTCATTGAAAAAGTTATTGAGATATCTTTGTTCACAAAACTATTTTTTGTTTGAAAGGTCTCAAATTTGGTTCAGATTAAGAAAAATTTATATATACATCGAATCATATAAGGTTAGTATAAGGATAAGATCAAGAAGCCTGATCAGCAGGCTAATAAATGGTACTTTGGTAGTGTGGGTTTCGCATTCAAATTTGGAACTTTCGTATTCAAATTCACAAAGTGACAACACGGCTACCTTTTCAATTCCGTTAGATTGTATGAATTTGCCTTCTTAACGCTTTGTTCTTTGAAATAAATTGACTTTCGTATCGCATTGACTTTCGAATCGCGATACATAGTAACCCCCCAGGATAGCTATTTCGAATAGCGTCACGTTTGGAATCATACACTGATAAAAACCCCTGATTAGTGATGGGTAAATCGATTTCGATTTTAGTCTAAAATCGATTTTGTGATTTTAAAATCGATTTTTTTGTAGTTGATTTTACATGTTAATAAATCGACCGAAATCGATTTGTCAAAGCACATAATCGATTTAAAAAATTAGAATAAGAAATATACGAATTGGTACAAATCTTATTTCCATTTTGCTAATTCCTGTGGTTTATGTTGTGTTGGATTTTGTTTTTCGTTATTATTTGCATTTTATATTAGTATTATTCCCCAAGTCAAGTTCTATCTTATTTCAAAAAATTCGACAAAAACAAAAAAGTAGATCCCACGAAAGTGCTATCGTAATGTGGGAGTACAACTACTTAAGCATCACAGATGATCATCATTCATAGCATAGCAATTCCAGACGTTGAATTTAAAAACTCATATTCACACAAAAAGCAGTTAGATATGGACTATGACTAGGACTATGATATGAAAGTAGAATAATTAAATAACAACTCACAGTCAATTAAAGTATGTTTTATATATACAAAATTTCAAATATATTTAATTTTTAATTCGATATTTCACATTAAAATTTAATGAAACACAATCACTAAACAATTAATAATATAAAGTTAACTTTAAAGATATCATCAGCTTATTTGACTATTTTCTATAAAGTCGACTTTATTTCATTTATTGGTTAGACTTAATGTTATACTTTTTATTTTTAAAAGAGATTCCTCTCTATCATAAAACTTGAATAGATATTGTTTTCAGTTGGAAGGAGAACAATCCCATGAGCTTCCGTTCATCGGGAAATTCTCTTGGCTGAAAATGAATATATTTGTATGAAGCCATAATACGTAATCCAGGCCAAGTCTCGTAAATCCGAAAAGTATTTCATTTGGCAATTGTTTTCTAAATGCGGCTGCATATAAATTGAATTACATACATTTAATTTATAAATTGTAATTTAACAAACTGAAAGTTTATGTTATTATTTCCTTATTTTTATTTCAAACACATTTATTTTAAAAATAATAAAAATAATTTAATCCAATAAAAAAATCCAAGAGGATTAAACCTCAAAGTTGACTTAATTTGTTAAATATAGTGTGGGAATGACTCGGTTAAAACATTTTATTATTTAAAGGACACTGATTTCATCGATCATAACCAAGGATTGAAACCTAAACGAATAACGGTTTCGATTTCGGTTTCGGTTTTTTCCGCGTTTCGGTTTCGGTTACGGTTTCGGTTTTAAGTTTTTATAACGAAACGGTTTCGGTATACCGGTTTCATGTTACGGTTTCGGTTTTGAATTCGGTTTTTGTATAAATTTTCTTTTTTCCATATTTTTCCAATAATTTAACATTGTTTATATGGTGCTAAGTTATGTTCAAATTATGATATTGGGGTAAATTGGAAAACGTAACTTAAACAATGTTTGTTGCTATTGTAGTTAAAATAGTGTGTTATATTAATTATTTAATTGATTACGCCAAGGAAAAATTTTCATTTAAAATTTCGTGATCACAAACCAATGAAAAGCAACTTTTAACATAACCTGAGATATGATCTGAATTGTAAAGAAGAAGAATTTTGTACACTTTCCATCCATAAAAGCCAAAATAATTAAATTTTAACAATTCAGTGAACTGCAATATATGTAAAATAGTGATGATCATTTGCAAGAGCAAGGCAAGAAATGGTAATCTTGTCTTGGTCTTGTTCATAATAAATATAAGGAATATTTCGTATAGGCATATTTCTGTTTTCGTCAGTGATTAAAAAAAATCCGTATGCTACACGCACCGTATGTAAAGAGAACACAAATAATATCTTTCAGGGTAAAATTTTTTTTTTTGCGAACACAAACTCAAAGGCAAACGCTACAAAGCGAACACTAACAGAAAGAAGAGAATACAACAATAACGAATTACGATTCGTATATACACACTTTCACAACGACAACTCTTTGTTGCTATCCGGTATCATTGATGGCAACAAACAGACGCATGACAACAGACAGCCGCATGACAACGGACAGACGCATGACAGCAGACAGTCGCATGACACCACACTTCATGTATGTATCTAGTACAGCTATGTAGTTGGCAACAACAACGAGTTTTCTTTGTGGTACAAACAATTTCCCGCCAAAAATTCTATCAAAAGCTTGGATGCTGCTATATTGTCATGCTGCTTTATTTGCATTTCTATTGTTGTTGCACTTTCAGCGGATTTGTGAAAAAAAGAAAAACACAAAAAGCAATATATAAGCTAAATGAGGTACACTATGAAAATGTTCATATATTATTATTTTTTTGTTTTATAAGTTGAATAAAATAATGCACATAGAACTTGACTTAAGTAAACTTCATGATTTTACAATTAACAAAAAAACTATGTATAAAAATAAAACAAAAACAATAATGTACATATGCACAATCGATGTACGAACTAGCGTAGCGAAGAAAAGCGAAAAAAACATTGTTTTGTCTATTTTATCTTATTGAAGCGACTTTTGAAGCTATTTACCGCTACAAAAGTGCTTCACAGACCTTTTTTTAAGATGCTTATATTCTTTAGCCTTGAAAAAATGTTGGGAACTCAAAATTTTATTAAATGACATTTTACTTATAATCTTCTATATAAAATAAAATATGTTTTTCTGTTTCTATTTATAGGTACTTTTTTAAAAACCGTTTTAAACCGGTATAAAACCGAAACCGTTTATATCGGTTTTGGATATCGGTTTATTTCTGATTTTCGTATAACGGTTTCGGTTACGGTTTCGGTTTTAAAAATGAAACGGTTTTAAACGGATATCGGTTTCGGTTTCGGTTACGGTTTCAATCCTTGATCATAACTAAATGTTCTGGATGAGTAATTAAATTTAATTTTAATAAATTAATTATCTTAATGATTTTTCAAAAATGAAGAATGTATTCAAATTTGAATTTCTCGTATAATGATCTATAACTCAGGTATTTATAAACCGATTTTAATAAATTAATTAAAAAGCTAAATTCGTTGGTTCTTCAAAAACGTATACAGTTTTTAAATAGCCTACGTAGATGCTGAGTTTTAATAACTCAATAAGTAACTCAAGGTAGCAAAATGCGAACTTGCACACAGAAGTGCAATTTAAAAAAAATTGAAGTGATATAGATAGTCTGTAAATGAGGCTAGGCTATTCATTGTGTTGCCATGCCTATTCAAAAATATACTTATAAAAATATATATGATTTTTTTGGAATTTGTAGCAGTGTTATAAATTAATTTGATTACAGTCGAACATATTCTGAAATTAATATATAGTAGTAATTCTAATATTTGACAAGCAAAATTGAATTGAACTTGATCCAATTCTATTCGCAAAGAAAAATCAAAATCTGAAACATCACAAAACAAATTCGATCGATTTTAAAATACGTGTTCGTATCGCAGAAGAAATTTTAACACCGAAAATCGTATTTGAAAATATGTCTTTACTCTCAGGACTTAAAGAGTGATTTGCTAAAATAGAGTAAGAGGAAGTATAGAATGGGATAAGGTATAAATAAAGCAATAACTTCTCGATCATGTCTAATGATAACAGATTTTGAATCTTAAAAATTGCTAAAAATACTAGACTTTTTCAGAAAGATCAAGAATATGATCAATCAGCGATCCAAGAAGTAGAACGACACTGCAAGATCAAGAAAAAAATTATCAGTCATGTTCTTGCACGTCATTATAATTAAAATTTACAAGTATACACAAAATTAAAAATTTGTTATTGATGTTATTTAATTTCTAGTTTATAGTAAAATAAAAATCAATTATTTGAGTTCACCCGCAATATTGGAATAATTTTTCCTGTGGAAAATGGGTTATAAATAGTAACATGATTGTGTTATCGAAAACCGGTCCAATTACTCATTTTAATACATTTTCAGTTTATTGTTTTTGCGGACTCAAGGTCTAGTCAGATACAAAATGCTATGTACTCGGGATTGAAACAAACAAAAACTGACAAAGACTTGAGACCTTGAGCCCGCAAAAACAATATTTTTGCAATAACTCTATTATAGGTCGTAAAATAAACAACAATTTATTTTCAGTTTACTTTATTTTAAATCATATACAAATTAATTGTTTATTTGTTTAGAATAAACATAATACTCATGAATATGTAATTTGTGTAGATTCTCCCAAAATATAAAATTACTACTTCGAAATGGGTTTTATAAAATTTGTCAATAATCGGTATGGTGCATAGAAATACCTCAAAAACACAGCTGTATAATATACACAGTTATATAATCTTTGACGTTGTTCCTAATAATTTCAAATAAACCCATTTACCCATTTAAATAAAGCAATAACTTCTCGATCATGTCTAATGATAACAGATTTTGAATCTTAAAAATTGCTAAAAATACTAGACTTTTTCAGAAAGATCAAGAATATGATCAATCAGCGATCCAAGAAGTAGAACGACACTGCAAGATCAAGAAAAAAATTATCAGTCATGTTCTTGCACGTCATTATAATTAAAATTTACAAGTATACACAAAATTAAAAATTTGTTATTGATGTTATTTAATTTCTAGTTTATAGTAAAATAAAAATCAATTATTTGAGTTCACCCGCAATATTGGAATAATTTTTCCTGTGGAAAATGGGTTATAAATAGTAACATGATTGTGTTATCGAAAACCGGTCCAATTACTCATTTTAATACATTTTCAGTTTATTGTTTTTGCGGACTCAAGGTCTAGTCAGATACAAAATGCTATGTACTCGGGATTGAAACAAACAAAAACTGACAAAGACTTGAGACCTTGAGCCCGCAAAAACAATATTTTTGCAATAACTCTATTATAGGTCGTAAAATAAACAACAATTTATTTTCAGTTTACTTTATTTTAAATCATATACAAATTAATTGTTTATTTGTTTAGAATAAACATAATACTCATGAATATGTAATTTGTGTAGATTCTCCCAAAATATAAAATTACTACTTCGAAATGGGTTTTATAAAATTTGTCAATAATCGGTATGGTGCATAGAAATACCTCAAAAACACAGCTGTATAATATACACAGTTATATAATCTTTGACGTTGTTCCTAATAATTTCAAATAAACCCATTTACTTAAAATCTTATTGTGACTAAATTCGATACATAATGATAAAAACAATTTAAAACATATGTTCATAAAACAAATACTTTTTTTCCATCGAATCTATGTATTAAAGACAAACAGTGGGGCTATGAAAATACCAGCATTATTCTTAAATCCATATAGTTGACTATCATAAGTAAAGCTGAACGGATCTGTAGTTGGAACTATTAAAACTTACTAAAATTTACAGTTATGAAACTACGGCATTTTTATTATTTTCTACTCTTAGTGTTCATTATATCACCTAGGTTATGTCAGAGCGATCCTGTGCCCAAAAAGGGCAAGAAAACCGCTTTTGGTAAGAACAAAAATTCTTTTATATTTTAAATAAAAATTAAAACTATATATTATTCACAGGAGCCGGTATGTTAAGCGGTGCTCTAGCTGGCGCTGTTGTCAGCAATGTTTTAAAAAGTAGAGCTAATACAGGTGGTGGTGAGCAACATCATCATCACCACCATCATCATCTAAGCACCGACGTAAATTCGCCAGCAGCAGTCGCAGTAGTGATGCCACCTCCACCGCCACCTGTACCTGCACCACAAATAACAATTCACAATGGCGAGATTATGGCAAACGGCTGTTTCGAACAGACTATACGTGTACCTAATCCAAGAGATGTTCGACAATTCGAAGAAACTGTACATTTGGTATGCAAATCAGTACCAGCACCAGTGAATCTACCGTCTCCATTACCACCACAAGTTCCAGTAGAATATATGCGTGGCTGGAAGCCAAATCCAATGGGCCAACAAGTCTCAGAACCACTACCTTCATCGCAAATACCGCAATTACCATATGCAGGAACTAGTCATATGCCCATTGAACCTGCACCAAAATTACATTTCCCACAGCCAATGCCACAAGAAGTTCCTGCGAGTCTTATGCGTGGTTGGATACAGAATCCAATGGGTCATCAATTAGCGGGCGTTACGACATCATCAGATCTATCACTACAGGCTCCTGTTCCACCAATGAATCCTTTACCAGAGATACCATTCCCTTTGCATGAAATAGCGAAGCTGCCAACGGACCCCGTACCGGAATTATATTTCCCGCACCCAATACCACAGGAAATACGTGGAAGCTTTAGCCGAGGGTGGATACCAAGTCCAACGGATCAACAAATATCCGACGAGGATATATTTGAATCAAACTTAGTCATACCAACGATTCCTTTGCCAGAGGTACCAAATTCTCCGCAATTTCCTTTATCCGAAGTCCCTGAAGAACATCTAGCACATTTCCCACATCCAGCACCTCAAAAACCTCTCGAACCTCTAGCACATCTCCCACATCCATCACCTGAAAAACCTCACGAACCTCTAACACATCTCCCACATCCAGCACCTCAAAAACCACACGAACCTCTAGCACATCTCCCACATCCAGCACCTGAAGAACCTCACGAACCTCTAGCACATCTCCCACATCCAGCTCCTCAAAAACCTCATGAACCTCTGGCACATCTCCCACATCCAACACCTGAAAAACCTCACGAACCTCTAGCACATCTCCTACATCCAGAACCTCAAAAACCTTACGAACCTCTAGCACATCTCCTACATCCAGCACCTCAAAAACCTTACGAACCTCTAGCACATCTCCCACATCCAGCACCTCAAATACCTTTCGAACATATGGCACATCTCCCACATCCAGCACCTCAAAAACCTCACGAACCTCTGGCACATCTACCACATCCAGAACCTCAAATACCTTTCGAACATATGGCACATCTCCCACATCCAGCACCTCAAAAACCTTACGAACCTCTGGCACATCTACCACATCCAGAACCTCAAGTACCTTTCGAGCATATGGCACATCTACCACATCCAACACCTCAAAAACCTCACGAACCTCTGGCACATCTACCACATCCAGAACCTCAAGTACCTTTCGAACATATGATACATCTCCCTCAATCAAAACCACATACGCCTCTATCAGAATCTGGCCCACAATTACCTCGTCCACAACCAGCACACACACAGATATCTCCCACAGCTCTTCCGGTACCTGTTGCACCAGTAGCACCTCAAGTAATTGTGCTTGCAAAGAAAACCGGTTACTATAGCGAAACAAAATCAAGCGCAACGAATATAAAACTATATAATATATATCTAATATTAAGTTTCACAGTGCTATTGACATTTCTACGCATTTGAAAATACGTAAAAATTCCATTAGACGTCATTATAACATTATGATCCACTTGCTTTATTCAATTAAATTCAATTGGAACCATGTAAAAAAATATATATATATAAAGTAAAAAAAAAGTATGTAATAAAAATATGTGTCATTTTTCATTTCAAAACATTATACATCGTAGTAAAAATACTATGTGCTTTTAAGTAAGCATGAGTAACAAATTGAAGAGATATTTGAATCAGAATAATAATATTATAGTTCAAATCGTCGAACATTTTGATAATAATGGAATATTTGTAGGAAAGCAGTACTACCGAAAGATGTATATAATTCTTTAGAGGTACGTAAACCTTACCAAATATATATTTTTTTCGAAATAAACAATATTTTTGAAGTTTCTTGATTAATATTATAAAAACTAGCTCTTAAAAATAAATTAATTAGACTCTTAAAGCATCAAATTTAAAATTATTTCAGAGCGCTTAGAAAAGGGACTCATAAAAGTTTAATATTCAAGTATATTTCAGGAGAGTTCCAAAATACGACTCATACTAGAGTCATAATAAACTAATAATAATAATAGTTTGGCGCTACAGTCCTGTATAGAACTTCGACCGAGCTCTCTCACCATTTTGAGCTGTGGGTGTTATATTTCTACTCAAAGTGGTGGGACCTATAATTTATTGCCGAATCCGAACGGCGGGTGAGAGCTTTTTATAGGCAATGGTTTTACTCTCGTAGGTTTGCCATTTACTGACGAGAGGTAGCGCGGTATAGCAAAATGTTTCTATGAAAAGATGTTGTTAGCCCCAGTCCAAGCTTGAACCGGGGACCTTTCGGCTCGCAGTCCAACGCACGAACCACTGAGCTACCGCGGCTACCATAATTATAACACTATTTATAACACTATTAGCATAATAAACTAATACGTGTTATAAATATGAGGCTCATAAAATGGTCATTTTCGGCTCTGTTAAGTGCTCATATATGAGCGTCATGTTTGTTTGACGGGTTTCTTAGAATATTTTTGAAATTAAATGCACCATAAATATTTAACAATAGCACAGCAATTTGGCTTGGACGCATAATTTTATACATTTAAATTTATAGGGATGGCTTCAATTGAATGTGACGAAGTAATCTGTGGCGATCATTCAATTTTCAAACGTGCTACTGTAAAGTTGACGGAGCCAGATAAAAAGATAACTGAAAATCATAAAATTGTTAGATATAAAAATTAAAATTATTTAATTTTAAGTCACAAAAACCAGGTATAAAAATTATATCATAAATGAAAAAACTGCTACAAAGTTTAATAAAGATTTATAAAAAAAATATATAAAAGCATAATATATATAATATGAGTGATTTATTCAAAATATATATAATCGAAATAAAGAATTAAAAAATTTTGAAAAGTTCACAAACATTAAAAAACATTGGTTTGAGATAATTTTTTCGATATCATTTGTTCGTTAGAGTTACAATACACAGTGATGAGAAATTTGATATTGACAGTGCATTTGGATGTGAATGTCTTTACGTTATATATTGTATTGAATTTTGAAGCAAATTATAATTCGGACGGAAAATTTTGTTCACTATTAGGCTAAAAACTCGATGATATTCAAAAAAATATATATGGAGAGCCTAGCACTAGTGAAGATCAAAAATGTCTTGCATTTTATGCAATAACAAGATCGTCGTTTTCTTGCAAATGCAAGTTGATTCTGCAAGAAATGCGCAAGTGCAAGAACACGACTCATGCATTATTTGAGAACTTTAATGTATTTATCATGTTTCTATGATAATAATGGAATTGAAATGAGTTTAAAAGAAAACAAAATATTGAAGGAGAAAAAAAAACGAACACATTACAGAAAATGTGTACATTCGTGTGCTTTTCAAGGCAAAAGGATTAATAAATCGAAGAGAACACAAAAACACACACGTCTTATGTGTAGTTCAATCCATTCATTTTGCATGTGCAACCACATGTGCAGCTCCAAAGCAAAAACAGAACACGCAAATTTGAACCGAAGAAACGCGAGGACGGTGTTCGGAAAAAAACTTGGGATTGTTTTTTTTACAGCATGACGTTTTTCTTTGTGGGCGGAAAGAGGCACTAGCTGGGGACCCCTGCTTAGGATAACAATATGAATTCTTCTGACATGTTTTGAAAGTAGAAAGAACTAAAGAAACTGTAAAAATAATAGCAAATACAGAGGCAGTTTACTGTCATACCTACCATTTCATCTTTTCCAGGAATCATAAGCTTCTTTGATATTTCGGTCGATTTCGGTTTAATATTTTGGTTTAATTTATATTCGTTTTCATTATTAATATGCAGTTTAAACTATTTGTCTACCTTCTTCTGCATTCTTATAATTATGCAAGATTCTGTAGCACGAGCAAAACTGATAATTGCAAATGCAAGAGCAAGAACAAGATCACGTGTACCTGTGCAAGAGTTGACTAAGTGTGCGAGAACAAGAGCGAGATAATCACTTCTCACTAAATATCAACATAATATTCTCTTAAATGGAATATTGTTCTAAAGCCGTAACGACATTTTTATTTTTATTCGAATTCAGATTTAGTTATTCTAATATGGAATTTTGACAGATATTTAAACTATTTGACAAATACATATTTTTATCTATAATAGGTCGAACAATTTTGTTTGCAGCAACATGTTTCGGACGCAGCTACAGCATTTGCTGCTACTTTTACTGCTAATGGCAGTCATTGTGCCGCCACTTATCGAAGGTCGTGGTGGCGGAAGAGGCGGTGGACGTGGCCTATTTTCCAGCTGGCGAAAAGTAAAGAAACCCTCATCGAACTCTGGCTCATCGCGGCGACAATACGTTGGCGGTTATACACCGCTTAAATCGGCGCCGCCGCCACCACCGTTGCCAAGCAAACCATTTTCTGCTGGCGGTTACCCAAAGCAGCAGATGCCTCCGGGTTCAACGTATCATGCGCACGGTTCCAGTCTTCCAGCAGGTGCTACTTATCATCCAAGCGGTTACTACGGTGGTCAGGGAGCAGCCACACATGTGCCGCCCGGCGGTACATATTATGCAAATGCAGCGTCCATGCCATCGGGAGCGGTGTTCTCTGCGCAGCCAATTTCGAGTGGTTCGTCATTTAGTAAGTAGCAGTTAGAAAACAAAAATCATACAAATTTAATAGATTCAAAATTTGTCCAGGTTCGGCCAACTTTTTATTTGGTATGTATGCTGGTCAAATGCTAAGTCCCGCACTACATATGCCGCGTCTGACGCATGTTACGCACAACAGCGATCAGGTGCAGCCACAGGAGGCAAACAAGGATAAAGTTACCATCGTAGAAAATGGACGGCCATCGAATAACGAAGCGTCGCGCGATCCGAACAATGCACATTTTTGGCCAACTAATGTTGATGTGCCATTGCCGCGCCTTAATGTCACTACAATGACGCCAGAAATGCAGCAATCGCCAGCGACAACTGTATTTCAACGACAAACGGCAACAACGGAAAGTGTAGAAGCGAATGCAACAGAAACCACATCGCCAACACAAATGCCAGCAATAACAGGTGGCATCATCTGTCTACCTATGTTGCTGAACGAAACCGATGCCAGTGATGCCAGCCGCGTGCAACAAGTGGAGAAAATTGTTTGTTATCCAGCGCCACCGCCGCCCACCATCACACCGCTGACAGCAGCAAAAGCAGGCATCATTTGCGTGCCGCGTCAAGCATTGGCAGCGGACGCAACAGCGTCAACAAGTAGTGCTGCTGCTATTGCTGCTGATGATGATGTTGACGATGGTGTAGGCAGTGATGATGAAAGTGACGATGTTTCTAAATCAGAAGAAATGCAGCAAATGCAAGATTGTTATCCGGCACGACCGTCGGCTTCACCGCCTGCGAACACACGTACGGAAGAACCAATTGTGACTAAATCACCGGAAAGCGTCATTGGCAATATTGTCAACGAAGAAGCATTGGGGGCTGAGGAGGTTATCCGTCGTCAAATGCAGGCGGTGCTGGAGGAATTGCGTAATGAGGAGCAACATACGATGAAGGATTTCTTAGATAATTTATGGGGTGGCAGTACTCCATGGTAGAAGTTGTACCATATATTTAACACTATAAATAAAATAACTAATAAATATATCGCAGTTTTGCAATTTACTTTGTATTAATTCAATTGTTTTCTTCATTTTTATTGGAATTGCAACCTTCGATATCAAGTCGATATCTATAACAACAAAAATAGTCAGGGCAATCATGAGGCCCTTCGTAGCGGATATTTTCATTCGGATTTATCTATCATAGGATCCGAATCGAATTCCAAGTTCGGATTTATGGCATCACAGGTTCCGTCGGAACGGATTTTTTGACAGATTTTTGACACATTTTCTACGAATGCATTGTTGTGTCGGAATGTAATTCTTTGTGTGAAAAAATCTTTTGTTTTGCATTAATTAATGAATTTTTGCAGTAATTTGTGCTTATGTGATATAAATACAAATGCCGCAGAATTATTTGCTGTTTATGCTTTAAGTCCGGGGTGCTGGAGACGTCCGCCAGCTACCTACTTATACAACAAGTCGGAGTTGGCCAAAGATCTGAACTTCACGAATTAACAAGAAACTACTGTACATACACATTGCAAATAAAAAAAAACGCATTTTTATTATAAAGCATAAAATTAATTCATTTCATTTGTGTTGGTTTAACAAAAATATAAAAATTAGAAAAAATTTATTTGTCCACTGCGCGACTGTCTCTTGTCACTCTAAATTTCCAACGCAAAAACGCCTAACAAAAAAAAGTGAAATAAAGCCTAACATTGTACATATAAATTGCACATGAAATAACACCTAAACATTAGGTGTTATTTCATCAAAATTAGGAGTAATTTCATTTTATTTGTTAGGAGTAATTTCATTGTGCAATAAACGCGAAAGTGTCAGAAATGAAATAAGCCCTAATTAGGAGTTAATTCATATTGTTTTGTTAGGAGTTATTTCATTTTAGTTAGGAGTTAATTCACTTTTCTTAAATTTGCTAAAATGAATATTTCGTATGTTTCGTTCCGAAATTTTATAAAATCAACCCTTTTTTATTATTCCTGAAGGGGTTGAAGTCGGGCCTCAGGGTAAGGGCCTCAGCCGAAAAATTTGTGCAACAAAATCCCGCGAATTTTTTGGACACTTTTTTCGGCTGAGGCAATAAAACTTAAAACCTTTTTCTTATTCGTGGTTGTGAATAATAAAAATATTCCTGGTCCACAACCAGGAATAATAAAAAAGGGTTTTAGTTTTATCGCTTCAGGTGTAACATTTGTTTAAAAAAAATCGCGCGATTTTTTATTATTCCTTTTGGGTTAGGAGATATTTCATAATGAATTAACACCTAAATGTTAGGTGTTATTTCATAATTTATTTCGGACATAATTCAGAATTAGTTAGGAGTTATTTCATTAGATGTTAGGGGTTATTTCATTTCTTGTTAGGATTTCTTACATTTGGACTTATTACATTAGGCGTTTTTGCGTTAGGTGTTAATTCGCAGAGCCGGATTTTATATAAAAATCTATACTTTTTTCGAACATGATAATATGGTTCAATAAAAGATATGGTTATATTAACCATCATTTGGTGTGCAGTGAATTATGGATGTTAAACATTGGTTTTACTAACCGGCAGAGACCGAAACATTCCAACCGGCGTGTATTGGCGCTAACCGAAAGTTGGTTATGTCTCGGTTTTACCGATTAGTTTAACACTAATTAACACTATTTTTCCTATGAACTTCTCATACAAAAATTCTATATAAATCGGAAATTTTTGATTTTTTTATATATTTTGATTTTCAATTTATTTATGCTACGATCTCTGCGCTTCTCGCATTTATGAATGCAGTTTATGAACTATATAATTTAGGAAACAGTAGTGTTTCCTCAATAGAAACTTTCTGGATTCAGAAACATAAAAAACAAGGACCAGCTGATCAAATATAGAAGTCCACAAATATCTCTGTGTTCCCACGAAATAATATCTTACGTCTTTTTTTTTTTTGCTTCTCTATTAGGTTTTTGTCCGAATAACATATAAACTAATGATGATATTACCATGAATAATATAAGAATAAGTCGAATTAGGTTGTGGATCTACAGATATTTTAAAACATGCATTTTAAAGTGCAAATACGTATTAATTTTATTTATATTAATTAATATATTTTTTTTATATTAATCTGTAATCGGCGCCTCATTTGTACTAAGTTGTAGGAACCATCCAGCCCCGCTTGGTTTAAAAATACATCTGTTGCGTTTATCTCTTAAATTTACTCAAATTCTCTGGTTTTACATGCTCTGAGATGTTGGCATTTCTGCGCATGACACTGGTATGCTGAGTTCTCGAAAGAACTACAATGGTCAGGAGTTCAAGAGATAATCAAGAAAGTTGATGACGTATTTGGTGGTACCCATTTACAAATAACAACAAATGTGGGTCTATATATGTAGGTACTATATAAAAAAAACCTTTTATATGCAGCCGACAGTGGACCAGTGCGGCAATTGTACGAAACAATCTACTGCCGACCCCAACAAAGTGCCACAACCTGTGGAGAGTAAATACGGGAACACACTTTTTGCAATATTTCACTCTCGCAGTTTTCAGCTGTCAATTAAAAGTTTTTTTTTCATGGTTGTGTTGTTTGTTTCAGTACAGGGATAATAATGTTAAAATTTTTGTCATACGATTTAAGTACTCGAATTAGTAAATAGAATTAAATTTCTATTTTAAAGTTTAGTAAATTAAAGGTCGAGGTTTTATTTTATTTTAATTTAACTTTTTTAAATGAATCCATTTTAAACAAATTAATTTTAATTAATAATTACTTGTATTGAAAGTCAAAAAGACGTGCATTTTGCGCCTCCTATTTTAATTTGTATGTTCGTCCTATCACTATTTTTATATTCGATAAAATAATGGAACACAAATTATATAAACGGTTGCATAAAACATTTAAATATTTTTTAACTTTAATCAATAGAAATCGATTGAATATAAAATAAATATAATTTATAAAATTAAAAGCAAAAATATAAAGTTTTTGGTCGATTTCTAAGGTTAAAAAACACTGAAAAGTTTCCATATAGCAAACATTAAAAGATTAATTGTTGTTCTTAGTTTTTAAAATTTGTTTTCGTGCGAGTTTTTCACGACAATTGTTTAAAACACAATGCGGGTTAAATTTTAAAATCCCAATAGATTTTTTAGATATTCAATATTAGTGCAAGTGCTGAGTTATGGCCTTAATATTTGGCAGAAAATATACTTTAAAAAATTAAAATTTTTACGATAACATTTGATATCATAACTCATAAACATTCGAATGCCATTTGAAATTATGAAATGCAGAAAACACTTTTTAAAATATTAATCAATAAATAAAAAATAAATGAAGAAAATGGTTTTGCTAGATTTTACAAAGATATATTTACAAAGATATCGCCGTTGTAGAACGAAAAGTCACCGAATACATTTTTATGAAAAACTTAATTTTCGAGTTTGTTGTTTGATATTATAAAAAGTAAATAATGCATTTTTAAAGTTGAATAATCAATTAATAGATTTACATTTTCATATCATGTGATAAAAAAATGGAGATCATCGATTAAAAATTGACAGATTTATAAAGATTTTTGTAAATAAATATTTGGCATTTTGAAAATGTATTTGGTGACTTTTCGTTCTACAACGACGATATATTCTACAAACATATATTTATTTTGAAATTCTATTGTTAATTTTTTAAAAAATATAAATAATTTATTTTTGCAATTCTTTATTAATTAAGTTCTGCATTTTTTTTTTGTTTATTTTGTTGAAAAAAGTTTTGATATTTGCGAAATATAGTAATTTAAATTTAAAAATATTCTGAATAATTAAAAATAATTACTCTTTTATTATATCTTTTTAGTACTATATGTTCTAATTTAGTATTGCCTTTTATCATCCCTGTTGCTGCTTCAATCAACTAGATTTTTAGTCGATGCAAAGCGCGAAAACATTCAGTTTGCAGAGATACGTTGAACGTGAAACAACGACGAGACTTAGGTGGTTTGCTTGATACAAAAATAAAATAAGAGGCACATTTTTCATTGCGGACTTGAAAACACAACACAAAAGTAAGAGAGCGCGACTTAACGAAGCAGAAACTAAAACGCAAAACATAAAAATTAATAAAAAAAAACTGTTCAATTTCAATGCTGTATTTTCACATTAATTGTGGTGTTATATAAAATTCCATATGTGAAAACACAGAGAAGCAAATAACACACGGAATAAATAAATTAATAAAATAAAAGTTAAAAATAGATTAATAAAAAATGCACAAAAAAAAATACAAAAATACTTTTAAAAGGAACATAATTTAAAGATGCTCATTTTTGTCTGTTAAATTTTCGAATTTGTGTAGTGTTTAGGGAATAGCAGAGGGGTTTAACGCAAATTTGCGCGTGCAATATAAAATGATTCAAGAAAAAAAAACAAGAACCGTAGTGAATAAACAAACAAAATACAATTTACGGACAAGTGTTTCGACTATAATGTTTTTAAAAATATCGTATTTATCAGACACATTAAAAAAATATATTTTTTAAAAATACAATGACTGGACATCAGACGTATCTGATTAATGTTATTTCGGAAAGAAAAGTTATTTATATTGAAATATATAATTTCTTGTTACCCTTAAAAGGCTGCATTACTAATCATTGACGTTATAGGAAATGTTACTGCCTACTACATGTTTGTTCATTTATATACAAAGTAGTGTTTAAAATATTTAAAGAAAAGATACTGCGCTTTTTATGACTAAGAAAAAAATGATTATTTCAACTTTCCAAATGATCATTGACGTCATTCGCGAAATAATTTATAACTCATCCAGACGTTAATGAAGAAGTCTCGCATTTGTTTGCCACACAAACAGAAAACAAGTTTTATTATATGCCCTACACACAAAAACCAAACTTTGAAAGACCGACAACAACACCAAGATTAATACTTATTTAAATGTTGCAAAAAATGTATATAATGTCGTTGTAAAAGTAAAGCTAACCTAAAACTTTTTTCATTATAAGTTTTTTATTTATTTAATAAGTTGACAAAATTAAATTAAAATGTCATTTTTAAAAAAATTGATTACGAAGCCAGTATTTAATTAATCAAATTTCAGATTAATCAAATTTTGAGATTAATCAAATTTCTGATTAATCAATTTATCAGTAACTTGAATTATCGATTAATCATTTTTTTTATTAATCTCACAGCCCTAGTATTCATCGAAAACAAAAATTTTACATTTTAGTTAAGTTTCCTTCTAAATTACAAAGTTATGAATTGAAAATGTATAAGGCGATTTTACAAAGTATACAATATCTACACTTGACCGTAATTATGGCGACACAGAAATACTGTAACGTTTGAGCAGTGTATTATTTTAATTTGAGTAATAAACAATGTCGAGATTTGAATACCTATGTGCCGAGTAAGTGGGCGCTGAAACAAGTCGATGTAAAAATAAAAAAATAATCTCAGCAATATTTAATTACACAAATATATAAATAAATAATATTATTGACAATGAATAAACACGCAATACACTGGCATCGATAATATCGTCATAATAGAAGTAAAAATCAACAAATACATTTTAAAAATTTCAATAGTAGGTTTACAAAAATCCTATTATATCTGCCAATTTCTGATAAATAATGTGAATATTAATATGAAATGATGAGAAAACGTTAATCTTTGTAATGACAAATAAACTTTTGAAATTAATAATCAGTATTTTATATAGGGCTGTGCGATTAATCGTTTTACCGGAAAGTCTGATTAATCGTAATTACGATTAATCAATTATTCGATTAATCGTATTTTTTGATTAACTGAAAATATGATTAATCGGTTAATCAGCTTTTGTGATTAATCTAAAAAAGAAGGAATCAGAAATATGATTAATTGAATTACGATTAATTGTTTTTGGAATGAGTATAAATAACGACATTCTACTTACTACGCATCTAATTTGGCATTTGTATATTAAATATACAAATGTTTTTTAATGAAAAATTCAATTTTTATTTAAATATTTTTGTAGACAGCAATTTCTATGTTCTCAAATAAAAATTATTTGAATTCTGATTAATTGAAAGTTATAATTAACCGATTAATCGTATTTTCGGTTAATTGAAAAATACGATTAATCGAATTATTGATTAATCGTGATTGCGATTAATCAGAATTTCCGGTAAAACGATCAATCGCACAGCCCTAATTTTATATTAATAAACAATAGACATACAAACAAAGTTTTTGAATCAAATTAGTTTTACTTCTACAATGACAATATAATATGTTATTACCAAAAATAGAAACCCAAACAAATAAATATTTTTATTTTGGTATCGATTACGTTTTCGATTTTCGGTATGCAATAGTATCCATAATTAATTTGGTATCGTTTTATTTATGATTTTTGTATATTATAAAAAACTGAATTAAACATTATAAATTAAAATGTGAATTCTTAAGAAAAACAAAAACACTGTTACAATGGCTAAACTAATCACATAATTAAAAATTCAAAGTATAAAAAAGCAAAATTCCATTTTTTGCAAAGTAAAAATGCCAAGTATTGAATTACGTTTCAATTAGCGCAAAAAAAATAAGTATCAATGATCAGAAATATTCAAATATAACACGTTTTACACACACAATGTAAATTAATTTACATTTTTAAAAAGATTTTATTTTTAATAATGAATAATTTAACAAATAATTATGGAATTGCAACCACTGAGCCAATCAAGTGCGACTATAATATATTAATTGCATGTGAATACGAGAATTCCAACAATATGAATGACGGGGAATACCGGCTTCAAATACGACTTAAGTTGGAATGTTTTTGAAAGCACAAGTAGTAAAAGCAATAAAATTTTAATAGTTTAACGAGCTCTCATAATTTATAAATAAATCAATAAAACTTGGAATTATTTTATGAGTATGCTAAATATGTTTCTGATGCATCGATGCTTGACAAAAAAAAAATTGATAAAATTTCTGAATGTATATTACATAGTTCGAGTTCTGGCGCAAATATTTGCCAAAGACAGCAGTTTTAAATTTCACAGAATGAAAGTCTTATCATTCTATGAAATAAAGTAAAAAAATTATCAGCCAGAAAGATGCCTGACTTCTGACATATGAACGAGGACACAATGATAAGAGAGGGCTTCATTTAATTCCAAAAGTATCATTTAAAGATGCCTTTTTCGCATTAATGAAACTTATGCGGAACTGACATGTGGTTTTTATAAATGAGTCATCATAGCCTTGTAATGTTGCTATGCAGTGAACAAAAAAAAACTCAATTCGGATGTCACAAAAAATACAAAATTTATAGAAAATAACTTGATCTTCTTAATTGTTAATTAATTAAACAAATTTAGTAAAAAAATATGACCGACCATGACAAAAATACTCTAAATTATATAACAAATAAACAAACAAACTGGGAGGCTCCAATGAAATAAACCAACAAAACACTTAATAAACATCAGGCATTCATTGTTGGCTGTGCGAGAGCCTCACCAGTAATGGTAATAATGACCTCCAGTGGAAGACGTTGATGGGGACACCAAAAAATAAGTCCGACGACAGACACTGGCGACACGTAAAGCATGTTAAAATAAAGAATTAATTCCATTAGCAAAAATATCGACGCAAAAATAAACAGAACTGTGTTAAACTTTTAGTATGTTTCAAGAGACGTCAGGGTTGGTAACTATTTAAAATTAGACGTCAATCGATAGACATGCGAGTTGGTCAGTTAGGAGAGGTCTGGGATATGGCAGACTTTCAGACAGACCGACAGAGAGAGACAGCGCATTAAAGTTATACAAAAGGTTATAATGTGGTGGGATTTGAACACATAGTGTAGAGAATAGTAATTGTATTGATTTAAGACTTGAGTGTGATGTTGGAGTAGTTAATAATGGTCGTAGCACGTTTCCAGAACATGTTGGGGGTTTTTAAAGAGAAACAGGTGACACATTACTAAAAAATACACTGAATGTTGTGGTCAGCTGTATAGCAGCTGATTGACCGATATTAAAGAAAAAATGTATTGTAAAAATAATTAGTCAACACTATTGCATGTCAGTTTCTATTAAATTGGATTTTTAATTCCATTAGTGCGCAGTTTAGAACGTGATGATATTTTTTTCAAAAGGATTTAAAAAATCTAATAGTTAATGTTTGGAATGGAATAAATTATTACAGCGCGAATATTCGTGGAATTTTATAAATTGTTGCAGTCAACACTTTGGCATTTAACCCAATTGAAAAACACTCTGAAGTGATAGAGACACCAGTGTTGTTGTCATTTTGAAACTAAGAGTGACATACAGACGGACAGATTTCAAGTGGTAAGTGTCGTATTTTCGTAGCGACGCAGGAAGTATTTAATTTAAGTGTTTACACAATAGGTTTATATTTGAAATATCAACAAATTAAGATGCTTTGGTCAATTTAAAACTAATAAAAAATATATAAATAATTCACAAGACAGCAAAATAATTGTGAAATAATAAAAAGAAGCCGACTTAAGCGTTTTATATAAATCTTAATAATGGGCAGGCCTATTCATATAGTTGAAAACAAAATTTATTCGATCACAAAAAAGCATTTTCCGCATTTTAAATATTAAAAATAGAATTTTCTATCTAATTTTTTTTTTGCAGATTCTCGTTTATGATGGGACTTCAACAGAAGCCCACCAATTACTATGCTGTGGCACTAGCTCTGCTGTTAGTAGCCTCCAGCTGTCACGTGGATGCTAAACGCTACAGCAGCGGCGGCAGTCGCAAGTCATCCTCTTCCTCTAGTAGTTACAGCCCACGCAGAACTTCGTCCTCATCCTCCTCTTCCTCTTCATCCCACTCATCGGGCCATGTGACCAAGCCTTCGTCCTCCTACGGCAATTCACATGCTGATGTCGCCAAGTTGAGCTACCCGAACTACAACTCTCAGCCGAATCGTCCAAGTGCGCCCGCCCATACACCCGCGCCAATTGGTTGGAATGTGCCCAAGCAACAAGGCCCACCGCCGGCATATTCACCTAGCAACAACGCGGGTGCCGCTAAGACCAATGTGCATGAGCCGCCACCGGCATACAAGCCCTACAGTAACACCAATGCCGCACCGCCTAGCTACACAGCCGCCACCAACACTCACACTGGCACCAACACTCACACTGGCACCAACACACAACACACCGGAACAAACACACACACAGGCAGCACTTACGGTGCTGGCTCTGGTGCGGCATATGGCAGCACTGGTTATCGTCCACGCGCCAACTCCACAGGTAGCTATGGCGGTAATGGCGTACATACGCCTATTACGGCCACCAACCAGCAAGGCGTTCAGTCCAGTTACCCTAGGCAACAGATGCCAGCTGGTGCCACTTACTATCCGGCAGGTCAGGTGCCCGCCGGCGCAACATATCATCCGGCTGGTCAATTGCCCGCTGGTGCTACCTATCATGCGCCTGGTGCTGTGCCCGCAGGAGCCACATATTATCCGTCCGCTGGACATGTTCCCGCCGGTGCCAGTTATCATCCAGCAGGTCAAGTACCTGCAGGCGCCACGTACTATCCAGCAGCCGGTGGCATGCCACATGGTGCCAGCTACTATCCGGGTCCTGCCGCAGTGCCCGCTGGAGCCACATACTTGCCCGCCGGTGCAGCGTTGCCAGCTGGTGCCACTTACTATGCGCAACCACCTCAACAATCATCCTCTGGTCTGGGATTCGGTAAGTTTTAGTTAACTTGAAGATTAAATGAACTTTTCTCATTTTAACCTTAATTTGTGTAGGTTCCGGTTTGGCAGCTGGCGCAATTGGCGGAGCTATTCTTGGACACGTTTTGACACCCACACAAACGCGCGTCGTTGAACATGCACCAATGTACAGTGGTGGAGGTGGTGGTGGTGGTAATGGCGGCAGTAGTGGCGGTGACGACAAGATCATCATCATCAATAACGGCCCACCAGGATCCGTGACCACACAGGAAGTTGGATCAGGCACCACAGTTATTACAACAGGCGGTCAACAACCTGCAGCTGCTCCAGCAGCCGCTGCACCTGCAGCTCCTGCCGCAGCAGCACCAGCCGCAGCAGCTCCTGCAGCAGCAGAAACTGTTGCACTCGCACCATTTGCAGCACCGGCAGCCGGACCTTCGGAAACACCAGCTGCTCCAGCTGCAGTTCCTGTCACTGCTGCCGTTGCTCCAGCTGCTGCGGCGGATCCAGCTCAGGCCGCCGCTGTTCCACCAGCACAACCACCACCCGGCGGACTTATTTGCGTGCCCGTACGTAATAATGTCACCGATCCAAATGATGCTACCAAAATGATTGAAGTCGAGCAAATAGCTTGTTATCCAGCTCCACCACCAGAGGCGCAGCCGCCAGCACCCGCCGCCGATGGCGTCACTAGTGCACCGTTGGCTCCAATGAACCCGGTACCAACTCCAGAAGGTATGGTGCCTCTGGCGCCACTGAATGCCCTACCAAGTTCTGCAGCCGCCCAGCAGCAACCGGATCTAATGAAAATGCCCGGTGAAACGACGGCCACATTACCAGAGAATTCGATGATTAAAGTCTCAGGCGCAGATAGAAATGGCATCAGTTTTGTTGTATCCACTTTAATGACCATTGTTGTTGCCTACTGCATGCATTAAAAGGGTGCGAAAGAATGGGCGTAAAGAATGTTAAAGAATGACAAAAAAAAAAGAACAAGGTCAACAAAAGAAATCAGAAAATGCTCGTGATTACAGTTAGTGGATGTGAATAAGGAGAACAAGCTTATAAAACCATTTTAATCAAGAAATAAAAAACATACAAATTAAACATAGCATCCAAAACTCCATTGGAATTCAAATCATACCAAATATAATGAAAAATGCAAATTTAATGTGTTAATAAAAATAATCAACTCAAATATGAAGCTTCTCGAATAAATAAAATTTTGCACTTTTGCACCTTTAAATGTACGCTGTTTTAAAATTCACTAAATACATTCAGCAAATGTTGTTTTATTTTAATGGTTCACTCATTTTTGTTAATGCTGAGTTAAACAACTACTTTTTTTATAACTTTTGTACTGTTTAATACTTGATTTTCCTGATTGTTTCTGTTTTATTGGGACTGTAATAAATTAAAAAGTGTCTGTTTAATTAGAATAATATTGAAGCTCGATTAATGATCGGAATTGTGTATTAAAATAAATTTGCCACTTTTTTTTAATAAAACACATTTAAGATTCACATTTCAAATAAATAATTGTCATATTTGTAAAAATTGTAAATGTTTACTCAATAAAAATCTCAATAAAACCGAAATTTGAATTTGTTTTCCAGTTCAAGGACAAAAATCTTGCATAGCTGATAACTTGTATAATCTTTAGAACTTTACGAATATTTAATTATTAGCTATTTATTTTGGGTTTTAGGATGAATGAAGAAGATGAAAGCATCAATAAATTATAAATACCTTATCTAATCATTAAAGATAATATATAGTCATATATAGTAATTTTAGAAGTAAAAGTCACAAACCATATTTTAAAGATTTCTAAATAAGATTACAAAAATCATTATATATGACAGTTCCTGATCGATGTGTCCAATATTGGTAGCAATTGATAATGGCATCATTCGAAAGGCATTACAACTATTTAAAATAATCACCTGAATTAGATAATATTAATCAATAAACTCAAAAAATTGTTTTATTGAAAAAATCTTTACCTTAGAAACCGTTTAACGATCATTTTTAAATTTATGAAGTAATGAATGATATATATAAATATTTTGAAATTGAATAGTGTACTTTTTAAGATCTTTGTCGCAAGACTAAATTTACTGAATGTTTTCTGCCAAGTCTGAGAGGTAGAAATGTTGGATAATATCTCAAATCCAATCAATTTTAGCAAACTTTAAATGCAGCATGCTTTTATTTACAAGAGCGATAATTTTGCACAAGATACACAAGATTGCGCTAGTCTCGTTAGTGTAGCCAAAATGTACTAGATAGCGCCATATACTAATCATTTGAACGCTCTAGCTAATGCGTCTATAATTCGTACTATTTTTTTTTTGAAAAAAAAAAAACTGATTTATAACAAATATTTCTTCTTCGTGATAATAACGCACGCATGCGAGTGAAATAGTCAGTGAAAATGTTAATAAATATAAGGAAGGAAAGGAAAAATGCGTAAGAAAATAAAAATTAATTGCATATTTTGTATTTGAGTGTAGTTCGCAAAATCCGATCTATTAAATATACTTATGTCATATTTCATTTTCCGTTATGTTAGTAATACATTGAATGATCTTCAGTATACTACTAAATCTCAGTTATAGAAAAAATGTAAAATGCAAAATATAAAATTTAGGGAATTAAGTAAGTAGTTTTGTGGTACTCATTTATTCGGAATTTCAGGATTATATGCTTTGTAGACCTAATTTAGCAGCAATGAAATGAAATAATGAAAATTAGTTCTAATATTAAAATGATGTTACTTGTTCTCATTCGAAATGCAGTAGTGGACAAGAAGTGTGACAACTACCATACAACATAAAATATTGTTACGAAAAGGGGTAATTTGCTCCACTGTACAAGCAATTAACAATAATAAATGAGACGCAAGACAATTCAGCGCACTAAGCAATGTGTTAGAAAGGGACAGAAGATCATTCAGCGCACTAAGCAATGTGCGAGAATGAGATGGAAGATCAGCACATTAAAACACATGAGTGCGAATGAGATGCCAATAGCATGCGTCATCACGAAACGAGTAGAAGCATAGCTGCCAACTTTGTCAGATAAATTTACTTTGTCAGATTTTTAATTGCCGGTAGATAAAAGACATCTGATCAGATTTTTTAATTTCGTGTAAGATTTTTAGGTTTTTTTTTTATTGTCACACAGATTTTTTGTATTTTTGTATATTTTTCAATAATTTTTTTTATAGTTTTTGTATAGTTTGGTACGCCGTTTGTAACACCCTGAAGAAAGCATCTCTGGTATGGAAAAGTTTATATATTCTTGATCAGCATGACCTCCTGAGTCGATTAAGCGATGTCCGTACGTCTGTCCTTCTGTCTGTCTGTTGAAATCAAAATTACAGAAAAAGTAGAAGAGCTAAATAAAAGAAACTCCTAATTTTGATTACTTATATATCTACGCTGTCTGTCAGTGTCAGCATGATCAGTCTATTATGACCTGTGAACCGACCACTTATGGTCAAATTTATCATATAAAACACATCTACTGGTGAATTTTACTGTATACGTATTCAGGTAAATTTTTTTGGTCAAATATATATTGACTTCATGCTCAAATACATGAAAACAATGTTCTCCCGCGAAACGACTTGTGGTTCCCAAAATCGAAATTCGGTGCACATACCCATATGTAAATATGGGTATCAAATGAATGGAAATTCTACAGCGATTGAAAGTTTGTAGTTATTTTCAAGATGTGTATACCATGGTGACCTATATACAACTTTGAATGGTACCCACACATATGTGTAGGGTATTTATAGTCGGCTTAGACCGACTATAATTTTGATAATCCTAACTATTATAATAAAAAAAAAAAACTATAAAATGTCATACTTTAAAATTTCCCATGTGATCTAACCTTCCCAACTGTTTTTTTTTTTAACTTTAGCAAATATAACAATTATTTGAAAGTTTTAATTAAATTTAATGTCATTTTCATTTGTTTATATTTTTAGTTAAGAGGGAGCAGTTTTTGTTACTACTACCTGGTAGATGTATCATGATGTATCAGACCAAAGTTATGACTAGTAAAAATATGACGCATAATAGACAATTTAAAGACAACTTTAAAAATAAATTCGACTTTTTTGACAAATTTTGTATAGAATATATTTTCCAAATGCTGATTTTAAATTTAATTAAATAAATTTGTTTTAAATGAATGTCATAGATGCAGCGGTGATCAATGAAGATTTCTCCATCAAAAACTCATGTTCGTCAAAATTGTATTGAATTCAATCGACGGCTCTAACGAAACTCCACACGTTTCAACATGCTTACGCAAAACAGCACGTTTTTCGTAACTACGAAAAGAAACACAAGTTCAGTTTCCCCACGAAAACAACCCCAAATTTATTATACCCAAGAAAAGAAACATATACATTTTATAGCCACGAAACGAAGTATTACTCTATTTTCGCCACGAAAAAAAAACACTTACATTTAGCTATGAAAAAAAGGTCACCTATCATTTTGCCAAGAATAAAAGCATATAGCATATCTCTTCAAGAAAGTTATCCCAGTAGACTGTTTGTGCACGAAAGCAAATTAAGGCCATTGGAATTAAGCCAGAACCCACTTGCATCATTGGAAATTTTTTGGAAAATTAGTTCCTCCGAATCCGAAAAGAACAAATTAAAAAAAATACTATCACCTCATCAACATTTTGTGATTTCTTAATCAAACTAAAAATGCGTTTTTGTTCGTAAATAAAATTTAAATGTGCTTCTATTCGTGGAAAAAATCAAGTTATGCTTTTGTTCGTGGAGATAACGAGAATGATATTCTTTTCGTGACTAAAATAATTTTGTGCTTCTTTTCGAGAATGAAATAAACTTATGCTTGTTTTAATGAAACATTTTTTAATGTGCCGTTTTTCGCAAATAAATCGAAACGTGTGGCCGTCGATATGATATATCAAACAAGATCTATAATTTTCACTATGGAAATCTTTTAAATTTACAGAACTAAACATGGACAAGGCATAAACGGGTAATGCAAATAAAAAAATAATAATTTAAAAAATAAGAAAGTCTGAGTACTAAGTTATCTAATATCGAATCAGAAAATTTCATAAGGGTCATTCCACGTCAGAAATATCAATGTCTACCGATGGAGAAAAAACGGCCATTGAACTTTAAAACTTGATAGTTCAAAAACTATAGGAGACTCCATTGAAATTATTTTTTTATTCGACGGGGAAATCTCCAGGGTTTCAAAACAAAATTGTTTTTGATTTTTAAAATAGTGGGGCATATACGTAACAGTGATTTGAAAAATATTTTTCTAAGTTAAATATATTTTATTTTTTTAAATTGTTATTTATATTGTAATGCGTGATTATAAAGTTTATATAAACTATTAGTTTTATTAAATATGTTAATTAGTTACAAGTATATAAATAATTATATAATATAGTACTTTGATGTTTCGATTCACATAACTTTGTTGGAGTTGAGAAATCAAAAAACTAAGTACACAGTTATTTTTTATTTTTCGGTCACTATCTATCAACAAAATTGCATCAAAATCGGAAGACATCGTGCCAACATTGATATTTCTGACGTGGAATGACCCATAAGACTTTTAAAGCAAAAATCCCATTAAAATTAGTCAATAGGACAGTTATTAATTTAATAGTATACAACAAATAAAAATGTTCATTCAAACTCAAAAATAATTATATAATATTTAATGTTATTTATAAATAGGATGACTAATTATAATAGTGAAAATACTATTAATTTTCTGGTACGTTTTTCCTGATGTAGATTATATTTAGACTTAACGCATACACAAAACAATTTAAAATACTATTTTACATTTAGGGCTAATTCAATATGTTTATGTTAAAAAATTGTAATTATTATTTGTATCAGACTTACAGCTTAATATCGAATTCAGAAGTTTGTTTAAGCAAAGGTACAAAAATCCCTGAAAACCCATTTCAATATGCGATATATTTGGATTTTTTTTTTTAATACATTTTCGTTTTAATACGGTTTGGTTTTAGAATTTGATTTTTATAAATGATATGTAGAAATTTGTATTAATTTTGTAATTATTTGGAAATGTTTTGTTGTTACTCACCAAGAGCTGCAGATTATGCGAAAAAATCTCAGAGTCTAAATAATCATACGAACGCGCTGTAGCAGAAGTAGAAGTAGCGGCAAATGTTACCACACGCACGACTCTCATTGAGTTAACAATTTCGAAAATTTGATATACTTTAGTGTACTTCTCAGAAAGTGTGAAGTAATGAAGAATACGTACCCATAGTTGTGTTGCAAACTGTTTGTGAGTTATACGTACCAACAATAATTGCAAGGATGACAATTTTTCAAAACAGTTCCATAATTAACTAATTGCTGTCGTTTGGAAAAATGTTGCTATTGCTATTTTATATAATTATAAATGGACATTTTAGTATTAAATTGCTTCAAAAGAATGTGTTTTATTTAACATTGTCCCCTAAAAAGGTAGTGTATTTAGCAGAAACACAATCCGTAATATTTGATAGATATGGCAGATTTTATTTATTTACGTAGTGTGTAATCATCTGAAATTAAAGTTCATGATCATAAAATTTCTCATTTTTTGATAATGATTAATGCGCAACAAGCGACTTTAATTTTACTTAGGGCAACATTTTACACGTTCCATAGTATTCTTGAATAGTATTATTAGTCATATAAGTCACGTACATAATTCGCCGACTTTAATATTTACTAGCAATCTTTCAGGAAGTAGTAGGGATATTAAGTATACAGCAATTACTGTTATTTTTAAGTAATTTACTACAACATATTTGTTTGCGAAAAGATGAAAATAGTTTTTTTTTTCCATTATCTCGAATCACCCTGAATTTTTTTTTTCGAATTTTGAGATTAAACTTTTTTAACGTACGAATATTTTGGAATTGTGTGTAAGGATATGCCAGGACGAGGTGTACAAATGCGGTAAAAACCGAGAAACACACATACATATATTAAAAAAGTAAAATTCTGAAAACCGAGTAAAATTAAAAATAATAGAAGTCGAAAGCTATAATATGCACTACAATTCTGCATTTTACAATTGTTATCTTTTTTTGCACGTTTTTAAATGCATTATTTCAGACACTAAAATTTAAAAATGGGACAGAGGATTAATTAGATTAGTTGCAAAGAAATAATAATTGAGTTTTAGCTTTGCTTGAACCGCCGTTACATGTGTTTTTGTAACATCGTCACAAGTGTGACCTGATTGTCGCTCCAGGATGATTCGGGTTAATAAAACTCTGTCAGCTTTTAATTTAACTAAAACCAATACACGCAACAGTGTATTCTTACACAAGAACGAATTTGATTCATCTACAATAAAATTTTGAAAAAAATCATTTTGCATTGTTAAACCAAAATACGCATGACCTCAAAAATGTTTAACTACTTATTTATAAAGCATATATCGTCGTCGTTCAGTGAAAAGTCACCAAAGTCCAGTTTTTTAGCAATATTTGTGATATGTTGACTATAGACGAAATTGCATCTATTTTAAACAACGCTTAATTTCAAAATGTGACTGAAAAACATGACCACCAAGTCCTACAACTTTGTATTGATATAAAGAAAACAGTTAAAGACATAAATTTCGACAATTATTGGATCAAAATGGTTTTAAATTGATAATGACGATGTTAAAAGTGTAATAAAACCTATCATTTAAATCAAAAATATTTTTAGGTAATTAAACTAACAATAAAAATAATATTTCATGTTGATTGAAATTTATATCAACAGGAAATATCCGTCATTTATTTATATTTAACAAATTTGTGTTCATTGCATCAATCGTGTACTTCGACCTTAAGTCGTTTTCAAATTTGTATTTATGGTATTTTATTATTATAGTTGAAATACAAAATGTGTGAGATATTGTGGACTTAAATATTTTTCACTTAATAGTGATTTTAAATATCTTTGGTTTGGTAATATGTAGGATTTCGAACAACTTTTTACTGAACGACGACGATATAATACTACTTAGATCCACAAAACTCAGATACATTTTTATGGTCAAATACATTTTTATGAAAAACTTATATTTCGAGTTTTTTGACTAAAATTATAAAAAGTAATTGATGTATTTTTAAAGTTGAAATACCAATTGATATTCTTATCATGTGGTAAAAAATTTAGATCATGGACTAAAAATTGACAGATACATAAAGATTTTTGTAAATGAATATTTGGCATTTTGAAAATGTGTTTGGTGACTTTTTGTTCTACAACGACGATATCCATTGTGAAATCTATTCCCTACGTTTTGTGTTTAAAATCACCATGGATGCCCATTGGGCATGGGCAAGATACGAACCCAAAACCTTTACAATGCAAGTCCAGCGGGAATACTTCTGGAATGCTGAGGCCGACTTTATAGTACTTAGAAGGGACATAAATACTGTACACACATTGTTTGCTATAAAATTGAAAATAATTTATGTTTTTGGAACATTTTTGTGTTTATATAATAATATAAAAGTTTGGCACTACAGTCCTATAAGAACTTAGGCCGAGCTCTCTCACTATTTTGAGTTGTGCGTGTTATATTTATACTCAAAGTGGTGGATCCTACAGTTTATTCTATAAAAAGATGTTATTAGCCCCAGTCCAGGCTTGAACCTGGGACTTTTCGGCTCACAGTCCAACGCACTAACCACTGAGCTATATATCTATATATACTGAAGACAAAAAGCTAATGCCTTTTCGAAATACCCGCCTTTGGCCTTCACGCACGCTAAATACACCCTAAGTTGCAATTGCCCACCATCATTAGTCGCACGCACCTCGTGCATTGAATCAATTTTTGGGCAAGCCATGTCCCCTAAAACAGTAAACAAATTGTAATCGAGTGGTTTCAGGGCTGCTCGATTTTATAATTTTTAATTTATTTATTTGTTACAATTAGTACAATAAGAATAATTCTTTGAATGCTGGCAAATTGTTTTGAAGCCAGGTCTGGGGCGTTTTAGCCATGTTGGCCGGCGCAGAAGAATGATGGAAAGTTCACTGCCTGTTTTAAGTAGAGAATGATTAGGAGGCAACTGCTTACAAAACGGTTTCTTGGTAATCTTTGGACGATGTTTGGACCGCTTGTTCGCAGAAATGCAAGTCAATGACCCCATCAATCTACAGTGGTGGTCACAAATTTAGCACATATCATATTTTAGAAAAGAAATACATTTATTTCTTTTATATTATAGAAAGAATAGAACTTAATTATTGTTTTATAATAAGAAGTAAACGATTTTAGATTAATTCAATATTGAAAAAGCAACAACATATCAAGAAAAATAAATAAAAACATTAATATATAGCTTGGACACGAATTTAGCACATTTTCTAATATTGCAGCAAAATTCTTTATTTTAGTGAGTTAACTTAGCAGAATGTGATCAATTATCAATATTTAGTAGGAAAACCTTTGCTTTTTAAAACAGTGGCATATCTTCTGCTCAAACTTTCGACCAATACCACACAACAGCTCTTCGGAATAGCTTTCCATTCATGCTTTATGGATTTCCTGCCATTATTCAAATAAATTTGTAGGTTTCTTTTGCAACACGTCATGGTCAACATCATTTTACAGGTTCTCAATGGGATTGAGATCGGGATATTGGTCGGGATATTTTAAACATTAATATTATTGACCACTCAAGTACTATTCACAAATCGTGAAGTGTGCTTAGAGTCGTTATCGTGCATCTAATCGGCAGATTGTCTTCAGGAAACGGTATCATATGATATTGGTCCTATGATATTGGTCCATTTTGCAATCAATTTTTATTATGGTGCCTACACCATGTCATGAAAATGCTCTCCACATCATTACGTTTCCACCACCATGCGACACTCTTTTAATAGTATACTTTGGGTTATTCTGAATGCCTTGGGGACGCCATAAATACGTTTCTTTCCATCGGACCCGAACCTGCAGAACTTCGACTCATCACTCCAGAATACATTTTTTTAGAAAATTAGTGGTTTCCCTAACTGCTCTTTTGCAAATGCTAATCACGCCTTAATTTTTTTTGTGACAAGTGGTTTATGCTGTGCTATGCATCCACATAATTTGTTTTAATCGACGTTTTACGGTTAATGCTGTGCTATACATCCACGTAAATTGTTTTAATCGACCTCTTACTGTTCTGGAAGGTTTAATAATGTAGTTTTCTGATTGCAATTCCTTTGGTATGGCACTGGAGGTTTTGAAAGGATTTTTCGTTGACAGTCGATGTATTATTTGGTCTTCCCTGTTAGAGCTCGAGGAGTTCGTTTAACATTTTTAATACTACCATAAGTGTCTATATGCCTTATTGCGTTATATATCATCTTTCTTGAACACTTCAAAATTCGAGAAATCTCTGCAACTGTCTGGCCATTAGCTTTCATTTTTATAATGACTTCCTTCTTTGTTTCTGTGCACCACTGTAATTTTGCCATACCTATGAACCATCCTTAGTTTACCGAATTTAGGACCTAATTTAGTTTAGTCAGCAATTTAGTCGAATTCGCACACACCCTTAACATTGTGGAATGAATGTGGAAGAGAACAATGTTGTTTTTGTGAATTGTGCTAAATTCGTGACCACCACTGTATATACCACATTTTACCTTTTATTAAAAAAAAAATGATTTTATGCCAACCTTTGTACAATCAATATAAAAGAAAACTAATACTTTTCCATTGGACATACCCATATATAATTTCTATACAACTCGAAGATGTCACTTTTTGGTTTGTGGTTCATGTGTTTGGATTTTGGTTATGTAATCGGTAATATGCAAAAGTACTCTAATATAACAACGAAAATTGAATGAGGAATCGTAACATGGAACCGGTAAAATGAAATCGCTTCGGTTTAAAACTTAAAACCGTGGCCGAAACGAGAAAGATAAATTTAAACGGTAATGTGGTAAAAATAATAGAACTGCCGCCTTCTTCACAGGCTTAAAATTTTGTCCTGTCTTGTGTTGTTGTGATTTATATTTTTGCTAAATACACTTTAAATTTTTTAGTCGTAAAAAAAGAGTTTAATAGAACAGCACATCATTTCAAATTTAAAATTTTTCTACTTAGCAACATTTTTCCTGCTGACTTACCAAGGTTGAGTGAGTGAACCATTTTGGGCTCAATTTGTTGCACGTTTCAAGCTATCAGATTGTGCCAATTCAATATGCATTATAAATACTTTTTATTTTTTTTTTTATACAGACAATAAAAATATATTGTCGAATTATAGTAACAAATCAACTCACATGTATCGCATGTCTTTTCATCTCCACGCCTTAATAATTGTTTGTTTGCTTTTTTTTAATACATACGTACTTAATGTTTATAATTTCAAATCCTGCTTAGAAGTGAGTAGGGGAGCCTTTTCAAGCTTTTGGTAAAAGAGAGAAATAAAAGAGTGTAATTAATAACGCATCTCTGAAGTTTGAATAAAAAGTAATCTGCACTTCGTTTATTTGTTATACGTACGCAGCACCGATCGATCCGATCCCGCGGCTCTTTATGTATCTTCAATGCATATCGAATGGTGTTTATTTACATTTTTGCTAAATATTGCGCTTTGGATAAACTTAAATATGTAGAAAATAAAGTTATTGCAATTAATATTTTTGTGTATATTATATACGCAATACATACTCGTGTTTTTATTTATAAATCTTCGCATTTCTGAAAAGTACAGTGAGCAAATTTATCAATTGTTAACCATGGACGTCGCAGTTTTTATTCATTTTTCAGTTCTTTTTGTTCTTTAGTCCCTGTTCTAATATTCTACTTAATTTTAAAATTCTGTTTTATTTACCCATTTGCTTTTTGAGACGGCAGAAAAACGTATTTCGAATAGTTTTGTTTGTTAAACTTACCGTTGAGGCTAAAATGTCATGCGGACAACATCCGATCAAAAAACTCTTACACACTCGAGAATCCGAAAATTTCAATCCACGTCCATCCGCACCTGTTAGAAGAGAAAGTTTTAAAAATTAGAATATAACTATTATTTCGTTTGTAAAATAACTAAAGATTTTAGTGTATATTGTTATTTTAATTATATATCGTCACTGTCATGCCAAAGGTGCGAATGTGCATTTTTAAAAATGTTGGGAAATCAAATTTTAAAGTTTGAAGTGCTTTAAAAATTAGCAAAATTAGGATTTTTTCAATTTTTTCGATTATTTTCGTTTATTTTTTAATGTAAAGGAGTTAATTTTGTGTTTTTAAGCAACTATCTATTGGCATCATTATTAAAAAAAATGTTTCCAAATATTAATTTGCCTTTTGTTTTTTGCAGGAAAAAATGTTTGGCAAAATATATTTAAATAATGATGCCAATCGATAGGTGCTTTGAAAAGAAACAATAATTACCTTTACACCACTATTTTATCTTGAACCAATAAAAAATAAAAAATTATTGTCATGCCAAATGGGCAAATCTTTTCATTTTTTCGCCAAAACTTTTTATTAGTACACGATAAAATAGTGGTGTAAAAGCATTTATTGCTCGTTTTTAAAGCATCTATCGATCTGCATCATATATCGTATATATATATCGTATCAGTAAAAAGTTATGGCGAAAAAACGAAAAGATTCGCCCTTTTGGAATGACAAGATTTTTAATTTTTCAAATTCGCACTTTTATGGCTAGAAATATCCAACAAAACGACACGCGATTTTTGCACAGTATTCTTGAGGAAAAACTACATTCAAAAATGTAATAAAACAATGTCAAAAATTGCACATTCGGCCCTTTGGCATAAAACATGTTTTATATATAATTTTTAAAGATACCCTGGAAAAAAGGAAAATGCAATGAGTGAACTATAAAATTAATGCAACAATCTAAATCTTTCGGAAAAGGTAAATACAATTATTTCGCCTTTCGAAACGGACTCTGTTGAAAATTAAATACCAGTTCAGTGATAGGTCAAAAGGTCTGCAGGAGGTGGCAATTTACCTCTTCCTAGGACAACACCGTGTTAAAGTGACCGAATCATTTCATAAAAAAGAATCAGAACTAGGACAGTGTATGAAATGTTCCCGTAGAGGTCTTATGGGCACTAAATAAATTGAAAAATAGATCGAAAATCTAGTAAACAGCAATATTTTTACTGATATAAATGATATTCTTAATTCTCACTTAAATGTATTAAACTTAAGAGTTATATTTCAGAAATAATATTTATTTCATCAAATGTTTTTTGATGATGCACCAAAATTGGTAATAATTGGTAATAAGGTTAACAAGCGCATATTGCAAATGACATTACAACATTCAAATTCTCATGCAATTGTTTATATTCTATTCGAGGGGACTTCGATGAGCAGCAATTCAATATTTTAGTTTTAGGAGTTATCTATTAGGAAGACTAAGATATGACAAAAATTAGTCGAAAACATTTGTTTTATAGTTTTTAAATCAAGAACCACCCACCATGAAATTATTATTTAAGCTTATATTTCATAATACATCCATTAAAAAAAAACTTTTATAACCACGTTACCAACTTTTCGTCAAATTGAATCTATAAACTGGAAACTATTGTATGTCGTACACCATGTTATTTAGTAGTTTTTCAATAATGGGCCTACATTGCTTCCAACTTGACCCCATTTGCACAGAAGGTTAAAGACAAAAAAAAATTATCTATTTTTTTTATTATAAGAATTAAGTCGTAAATATAACTGCGCTTGCATTTATGGAATACTCACCATTCCGCGTTGTGCCCATCAGTTGATCCAGCATAGCACGCATCTGATCCGTTGCCGTCATTTTGTCCACGGTTAGGAGATTCACCAATATACACTCGAGTGTAATAAATAAACGCGTTGATTTTTTTGTTGAATAACACTTCAACTTTAACACTTAATTGGGAGTGCAGAATATTACAAGTTACCAAAATAACAACTTGTAATTAATTCTTTACAATACAGCAAAATGAATTTTCGATAAGTGAGAATCGAGGCGATGCTCCTAAAAGTGAAGAAAATCTATTACTTCTCACTGACGTTTAGCAAAAACAAATATGGCGCATGATTTTTTCAGTGATGCATTTTAAAAGTAAATATTTTACTTAAAAAAAAGTAGTATTATAAAAAAGGGACTTTGTAAGTGTAAATTGAGAATAAATATAAGATACAATTTTATTTCATTTTTTCTGAAAAAAAAAAAATGTTCATAGGAAAAAAATCACGTACAAATTATCTTTTTTCGAGTAGACTAAATTGAACTAAATTGGATGACAGCAAATAGACATATGATATTCAATTAATTATGGACTTTAACAATTACCGGTCACCGAATGGCGATCGAATGAAATGCCGTTCAATTTAGTTTAGTCAGGAATTTAGTCGAATTCGCACACACCCTTAATAAGCATACAAAATCACACTACTTTATCGATATTAGCCATAATTTAGTCAATTAGTCAGGACCTTAATAGTAACCTGTATTACATACAACATTTATTTCAAACAACAATTTAGGGTGTGTGCGAGTTTGACTAAATTGCTGACTAAACTAAACTGTATGGATTTTCATTCGATCGCCATTCGGTAACCGGTAATTGTTAAAGTTCCCAATAAATTGATTATCATATGTCTGTTTGCTGTCTTCCAATTTAGATTAATTTAGTTTGCTCGAAAATTTGCTAAATTGAAAAGTAAACGCTGCATTACCGACAACATTTAGTTTAGTCACAATTTAGTCCAACTCGCACACACCCTTAGTATAATGAGCACACCCTTAGTTAATTTTATAGTATCGATAAAACAGTACCTTTAAACATACAAAATCACACTGTTTAGTTTATACCCAGGGAAAAAACATTGTAAATCCGTTATCATTCAAAGTAAATTCGTTATACATCTTAACTATATGAAGTCAAATTTAGTTATAGTAAAACATTATTTTTCATAGTAATTTTTTTAAATTGTCAAATGTCACAAATTTATTATGTTTAATTTGAATTTACTATGTATAATAATGTTTTTTTGTTTGCAATCTGCTGCATATAAATTTACTATGTTTAATAATATTTTGAATTCAAATACAAATTAATGGAAAGATTCACATTTAGGATTATTTTTATTTATGGTATTTTAATTCGAAACAAATATATTAGCATATATTCACACAATTTGACTACAATGCGGCAGCTGCGACGTCGGAAAAGTCAACGTCGTCCGCCAAAGAAATACATTATAACCTGGAGGCTGCTGTCCATCTCGAAACTTCAGCATCTGCAAGACATCGCAGGGGCGCAACCTGGAACTGAGATGATGCAACGGTTACTCTTCGGTATGCCGGATGGTTCGGCTACTGTGGCTCTAGAATTCGTAGATGCGGCACAGTCAGTCAGCGAAAGGTGTTACTACAACATGAAAAATAAATTTAAAGATTTAATTTATTTAGTGTCTCATTACCCGCAGTTGGACGTCGGACATTTTCCAAAAGCGACGATAATGTCAAAGAAAAAAATCGCTGCTAATCGCCTCACAATGCAAGCGCCTTCAACACATTATCGCAGGCCGCAGCGACTCGCTGATGCAGCCAAAGATGCAGCTGCCGTTCTTTGGTACCGGCGGATGCTTTTGCAGACTTTACTCGTCCTTACAGATTCGACTATCATGTCTCCTTTACACTCATCACCGGTAGCTGGTGACGGCACCAGCGGGCATCAGTAATCCTAAGAATATTAGAGACAGCTGGTACATGTAAAAATATAATTATTTAAATATATTTAATTAATTTTGTGATATCTCACCCGTTGTTCAACAATTTTTATAAATGACAAAAGAAAAAACAGACAGCCAATTTCGATAAATTCATACAATTTACTATGAAATAATAATGATCAAACCAATTCAAAGTAAATTTACTAGAAACGCGAACAATTATAAAATGTTATTGTGCATAGTAAAAATATATGAAACGTAGTAAAATTTTCGATAAACTTTTCCCTGGGTGTATTGGCCTTAATTAAGTCAATTACACAGAACCAAATAGTGACGTAAATACAACGAACTTGTACATCAATACGACAAACGAATTAATCAAATGTCAACCGATGATCGCATTTGTCAATATTACGTATTGCGTTAATCAATCGAGATTTACTAACACATGCAAAGACTTTATATATATAAGATGGTTAAGTTTCTGGCTCGCTATGTTTTGTACTAAAAAGATGCGGTTGTCATTTAGCCAACCATAATTTTATAGTACTAAATTATTCTGTGCAGCAAATAAAATGAGACAAACCATACACTTGTTGTAGAAACACTTGTCGTGCCCCTTTAATTTCTATTGTTACGGCTGCACAAAAAGCAGCAACAACAATAGTTGGAAAATAATTAATTTTCAACGATTTTTCCTGCATTATTTAAATATGCTTTATTTTTTATGAAAACATCAAAAGTTGTAGATTTTTGGTCTTCAATTTTTGATATTGTCGGAAAAAATATTCCTATAAACATTATTTTATCATAATTCTGTTTGTGTTTTCAACGGACAGACATCTATGCTTTTTGGGTTACGGCTGCGCAAAAAACAACAACAACGGCAACTGACAGTTGCGCAAAAAAACACAGCAACAACAATAGGTGTGAAATAATTAAATTTCGACGATTTTTCCTGCAGCATTTAAACACGCTTTATTTTTTATGAAAACATCAAAAGTTGTAGATTTTGTGTCTTCAATTTTTGATATAATCTGAAAAAATATTGCTATAAACATTTTTACATCATAATTCTGTTTCTGTTTTCAACAGACAGACATCTATGCATTTTTATACTTTTTTCCTTTGCAACAGACGGACGGACACCTACATTATATTGTAGTGTCGTCTCACTCTCTCTCACATGGCTCTTATGGCATGCGACCTGTCAAAGGTGAACTTTGAAGTTCACTTAACGTTGAAGATCACTTAAAAAAAAGGCACGCATACATTAAAAGTTTTGTGTATAATGCACCTATACATTCTTGAAATTTTCCAACTTACATTGTGTATATTTGAAATCGTTCAACACATTCAAAGATTCTCAACACATCCAAACTTTAACTTTCATCAAAACAAATTAAATGAAATTTCTGTTTTCGTGATATTGAGCAAATTTTGTAGTTTCATGGGTTTTCAAGTAATTATGCTACGATAATAAAATAAATGTGTTGAATTATGTAAAATAGCTTTAAAAAAAGCAAGAAAATATTAAATTCTATTTAAATATTTGAAATTTTAATATTTCTTTATATTGTATTTTTTATATTTGGTTACTTTTGAACTATTACAAAATATTAAAATAATTTAAATATTTAAAAACTAAAAAAATATCGTCGCCGTATAATTCCATTAAAAATAAAAAAATATTGTTGAAAATATGTTTTAATTTTATTTCATAATACAAATGTTACTAAATTTAAAATATACACTTTGTATTGATTAGATTATTTTAATGTTTATTTATTTATATAAAAAATTTATAAACCCAAAAAAAATTTTAAAATATTAAAAAAATTTAAATATTAAAAAATAAAATAATAGCGTTACCTCATTATTCGTTTGCTCCATAAGATATAAAAATAGTATATTGTAAATATATATATTTTTTATACTTAATTTTTGTTTATTAATTTTTGTTTTTTTTTTTAATTTTCAAATTATTTTCAAATATTATTCTTAAAATATATATTTTATGCTTAAAATTAATTATTTCATTTTTTATTAACTTATTAAAATCTATAAATATATATTCTTTTTTATTATGAAATAAATTTGAAAATTAAAAAAAAAACAAAAATTAATAAACAAAAATTAAGTATAAAAAATATATATATTTACAATATACTATTTTTATATCTTATGGAGCAAACGAATAATGAGGTAACGCTATTATTTTATTTTTTAATATTTAAATTTTTTTAATATTTTAAAATTTTTTTTGGGTTTATAAATTTTTTATATAAATAAATAAACATTAAAATAATCTAATCAATACAAAGTGTATATTTTAAATTTAGTAACATTTGTATTATGAAATAAAATTAAAACATATTTTCAACAATATTTTTTTATTTTTAATGGAATTATACGGCGACGATATTTTTTTAGTTTTTAAATATTTAAATTATTTTAATATTTTGTAATAGTTCAAAAGTAACCAAATATAAAAAATACAATATAAAGAAATATTAAAATTTCAAATATTTAAATAGAATTTAATATTTTCTTGCTTTTTTTAAAGCTATTTTACATAATTCAACACATTTATTTTATTATCGTAGCATAATTACTTGAAAACCCATGAAACTACAAAATTTGCTCAATATCACGAAAACAGAAATTTCATTTAATTTGTTTTGATGAAAGTTAAAGTTTGGATGTGTTGAGAATCTTTGAATGTGTTGAACGATTTCAAATATACACAATGTAAGTTGGAAAATTTCAAGAATGTATAGGTGCATTATACACAAAACTTTTAATGTATGCGTGCCTTTTTTTTAAGTGATCTTCAACGTTAAGTGAACTTCAAAGTTCACCTTTGACAGGTCGCATGCCATAAGAGCCATGTGAGAGAGAGTGAGACGACACTACAATATAATGTAGGTGTCCGTCCGTCTGTTGCAAAGGAAAAAAGTATAAAAATGCATAGATGTCTGTCTGTTGAAAACAGAAACAGAATTATGATGTAAAAATGTTTATAGCAATATTTTTTCAGATTATATCAAAAATTGAAGACACAAAATCTACAACTTTTGATGTTTTCATAAAAAATAAAGCGTGTTTAAATGCTGCAGGAAAAATCGTCGAAATTTAATTATTTCACACCTATTGTTGTTGCTGTGTTTTTTTGCGCAACTGTCAGTTGCCGTTGTTGTTGTTTTTTGCGCAGCCGTAACCCAAAAAGCATAGATGTCTGTCCGTTGAAAACACAAACAGAATTATGATAAAATAATGTTTATAGGAATATTTTTTCCGACAATATCAAAAATTGAAGACCAAAAATCTACAACTTTTGATGTTTTCATAAAAAATAAAGCATATTTAAATAATGCAGGAAAAATCGTTGAAAATTAATTATTTTCCAACTATTGTTGTTGCTGCTTTTTGTGCAGCCGTAACAATAGAAATTAAAGGGGCACGACAAGTGTTTCTACAACAAGTGTATGGTTTGTCTCATTTTATTTGCTGCACAGAATAATTTAGTACTATAAAATTATGGTTGGCTAAATGACAACCGCATCTTTTTAGTACAAAACATAGCGAGCCAGAAACTTAACCATCTTATATATATAAAGTCTTTGCTTTGGTATGCGTATACGTTCTATTCATTAACGTGTTCGTCTATATTACGAAAACAGTTTGATGTACGTCGTTTGCCAATATGACGAACGATACTTTTTTCTGTGTAGTCTTTAATAATATATGCCATTTTTCGCTGGTCTGTCAAGCAGGTTGTATCGTGTGGACGCAAATCCATCCAACTTACTGCCCTATTCTGGCACGAGTCAGAAATTAAAATCGGTAACAATAATGCGGTTTGTCACAATTAACTATTTCGTATTCTGTCATTGTTATTTTCTGAATGTCTGAATCAATTGTCATTTGTATCAATTGTTATTGATAACAATTGTCATTGCTTACTAGAATAGGGCTGTTAGTTTGTTTTTTTTTTCACTCGATCGCAGTTTTCAGTCGTCAAGCAGGTTGTACCGTGTGGACGCCAAACAAAAAAGTGCCGTTATTTTCCCATACAACCAAGTTGTACAACTTATAGTACCGTCTGGATGTCGCTTATCATCCAACTCTGTCATGCACCAAATCGGACCGTATAAAAGAGGCTACTTATATTAATTCTTTGGGCGAGTTAAGACAAATTTGTGAAATTTGTAAAAAATCTGATTTATTTAATCGAAGTGGAAAGGAAATTAGTTAAGAATGTGTAGAAGTGCGTAAATAAACCAATAACAAAAACACTCATCGCAGAAGAGCACATAACGAAAGAGCACATAACGAAAGTTTTAGAAGCAACTAGCGTTGAATTGCATTTGATTGAAAATGACTGAAGCTTTAAATATACTTGAAATTGCAAAACAAGAGCCAGTCGAAAGTCCAACCACAACAGAGAAATCCGCTAACAACATCAAGGAGCGGCTCAATCTGCACGTGAAACGTCGCCTTCAACAAGAAGCTTCACCATCTTCGTCTGGCCAGGAGGTAAAAATAAAAAACAACGAAACCGAATCATTTCCGAAGGTTTCGGGTAACGATAACAACAAACAGCCGATAAAAACACGAAAACCGTATCAAAAGCGAACTGAGAAAATAGTCGCTAATGCAGTGCGCAAGTACAAACGAACCAAACAAAAGCCAAATGGTGGCACAGCGGTCGGTAACAACACTGTTGATGTTGTCGGCAACAGAGTTCCTTCAGAGTGCGGAACTGCTTTGAATTCAACAGCAGTTGCAGCTGGCGAAGAAGATGATGGCAGCCATGATGGAGCGCAGGATACGGAAACAAAATGTGGTGCCGGTGCACGTGAGAAGGAGAAGTGTCCCGATGTACTGGGTATGGTTTTGAGTACCAAGAAGCGCGCCTTGATGCAGCATCCAGAGGTGCTAGAATTTCTGAGAAAAGTAATGGAAGCCATTAAGAGTTAATATTGGTTAGAGAACAAAAATTGTATTTGAAATTGTTTAGTTATAAGAAAAAATCTAATTAATAAAAGAGTAGTTACAAAAGTGTCCCGAGGTTTTTATTTAGTGCATTTTTTGTATTTGATCCATTTATAGGAGACCTTCAGTTTTTAATATAGAACTCATGTCGAATTGAAGTAGAACAATTAGATACGAAGTGGCTGCACTGACAGTCTAAAAATAGAAAAAAAAATACATTAAATGAGGTCATGTGCGTATTCTAAAATTTGAAGTCAGCTTCCGAAAGATTCAAAGGATTGACCTAGCCTAACTGTTAAGACAAGGGTTTGAGTCCTTTTAAAACGTTTTCTACCTTTTTTTTGCCATTTATGTTATCGCATAATTGAAACGTTGGATGCAATAAAGGCGTCAGACATACGTTCTTTTTGCAATATTCTCACCTACTATCCTCCTGTCAAATCCCTGATAGATTGCATGAAGTTTTTTTTTCGAATTATGCAATAAGAGCGTTATCTCTAGATAAAAAAAATATATTTATACCCTACACCTATTAGGTACAGGGCATATTAAGTTTGTGCAGATATTGTAACGCCCCTTAGGAGACGTGGCCGGTATGAAAAGTATATATATTCTTGATCAGCATCACTAACCGAGTCCATATAGCTATGTCCGCCTGTCTTGCTGTCCGTATACGAGGAAAATTGAGAAATACTGGTCAGAATGTGATGAAATTTGGTCCCAATAGCTGTGTTCCCGTGGCATGTGATCTAGATCTCTAGCTCTATTTTATATACAAAACATCAACAAACAATTTGAACCAGTTCACAAGCTGGTTCTATCCAGTTCAATCGAATGCTGCCAAGTTTTCTTTTAATGAAATAGTTGGCAATATTTACATATTTGACATAACCGAAATTATTTAAAAATTTGATTAAAAACATTGTCAAATTGTCGAGCGATTTATTGTTTTTATTTTATTTAAAGATGATTATATCGATAGCGCCGCGCCCCATAAAGCAAAATTACACATAAGATCGTGGTTAGTTTATATTTTGTTCCGTTGGATAAAGTGCACTTGGAATGGCTGGGAATTACGGTTTGTGGTTTGAAATTTTCAAGCTTTCAAGCAAATGGAAGATGTCAAAAAAACAGTTGAAAACCCTCATGCAATAGTGGTGCAACGAATACAATTATTCCATTTTCTTTTCTAAATTCAAGCAGATCTGCGGTTTACCGGCCATTCAAAAGTACGAACAACTGACCACGCTCTTCCAAATGAGTCCAATGAACCACGGCAGGCTTCTGGAACTCTTCAAAAATCGAATACACGTTTTTTTATAATTTAAGAGGATGAAAATCAAATTAAATTTTTCTGGCTAAGGGCGCTTGGGCGAGACGGTTAAACCGCATAACTTTTCATTCATTTTTTTGGGAGAAGTTCACTTTACCGGCCGGAGTGAAAAAAAAAATAAAAAAATAGCCATCCCCTGTATTTTTGCAAAAAAAAAATGCCACCGTGGTGACCTTGCAAAATCAAAAACTGGTGCACCCACTTAAAAGAACATATGGGTACTCAAATGAAAGGTAATTTACTCACAATTCCAAATCTGTAATTATTTTTAAGATCAGTCACTCCTAGCGGCCCTACACCAATTTATGTTATATCAATGAGCCACTTGTATGTAATAATTGAAGTATATATGCATATATAACCTTAAGATTTTTAAGCGTTTACTTTTTTGTTGTTCTTTCCCTGCAGTGAAATCTATACTAGTAGCATAAATATGTAGTATTCATATTAGTAACCATGTTTCTAGTTCGGTAGCTAGTTAAAATGGATGCAGAGAAAAACAGTTCAAAAATTTGTTCGTAGAGGAACGTGTCAAAATTGTCAAAAACAAATGAAATTATGAAATACAAATTATATTTCATTTATCTATTTTGCAGGAAACATCTTTATTTTTAACTTTATTGTGGGTTCCATCGTGCGATTTGTTTTATTTCTTTCCGCCATGGACTTGTACAATTTAACAAATAACAATTTAACAAATAAATTTAATTATTTCACACCTATTGTTGTTGCTGTGTTTTTTTGCGCAACTGTCAGTTGCCGTTGTTGTTGTTTTTTGCGCAGCCGTAACCCAAAAAGCATAGATGTCTGTCCGTTGAAAACACAAACAGAATTATGATAAAATAATGTTTATAGGAATATTTTTTCCGACAATATCAAAAATTGAAGACCAAAAATCTACAACTTTTGATGTTTTCATAAAAAATAAAGCATATTTAAATAATGCAGGAAAAATCGTTGAAAATTAATTATTTTCCAACTATTGTTGTTGCTGCTTTTTGTGCAGCCGTAACAATAGAAATTAAAGGGGCACGACAAGTGTTTCTACAACAAGTGTATGGTTTGTCTCATTTTATTTGCTGCACAGAATAATTTAGTACTATAAAATTATGGTTGGCTAAATGACAACCGCATCTTTTTAGTACAAAACATAGCGAGCCAGAAACTTAACCATCTTATATATATAAAGTCTTTGGTATGCGTATACGTTCTATTCATTAACGTGTTCGTCTATATTACGAAAACAGTTTGATGTACGTCGTTTGCCAATATGACGAACGATACTTTTTTCTGTGTAGTCTTTAATAATATATGCCATTTTTCGCTGGTCTGTCAAGCAGGTTGTATCGTGTGGACGCAAATCCATCCAACTTACTGCCCTATTCTGGCACGAGTCAGAAATTAAAATCGGTAACAATAATGCGGTTTGTCACAATTAACTATTTCGTATTCTGTCATTGTTATTTTCTGAATGTCTGAATCAATTGTCATTTGTATCAATTGTTATTGATAACAATTGTCATTGCTTACTAGAATAGGGCTGTTAGTTTGTTTTTTTTTTCACTCGATCGCAGTTTTCAGTCGTCAAGCAGGTTGTACCGTGTGGACGCCAAACAAAAAAGTGCCGTTATTTTCCCATACAACCAAGTTGTACAACTTATAGTACCGTCTGGATGTCGCTTATCATCCAACTCTGTCATGCACCAAATCGGACCGTATAAAAGAGGCTACTTATATTAATTCTTTGGGCGAGTTAAGACAAATTTGTGAAATTTGTAAAAAATCTGATTTATTTAATCGAAGTGGAAAGGAAATTAGTTAAGAATGTGTAGAAGTGCGTAAATAAACCAATAACAAAAACACTCATCGCAGAAGAGCACATAACGAAAGAGCACATAACGAAAGTTTTAGAAGCAACTAGCGTTGAATTGCATTTGATTGAAAATGACTGAAGCTTTAAATATACTTGAAATTGCAAAACAAGAGCCAGTCGAAAGTCCAACCACAACAGAGAAATCCGCTAACAACATCAAGGAGCGGCTCAATCTGCACGTGAAACGTCGCCTTCAACAAGAAGCTTCACCATCTTCGTCTGGCCAGGAGGTAAAAATAAAAAACAACGAAACCGAATCATTTCCGAAGGTTTCGGGTAACGATAACAACAAACAGCCGATAAAAACACGAAAACCGTATCAAAAGCGAACTGAGAAAATAGTCGCTAATGCAGTGCGCAAGTACAAACGAACCAAACAAAAGCCAAATGGTGGCACAGCGGTCGGTAACAACACTGTTGATGTTGTCGGCAACAGAGTTCCTTCAGAGTGCGGAACTGCTTTGAATTCAACAGCAGTTGCAGCTGGCGAAGAAGATGATGGCAGCCATGATGGAGCGCAGGATACGGAAACAAAATGTGGTGCCGGTGCACGTGAGAAGGAGAAGTGTCCCGATGTACTGGGTATGGTTTTGAGTACCAAGAAGCGCGCCTTGATGCAGCATCCAGAGGTGCTAGAATTTCTGAGAAAAGTAATGGAAGCCATTAAGAGTTAATATTGGTTAGAGAACAAAAATTGTATTTGAAATTGTTTAGTTATAAGAAAAAATCTAATTAATAAAAGAGTAGTTACAAAAGTGTCCCGAGGTTTTTATTTAGTGCATTTTTTGTATTTGATCCATTTATAGGAGACCTTCAGTTTTTAATATAGAACTCATGTCGAATTGAAGTAGAACAATTAGATACGAAGTGGCTGCACTGACAGTCTAAAAATAGATAAAAAAATACATTAAATGAGGTCATGTGCGTATTCTAAAATTTGAAGTCAGCTTCCGAAAGATTCAAAGGATTGACCTAGCCTAACTGTTAAGACAAGGGTTTGAGTCCTTTTAAAACGTTTTCTACCTTTTTTTTGCCATTTATGTTATCGCATAATTGAAACGTTGGATGCAATAAAGGCGTCAGACATACGTTCTTTTTGCAATATTCTCACCTACTATCCTCCTGTCAAATCCCTGATAGATTGCATGAAGTTTTTTTTTCGAATTATGCAATAAGAGCGTTATCTCTAGATAAAAAAAATATATTTATACCCTACACCTATTAGGTACAGGGCATATTAAGTTTGTGCAGATATTGTAACGCCCCTTAGGAGACGTGGCCGGTATGAAAAGTATATATATTCTTGATCAGCATCACTAACCGAGTCCATATAGCTATGTCCGCCTGTCTTGCTGTCCGTATACGAGGAAAATTGAGAAATACTGGTCAGAATGTGATGAAATTTGGTCCCAATAGCTGTGTTCCCGTGGCATGTGATCTAGATCTCTAGCTCTATTTTATATACAAAACATCAACAAACAATTTGAACCAGTTCACAAGCTAGTTCTATCCAGTTCAATCGAATGCTGCCAAGTTTTCTTTTAATAAAATAGTTGGCAATATTTACATATTTGACATAACCGAAATTATTTAAAAATTTGATTAAAAACATTGTCAAATTGTCGAGCGATTTATTGTTTTTATTTTATTTAAAGATGATTATATCGATAGCGCCGCGCCCCATAGAGTGCAAAATTACACATAAGATCGTGGTTAGTTTATATTTTGTTCCGTTGGATAAAGTGCACTTGGAATGGCTGGGAATTACGGTTCGTGGTTTGAAATTTTCAAGCTTTCAAGCAAATGGAAGATGTCAAAAAAACAGTTGAAAACCCTCATGCAATAGTGGTGCAACGAATACAATTATTTCATTTTCTTTTCTAAATTCAAGCAGAACTGCGGTTTACCGGCCATTCAAAAGTACGAACAACTGACCACGCTCTTCCAAATGAGTCCAATGAACCACGGCAGGCTTCTGGAACTCTTCAAAAATCGAATACACGTTTTTAAGAGGATGAAAATCAAATTAAATTTTTCTGGCTAAGGGCGCTTGGGCGAGACGGTTAAACCGCATAACTTTTCATTCCTTTTTTTTTGGGAGAAGTTCACTTTACCGGCCGGAGTGAAAAGAAAAATAAAAAAATAGCCATCCCCTGTATTTTTGCAAAAAAAAAATGCCACCGTGTTGACCTTGAAAAATCAAAAACTGGTGCACCCACTTAAAAGAACATATGGGTACTCAAATGAAAGGTAATTTACTCACAATTCCAAATCTGTAAATATTTTTAAGATCCGTCACTCCTAGCGGCCCTACACCAATTTATGTTATTTCAATGAGCCACTTGTATGTAATAATTGAAGTATATATGCATATATAACCTTAAGATTTTTAAGCGTTTACTTTTTTTGTTGTTCTTTTTTTTCGTTATTTCTTTTTTTTTAAATGTATTTGTATATTTTACATTTTTTTATTATTTTTCTATGTATTCTTTTTGCAAATGAGCGATTATATAATATTGACAATGGAATGAGGCGAATTAGGCAACTCTTTAGATTAATTAAAGCTTGATGCTGATTGCTTGAAATAAAATTTGGTAATTTAAGTTGTAATTAAAGATAGTAGTAATAATGTTTGTATTTTTTTCAGGGATGTTTGTAGATGATTTCTTGAAAAGCTCCGCCGGCGAAAATTTTTTCAAAAAAATCGCGCGATTTTTTTTGAAAATTTTTTTAATTTTTTTCAGCAGCTCATATATTTCTACTATAGAAATCTAAAAATCTTAATGTTATACATTCTTATATACTTCAATTATTACATACAAGTGACTCATAAAACATATACATATTATTGAAATAACATAAATTGGTGTATAAATTGGGATTGACGGATCTTAAAAATAATTACAGATTTGGAATCGTGAGTACCCATATGTACTTTTAAGTGGGTGCACCAGTTATTGATTTTTCAAGGTCACCACGGGTCCGAGCGGCGTTTATTTTTAATTTTGGTATTTTTTTTTGCGAAAATAACGCGCGTGACAATTTTTTTTTTTAAATTTCACTTCGGCCGGTAAAGTGAACTTTAGCCCATTATTTTATATTCACGTGAAACAAGACGTGTCGGGACCGACCGACTATAAAAGTCCGTCCCATGTGACCTAACTTTCCCAACTCGTTTCATTCTTTATAAGATGCGGACATTCAAAATTTATAAACGCAAATACAAAAAACTTAATTTACCAGAGAACGCCATTATTTCACCCATCGCTTCAATTAACGTTACATATTTGCGGACGCAACACCTATTCACAGTCTCCTAATCTCGTAATAATAACACTATCTAGCACGATATTTTGCATGGACATCTCAATTCTATATAATTCGGTGGTACTGATTTTGATTGATTACTCGGTTTATTACTAATGCGTAACATTTTTTGGAAAATATGAATAGTAATTTTAAGTCATTCTCTCACACTACTTTGAAAAAAAAGAAGGTACTATTGAAAAATAGTTTTCCAAAAACCCCAAACAAAATTTTTCTGTTAATTTCCAAGACTAATTTTAATATACCAATGTTTACTATTATTCCAATACGTTATTAAGATAATTGGATGTAATCTCGGAAATTTTTGATTTATTTTTGAAATATTTTAAAATTATTTTCTGAGCATTATTAATGTTTATTAACTTTTTTTTTCTAATTGATCTACTTTTTAAAACATACCCGGTGAAAACAATTTTGGCACTCTTTTAAATATGTTTCATATTTATAAATCCATTCAATAAGTCAGCTTTTTGATTCCTGTCTGAATCAAATTGCTTATCTCTCTTACCGAAAATATAAATGTGTAGTCCAAGGTAAATAGGCCGGTGGCGTTAAATTGGAAATATCCTTCCCAGTGAAGAAACTGCAAAGTGAATGACTTCATTTTGTTGTAATACAAATCATTTCCCAGCATAAAAATAGGCTTCTTTTGCATGATCTCGTGCACAATCATCGCCGATTGTTTCGAAAAACCATTGGCATTGCAGCATAAACGCAGCACCAAGTATGCTACCAACATCGTGGAGCAGCTCCAAATAACATAAATCAAAGCAATATAGTCCAGCAAATGATTCTTGCCACCCACCACGAAAATTACTTTTGCCTCGAGAAAAATGGCAAAAATGGTGATGACAAAGCACACAGTCATGTAGGGTACACATTGCAGACCGAATTCGGCATTTGTGAGTACACTCAGCGAAAGTATCTTATCGTGCAATTTAAAGAGATCCGGCAGATTAGACTCTGACGTTGGCCTATGGAAATGTAAAACTAGTTAAATTGAATGTTTATCATAACCCAGTATCAAACCCCGATTGTTGAGATGCGACACCCTCGACAACTTCGTCTTCTTCACTACTATGTTCGCTGGAGTCCACATCATCCACCTCTAGATCATTTTTGTCCTTCGAGCCATCTGGTTTTATGAGCTGTGGCTTGTTCAATTTATTCGTTAAATTTTTGCCATTGGTCTCAATGTCGTAAATAGTAATGGGTGCATTTTTCTTATCACACTCATTGTTAATTTTATTAAAGAGATAATTGAGTTCCTTGAATCGCCTCGATATTACGGACACATAATAGATGAATTGTCCTTGCGCCACGCTGCCAACAAGCATTGGAAATGTAACTGCCATATTGGCCACGAAGAAATACTCTCCGTAGTAACTGCAAGAGAAACTTCGTCTCAATAAAAAATTGTTTGTTTAGACTTAAAAGCCGTTCAATATAATAATAGAATTAAATATAGAAAGCGCCATTGTACCATTCTTTTTTCATACCTTATCATTTCAAGGACGTCGTAGGTCAAGGCATATCCGAATATGGAACCAATCAGCAGACAAGCGATATAGTACATGTGCCTATTTTCCGCAACTTTCATTTTGTCACTGGCCACTTTTTGACAGGCTTTGATACCATCATCGATGTCCTGAAGACTCTTGTAGAATTCGATGTAAAATTTCTTGCGACGCAGCAACGTGAGAAAACAAATTGTCGTGTAGAGAAAACATCCCAAATGTATGAAGAGTGAATTGCTCAGGCGACACACACTATCACAAGTGGTCAACATTTGCACCGAAAATCCTGAAAAAATTGCCAATCCATAGGACGTTAGGTAGCATATCGGCACGATTACCATAATCAAGTAGTCGTGTATTTGTGTGACGCGATCATTAAGACGATTAAATGGCACAAGACCAAAAACCTTAAATTTATAAAGAGGAAATAATTTCATTAGAATGGACAATATTATTACAAAAAAATATGAAATAAAAAAATAAAAATATATATATATATATATATATATATATATAAATATCCTACAGGTCACTATATAGTTTTCGTTGATCGCGCCCACATTTTTATTTTTGGTCTATAATTCAGAAAATTCTGAAAATTGTATAAAGTCCATGGAGTATTCTAAGCCATAAATAAACCAGATTGGGCAAAGGGGAGTGGCACCTCCTATAGAACCCAAAAAATCAGTACGCTTTATCTCAACTTTCACTAAAATTTAAATTAGAGTGTTACTCATCTTACTTAATCTCACTATACCAAACTCATCACACCAAAACTCACCAAATCAAAATTCACCACACCAAAACTAAATATGAATTCTCTGCACGATTTTCGTTAATACTTGGAATATATAGACCTAGGAGAAGGTCACTATATAGTTTTCGTTGACCACACCCACTTTTACGCCAAATGCAAAATCGCTGAACGTATTTTTCGGAAAGCTTTCATTACTATACTATATGCTCCCAAGAGTATCCTAAACTATAATTTAACCAGATGGAATAAAGGGGAGTGGCACCTCCCATATATCCCAAAAATTCAAAATGCTGTACCTTAGTACAGGTGCTATCGATTTTAACTTAACTTTAAATTTTGATGTTACTTATCTAACCAAAACTCTCTACACCAAACTCACCATATCAAAATTCACCAAACCAAAATTTCAAACCTCTGCGCCAAATTCCTTAAATTGCCAAAATAAATACTAAAAATATTCTTTATATTAATTAAATCACTCCATATCCTTGCATTCACAAAATTTTTGCACGAGTCGTGCACGGGTCCAGTTAGTAGATTATATTTTATACCGCTCCACGTTTCATTTTAAATCACCTTAAAAACGTTTTATCTAACAAAAATATTTTTTATTTCATATTTTCTATTTTCTTATTTTTTTGTGTCAGTTAGATTTTCGTCTGACAAAATTAGAAAAGCCTAATATTACAAAAATTAAAAATATTCATATTTTAAAGTATCTTTAATATGGAACCATGGCGATAGAATCATGATAGACCGGATGGTAAGAAAACTGTAATATCGCATTGTCATCCAGTTCGAGGCAGTATTTAAAATCTCAAGTCTGTCGCTCATCGCGAAGGTAGTTTAAAATCAATTACAAAATTGGTCCGAACAGACAGACAGACAAGAAAACGACCTAATAAAAACGTTTTAATAAAATAGGTCCTGTCGTAGATTTCATTATTATAAGTCAGGATCGATGCAAATGATATTATTCAGCATTTTAATCGAATCTTAATTAAGCAAAATATATTTAGAGTTGATTTGCACACCCAGAAAAAAATCATGGTAAATTGATAGTATTTCAATAGAAAAACAATAATTTATACCATTAAAATTGGTCAATAGGATGCGTCCCATTAGTTCAGTAATATTGAAACTGTTAATACAATGTGTGGTTGTACCATACATTTTATAATGTGATATTTTAATTACAATATGAAAGACCTATACAAATTTAATGATACATATTATTAATTTTATGGTAAAATCGAATTACATTTTCCTAATAATTTATGAAAACAAAAATGTATTTTAGTTAATTTATTGTATATATTATTTTATTCAAATGTCGAAATTGATATTCACTTTTACAAAACACACATAAGAAGACACTTATTGCTGCAAAAGGTTATAACACATTTAATGTTTGCTTTGGTTTCCAATAATTGATTGTAGTACTTGAGTCTGCAGTTATTTTTGAGTCCGTTGCCATAATAGAAGTTCGATGTATTATTTATTTTCTGTAATAATGTTGCGTTTAATAATGTGGTTTATTCCAAAAAATATATGCGACCATTTTGAGTAAACACGCAGAATGACGTACAAAACGAACATGTTTGTATTCGTTTTATGTTTTTTTACACCACGTTTATTATTATAGGAGGAAACCATTAAAACAACAGTATTTATTCTATTTAAAATAATAATATTGAAATATTTAAATTTATGGTAGTGAATATTTCAAATACTATTAAATTAATTAGAAAACTTTTGATTTAAAAAGAAAAAACTATTAATACATGAATCATAAGATCAATGGTCGTACCATAAAGTACTTAAGGGTCATTTTCTTCTGAGTGCACTATATTAACTCAACCAAATTTTGTACGTAAAACCAACGAAATAATTTTGTAACTTTTTGACAAAATTTTGTACATTTTGTGTGTTTGTGAAATCTACATTATTTATTCATTGTGCGATCAAATATTTAACTACACAAGGAGAAGTTTAGTTAAAACTTTTTCTTTAAATTGAGAAAATTGTCGATAATCCGATTATTCTTCAAACTGAAAAACTATCTCAAACAGTTTCCGTACAATTATCATGCATTCATTAAATTAATTGGAATATTTGTTATTTTTACCTCTAATTTGTTTCAGTGTATGAATTATTTAGTTGACCATTGTACAAAGTGCACTAAGAAAACAAAGATGATTGTCACAAATATCACAGCCCTAAATATCAAATTATTTACAAATTATTTAGATCGTCTTTAAGACAACCATCTCTCAAATATCCGTCAAATACGACAAATATTGCTAGCAACAATCTTTCAAATTTACGATTATTTATAGCAACCATCAATTAAATCTTACAATTAGGAAGATAGTTGTGGAATATTTGGAAAAGGCACTCCATTAGAATTCGCGGAGTAATTTTTATTGAATTAAAATAAAATAAATTAAATGTATTTATATTTAACTAGAATTAAAACAGTATCTTGGTTATACATCGCCATAGTCTTTATAAATCCTTTGAAGGTAAAATTGTACAACGACTTGAGACTTTTTTGCGGAAGAACCAAATCCGACCGGCGATGCTGCCATCAAAGTAAACTCTGAAAAGAAATATTTTCCATCACGTGTTGATTATTTAAATCACTGGAATTAATTTCACTTTTACCATTAAAATGTAATATTCAAGTTGGCACTTTTTTACACCATTTGATTTACTTAATTGTTGTGGATAAATCGAGCGTAAGGAAAAAGTACGCCATTTTCCTTTTTTATAGTAGTCAACTGTCAAAATACCTTAAAAGTTTTGCTGCTTATGTCCAAGAACTCAGGATGTTTTCTATCAGTCAACTGTAAATATCTCGATTTTCATTGCTGTTGTAGCAAACATCTCGTAACTATCTGCATATATGTCATATTCAAAAAATATTAATAGTTTTGCTGCAACTTTATTGAAACTTATGGGATGTTCTAATATTTGCTAGAAGGCGTAAATTTAAACGAATGGTTGCAGCAAGACTTTCATAAACATCTTGTTTTCTTAGTGTGTATATTCTATTTCGTGATTATGACACGAACACGAATTTTATTTGTTAAACTATTTTGTAATATTATGCAAGTTCATTCTTACAATATACGAGTTTTTTTTATATTTTTCTATGGAACTTGGATACTATTTACATTGAAGACAGAACTTATTTTTCTTTAATATTTGTTTCCAATATTTTGGCAGAAAAGTAAATTGTTCTGATTTTTTAAATAAGTTTAATTTGTACGTTCCACCTAGAGATTTAAGAAATAATCGTTTGTTTGCTGAATCATTTCATTGGTCAAATTATGCTATCAATTAACCAATATCATAATGTATTTGATTATGTAATTGCTTTTCTTCACTTATTAATTTTAATGTTTTATAATTTTAAATAAATTATTATATATTATTATTATTATTTTGAAATGTCTGTAACTGTAATGTCCTTTTACTTTTACCACTTTTAGTGTATTTATTAACTTTATTTAAGTTATTTTTGACTAAAAAATATGCAAAAGAAACTATGAAATGGACTTACATAGGAGAGCACTAATAAAATATGATTCATTTTTGTCCAAGTTTTTAAGATTCAAAAAGCGTCAGATTCAGTTGAAACACAAGCCTGTACTATGACAAAAATTACACCGAATATGGATACAAATTATTAATTTATAATATAAGCAAACATGCATATAGTATCGATAGCACCAGTTAAACGAAGTGAGCAGGCAATTAAGTTAATTAAAAAGGATACTCATATGAAATACTTGAAGCCATTTAGATTAAACGCTGCGGTTCGATGAGCATGAATGCATGCTTGGCATAGATATTTAAGATACGATTAGTTTAAATGAGTTCAGTACAATTTATGAATGGTCAACAAATGTTCGTAAAATTACTGTAAAGTAGTATTATTCAGGTCTTGTTCATGTTAACAATAAATTATCGAAAATATACATACATACACTACACAGAAAAAAATATTGAACGTATATATAACAATTGATATTAATAGCAAACAAAATCGTATTCCAATTAAAAATATGAATGTATTTACTAATTAATTAATTGTATTTACACATTTTTTTAATTAAAATATTAATAGGAATTAATTTAATATAATTTCAATACAACTAAATCTTTAATAGTATTAACTACTTTTATTTGTTACTTTTGATTTATTCATTTTCTTAAATTGCAACACTGTTTTTTTCTTCTGGATTTCATTTTGTTTTTTGTTTGTGCGTCTCGTGCGTCGGCGACGTCGTTCAGTTTCTTCTAACATTATTTTCTTCTACGTTGCGATTTTAAAACAGAATATTACATTATTTAGTGTATGTTATGTTATTAAAGCATTAAAGGGCTCAATTTATTTTTGAGGTCAAGAATTTGAACAACAGCTTATGATGCTCATTTTGTTGCATATTGAATCATTAAAAAGCGAATATCAAATTTTATGTTTGACTCAATTAATTGGCCCACCTATAGAAGTTGTGAAAACTGACTTCGGTAAAACATTCGTTAGGTTGAAAGTATTTTACAAAGCATATCAAACAGTATAAATACTTATTTAATATTTATTTTATGTTATATATTCGACAAATATTTTATTTAATTTAACAAAATATTTAATTGATCCAATTTCTATCGAATGAAATTTTTAATTGATGTTACTAATTAATTAATTAATGATTTAAAAATACCCAATAAAAAATATAATCAATATGACAAAAAAATTAATTAATGTTTCTCCAATTAACATATTCTCATTATTACGAATATGAGATTCAATGCTACTAAAAGTTACATCGGCTGAGTTTCAATTAAAAATTAATTGGATTGATTAACATTTTAGTTATATTTACACACTTTTTTTTCTGTGTGTAAGAAAACAAAGGTGATTACCAGAAATATCACAGCCCTAAATATCAAGTTATTTACAATTTATTTAGATCGTATTTGAGACAACCATTTCTCAAACATCCGTCAAATACGAAAAATATTGGTACAACAAGGATTGAAACCGAAACCGATATCCGTTTAAAACCGTTTCATTTTTAAAACCGAAACCTTTACACGAAAATCAAAAATAAACCGTTATCCAAAACCGATATAAACGGTTTCGGTTTTATACCGGTTTAAAACGGTTTTTAAAAAAGTATAAAAAGAAACGAAAAAACATATTTTATTTTATATAGCAGATCTTAAGTAAAATGTCATTTAATAAAATTTGGAGTTCCCAAAATAAACATTTTTGGTTGTACATAAATTCACGTGTTTTTTGAGAAACGATATTTCCAAAACAACGGTCCTTGGTTTTATTTTTTTTTTGTTTCATTAATCGAATTAACAACAAACAAAACAGCTCAATTTCGGACATAAACAAAACAATGGTTGTGCAAGAAAAATGTAAAAAAGTTTTAAATTATTAACATCTCAGTATCTATTTAAGGAAATACGAATAATGAAGTGCAAGTTCGACAAGTTTAAACATTTCAAGTATATGGCAGATATTTGTTTACATTAGTGCTGATCAAAAATTTTTTGTTCTTGCATTTTTGGAAGAACAAGAGCGAGAACAAGATCGAGATTTTCTTGCAAGAAAAAGCACTTTTTTGTGAAGCACTTTTGAAGCGGGAAATAGCTTCAAAAGTGCTTCAAAAGACCCTTAAAAAAAGATAAAATAGACAAAACAATCACACTCTCAGAAAATAATTGTTAAAATTTAACAATAACGATTGTTGTTCATTTAACAATTAAAATTGTTAATTTTTTGCTTTGATTTGAGTGATGATTGTAGCTTTTTTCCATTTAACAATTATTTTAGGAATGATTGTCAAATTCATTGTTGAATTGTTAATTTCAATTCAATTGTTAAATTCAACAATTCGATTTTTAAATAATTGTATGTTCGAATACACATACACCCAAAATATTGTTGTACTATTAACAAGATCGACTTTGTTAAATTTCTCTTAAATAATATTTGTATTATAAAAAACATTATAATTGTCACAAGCAACATGCAGCAACAATCAGCAAAATGAATTTCATTCTACATACTCGGGTTCCCGGAAGCTCGTATTATCCAGGTATTAACTGTTCGAACTACCCGTAGTTCATTTGTTCGTCTGAACGTTTGTTCATATCTGTCCGTCCTTTTGAAGAACTACCGTGGTAGTTCGAACAGTTAATACCCGTGAATTACGGGCCCCCGAATAATCGAGCGCTCTGGTTTCATCACAACACTATTTTTTCCAATTTTACCAATAAATTGTAGAAATGATAATTATGCTTTTTATTCAATATAATAAATTAGAAGGATAGCGTTACTATTCCAACGAGAATTTTCTTGACATGATCTTCTTGTTAATATAAATACATTTTCGGTTATACACAGAAAATAAACGGGTTCATAATATTAACGAATGCTGTTCATAGAGGCAAATTCATACGTTTTAATGCAAGATACATTGTGACAATGTACATTGTCCTGTAACTTGTTTGTGAATTTAATGATCAGTTCATTTTCAGTAAGAATCAGTGTTCATAATACGCACAAATAAATTTAATGATTTTTTTCATACTTCAATGAATTATATTCATTGAAATACTGCAGTAGACATTTTGCATGTTCGTTTTTCGTGTTCGTTGCTAGTAGCGTTAGCTGCGCCAAAGACTTTATATATATAAGATGGTTAAGTTTCTAGCATGCGCAATTTGTACTAAAAAGATGCGGTTGTCGTTTCAGCATACCATAATTTTATAGTACTAAAACGAGACCAGCAATCAGAGATCGGAAATGCCCGTGTGCGTGCGCCCGCACATGCCCATTTCTTCATACACTGACGAGCAATTTTGTTTTACGCAGACACTGCACTCGGGCATCACATTTTTTTTACAACACATCCCGTCGCAACGAGTGATGCTTTGCATTATTCTCGGTACCTGCCCTCGTGCGTGCTACGAAACTAAAAACTGCAGCCCGCGCAGACGTGGAATGAGAAAATAGAGAAGCATATCGCGCAAGTGCTATGGTATTTATTTCGCGGGCAACTCCGTGCAACAGCGAAAACAGACTGCCCCTGGCAGCACGCGCATTTTTCACAGCCAGTAAATTTTATTGGCACTGTTTTACTTGACTGCGCAATGTTTTAATAATTTTTATATAAAACTATTGATAATACAGACAAGTTTGGCAATACTCCAATACACTTTTAATCGCAGTTTTATTTTGGTTTATAAAAATTGTATCTTTTAATTGTTCGTTGAACAGAAAAATAAATTTAACATGAAATCTTAATCAACATTTTTATTCAAATACAAAAATTATTATGTGCAAAAATCTATTTTAATAAAAAAGCTACATTATAGGCTTCGAAAAATAATGTATATCCTCATTTGTAAAAATGTACACTAAGTTTAAACTTGCACTGAAAAACTTGTACTAAATTATACAATTTTTATAAACCAAATTAAAACTTCGATTAAAAGTGTATTTGAGTATTGCCAAACTTTTCTGTATTAACGATAGTTTTATTTAAAAATTATTAAAACATTGCGCAGTATATTATAACAGTGCCGTACTCATGCGCCACATAAGAATTTCATACAAGAAAAAATTAACTGGCTGTGAAAAACTGCCCCGCATGCTGCCCGGGGCAGTCGGTTTTCGCTGTTGCACGGAGTTGCCCCGCGAAATAAATACCATAGCACTTGCGCGATATGTTTCTCTATTTTCTCATTCCACGTCTGCGCGGGCTGCACTTTTTAGTTTCGTAGCCCGCACGAGGGCAGGTACCGAGAATAGTGCAAATCATCACTCGTTGCGACGGGATGTGTTGTAAAAAAAATGTGGTGCCCGAGTGCAGAGTATGCGTAAACAAATTTGCTTCTCATTTACTTAAGGGCGCGAGCGCGGGCGTGCGTGCAAATCCGAACTCTGCCAGCAATACACTTGTTTAGAAACACTTGCTGTACCCCTTCAATTTCTAATGTTACGGCTGCACAAAAAGCAGCAACAACAATAGTTGGAAAATAATTAATTTTCAACGATTTTTCCTGCATTATTTAAATATGCTTTATTTTTTATGAAAACATCAAAAGTTGTAGATTTTGTGTCTTCAATTTTTGATATTGTCGGAAAAAATATTCCTATAATCATTATTATATCATAATTCTGTTTGTGTTTTCAACGGACAGACATCTATGCTTTTTTGTACGGCTGCGCAAAACACAACAACAACGGCAACTGACAGTTGCGCAAAAAAACACAGCAACAACAATAGGTGTGAAATAATTAAATTTCGACGATTTTTCGTGCAGCATTTAAACATGCTTTATTTTTTATGAAAATATCAAAAGTTGTAGATTTTGTGTCTTCAATTTTTGATATTGTCGGAAAAAATATTCCTATAATCATTTTTACATCATAATTCTGTTTGTGTTTTCCACAGACAGACATCTATGCATTTTTTTCTTTTGCAGACAGACGGACGGACACCTACATTATATTCTAGTGTCGTCTCACTCTCTCTCACATGGTTCTTATGGCATGCGACCTGTCAAAGGTGAACTTCGAAGTTCACTTAACGATGAGATCACTTAAAAAAAAAGACACGCATACATTAATAGTTTAGTGTATAATGCACCTATACATTCTTCAAATTTTCCAACTTACATTGTATATATTTGAAATCGTTCAACACATTCAAAGATTCTCAACACATCCAAACTTTAACTTTCATCAAAACAAATTAAATGAAATTTCTGTTTTCGTGATCTTGAGCAAATTTTGTATTTTGCATGAATTTTCAAATAATTATGCTACGATAATAAATTAAATGTGTTGAATTATGTAAAATAGCTTTAAAAAAAAGCAAGAAAATATTAAATTCTATTTAAACATTTGAAATTTTAATATTTCTTTATATTGTATTTTTTATATTTGGTTACTTTTGAACTATTACAAAGTATTAAAATAATTTAAATATTAAAAAACTAAAAAAATATCGTCACCGTATAATTTTAATTTAATTTAATTTTAGCGTTCTGGCATAAAATGAGCACCATCTATGCAGATATTCCCAACATAATTATTTTCATTGACATTGTTCGGTTCAAGTAGGAGCAACTGCAAAACCATATAATGCTCAACAAGTCCTGCTCTGCACCGCTTAACGAACCGCTTTAACGGTTTAGCTCAGGAACAGTTTCATGATAGTGCCCATAGACCAATAGTGCCGAGGTTGATGTTTAAATTAAAATTGTAATAATTGTTAATTGTGTTGGTATAAATAGTGTATATTGTAATAATAATTGTTGAAATGTATTTAAAAAATATATATAAATAAAAAAGATATATAAAACACTGTATACAATTATTTTAATAAAAATATATGCAATTACAATTGTTAATATTGACGTTGAATGTTTAATTTTGGACGTCAAATTTGAATAAAGTTGCTTCAAAATTCAATTTCGAAAAATTAATAATTTTAATTGTGAATACCAACAATAAATTAACAATAGATTATTGCAAATGCCATTTTGACCAATATAATTGTTAATGTATTGTTAGAATTAACAATTTATTTCTGAGAGTGCAGCGTTACCAATAATCAAAAACTAATGTGCAACTTAAAATAGTAGTCGACTTTTGGCATAAATTTATGTGGAATATTTGTCAAAAAGCCGACTATTTGTTAAAGCTGTACAGTATTTTTTGATTATTGGTATCGCTGAATGTTTTTTTCTACTTTCTTCGCTACGCTAGTTCGTATATCGATTTTGCGTATGCAGTGTGATATGCACATTATTATTTTTGTTTTCCTTTTATACATAGTTTGTTTGATAATTGTAAATTAATTGTAATTCATTTAACTTATAAAACCAAAAATAAATATTAATATATGAGCATTTTCACATTGTACATCATTTAGCTGATATATTACTTTTCGTTTTTTTGTTTTTTACAAATCCGCTGATTCGTTTGAAACACAACAAAACAACAACAAAAATGCGAATAAAGCAGCATCCAAGCTTTTGATAGAATTTTTGACGGGAAATTTTTTGTACCAGAAAGAAAACTCGTTGTTGTTACATACATGTAGTGTGGTGCCATGCGACTGTCTGCTGTCATGCGACTGTCCGTTGTAATGCGTCTGTCCGTTGTCGTGCGTCTGTCTGTTGTCATGCGTCTGTTTGTTGCCATGCGAGGATACATGATAGCAACGAAGAGTTATCGTTGTGAAAGTGTGTGTATACGAATCGTAATTCGTTAGTGTTCGTTTTGTAGTTTGTGAGTTTGTGTTCGCAAAGAAAAATGTTACCGTAACAGAAGTATGCGTATATGAAATATTCCTTATATTTATTATGAATGTATATCGTCGTTGTAGAACGAAAAGTCACCAAATACATTTTTATGAAAAACTTAAATTTCGACTTTGTTGAATTAATGCATTTTTAAAGTTGAAATATCAATTGATAGATTTACATTTTCTTATCATGTCAAATTGAGATCATCGATTAAAAATTGACAGATACATAAAGGGTATTCATATAACCTGTTAAGTCGTGCTAAATTGTTAAATTGTTAAAGTTAGCAACTTTTTATAAGAACGTACTTTTTAACTTAAAAATGCTGTCAAAATGTATAATTTGCATCTAAATATTTTAGTTTCCAGTGCTTAGTAAAACTCCTAAATGCATAACACACAATTAACAATGATGAATTTTAAACTAGTCTTAACAAATTAGATATGTCAAATATAAACACATCTCAGAGCTTCATAAGTTGCTATTCCCTGCTAAGTCGATTTCCATACAAAAATTGTAATAGATTTTAAAAATTTGTTAAGTATAGCCAGTTAGACTTAACAAGTTATATGAATACCCATATAAAGATGTTTGTAAATGTATTTGGTGAATTTTCGTTCTACAACGACGATATGTTCATTTAATTATGCACTAAGAAAACAAGAAGTTTATTAAAGTCTTGCTGCAACTATCCTTTTAAATTTACGGCTTGTAGCAAATATTCAAACATCCCATAAGTTTCAATAAAGTTGCAGCAAAACTATTAATATTTTTTAAATATGACATATAAACAGATAGTTACGAGATGTTTGCCACAACAGCAATAAAAATTAAGATATTTACATTTGACTGATAGCAAACATCCTGAGTTCTTGGACATTTGCAGCAAAATTTTGAGATATTTTGACATTTAACTACCATAAAATAGGAAAATTGCGTACTTTTCCTTACGTTCGATTTATCCACAAGAATTAAGTAAATTCAATAGTGTAAAAAAGTGCCCACTCAAAGATTACATTTTTAATGGTAAAAGTGAAAATAAAATATCCTGTGATTTAAATTATCAAAACGTGATGGAAAGTATTTCTTTTCGGAGTTTACTTTGATGATAGCGTCGCCGGTCGGACTTGGTTCTTCTGCGAAGAAATCTCAAGTCGTTGTACAATTTTGCCTTCGAAGGATTTAAAAAGACGATGGCGATGTATACCAGGATGTACCATGTACCAGGATACTCTTTTAATTCTAGAATAAATAATATACATTTGATTCATTTTCTTTCAATTCAATAAAAATTACTCCGCGAATACTTATGGAGTACCTTTTCCAAATATTCATCAACTATCTTCCTATTTGTCAGATGTTTAATTGATGGTTGCTATACATAATCGTAAATTTGAAAGATGGTTGCTATCGTATTTGACGGATGGTTGAGAGATGGTTGTCTCAAATACGATCTAAATAATTTGTAAATAACTTGATATTTAGGGCTGTGATATTTCTGGCAATCATCTTTGTTTTCTTAGTGTAGCCTTGAGATTTTGAATTGTCTCGTCAACATCACTTGATTTATACAATTATTTTTTATTAGTTAATTCTTCTTAAAATATAATTCAAATTTTTATGTTATTGGATTTTTTTTTGTTAGTATAATAATTTATTTTTTGTTGAAGAAATTGAAAATATGGAAAATAAGTAACTTAAATACAGTTAGTGTTCAAATTCTATACGTTTTCATAATTAATATGCAGTTTAAGATATTTGTTTTATATTTAAAATTTAAAAAGTAAAATTTGCAAGCAAGAGCAAGAAAGTTATTACAAGAACAATACCATGTACAAGATCATATGTACCAATACAAGACTCAGCGTACAAGAACCAGATTACCATTTCTTGCCTTGCTCTTGAAAATGATCTCCGCTAGTTTACATACATTGCAGTTCACTAAATTGTTGAAATTTAATTTCTTTGGCTTTGTACAAAATTCTTCTTCTTTGCAATTCAGATCATATCTCAGGTTGATTTTCATTAGTTTGTGATCACGAAATTTTATATAAAAATTTTTTCTTGGTGTAATCAATTAAATAATTCATATAACACAATATTTTTACTAAAATAACAACAAACATTGTTTAAATTACGTTTCCCACTTTACCCCATATAAACCAAGTTAAATTATTTGAAAAATATGGAAAAAAAGAAAATTTATACAAAAACCTAAATCAAAACCGAAACCGTAACATGGAACCGGTATACCGAAATCGTTTCGTTATAAAAACTTATTCGTTTAGGTTTCAATCCTTGATTATAAATAATAATAATAATAAATAAAATTTTAAACAAAAATTGCAGCAGGGAGGATACGAACCCGCGTCCTCTTGCATAGAAGACAGACATGTAATCGTCCAGAGACCTGTATTTAAATTGGGTAGTCCTTGCCACAGAAATCACTAATGTCTATACGAGTTGTTTTATTAGTTCAATAAACCTTTACACAGTAAATTTAATAGGACTTAAAAAGACCAACTCTTACGGTTGCTGTACGACGCTCATACAATTTTATGCCATATAACGTTTACTTTCTCAGTCAATTGTGCTACTTGGGATGTTAGCATGGTAGAAGTATATACAGGTTAGACCATCTAGACGTTTAATTGACATATAGTGTGCTGAGAATGTCAAGAAGAAAATTTCAAATTACAAGAATTATTGTCATTTTAAACTTTAATTTCAGGTTATAGTTTTTTTGCATTGCAAATTGGAGATTTTATTAACATTTCACTGCACACATTCACTTTTATCACTTTTGCAATCACTGTGTTTTCTTTTGGATCCAAAACAATCTTAAGAGTTGGAAAAATGTTGAAATTTATTTAATTTAAAATTTTGTATATCATTTGTTTTTATGAAGTTGTAAACAAGGCATTGATGTTTTGTTTTAAAATATTCGTAAACAAATGTTGAATCTTTCAAACAGTTTTCAAAAAAAAGTAAATGGCGACTGAATTTTGAAAGATGACTTAACCTGTATATACTTCAACCATAGTTGCCAGTTCCGTGGGAAATTTCCCATTTGTGGGAATTTTTAGTCGCTGTGGGAAAGGTAATTCCTATGGGAATTTTTAATGGCTGTGGGAATTTTTTTCCCACAGTTTTTTTTATATAACTCAATTTAAGAACACACTAAATGTAAATTTAATGCTATCAACATTTCGAACGCACCGATTTGCAAAGTGAAAATAGGATCAGTGAAGGCGTTAATTCAAAAATAAGTCCGTGCCTATTTTAAAATAATAGAAAGTGTTCGTTGTTTAAGGTAAAAATGAGTGGACGTAGAAAGCTTCCCAAGACTCCACAACCTGAAGACATTTCAGGATTATTTAAGAAGTCGTGGTAAGTTGTTGTTAACTTTTTAATAAATTAAAATAAAAAAATTTAACCATAAGCAAAAAAAGAGAATTGTGGAAAAATAAAAGAAACATGTATTTGTGTTTCAACATCAAAATCTGCACAAGTTGCAACAAAAATATTGCTGTTGCAAAATCTTTCGCAACAGCACTCGCTGCATTAGCACTTTTGGAACTAACATATATCCATTATAATGAAGACAGTTCGTTCGACAGCATTGTCGAGTTGAAAAATAGTGAACTGCATCGCTTAAATATGGAAATCGATATATCTAACGCAGTTGACGATGATTATTTGCAAGAGTTTCCAAAAAAAAAATTAAAAAAACATTTTAAATATAATGATTTAATATAAATTGATTAACTTTATATTATTTTTTATAATTAATTTAGCATTTGCAAATAATAACACTCTTTCGAGACCCTACATTTGTTCAAGCTTTTTTATTTGGATTTTTATTAATTTTGTGGTAAATTTTACATCTATGCAATAAAAAAGTGGTTTTTAATTCCCATGTGATTTTTATGTTCATATTTAATTCATTTAAGAATGTTCTTGGAATATTTAAATTTATCTGGTATTTTTGAGCTAATTTTACTTTCTGTGGTATTTTTGTGGTAATAATTAATGATTGTGGGAATTTTGTGGTAATTTTCATGTGCTATGGGAATTTTTGTGGTAATTTTCAATGCTGTGGGAATTAAATCAACCAAAATTACCACGTGGGATTTTTTAAGAAGTCGTATGGGAAAAAGGTATTTTTTTTTTTATTTTTCGTGGGAATTTTGGTTGGCATCTACACCCAAAAAAATATTCTTGTACTAATAACAAGATCAGCTTTGTTAAATTTTTCTTAAAAAATATTTGTGTTATAAAAGCATTCCTGTTGTTGCAACAAGATTCTTATTAATTGAAACACATGTAGTCTTCTTGAATTACAACATCGTTTATAATGCTAAGATATTCTTCTTGTTTATAAAAATAGAATTTTATTGTTTTTCAAGAATGTGAATCTGTCACATAGAAAAATAATTAAATAAAAAGGAAACAGTAAATCAACATTTGAAGATAAACACAGGTAACGATTAAAAAAAATAAACGACAGATTCTGCTAAAATATTTTATGTTTGCATGTGGCCATTCAATAAGAATCACAAAAAATATGCAGAAGCAATGAACAACATAAATGCAAATTTTCCAGAGGCTGTTTCATCCGAAATTTCATCCGGCTGTTTCAGAGTTCACGATTACATACGAGTATTTTCGGGTTCCTGGACGCTCGAAAGCCCATGTAATACCTGGGTAGTTAAAATATGCGTAATATCCAGGTATTAACAATTCGAACCACCCATAGTTTATTTTTCCGTCTGACTGTTCGTTCATATATCTGTTGTTCCTTTTGTTTAATGTTGGAGTTGGTCAGAAACGGATGGGTAAAAGTTGGCGGTATTTTTTTCACTTTCCGACATTAAGCAAACGGACGGACTGACATATGAACAAACGGTCAGACGAAAAAACAGAATAACTACGCGCGTAGTTCAAAAAGTTAATACCCGTGTATTATGGGCACCCGGGTAATCAAGAGCTCTACACTAAGAAAATAAGGTGTTTATGAAAGTCTTGTTGCAAATATACTTTTAAATTTACGCCAAACATCCCATAAGTTTCAATAAAGTTGCAGCAAAACAATTAATATATTTTAAATATGGCATATATGCAGTTAGTTACGAGATGTTTGCCACAACAGCAATGGAAATTGAGATATTTACAGTTGACTGATAGCAAACATCTAGAGTTCTTGGACATTTGCAGCAAAACTTTTGAGGTATTTTGACATTTGACTACCATAAAAAAAAGATAATGGCGTACTTTTTCCTTTAGCTCGATTTATCCACAACAATTAAGTAAATTAAATGATTTAAAAAAGTGTCAGCTCATCAAATAATACATTTTAATGGTAAAAGTGAAAATAATATTTCCCGGCGTTTACTTTGATGACAGCAGCGCCGGGCCAACTTGGTTCTTCCGCGAAAAAATCTCAAGTCGTTGTACAATTTTACCTTCGAAGGATTTATAAGATTATATAATCAGGATACTGTTTTAATTCTAGAATAAATAAAAATACATTTGATTCAATTCAATAAAAATTACTCCGCGAATTCTAATGGAGTACCTTTTCCAAATATTCATCAACTATCTTCCTATTTGTAAGATATTTAATTTATGGTTGCTATGAATAATCGTAAATTTGAAAGATGATTGCTAGCAATATTTATCGTATTTGACGGATGCTTGAGATATGGTTGTCTCAAAGACGATCTAAATAATTTGTAAATAACTTGATATTTAGGGCTGTCATATTTCTGGTAATCATCTTTGTTTTCTTAGTGTATAGAGCTATAGTTTCGTCACAAGACTATATTTTCAAATTTGTTCAATAAATTCTAGAAATGGAAATTATGCTTTTTATTTAATATAATAAATTGAAAGAATAGTTTTATTATTCCAACGAGAATTATTTTTTAAGTGACTTGATAATCTTGTTATTATAAGTACAATTTCATATATATATAACAGAATGTCACTTGATATTAACAACACTTTGTTGTGCGTCAATTTAAAATATTATAAAGTTTAACAATACTATTGTTTTTGTATTAACAAGATATCTCTTTGGACGTAAATTAACAAGATGTCTTGTTATATTGAACACATTTTTTTTTAATAGTACAAGATTTTTTTTTGGGTGTATGCATGTTCTGCTGGGTGTCTCAGCCGATAAAATTGACTGTGCTTCAGCAGTTTATGAAGCCGACGATTATAGCGGTTGAAGAATATCGGCCTACAGCTTCGCCGTGCAGTATCGACTCGGTACTCTGTCCCACATGTTTTCTATTTCGCTTAATTCAGTCGTTTTTCTTTCTTCGCGCCGCGTGTTGACGTTTTTAGTTTTTTTGTTATTTTAAAAGAATAATAGATTTTCTTTACAATTCGCCACTATATTTTGCACATTGAAATAAGTGGCATCAAACAAAGACAAAAACGTAGCATTTGCCAAAAAAATATTTACGGCAACTGTAAGCAGCACAGTCTTGGCGAGGGAAATGAACGACGCAGTTTATTTGATAAATTAATTTATTAAATAAACACTAGTTCCAACTTGAATCTGAACTGCTACGTCTGTTGCGAGTGTGTGTGTCAGTGTTGTTAACATCGACAAGTCGAAGTTCGCGTGGATGAACGAACACCTCGTCAAACACCAAACAATTAACCTTCAAAACTCCGCAGGAAAACGTGAAGTTTTGAAAAGCACTATATTTGGTTTGAACTAGAGCGTTCAAAAACACATTTTCCTGCTCTATTCATTCACAGTAAACCTTCGCACCGCGTGCTTCCTGCTGTTCCACACATTCTGCGCACATTTTGCGTTCGTCGAGATATTTCGTATCGCACTAAATGTGAGTCTGATTGTCTCACGTATTTTCTACATTTTGCAGCATGTTTCTTATGTGTTTTGTTCTTTGCCAGAAAGAAAACCGTCTGCCATGAAGTACATTTTGGTGACAGGCGGCGTCATCAGTGGCGTCGGCAAAGGCGTCATCGCCAGCTCCTTCGGAACGCTGCTCAAGTCGTGCGGCCTGGACGTAACGTCCATAAAAATCGATCCCTATATTAACATCGACGCTGGCACCTTTTCACCCTACGAACATGGTGAGTGATTTTTTTTAATAATTTGCATAGTTATTATGTAGTTATATTGCGAAACCTATTAGTTGTTCAGCAGCAACATAACAAAAGTTGTTCAGATGCCAATAATTTAGTATTTGTTGCTGCGCAGCTATAGCATATAGTATACTCATTAATCTTAGGTATTTTTCTCAATTTGCAATCGATTGAATGAAGTTCGTACACGTGATTTTAATGTAAAAAAATATTGCATAAAGCAAAAAATATCTACAAATGCATAAAAGCAAATTAAATAATGAAATATTGTAAAATAAGCTAAATTATAACCATTGTTAAGTCACGTTTTATGATTTTTTATTGTGTATCATAATTTTTGGTCGATTATCTTAAATAAATAATGCGATTGTTGATACTAGTTATTGTTATGGTATCCCGATATTTATAGAAATAAAAGAATAATTATAATATGGTTAGAATTGATAACTTGTGTATGGAATCTATAAAATGAAATACACAAAAAATACAAACAATTTATTTTTTTAAATTGTTGTTTGTTTTTCGACCTAAAAATATTGTTTTTGCGGGCTTTTTTTTTGTAAGTAATTTAGAATTATTAATTAAAATTTATAATTCATCAATTGGAATTCAGAATAGTGATGTGTAAAGGAGCGTGGCACCTCCATGTAACCATTACCTTAAAATGCTATAATTCCTTATCCTCCTAAGAGTAGAGTTATAAAAATAGAAACAAAGTATCATATTTATAATTATAATCGGCACGTAGAGTATGGGCGCGATTGGTCAAAGATTCGTGGCACCTCCTATTTTAATATTTCTAAAAAAAATATAGAAATTAAATAATTTTTTTCTAAATAAAGTTGGAACTATATTGCACTTAAGTAATATTATAAGGATGTCAAAACAAAATAGAACTGTGAAATAAAATAGAAAAAATTATAAAAATAGAAAAGTATTTGAATTTTATTTGGTTCGAAACATTAAAATTACGAAAAACTAATATTTTGGGCAAAATTGTAGATAAATGGTATTCAATTCCACTACACAACAGCTATTCTGCGTAGCAATCAAGATTATTTTTGTATTATGTAAAATGTCTCCCTGATTCTGAAGATACGGTATAATTTTTTTTGTTGATATGATTACAAAATATCGGCCAATAACTTTAAATCGAGCTTTCAAAAAGGTGGTCACATATATTTGAAAATATCTCGCGTTTTAAATAACTTATATGATCAAGTGTTAAATCGAATGAAAGGTAATTAAATATCCAATAAACGTTTCTAACAACATTTTTAAATTTGTTTACTAATTTAAGAGAACTCGATAGGAGAACTGGAAAAATATATTTTTTCAACATCAATTTATATCAAAAATGAATTTAAAAAATTTGAAAAAATCGAGAAAGTAATATGATACACAGTTTGTAATATTCCAAAATTAATCCACACTCTTTCGAAGAAATTGAGCTATCAATGACAAAAATATAAGAATAACATTTGAGGATTAAAAAAAGTTATGTGAAAGCATTTTAATTGAGTAATTGGTATAAAAATATAAAAAAATAAATGTGGGCGGATCACGCTCATTTTTTGAACACCTATTGCTAAATGATTGTTTTAACAAATTTTAAATTTTGTATTATTATCTTGAATACTTTACCAGATATCGGATCCTAAAAAGTAAACCCAAATCTTGTGTGTTATGTACTTGACTACGTTGACTACTTCGAATCATTTTCGAACTTGAATTATTATTCTACTAAAATATTTTGAAATTAAATTTCATTTTTCCTAATTTTTTAAATCTATGATTCAAATTTTTGTCTAAAAAAATTTCATTATTCGAGTTCCTCTACAGAAATCTCTGTAGATAAAATTTGTCAGATAAATCTACTTTGTCATATTTTTTAATAGCCGACACATAAAAGATATCTGGTCAGAATTTTTAATTCCGTGTAAGATTTTTCTTACACAAAAGATTTATTTATTCTCAAACAGATTTTTTGTTTTTGTATATTTCTTAGAAGAATTTTTTAAATACTACGGAATTTTATTTATTATATTTCAAGATAAATGTGATGAATTTTAATATTTTTTTATTAATTCATTTTTAATATAGGAAAGAGTTGTGAAAGTTAGGTCACATGGGTAAGTACGGTCACTTGAGACGGACTTTTATTGTCGGTCGGGCCCGAATTTGGAATACCCTACACTTTTGGTGATGGTATAATTTTGTGGGATATGAAAAAACGAAAAATGATTAAAAAAAATGCGGGCGGATCACACTTATTTTTGGAACACATAATTTTAGGTAAATTCTAACAATATGTTTTAAATTTTATAACTGTATCTTGAATACTTTTTATGTTATTGATTCCCAAAAGTTATATATAAGTAACTTGTATGGGATGTGGGCGGGTCCGTTTATCGATTTGATTCATTTTCAAACTCCGAACCACTTTTTGGCTAAAACACGTTGAAACAAAATTTCATATCAGTCTGACAAGTATTTTTCAAGTTACCGTGTAGACAGACGGACATGGCTAAACGGACTCAGATAGTTATGCTGATCAAGTATATATATATATATACTTTTCCATACTGGACACGCCTTCTAAGGGCCGTTACAATATCTGCACAAACTTAATATACCCTGTACCTCATTGGTGTAGGGTATGAACAGTACATTTTTCTCGTCATTATGTATTTCAGATTTTTTAATGCATAAGTGATTTTTTGTGGGATTTTTTATTGTATGTGAGATTTTTGTAACATTTTTTGATACTACAGATTTTTCATGGAATTCAGATTTTTCAATTACAATTTTTTTAAAACAGAATATTTGTCAGAATTTAGGTTGGAATCTATGGTATTTTTTTCTCGTTTTGTTGTATATTGTTAAGAAACATTAATAAATAGAAATAGAAACTACATAAACAGAAAAAAAATACATTGTATATCTGTCAATATTATTTACGACACATATATTTTGTGACGTCATTTGTTTTACTCGCATAAATTTTACCATCACAGTAGTTCGCCGGTAAAATTGATATCGTTAGGTTGTGTTTATTTGTTGATTTATTTTAATATAGGATTTTTATATGTAAACATAAATCACGTGTTTCCAAGACACCGTTCGTCTAAAGCTAGACCCCAAATGGTGGAGTAAAACGATTTTTTATATCGTAATCCTCTTTCCTTATTAAAGGATCACCATTTAATAAATGTTTTATAATATGTTTTTTAAAGATTGTAATCCTTTTAAACTTTGAAGACCTTTAAAAAGGAAATAGGATCACCAATTAAAAAACTGTAAATTCAATTTTGTTCCATTTAGTATCTAGTTTCAGACCTATATCATATGGAGGCGCAAAAAACATCTATAGAAACATTATGGCACAGGTTTAATGCAGACTAGTCAGTGGACAGTATTTTAGATTGATGGAAAAATGCATTGGAAGTACATAATAAATTTAAATTTTATATTTTCACTTCAATGGTGTACATATTCTCTACAAATACTCAAGTAGTCCCTAAAGTAATACTAAAATTATGTGGCCATTTTGACATGAAATAGTCCGTATGCATCTGCAAAGATATGTTGAGTTTAAAGTTCATATGACTTCGCTAAGCCTTATAACAGCACACAGAATTTGATTCAAAATGATTTAAAATTATTTAAAATTCTATCGTAACCATAATAATAAGTGTTATTTGGCTTTATTTTAAATTTGAAAGGTATCGATATATACTGCCGGACACTGATATAATAAAATCATGTAGGCCAACAAATTTCAAATTGAAACAATTAATCAACTGTAACCGCTGCGCATATGGTTCACCATTGCAATTAAAAGGTCAATTTAATTGATTGTATTGATTTTAAGGAAGTAATTTGCGTCACAATTGCTCAACGTCGCACATACTGTGAATTTGTAATAATATTTCATTGATTAATATTATAGTTTTCGAGTTTGTGCAATCATAAGTAATGTGAAATCAAATAGAACGTATATTATATTACACTGTGCCCACATTTGATAAAAATGTTCGCCACCAGAAATGAAAGTTACATATTCTTATGGATTTGGACATTCTAAGAACAATGGCGTTCTCAGTTTTTTCCCTACACGTCCAGTTTCAAGGATATTCGACAAAAACAAAAAAACATGTTTTTGAGGATTTCACCATTATTGCTTTCACCATTATTTCCAGGAGTTCACCATTATTGCTCTTTACTTTATAAATTAGGAAATCTCATCAATTTCAATCCCGTTTTATTCAAAAAAATCATAAACGTCAAAATTGGGCATACGAATTATAAAAAGTGAAAAGTTTTAAAAAATAAAATAGAAATTATTAAGCATGTTAAATTCGTAGAAATATTATTAACTCGTATTATTTTTACTCTTTTAAAATATTATTGTGGTAAGGGAGATATTTTGGTCAAATTTACCAATTCATTGGACCTCTTGATATCAGATATAAATCCTGATTCTTAATAATAGTTTACATATACTGAAACCCATATCTGGTATTAGAGGTCCTATGAATGGATAAATTACCGCCTGAGTTTGAATAAATAATATGTGGAATAGCAGTAACAAAAAGTTGTTTTGATTAGAACACTCAGCTATATTTAATTTACTATTTATATTACTTACAGATCTACATTCGTAAATGACTTTTAATTTATGTTTTATGATATTTTCAATAAATCTTCCAATTGTACTAATTTGTATTCTCAGTTTTAATTTTTATTAAAAAAAACTATCAAGAGAGAACATTCATAATCGCGATATATTTTTTTCAAAACAGGTGATTTTACTGGTGTTCAGATACACGACCAACTGTTTGAAACCGGTTCATGTTATTTATGTTTTTTTTTGTAGATTTACTATACTTATATTTTTGGCATTCAGTTTTATTTTGTTTCGTATGTTGTCATGTTTGTTGTTTGTCCTTGACAATGAATACAAAAACTTAAAGGGCTCGATACGCTGAACTTTGGTACACAGAAAACATTTATCATAAGTGTAGATGAAATAGTTTATTAACCATCATTCTTGAACAGAAAAAGTTACAATTTCGGCTTTTACGGATAATTATATTTTAAAAATATTTAGTTAAAGATAAACTAAACAAAATTTTTAAATACCTTTAATTGGTTTATATACAAATGGGCTAATTTCATTTGTTGTTTGATATTTCTAAATTTTAAAATATTCCTTGAATGTCAATAGTTTTGAAAAATGCATTTTTTTAAATTTATCAAGATTAACTTATTCGTAGTTATAGTTATAGAGTAACTGGGGAAATAATTAAGTTAATAAAATTGTTTTAAAATTTGCAAAATGTTAACCTTACATCCGATCTAAGAACACGATCTTCATTATCAACATATACTGTGTATAAAATTAGTTTTGTTTGTGTTCTTTGTTTTTCATATTCCACTCATCAACGAGTCGTCGCTATTTCTGCTTTCCCTCTTCTGCTCTTCCGTCAAGGCATACATCGAACCATCCATGTAGCTGTCGCTTTGTAGTTTGCTGTTCCACGCGCTACACACCGCACTGGAGCTTTGGTCGGCATTTTGGTTTGTCCTCATCAGCCTCCTTCGTACTTCTCACTCCAGTCAGTAGGCTGACAGAGTGGCCTGCTGTGCCTACGAATTGCAGCATCGTCATCGCCATTTGTGCAGAGTTTCCACTTTGTTCTTGTTGTCGTCTCTTCAACATTCTGCCGTTCCCAGCTCAGCTGTTGGTCACGTACAGAGCAGCGTGTGGAGCGCACAAGCAGCAACTCGCTCTTTGCTGTGTTTATATGCTGGTCGTCGTGACACACCGCCTGACGGACAGAGCAGAGGCTTTGCGCGCAGGGCGCTCACTGTTGGTCGTGGTGGTTGCTATTTTTGCGGCGGTCGTTTTCACGTTGGCTGGCATTATGTTGCCTCCATCCTTCTGCTCCGTGGTTCTGCGGCTCGTTGTAGGTTTTGTTTTTTTTCTTCCTGCTAATGTATCACGCTCAAATGCGCCCGTCACCCATCACCCACGCGCCTTATTTGACGCAGCGCGGAGTCAGTAAATTTTTGCACCTCGTGGTTGGCGTCAGTGATTTGTCGTACATGTGGGATTGTGTCTATGTATCAAGGTGTGTGTGTATTCTTCATATTTCGCTGCTTTTCGGACGCCAAATTGTGATGTGTTGCCATCTGTTGTTTGGCGTGGTGGTCAGTGGTCGGTCCCATCCCATTCAACTGAGAGTCTTGCTTTCAATGTTGCCACACTAAGAAAACGAAAGATGGTTGAATAGTATTAGAGCCTTAAACATCATTGCAGTTCCAAATTATTCAACTCAAATATTTGACATTTTTTGTGATATTTACAGCCAGATATTGTATCTCGATGTGACTGAGTCCTCTCACATGTGAGTACTCTCACATCGTCTGAAAAGTTGTATTTCATATCTTCACACATTCCGCCCGTTGGATCTTACGTTGACTTTGTTCCCTCTTACGTTCTATGAAACCGCTGTAAACATCCAAACATTTAGCGTTACCAACAATCAAACTTTATCCAAAATAAATAAAAATTTAGTCGAAATTACCAAATTTTTGAATCTGGCATTACTAAAATCTATATTATTTTAGCAAATACGCAAACCATTCATAATTATGCGATGATTTGGGTTTGGAAAATAGAAAAACATAGCTTTTCAGTAAACAAAAAACAGCTGTACTGAGAAAAATGTCAAATATTTGTTTGTGTGATTTTCTTCATTTCTGCATTTTTTTCTAATTTGCTTTGTAAATTAGTAAATTGGATGAAAAGAAATGTGTAGTGTATTCAAAAATTATTTGAAATTGTTCTGTATCCTTTTTATGTGCAATTAGTGCTTTTTTTTTGTGAAAATTTTAGAAAACGGAGCCAAAAAAGCTGCCGTCTAATTTGACACAATATTCGTGCGGTTGAGTTTTATGAAATACAAATTATTTCTTTACGTCGGCGCTTACCGTGTGACGTCAGACGTTTTGGGCTTTACAAAATACAAAAAGTCAGTCACACGAGCGTGCGTGACTACTTTCGTCAATTATCGAGATACAATATCTGGCTGTTAGACAATATTAAAAGTTTTGCTTCAAAAGCATTAATATCTGTGGAATAAGTGAATATTTGCAGCAATGCTACATATTTCTCTAGTAGTTGCAGTGAATCTACCACAAATATGACATTTATCGTGATGTTTATAAGAAACATCTCACAAATAATACAAAATCTGTGATGTTTACAAATTATTTAAAATCCTGCATATTTGAATTGTTAAAGCGAGTGGTATTTTAGTTGCAGCAACACTCATAAACATTCTGTTTTCTTAGTGCAACCATCAATTATATAATTTTTTTAAATCGCATATTAGGACTACATTTGTGTAACGGTTCAAATATTTTAAGCAGATGAAATTTAGTGATTTTTATTTAAATCGTCAATAGTTTCAGTATAAACTCTGTATTTCTTTTAAATAAGAATTACTGAAGAGACGAAAAGGACGTCAAAAGTGTTAGTTTTCAAAAGAGCCTTCGATATATGCCACACTATTTACGTTTAAATTCCCCCGTACACACAATCCGCACATTTTAAAGTCCACGCCAATCTGCATTTCCCTAAAAGATGTCATCTCTGGCATTAGAAGACAAAGCATTCTGCAACATGCGTAGAATTTCAATTCAAAAGTCCATTCAATTTACGCTACCCGCTTCCACGCCTCGTACTCTTTCATCCATATTCTGTAATTATTGTGCGCCCCTCGTCTACCAGTTATTTCAATTTGCATTTATGTGTCGGCAACACTTTGACTTGTTACTTTTGTTGTAGTTGTCATTCGTATTCCACTTCCACCCCAACAGAAATTTCGACAAAAAAAAAAAAAAAATACGAAGAACATTAATTAATGTTCGTGTTTTTTTTTGTTTTTTTTTTGTGGATTGGGGCAATCAGAAATAGTGTCGAAAGCGAACTAATAAAATTAAAAACCTAATTATTTTTAGTACCTATTTAAAGTAAGATTTTAATAAAATCTATAAATTAAAGTATTGAATTATCGTCTTTGTAGAACGAGTACACTTTATAAAAAGAAGTTTTTTTTTTTCGAGGGAATTGATTTTTTTTCTATCATACTTACATACAATAAAAGGTACTCCGACAAATTAATTTTTTAATATATTTAATTGCCACAAGTAATCATATTTTTTTCAATAAACTTAAAATTTTTTTGTCAGCAAACTTATCATATGGTCGTTGTAGAACTTTAAGTCACCAAATAAATTTTTATGAAAATCTTAAATTTCAACTTCGTTGGTATTACAAAAAGTAAGTGCATTTTTAATGTTAAAATACCAATTGATAGATTCACATTTTCTTATCATTTGGTACAAATATTGAGCTCATCGATCAAATTTTGAAAGATATATTAAGATTTTGTAAATGAATAATTGGAATTTTGAAAATGTAGTTGGTGATTTTTAGTTCTACAACAACGATATTGTCGCATATTTGAAAGATGTTTGTCTGAAATACGATCTCAGTAATTTGCAAGTAAATTATTGCTTAGGGTTTTAATACTTGTAGTAAACATTTTTTTTATAGTGTGTAGAATTAAGTAAAAACAACGATATATTTTAAGACAATAAAGAACTGAATTAGATGTCTTAAGCTCGAATCACATGATTGAGTAAATTGTATAAATTTCAGTTTGCATCAACACAAAAATTGATGCATTTTGTTGATACTCGAGTCGTCAACATAAATTTAATCGATTTGGTTGATGCTTATTCAATTTTTATATTGAAATTGACACAAAAATAAAAATTTTAAATTGATACAAAATTCGGTCAACAGAAAATTTCCTCTCATTTATTGATATTCGACAAAATTGTGTGGATTGTTGATGCTTTGCATCAATCGTGTGATTCTAGCTTTAGTAAAAAAAAATGTTTTTTGAAGCCGTTTGCTTTGATTTGAGTTTAGAAAAAAAAATTTTGTATTGTGTCATCGAATTCAAACTCGGGTTTTTAAAAATTGTATATGTATTTTGTCCGAATGCAGAACATGGTCCATGTTTGGTTTAAACTACTTTGAAAAGAGATTATTTCGCTTACCCGACTAATTCTCTTATTATACTGAGAATTGTATACTGGGTTGCCTGATAGTTTGATGCTGAGTATTTTGAGAGAGAAACGATTGTCAAGGTTAAGTTCAGTGCCGTCCGTACAGAATTTAAACGGCTTTTGCTATGCATTCGTTCTATGGTCTTTCTCACGTCTTTCGTTGATGTTTATGTTCTTTTGCTAAATATAGTTCTTTTAAATAATCATGTTTTGCTAAAGAGCAGCCTAAGGTTGTTTTCTGTTTGTCATTTATATAAAATGTACCCAATAACAATTTTGAAATTCCCAAATAAACTCCACACTCCGTATTGACCCTTGCATCATTCATGCAATTGCATGTGATGCATTGCTGTCCGATCCACATTTATTCTTGCGAATTAAACCCTCTGCCACCTCTTGCGCCTTTCTAGTCATCGGAGAACAAAGAAACGACAGTCTGTCAGTCGCATCGTTCATCACATCGAGAATAGTCTGTGGGGCAGCCAGTCGTCACAGGCCACCATAATATACATTCGCCTGCATCATGTTCACTGTTTCCTCCCTGCCTGCTTGCTGCGCTTGCATTGCGTGTCACCATCACCATGTTGTTGTGTGTCATGCAGGACCGACTGTGTGTCAATCCGGCGCCTTAGGTGCTGCATGCGATTGAAATTAGGATGTCAATCCCGGGATTAAGACATAAAATACCCATGCTAATGTTTGAGTAATAAAAAATTATAAAAACTTAAGGCTCAAACATGTGCTTTGACGTTTCGTATTAAATCTAAAATCATTTTATTGATGTGACATTATTTATCGGCATATATAAAAAAAAATCATCTTCAAAAATTCATCATCAAAATTTTGTTAAAATTTTTAGTTTTTTTAAAAACGTTATTTTTGTAGGAAATAAGTAAATGTCAACATTTTAGTTTTTTTTATCTTTAGCATTTACGAAAAATTACAAATTTGAATAATTTTTAAACATGAAACATACATACGATACGTAGTATTCGGAAAAACAACAAATATTAAAAGTAAACAGTTTTATCAAACAATATAGTTATCAAAATCTTACCATAGACACTTAATAAGTGCGTCGTGAGTATTTTAATAATTTAGGTCATAGAACCACCGCTCTTGCAGCCGACTTCACCTCGAAAGCCACTGTCAAAATTGGAAATTCCAATAGATTTGTATTGAAAATAATTAGAAAATGCTATTACCGAAGTAGAGCTAATTTGGATTTGCTAGAAATATTTTTATTTTGTTATAAATATAAAATCTATCGTATGAATTACGAATGTGTTGTTTGGTATTTAAAGAAAAAAACAAAAATGTTCCCGGCATTATAATCCAGGGTTTGAAAAGCTCGCACAAGAGCACGCAAAATTGCTCAAAAGTAGAAACAACAAACGCGAAACAACAAACACAGCATATTTATTTGCAATGTGTAATCGCAGGCAACTGGCGCTCGCCTTGATTTCGAGTTTCGAACTGTTACGCTAGCTCGATACTCTGAGCACCACAAAATTTCGAGCGCTCGTTTGGCTTCCTCTTTTTTTTAATTCGATTTAAATACAATGCATGAATAATAAGCAAGCAAAAACGCAAATGACAACAAGAGAACTCTGTTGTAATCGAAATAATTTAAAGAGCGATAATAATTTAAAGAGCAACTTCGAGCCGATCGAAATGTAGGAGCGTTTATTTTTCGAGCAATCAATTAAGGCGCATATTTAAAACTACTGTACTAGACTCATTCTTGCCTCAAAAAATTGTATCAAAATATTTCTATCATATGAAAAATTAAATATATATTAAAATGCGTGGTTTTAATCTTCAGATATATGTATTTCCATTTTTCGATGTTTTTCTCATACATACCAATGAAATTTGCATATTTTAGTATGTGTTAAAATCTCGTATGCTTAATGCATTTCGACTACCAGAATTATACACGCAGAGAAAAAACATTGTCTTATATGATCCTCAGTGACAATATTGAGGACCATAATATGATCCTCAGTGACAATATTGAGTACCATAATATGATCCTCAGTGACAATAGTACGATTTTCTACAACCATACCATGGTCCTCAGTGACCATACGCCGATTTCACACAACCATACTGTGGTTGTCAGTGACCATACTACGGTTGTCAGTGACCATAATATGGTTGTCAGTGACCATACTATGGTTGTCAGTGACCATACTATGGTTGTCAGTGACCATACTATGGTTGTCAGTGTATGACCATAGCATGGTTGTCGCAATCATGTCGCAACCATATTATTTCTCTGCATGTACAAAAAAGTTGCCAAATTTTAAAAATATTGAAGTTGTTGCGTTCAAAGTTAAACTGTCCTTAGGGTGGCAGAATGTGCTATATTTAAGTAATACGTTTTGAGATAATTCGGTCGTTTCGGCTTCACTTCCTAGTCTTTATTTAAAAATTATTAAAGGAAATTAAAGATAAAAACATCATACGGACATTAGTATCTGGGCCGCCCATTAAGTTGGCAATTACGGACTTTTAATGCCATTAACTTCCAAAGAACACAACTATGTTTAATTTAGTTTAAAAACGACAATTAGCCTTATCGTGAACACTTGGGGAATATTTTATTCCCTCGAATTTTTTTGTTCCCAGGTACAATTTTTTGGTATCGGCAATCTCCAAGGAACAGCAATTACTCTGGAATTTTGTTCGAAATTCGAATGCTGTTTTACAGCATTGCCAGATTTTTTGTTTATTCGTTTTTTTGGTTATCATTATCATTCCAGATAATAAAGTTGTAAAATAATACTTTAGATATAAAATATGTATTTTGATCTTTATTATCTGAAGTTAACTATACTTTTAAGCACACATTTTACATTTTTAACTCTATAGTATAATTTGCAATTAGAACGGAACATCAGTCAACGTAAATTTCAAACAGTGTTGTCGGATAAAATTGCGTTGTGTTGTGCAAATTAATATTGAAGTTAAAATTATGTTAAATTGCAATTAAAAGCATATGAAATGACTTTTAATTGTAGTTTTCCATTTAAGAAATTAAAGTGTGTTTGTTTTTAATTACGATGAAAAAGTGGCGGAATTTTTTCGATGAAATATGGGTAATTTTTAGGGAAAATTTGTTCCCTTTTCGAACATTGTTCACGATACCTATTTTCCACCAAGGGTAAAAAATCCCTTAGGAATTTTATTCACAATAAGGCTGAATACGTTATCTTCATGTTTTTCATAATTCATTCTTTCTCGAAAAATTATCAAATTGAATAAAAAGTTACCAAGGAGTCTAAAAGTTACCATAGTATGATCATAGTTTGTCATAGTTTGATCAGACCTCGTTGTTTCATTTCTGGCCCTATTCAACCGATTTCGCCACTGACTGCTCACACTTGGCATGTGTGTTGAGCTCACTCGCTGTCGCTTGCTATAGAGCGTTGGCTTGGCTGGCAATTCGCTTGCCAAGGGATTTTGCGCGCGCTCTAAATAATGACGACGGCGCTGCCATCGTCGTCGTCTCTCGTCCCTCGACGATTGCGCTATGCTGCTCTTCGTGCTTCATGTTTCTTGTCGATGCTTTTGTTGTTGTTCTTGTCGGTAGGTTGGCTTGGCTGGCTTGTCTGATTTCTGCCTGTACTTTGTTGTTGTAGTCGTCGCTCTTGTTTTTGTTTTGTTTGTGGTTCTGTTTGGAATTCGGTTGCCAAGCTTCATGGAGTTGACGCCGACACCGCCGCGTTCCTTGTTGTCGCGCGGCGTTAAGCGCGTGTTGGCTGCTTTTAAGCGTTTTTATGTTGTGTCCCTGTGTCTCTTCTTTTTCTGCTTTTTATCTTTTGCACGTTTGCACTTTATTTTGCGCGCTTTGCTTTGTCGTCGTCGTCTGCTTGCCGCATATCGGCCTGGCTGGCTGGTTGACTGGCGAGCACTCGCTTGTGCGCCTATCGGCGTCTCGTTTGTCTGCCTGCCTGCCTCTGCCACTGCTTCTGCCACTGCCTGCATGTCGTCTGTTGCTGCTGCTTTCTGCTTCCTCCTGCGCTTTCTGCTTGTTGTTGCTGCCAGTCAGCCTTCCTGCCTGCCTCTGCGCTTCACTTGATTGCGTTTCGCATGGCTTGGCTTGGCTTGGTTTGGCGTGGCTGGATTTTTGGACTCAAATAACTGCGTTGTTTTCCATTTGCTGTTGTTGTTGTTGTGGATATGTCTGCAGCATTTTCGTTTGTTGTTGTTGTGTTTTCTGAAATTCGGTTGAACATTGCTTCAACAACAGCAGCAGCACCTTTTCTCCTACTCCTCCTGCACAGGCAACCACAGCAGCAGCCTGTCAACCAGCACAGGCCTCTCAGTGTGTTGTATGTGTGAGCGAGCGAGTCGGCATGTCAACTAGCGTTTTGCTATTCCATGCAGCAGCCTCAGTCACAGCGCCTCACGTTTCGCATCCACTTAATTTGCTGTTGCTGCTGGCAGCCATTCTGTCGGCTGCCTGCCTGTGCCTGTCAGTCGACTCTCGAAGCAGCAGCAGACGCCGCAGCAGCAGTTGGCTGACTGCCTGCCCTCAGTTGCAGACCGACTGCATAACGCTGTGGAAGTGCGCGCTGCTACATTCAGCACAGCTCAACGAGCCTTTTAAACGATTGGTGCCCCCACCACTACAAGCAGCTGCTATTACTGCTGCTAGGATTCGTATCGGCGCGTTACTTAGTCAGTATTCGTTGGTTAAGCGTTGCGTGCGTGAGTTCTCGTGTCCTGCTTTGTGAGTTTATAGCTAGCAACATTTATTGATTTTCGTTACTGGTGGCGATGGCGACTGACAGGAGTAGTGGCGACCGGCAGGTAGTTGGAAGTCTGTCGGTCGCTGCGTTTTTAATTAAAAAGCTGACTGCGCGCGCGGGCAACAACACACACACATACAAAGTTTTAGTAAATGCGACAGTTTTTGAACTGCAGTCGTTGGAAAAATTCATTTGTTTCGATAAGATATACTGGATAATTAATATTGGTGCATTTGTCCCTGGAAAAATACGAGAAAATCAAAGTGGGAAAATTGAAGAATATTTTAAATGATATCAATTCATAAGAAATTGTTTTCTTTAGTTGCGCAGTATTTCTAATTGCTGTAGGCTTTATGATTTCAAGTTGACTTTTCTTACCTCCGAACATCACAGTTGTTACTTCCATTTATGCGTAAATAATATAAGGGACCATTGCTTTTTGTTTTTTTGGTTTGTGAGCAGTTTTCTGACTATCGCTATATCGAGTCTGATGTTTCACATTGTTTTTTTTTTTTTTGCATTTGTCAAATTAACTACCCGTCTACAAAATAAACAGTTGAACAAATTACACAGCACAATTCGAGTATATGATGAAATTCACTTTCGCATGAAAGTAAAATTTTTGACTTTCAGTTTTTCAGTTTTTAACTTGAAGGATTTACAATCAATTGCAAACTTTTATTTTGAATTGTTAAATCAAACAGCATCAGCAAAATTCAAAACAATTGAAATATGAGAGCTTGTTCTATAACACTATTCAACACGATTTTTCCTATAAGCACCCATACATCAGCGCCTGTAGCTCTGTAGTTCGTGAGTTGGACTGCTTACCGAATGGTCCCATGTTCAAATCTGGGCTAGTACTAACAACATATTTTCATAGAAAATATTTTTATATGCCGCGTTTTCTCTTGGCAGTCAAAGGCCTACGAAAGTAAAATATTGTCTAAGAAAAGTTCTCAACCCTGTCGGATGCGGCATTAAACTGTACAAGTATAACACGCACAGCTCAAATGGTGAGAGAGCTCGGCCTAAGTCCTTTAGGACTGTATCGCCAAACTATAATTATTATCCCATTCATCATTTCTATATAATTCACAGGTGTGAATTTTGCTGGTGTACTCAGTTTTTATGTATTCCATAAAGATTATGTTAAACATGAAATAGTGGCAAGAAAACAGTTTTCTCATATTAAGGAACATTTTCTAAAAAATAAGTAACATCAAACTTGACGCTCCAGACTACAAAAATTTCGTTTGCTGGTGTCTTTTTTTTTTTTTTTTTGAAAATAGTTGAAAATGGCCAAACATTTATTAAAAATAATGAGTAATAGGAAAATTCTGTCTAAATCATTTCCCGCGAAATATATATAAATCATGTACACAAAATATTTGAAACGTTTATTTTGCATTGTAAAATTGAATCATGAACTTGTTAACAATATTTTCAAATTTTTCAATTCATTTTTAAACCCGAAGACGTTTTCATCGGACTGCTATACAAACGAATATGGCTTTCACCGTCATTTCGGTTACGGTATTAAGTTTTATAACGAAAATGTTTCAAGTAAAGCTGGAATTATATTAAAAGTACGTTCTCAAATGTCACCGAAACGGAACATAATGTAGAAATTCAAATGATACGGGTCTTTACGTCCCAGCCACGTACTTTACGTTACGTTTATTATAAATTTTGAAAACGTTACGTCCCGTTCTGATGACATTTGAGCACTTTACTTCAGCTTAAGGTTTCGATTTTTGTATTAATGATATTTTTTCTTATTTTCAATGCGTATTTTCTGTATAATGGGTACAATTTTAAAACTTAATCCGTTTTAAACAGATATCCATTTAAATTTTCAAGTTGTGATGAGAAATTCCCAAGTAAAAATGAAGGTTTTTCATTTTGAAATGACAAACTCACTTCTTATTGTAATTTCTATTTTACTGTTGGTATTATGAAAAATTTGAAAATAAATTAAATTCAAATGGAAAAATATCGATTTGAAATTTTCCTAATTTAAAAAGAAACACTTTTGAATTTGAACAGGAATTTTCGCAATTCGAATTTAATTTCAAATTTTTCCAATATATTTTTTCATTTGAGTATTGATTTGAGAATTCAATAAAGTAAAAAATCAGATAGAAAGCATATCATCGTATATTTTATAAAACTTTTGAGTACATTTTTCAAGTTGCAGTTTTCCTGAAAACGGCTCTTGAATTTGCCGCATGGACAACGTTGGTTGTCGTCATCATTTCGTCGCAGGACACACAGGATCTCGATAACCTGATTTGTAACGCTGTCGTTGTTGCTGTGTTGCGTCCGCCTGCTTCAGCGCCATTTAAACGCCGGCAGCAGGCATTCGTGGTAGTCGTCGCTACGGTTCTCGCGTAGCACTCTTGCCAGGCAGCGCCCCTGCCACCAAACCACGCGGTGTGCTCATCAATAGCAACAACAACGACAGTTGCGGCTATTTCTCATGCTTCTCCTGCCTTTCGCTCATCATATTCGATTTCTGTTTTCCCTGCGTCATCCACAACTACTACACCTCACCTTCTTCTCCTGTGTGCACTTCAATGAATGTCTGCTTTACTCCTCTTCCTCACAACACATCACCGCAGCCATTGCTAGCAGCTGCTGCCACTGCTTATTGTTGCAAATTGTGGAGCGCTGCATGCCCCCGCAGTCACTGTTGTTGAAGCCCCCTCCCCTGTATACCATGCATCCCACTCCAGTTGTTGTTGCTGCTACTGCTGCCGCTCAATTTCCTGCTGCGAATTTCGCAACAAAAGCAACTGGCGGCAAGAGCTGCGTAGTCAGTCGCGGATTTCGTCTGACGTGACTTTCGTGATGATGGCTGGCTGCCGCGTGATGCGAATGCGATGCGCTGGCTTGGGCTGGACGCAGCAACTGTTGCTGTTTCTGAGTTAGTGTGTGTTGGCGTCACTCGGTGCCAGTTTGTGTGCGTGTAGCTGTTTGTTGTCGCCCGCGGCTGTAATTCAATGTTAAGCAAAGCAACGCAAAATATAAAAGAAAAAAATAATTTCGCAGTTGAAAAGGAAACAAACGACAGCAACAACAATCAGCAAAGAACACACGTAGCAACAACAAGCAGTAGAAGCAGAAAAGGAAGAAGAACAAGAAACAGCAGAAATTTGTAGGCTAACGACAGCTGCAACTCAGCGCAAACTGACTGGTACAACAACAACAAAAACATCGGCAATAATAAAAGCAGAAACAACAACTGCCAAGCGACTGCTTGGTCGGTCGCCCTACTTGCCGTCTGTTGGCTGCTGCTTCTTCTTCTCCTTCTTGCGAAGCCGCGACTCGCTTGACAGCCCAGCCGCCAAGCAGTTTTGCGCCGTGCCAAGCCTGTCCAACGCTGCGTCGCATCGCCAGCCACCATCGCGGCAGCCAGCGGCGCAAAACTGCGTTATTTTTGTTGTTGTTGCTGCATTGCTGTTGTTGTATTTGTGCGCCAAGCCAATCTCTCATTCAGTCAGCTGCCTGCTGCTGCTGTCTGACTGGCTGCCAGCCTGCCTGAATATCTTGACTGCCTGCTTGCTTGGCTGTCGTCGCCAGCTATAGTTGTTGTTGCTGCTGTTTTGTTGTCGTTGTTGTTTTCGCTGCAGGAAACAGTCGCCACCGCCACCATCGTCATCGTTTTCGTCGCGTTTCATTTCAAACGCATTTAGTCAGCCAAACAAACAACCAACCAACCTCTTGTTTTTGTAGTTGCCTTGGCTACGCTTTGCAGTCATCTTCATCAACGTCTTTTTGACCGACCGACGGACGAACATATCGCGCGTCCGCATTATCATCAACAGCAGTTGAACGAGCGCCTGCTGCAACAAAGTTTCACTTGGACGCGCAACGTAGCCGCCTACAGACGCAGCATCGTTCGTATTTTATCTCGTTTCTGTCTGCACAGCAAATTGCCTGCTACAAAGTGTGCCCTAAAAGGTTGACTTCGCCATGGCGCCCAAGAAATCATCGATTGTGCTCAACGTGGAGCAGTTTATACGCGACGTGGAGGAGCGGCCTGCCATCTGGAACCGCAACTATCACTGCAACAAAGCGTTTTTGGAGCAAATGTGGGAGGAATTGTCGGCGGTACACAAACTGCCAAGTGAGTAGAGAGCAGCAGCGTCGCAGCTTTAACATTTTTCTAATTGCATTTTTGTTTATATCTTCTCCACCTTCTTGTGTGGTGCATCATCCATCAAATCAACTGCCTGCCATTCACAGAGGTCGTTTTGAAAGCCAAATGGAAGGGACTGCGCGACAATTTTCGCGTCGAATACAAACGCATACCCCGTGCAGACAACGGCGACTTTATGGTGGATCCCAACAGCTTCGAATCCAAGTGGATTCATTACTACGCGTTGCTGTTTTTGAGTGAGTCATCAAGCGACGACAACATCTGCTACTTGACACCGTTGTTTTCTAAACTCCCCGTATTTTCTTTAATAAATTTACAGCGGAACACATGCGCCACCGCTTGCCCAAGCACGAGCAGGATTCATCATTCTATTTCGCGCAGCAGAGCCAGAGCCAGGAGGAGAAGACCATCGTGGAACCAGATCTAACCAACGGCCTGATACGCATACCCGACAGCGACGAGGAATTTGACGAGGATGATATCGACGATGATGACGACGAGGACGACGACGATAATGCTCCCTCCGCGGACACAACTGCCTCCGCCGCCTCCTTATCGCTGGATGTAACGCCACCTGCCGCGCACACGCAATCGTTGATCAGCAGCATTAAGAGTGAGCAGGCGGCCGCCGTTACGCGTTCACTGCTGCGACCGCTGCGCGATTTGCAGAAACAAACAGAGAAACAGGCAGCCGAAGATTTGTCCAAGAAGCCGCTGACAATACCAGCGGCGCACAGCAGCAGCACAACTTCAACCTCAGCAGCGACGTCATCTACAGTCAGCAGCAGCAATTCAACGGCGCTACTCAATTCTAGCTCCTCAACGCAACCAAACAAGAAGCGATCTGTGTCGCCGCCGCCGCTTTACAATAAAGCACATCATATCGCCAGTTCTGCGCTCACCGCCGCTGCGCTCAGCAAGGAGCGCGATGATTATCCGTCGTCGCTGCTGCATCCTAGCGCTGGTGGCGCAAGCAGTCTGCACGGCAGCCACGAACATTTGAATTTTACGAAACACTCCTATGCGAATGGTCTGATTCCCGCACTCAAATTGAAGCGTCCACGTCTATCGGAGGACAGCAACTTCAACGGCTCCTCCACCATGGACAATACGACGAACAACTCGTCGCCGTTGGTGCCCGAGGATGATGACTATCATTACCTGCTCAGTCTGCATCCGTACATGAAGCAGCTGAATGCGGCGCAAAAGCTTCGCATACGCACTAAAATACAGAAACTCATATTCAAAGAGCTTTACAAGGAGGATTTAGAAGAGACCAAGTAAGCTGACTGGCAGACTGACTGATTGACTGCAGGTTGTCGCCCGCGAAGTCTGTGTATATAATGTATTTAAATAGTTTGTACGCAAATCAAAAACAAAGTATTAATTCATAAGTAATTCATAAGTGTCAATTCATAAGTTCATACTAATTATTAAGAACTCATTTATAATTTATATTTAATTCGCAAATGAATGATCTAAACGAAACGAATTCATCGAGTATATTTTCAAAATTATTTGATATAATTTACAGAAATTCGTAAAGAATTATTTAATATTGCATTCAAAATTGCCTAATTTTCATTCCGATTATTTTTTATTTATTCTTTTTTGTGTAGTTATTGAATAATTCAAATATGAATTTATTATACAATATTAATTATTCTCCAAAAAGACATGACATATGTTTTGAAACCATAAAGGTATCGTCGTTATGAATTCCTTAAAAACTCGTTCAAAAATTATTTGTTCATTCGAACATGGTTATTTATAATTAGAAATTCAGGAAGTTTGAATAATAAGTTACTTTGAATTTTGTTTAAGCATTTTTTTTTGTATGTTTTAAGTTCTAACGTTTCTTGAGGAAACGTTGAGAATCTTTACATGAATAAGTATATCAAGGAATCTTTAAGAACCATGAGAAATAAATATGTTAAACATGTGTAAATCTTTGTTTTTATTAAAACCTGTATTTGTAATTAAATTACAAAAAAAAAAAACGTACATCGAACTAGTTTTGTATTTTAAATATTTTGATATATACATACCAAAATTTAAAACCTATTTGTTTTAACAGATCTTTTCACTAAAGATTTTCCGTGAATGAATAAAGTATATACATGGAAAGTATTTCATTACGAAGATAGAAATTAAATCTGATTTATGAGCTTTTAACAAATGAATCAAAAATTATTGAATATGTGTGACAAGCTGGACCCTTTCACAGCGTTGCCCGTGCTAAGTTTTTGTAAATGCAAAATTATATCGTTATAAATTACGGCCCTTTTGCCCTTTTTAGTGCATCCCTACGTCGCAATTTTTTCCCGCACACGTGCCACGTCCTTTGTCCAATCCCGTTCACATTCTACGTGAAGATTACAAAGTTCAACATGATCCTTTGTTTCGATTTTTACAACTCAAGGTCCGGATTTATTGCAATTTTAATGTTTTGATTATAATGAATGTGCCACGCCCCATTGTCTAATCCCGCTCACATTCTACGTGACGATTGGAGTTTTAAATATGAACATTGAATTCGATTTTTATAAGTATGTCAGCAATTATAGCAATTTTAATGTTTTGGTTATATGGGAGGTGCAACACCCCGTGGTCTAATCCTGCCCACGTTATACGTGAAGATTACAATGTTCAATATGATCGTTTGTATCGATTTTTATAACTCTGCTCTTAGTATGTCAGGACTTATAGCAATTTTAATGATTGGTTATTTGGGAGGTGCCACACTCCGAGGTCTAATCCCATCCACATTATACGTGAAGATTACAATATTCAATATGATCCTTTGTTTCGATTTTTACAACTCTGCTCTTAGTAGGTCATGAGTTATAGCAATTTTAATGATTTGGTTATATGGGAGGTGTCACGCCTCGTGGTCCAATCCCGCCTACAATCTACGTGTTGATTGGAGTTTTAAATATGAACATTTGATTAGATATTTGTTACTCTACTCTTAGTATGTCAGGAGTTATAGCAATTTTAATGTTTTTGTTATATGGGAGGTGCCACGTCCCGTTGTCCAATCACGTCCACAATTGGTAAAACGATAAACAACCACGATATACATCACTGGGTCAAATTTCATGAATATGGCTATCTTAAGTACACAGATATAATATGGATATAAATTCGTTTTATTTTATTTTTAAAAGTTTACGAATCCTCAAAATAACTGCAAACTTGTATTCTTGAGAGAATTTCCTATCACTTGAGTAGGTACCGGAATTTCCATTTTATTTCGAACGATATAAAGGAAAATTCACCCGTAGTTGTCAGTATTGTATGAGATATTTGAAAGTAGTGGTCGGATTACAGGTCACAATAGGCCGATCAATATCAGATAGTGTAGGTATATAAGTAAACTAGCTCGTCTTCTAGATCTAGCTCTTCTATTTTTTATGTAATAATTTCAACAGACGGACAGACTTTTCCATATCGTATATGCCGACTTATGTATGTTACAAACGAAGTACCAAACTGAATAAACCTTTCATAAATCTTTCACTTTAGTGTAGGGTAAAAACTATTTAAAAAACTTTAAACGCAATATGTCCATGGGGACATTTTTTCTGGTTTTTTAAGTAGTGTAATGCATGACTCATCAGGAAATCTTCAATTCGAAGACATGCCTGTAGGGAGGAAAGATGCCCGAAATTAGTGGTCATTATTTAATACATATTTTCTTGCAGGTGAGGTCTATGTGCTGGATGATGGCGGCGAGGTTGACTTGGACCTGGGCAACTACGAGCGCTTTCTCGACATAACACTACATCGCGACAATAACATAACCACCGGCAAGATCTATAAATTGGTCATCGAGAAAGAGCGCACCGGCGAATACTTGGGTAAAACTGTGCAGGGTAAGTGACAGATTGAAGCGTAACAAATATTGTTGAATTTTAACCTTAACGTTTCAACAGTGGTGCCACATATCACCGATGCCATTCAAGAGTGGGTGGAACGCGTTGCACAGAGTCCGGTGCGTGGCTCCTCAAAGCCGCAGGTCTGCATTGTCGAGTTGGGCGGCACCATCGGCGACATTGAGGGCATGCCGTTCGTCGAGGCCTTTCGTCAGTTTCAGTTTCGTGTCAAGCGTGAAAACTTCTGTTGTGCCCACGTCTCTCTGGTGCCGTCGCCACGTTCCACTGGCGAACCTAAGACCAAGCCGACGCAGAGTTCAGTGCGCGAGCTGCGTGGTCTGGGATTGACGCCTGATCTGATTGTATGTCGCTCGGAGAAGCCCATCGGATCGGAGGTGAAGGAGAAGATAAGTAACTTTTGTCACGTAGCGCCGGATCAGGTGATTTGCATACATGATCTAAGCTCCATTTATCATGTGCCGCTGCTGATGGAGCAGAACGGCGTCATCGAGTTCTTAAACGAGCGGCTGCAGTTAAATATTCAACCGAGCAAACGGGAGAAGTGAGTAAAGAGTGCCGCTCTGCAAACGGTTTACTAATGATTCCTCCTTCTCCGCAGATGCCTGCAACAGTGGAAGGACTTGGCGCGTCGCACTGAGACGCTGCGCAAAGAGGTCACTATCGCGATCGTCGGTAAGTACACACGACTGGAGGACTCGTACGCCTCGGTGACCAAATCGCTGCAGCACGCTTCACTCGCTGCCGGCTATAAGCTGAACATAAAATTCATCGAAGCCTGCCATCTGGAGTTGGCGACTCGCGAACAGACTCCCTCCTTGTATCACGAGGCATGGCAGATGTTGTGCAACAGCGATGGCGTAGTGGTGCCTGGTGGTTTCGGCTCACGCGGCATGGAGGGCAAGATCATCGCCTGCAACTGGTGCCGCAAGAAGCGAAAGCCATTCCTGGGCATTTGTCTTGGTCTGCAGGCGGCTGTCATTGAGTTTGCGCGCAATGTTTTGGGTCTGAAGGATGCGAACACAACGGAAATCGATCCGGACACCGGCAATGCGCTGGTCATCGATATGCCCGAGCATCACACTGGTCAAATGGGCGGCACAATGCGTCTGGGAAAACGTACCACCGTCTTTTCCGACGAGCACAGCGTCATCAAACAATTGTACGGCAACCCGAAGACAATTGACGAGCGTCATCGTCATCGTTACGAAGTCAACCCGAAGTATGTGCCACAGCTGGAGGAGCACGGCATGCGTTTTGTGGGGTACGATGCAGAAAAGACGCGCATGGAGATTATTGAGCTGAAAGATCATCCGTACTACGTGGCTACGCAGTATCATCCCGAGTACTTGTCGCGTCCGCTGAAGCCGTCACCGCCATTCCTGGGTTTGATTCTTGCGTCTGTGAGTCGACTGCCCAATTATATTGCACGCGGCTGCCGCCTGTCGCCGCGTCAAATGTCCGATGCGTCGTCCGACGAGGAGGAAGGCATTGACACCTTCAAGTCGTTGCAATTGAATGGTAGCCGAAATCTGACGCCACCCTCAGCAATGATGGGCGCCGTTGCAAATGGCAGAGGCATCAGCAAGCCACTGAAAAATGGATTAGTTGCTGCCGCCGCAGTGGACGATGATGACGTCGAGGTCGATGTTGACGTTAGTACGAATGGCGCTCAGCAAGTGTAGGCTGAACTTTCGAATAAAGTTCGATTAGTCGCCACGTTTTTGCATTAAGTTTTAAAGTTTTACGTTAAGCTCTTTGCAATTGACATTGTATCTGACATCTATTTAAATCCTAAATCAGATCTATTTTATGACGTTAGATAACTTCTGTTAATCAAGTAACTTTTAATATGTTTAATGAGTTAACTTTCAAACCGCTAATTAGTGATAAAATCTCAAATTATCAGCAGCAGCGACAGCAACAACAAAATAATAATTAAAATCCAATGGAACTTTACGAGAATGTCTTCTATTAACTTGTAAGCTTTTAAATTGAATTTTATTTAATGTTTAGTTTTAAAGAATATTGTATTTTGTTATTTGCAAAAGAAAAGCAAAAATTAAATTTAAAGAAATTTTTCAATTATTTTAAGATGCCAATAGTAATGGAACTACTAATTATTTGGCTAATTGAAACTATAGAATTATAAAGAACTCAAAATGTAATTAAATAAATTGCATTTTCCGCTAAAGCTAAATTAATGGTTTTTATTGAAAATACTTCGGTTGATGGTCATTGACCACAGGAATTTAGGCTTGAAAACATTGTATTTAAACTGTTTAATAAAAAAAAAATGTTTAATAAAACTACACCATTTCCAACATAAATTGAGAATATTTCCAATGAAATTGAAAAAATTTCAAATGAAATTGATATTTTTCATTCTAAATTGAGAAAATACCAAATGAAATTCGGATTTTGAAAATGAAATTGGGAAAATTCCAAATGAAAATAAGATTTTTTCATTAGAAAGAAACATTTTTTATTTGAAATTGATTAAGAAATTTTAAAAAGATACTGAGATTTTCCTCATGAAATTGTGAAGAAATAATATTGCGAATAAAAGCATGAGTCGTGTAATAAACGCCGATCCGTTGAAGCCAATATTCAAACAATAATATCAATTGTGTTATGGCCTAATTTTCTATACAAATCTCCATTTGATATTCCAATGATTTTCGACATTTCGTCGTTTTGAAAGATTTTTAACATTGTACCTTTGGGCTCTATATTTTGGGGGTTATTTAGTATATTTTGGGGTTTATTTTATATATTTTTTTGGATTATTTCATTGAGAACGGTTTGGTTGATAAATTTGGGCATTCTTTCATTCATTTTGGACGTTGTTTCATTTTGGGGTATTTAAATTTTTCATTGAGGGTTAAGAAGGTTAAATTACACCCAAATTGTTTACGGTTTATTTCATTTGAGCGTCATTTCTTTTGGGCATAATTTCATATTTTTAGAGGTTTATTTCATTAGATGTTATTTTATTGGGAGCGCCGATATTTGATCAAAGCAATGTCAATGGTTTTAAGACATACTTTTTATGGTAGGCGTTAGATGTAAAGTCACACTCTTATTTTTCTCATATCTAAATATGCAGTAAAACCCACACATCAAGTTTTGATATTAACAAAAAAAAAAATCTATCAAGTTCTCTAGATATTGTACTTTAACTTGTAAGTTTGTAATGACGATATCTGTATGAATTTATAACTTTCGTATTGAAATATCAAAAAATATTAAAATTTGTAATATACCTACGGGAAAATGAACCGGTACGTGACTGGCGAAATGGTGATGGTGACTGGTTCTAGTTCTGACCCAATCGTATAAAACGATCGTACCAGTCCCAGGACCAGTCAACGAACTGTCCTTAGAGGACTAGTCTCCTTAGGGGATGAGTAAAAAGATATGTAAAAATAAACCTGTCATAGATATCGTCTGAAATATAACTTATACAAAGTGGAGCATTAAAGGGATATGTGAATATGAACTTATTTCAGATACACTCAGAGAATTATGACAGAAATATGATTAACACGGCTCGTGACAATTTTTTCTACAGAAAACAAAAACAAATTTTGAAAATTAACAAGATACTTTTTACATGTTCATATTGTTAAAATAGCACGGGGTGAATTCAGCATGATAACATGATCACAGTGTTAAATTTACGCGTACAAGTGTAAAATTAATACGATATATTGTTATACGTAAATCAATGACATTTGAAAATTTCAAACAAATATTTTTTTATTGGCCCTTATTCAAAAATTCTTTGGTAAGCATCATTCATTTAAATAATTTTATTTAATTTTGCATTTTTATAAATATGCAAAATTACCACAATTGATGTGGAGATTTTTCAACGAAATCCATAGATGGGAAATGAATACACCAGGACATCATAGTTCACACCAAAATTGACAATTTCAAAATTTAAATAAAATGACGTCTTCCAAAGGCAATGAACTGAAAAATGCGTAAAAATACAGATAAAATATGACTGATCTAATACTTCGTCAATTTGCAGCGAAATGGATCACTGTGCGCCTATAAGGAGCGAACTTTCTAAGGACGATTTCCACTGAACACTGGAAGTTTGTATTATAATTTTTCTCATAGAAAATCTCGGTAATGAGTTATAGAAGAAGTCTAAAAACTATTATCATGTCTTCGGAATAAAATATTCGTCTTCAAAAAATTAAATTCCATAACATTTCGAAGTATAGGTTTAACACATCGAATATTAGTCTCTGTTTTTAATCACATATGACCATTGCTTCATTATACACGAAGAGCCTTGCGCTATAATACAAAAGTTCGGTTTGCAAAATAGGCAAAAGAAAATTTAAACTTTTCGGAAAATTAAATTGTCCAAAAAATGGTTGATTCAAAATGGTAATAAAATTCTAAAAATGTTATGCATTTTTGTTTGTGTATCTTCTTTTAATGATATAGTTTAAAAGTTATTCATCTTTATTAAAAACAATTTTTTTTTGAAAATTTAAACAAATCAAAATGTTTATTTTTGTTTATAAAATATTTAAGAAAATACATGGTACTACACAAAAATGCATACAAATTATTTTCACAAAGTAAAATATTTTGTATTAACAAAATATGTTATATTGTTCTATTGTAATAATATATTTCCAGGAAGACTTAATTCAAAATTTATGTAAGGACTAATATTGGTTATTATTTGCCATACACTTCAGAAATGGTACGTGTTCGGGAATTTTATTGTTTTAAGAGACGAATATTTTCTCCAAAGACATTATGATAGATTTCTGACTTCTTTTACTTGTTATAACTTCTTAACGATATTTAATATGAGAAATCCATTAAAATGGTGGTTAAATTTTAAGATACAAACTAACAATATTCTCCTTACAGTCGCCCCTTAGCCGTCAAAAACCTACAACGAAACACCCCGCTATAAAATGAGGAAATACATTGGATATCCTTTGAATCTTTTCGGACCTCATAGCGTCTAAACCAGACATGTAGGAATTAAAGTTTATACTTCATTTTTGATCCACTGACCATGTTTATTAAGTATTATCAACCCAAGTAAATTTTATTAATTGTTGTATAGGATATAATAAAAAATAATTAATTAACAAATTTAGTTTCATTTAATATTTCTATATTAGGAAAAACAATTGGAACATGTTAATATAACGAGATAATTAATGTTAATTTAGCACGGTGCATCATGTAATTTGAGCATCATGATACCATTAAATTAACAGTACAAAAAGTAAAATTAACATTTTGCAATTTTATTTTAACAAAACATCGAGTTATTTTAACAAGTTATCAAATGTAAATCTAACATTATACAACTGTTATATTAAAAATATAGCATTGTGAATCAATCCGATAATTCATGTTCATTTAACATTTTGTACTTTTAATAATTAACATTATGAAATCATGTTAATTCCTTTATCTTGTTAAAAACTAACACTATGAATCTGTTTGAAAAAAAAACAACATGAAATCTGTTTAATTTCTGTTTAAATTTAAATGATTTTTTCTCTAAGTGTATCGTCTGATAATAAAATAATTGTGATCTGCATTCAATTTTTTATAAATTTTCCCGTTAGCCTCGATACAATCGTTATTTTATTTGTTTGGTCAAATAAAATATGTAAAATGCACTTTAAAAATTCCAACTGATTGACACTGGATGTACACCTTTCAACCAGTTTATTGACAGATATCTTTTTACCAGTCACGTGACCAGTTGTTTAAGGGCAGTCCAGTCCAGAGGTAGCGCGCTGGACTTGCATTCTGAAGGCCTCTGGTTCGAATCCTAGCCTGGGCGCTCGTGGTGATATTAAACCACAAAATCGTACGGAATAGATTTCACAGTACAATGGACATAGTCTGTATGAGTGCTGTGGTCTTAGTAGATAATAAAAAAAGGATAATTCACACTGTCCTACGGGGAAACGAACTGGTACTAGACTGAGCACCTGACTGGTTTCTCGGAGATAATTAACTGGAGGTAATTAACTTTCATATGAAATCAACCGGCAACTTTAAAACGGCGTTGTCCTAAGAAGGGGTGAATTTACAAATCATGCAGACCTTTAGACATGTCACAGAATTGGTTTTCAAGATCCCGTCCTCAGTCGGTACCGATGGTACCAGTCACAGAACAAGTGTAATGATTACGAAAAGTCTCCATCCTGCATACCTTTGGACTAGAACAGTGACAAGTCCTCTTTTACGTAACGTGATAGTTAATTTTAGAACAATTGACACCGTTTTCCCGCAGAGATTGGAATTAAAATTAGAGGAAAACAGTTCGGTAGATCGTATTAAATTAAAAGAATAGCGCCTGTTTATAATTAACAACTGTATTAGGCACAATAACTCTCTATCAGCTTGGAACACACCAATTTGACTGGAATAGCGAGTACCCCAGACGTGGTGGAACAAGAGATCACTGACTCCGTATTACCCTAAAATCTTCAATAAATATATTTTGAAACAATTTTGAAAGGGTAATATTGTGAAATAAGACCTTTTGAAATATACTTTGTTTAAAACTGACCACTATTAGATAAACATAACGTACTGTATGATATCGGTATTATCTTTGAAATGCTTCCTTAGTGTTTTTTTGCTACACTATTGCTTAAGTTACATTCAATTGATTAATACAATTTTTGTGATTTTTATGGGCCATTCATTCCACACCAAATCGACCAGTGGTTGAAACTCACCGTTTTCGATTTCAATGAAATTTGGGCAACTGATAAAGGGTATCGAGATATGCATTGACCAATTTGTCTTTATTTTTTTCGACCTCTACTTCCAGAGATACAGTGCTTCAAATTTACATAAAATCGGACAAAAATCACTTTTGTATGGTTGTTCATCTATATATATAAAACTCTTGGTCCGTCTGTCAGTCTGTCGGTCTGTCTCTCTCTCTGTCTGTCTGTCTGTTTGTTCCAGCATCACGTCTAACCGCTGAACCGATTTAACTGAAATTTTGCCACAGGATACTAAGGAGTCCGGAGGGTGACATAGGCTATATATGGGCGGGATTGGACAAATGGGCGTGGTACCTCCCATACAACCTAAACTTTCAAAACGACATAACTCAGCACATACACAATCTAAAAAGATGAAAAAAAAAAAACTAAAATTCACCACACTAAAACTCACCACACTAAAACTCACCACAATAAAACTCACCACGCTAAAACTCACCGCACTAAAAATTCACCATACTATAACTGACCACACCAAAACTCACCACACTAAAACTCACCACACCAAAATTCACCACACTAAAACTCACCACACTAAAACTCAACACAATAAAACTCACCTCACTAAAACTCACCAAACTAAAAATTCACCACACTAAAACTCACCACACGAAAACTCACCATAATAAAAACTCACCACACCGAAACTCACCACACTAAAACTCACCACACTAAAACTCGCGCACTAAAACTCACCACAATAAAACTCACCACACTTAAACTCACTACACTAAAAATTCACCACACTAAAACTCACCACACTAGAACTCACTACACCAAAACTCACCACACTAAAACACACCACACTAAATCTCACCACACTAAAAATTTACTAAACTAAAAATTCAACACACTAAAACTCACCACATTAAAACTAACTACACTAAAACTTCTACTGGGAAAAACTCTACAGGGAAGAATTCTACCGGGAAGAATTATACGGTAAAGCGTTCTATGGGGAAGATTTTTACGCCGAAGATTTCTACTGGGAAGAATTCTATGGCGAAATATTCTACTGTCTGAATTGTCTTTGAGAAAAGTTGTTTTGGCGGAGAATTATTATTTGGTTACTACATTTATAAAACCAATAAAAACTTCCACAGCGAAGCACGAGCCCCTGATATAAAAAATAATAATAATGTTTTTTTATATTAATAAAATCGCTTTATATCTGTGAATTCACAAAATCTTGGCACGAGTCGGGCACGGGTTCAGCTAGTATTCTAATATATCTTAAAGTAGCAATACTAGAAACTTCGTTGATGTCTCGTTTTAAAGGTAATAGAACATGTTTTTAGAAAAATCAAGTTGTAAATTCTAAACTTAAACATGTGGCCCGTGGTCATTATCCTTGCATTTAAAAATTGATGTCCTTAAAAAGGACTCTTTTTAAAATTCTGAAAAAAATCGTGTACTTTGGTTGATTTAATATAAATGTTCATGCCAAAATTCATTTTAAAAATTAATTTTCTAATTTTTTACAAATTTTTTGTATTGAAAAAAAAAAACAATTTTTTTTTTCAAAAGTAAAATTTGCAATAATTTTTTAATGTATTCGTAACTCTGCTTTCGAAAATGGCGTCAGTTTCATCAAACTGTCCCTAGTTTTTGAGATATATACCATTTTTCATAAAAATGTAAAAACTATATCTCAAAATCAATATGTCAAAAACTAGAGTCAATTTGATAAAACTGGCGCCATTTTAGAAATTAGCATTAGAAATATATTCAAGAATTATTGCAACTTTTACTGTCGAAAAAAAAATTTTTTTTTTCAATACAAAAAAATAAATAAAAATTTAAATAAAATTTTTTAAAATATGATGCAATCAAATTACCATCTTGAAATTTGGCATGATCATTTGTATTGAATCAGCCAAAATATGTGATTTTTTTTAGAATTTTAAAAAGGGTATTTTTTAAGGACATCAATTTTGAAGTGCTATGATAATGACGACGGGCCACACGATTTTTGGCCAATTTTTTGTAACATTGTAGCACTGTATCTCTTGAAGTGGTGGTCGAAAAAAATAAAAAAAAATTTGGTCAATGCATATCTCAATAAGCTGAATCAGCTGCCCGAATTTCATTGAAATCGAAAAGGTAAGATCTCAAAATTAAATTTTTTTTGGTCGATTTGGTGTGGAATGGCCCTTATATATTTTTTATACCCTACACTAAGAGTGAAAAGGTATATTCAATTTGGTACGCCGTTTGTAACACCCAGAAGAAAGCATCTCCGGTATGGAAAAGAATATATATTCTTGATCAGCATGACCTCCTGAGTCGATTTAGCGATGTCCGTCTGTCTGTTGAAATCCCTACTACTTAAACAATTGAAGAGTTAAATAAATGAAACTCATAATTTAGATTACTTATATACCTACGCTGTATGTGCGCATATCGATCCATTGTGACCTGTGATCTGACCATTTATAATCAAATAACTCATATAAAATTTACATCTACAGTTCAGTTTTACTGTATACGTGCTTAGGTAAACTTTTTTGTTCAAATATATATTGACTTCATGCTCAAATACATGGAAATAATGTTTTCCCGCGAAACGACTTGTGGTTCCCAAAAAAAAAAAATCGAAATTCGTACAACTATCCATTTGAAAATATGGGTATCAAATGAATGGACATTCTTCAACGACTGAAAGTTTGTAGTTATTTTCAGAATTTGTATACCCAGGTGACCTATGTACCACTTTAAATGTTAACCATACATATGTGTAGGGTATTTATAGTCGGCTTAGACCGACTATAATTTTGATAATCTTAACTATCATAATAACACCAAACTTAAAATTTCCCATGTGATCTAACCTTCCCAACTGGTTTTAATTTTAAAGCACCAAATCTGGGAAGCTGATTTTTTTACCAATATCTTAAATTTGTGTATTTTCAGATAAGCCGGCGTCCTTGTACGGCTCCACTCTAAATAACATGACCAGACCATTTTTTGGTCTGACGTATCGATACTGGACAGGGATCTCTTTTGCCCAGTCGTCATTGAGAATTTTGCCTAGTCGTCATATATACTGATCGGCAAAAGAATGCTGGACTGAGACCTCGTTTGTCTCAACCACAATTGAACTAATTATGGAATTGTTTTTGGATTGAGAGTCAATTTCGCCTCCGCCAATAAGCCAAGATTAATTATATATTATTAAATAAGAATTAAATGTAATATGTAAGGGCCTGATCCCAGTAGATGAATTAAATAAATGAAAATAATTATATAAAAAATATAAATTTCACCATACTTCCAAATTTCATAGAATTCTGAGATGGTACTGTCAATTACTTGGTTGATTTGATATAGAATGAATCATATTTAACATTATAGAAACTTATACGAAAACTAACATTTTTTTTTTATAAAAATTTACATATACAATTTTCAAACGTGCAAAAGTTTAACCAGGAGTGTAATATCCAAATATTACACTTACAAATCCTTTTTAGTTTTGATTGAAACATTTAAGAGCGATTTATTGATTCACTTTTATATTCCCAGATTTACTCAATAATTTAAAGTTTATAGAATGTTTGCTGTCGGCAGCAAACAAGTTAGCAAAGTTTTTAGTTTCCTAAATATTCATTCCAAACACAAGGATAACGGCTTCTAAATCTGAAAATATATTTTGAAATTCGTCGTCAAATTTATGAATTTGTGTAAAATTGAATTCGTGCAACATGTATAATCATCATTCCGTGAGTTTTGTGACAGGCAGTCGGTACAACGGCAACTGGGAACCGCTGGTGCACCACATGGAAGGCTATGGCGTCTACGTGTATCCGGACAACAGCGAGTATTGCGGCGAGTTTCGCAATGGATTATTTCATGGCTTTGGCCAGTTGAAGTTATCGGCACCATACAACTTCACCTTCACGGGCATCTTTGAAAACGGCGTTCTCGTCGAAGTCGAGGACATGATCTTCGATATCGATAATTTGCAATTCCGATGCGATGGCATTTCGGCGACATCGAACAAACTGCACACCAACCGCTGGAAGTATTGCACGAGCAACGATCGTCGTTATGCGCGTGAGCTGAACTGGGGCTTGGAGCCGGCGGGCGGTCCGCGTACGTGCTTCACAAATCTGCAGCCGATGCGCAGCATACGTACGGGATGCTACGACACGGATGAGGGTATATTTAATCCGCGCACGGGCTTCGTCTCAGAGGTGCCGCGACCTTTTCCGCCACAGCGGTTCGTACAGTGCGCCTCGGAGGTGGACTGGATCAAAGCCAAATGCCGATACGGCGGTTCTGCGTATGAGCACTGCGATCAGTCTTTCGGGGTACCAGTGCATGAGGCATGTCCGCCCATCGGTCGCTGCAATTTGCAAGAGATGCAGCAGCTGCGAGACAGTTGCAGTGGCGACTGCAACGTTGGCGACGGCAGCAGCAGCAGACGAAATCACTGGATTGGACTGTGCAACCGTTTGAACAAGTTTCAGGCAGAGCATCGCGTGTCGACAGGAGCTGCGTCCAGCTCTCATTCAAGTGGTTGTCACCTGTCGGCAAGCTCAACGAGCTGCCCTAGTTTTAGTGTTTCTTCACTGTTGGAAAATTTAAATGCGCTCTACTCAAGTGAGAAAGAAGCGCTGGAGGAGGGAGCAGTGGAAGAAGAAGCAAACGCATGGAGTGAATTGGTATCGCAGACAACTGCATCGGATAAAGTTCTATCGTCGGATTTGGAAAAATCAAGCAATGCCCAAAATGACATCGAGGTCATTAAGACTGAGTTCCACTTCTGTCCTTCTAGCACATATCTCGAGGAAGACGTCACGGATTCTATTAAAAAATCAACGAAGGTGGTTAGGCTGAGCATCCAGCCAGAGTCATCCGATAACTGTGAAGAAGACGCAGAGGACTTGGCAGTATCAGAATCGTTTAATGATGAATCTGATTTTATAGATTTAAGGGAATAAAAAGAAATTATAAATTCTGAACAAAATATAAATAGGGAAATAAATTCTCAATTATATTTTATATATTATTAAATTCTGTTATTTTCCAAGTCATTCCAAGTCAGAAATATCAATTTTGGCATCCCGATTTTAACGAAATTTTAAAGAAACTTTGATTTTAGTTGAATTTTTTCGATTGTACCTCATTGATTTAATTTCATATTATATTCATAATGTCGCAAATAACCAATAGCGTATGGAGAAAAATCGGCAAATCGACTTGATAGTCAGAAACTATGGAAAACTCCATCAAAATTATTCTTTTAATAGAGGGGGAAAACTCCAGGGTGGGGCGTATACGCAACAGCGATTTATAAAATATATTTAACCTTTTCTAAGTTACGTGTATTTCATTTTTAAAAATGTTTTTTTGTTATTCTTATTTCAAAGCTTCTTTAAAAATGGGTGACAATTTGTCAACCGTACCCTCTCCAAAAATTTGTTGATTCCGATTTGAATGAAATTTTGTAAATTTGTAATATAAATGACCCCATTAAAACCTGTTATGGAGGATGGGCTAGTATGACGGATTGTCGAGATATTGGGGTCCAAATATAGCAAATTTGACCGAGTAGGCTGGTATTGAATTATTTATAACATCTATAAAACTGGCACAATTGAAAACGTTTATGACTGCTTAAGAAAGTATTTGTCATGAGCTTTACAATAAAAATATTTATTTTGGAACACGATAGCTATTCTGTGCGCGCACGCGTGCGACTTTTTTTTATCAGGAATGCGCTCACAGTGCGGGCACAATGCGAGCATTTTGTTATCTGGGCAGTTATTTTTTATTCCCTATACCTCCACAAAATTTCATCAAAATCGGAATTCATCGTGCCAAGATTGATATTTCCGAGGTGACTTGACCCATATATATTTTAAATATTAGAATTGAAGGGGTTATTGCAGTAAAATAATAAGACACACAAGTAAAACATTAAAATACTGGCAGTTTTAGAAAAATATGTATATAAATAATGATAGTAATATTTCAATTTCCACACGGATAGAAAATATTTGTTTGAATATGCTTGAATGTAATTATAACGTAATTCAAAATCACCATATAAATATTGGGATTAATATCTAATTATATTATAATTGAATTGTATTATTATTTTGTTCAGATTGAAATATTATTATACGATATTTAAACATAAATTGCTTTAATTGCGGATTTACATGAATTTACTATATTAATGTTTCTGTAGAAATATATATTTTTCATCAGATATTAATATATGTATGTTTGATATTTCCGCTATTTAACACACCCAACGTCAATAAAAGGTTCTTTGAATTATATGTATTTGGTTATTCGTGATTGTTACTGGGTACCAACGAATTTAAAAATAATAGCATTATTTTGATTATATGTATGTTTGACATTACGATATCACAATTAAATAACAGCGCTGCCTATTTTAGCACTCAGTAACACTCACATTAATACTTTTCATATATTTCAAAAGTTCTTTTTGGTGGAAGAATTTGTTTAAGTACCGTCAATTACTGTTAATACCAGATAGTGACTGTTTGTGAAATTTCCAATTCATTCGTAAAGTACTGAACTCAAAATAGGAACAATAGATGGAAATAAAATGATTAGGTATAAATAAAATATGTGTAAAAAAAGGAAATAAAAGTTTAAGTTTATAATTATATAATATAAAAAAAAATTTTATTTAAAAATAGGGAAAAACGAATATAAAGAAGATATTAGCACTAAATTTACTGTTTTTACATTAAAATTAACTGTAACCATAAATATTTTTACATGTAAAGAAAATGTTTTTCACATTCAAACATAAATATGTTTGCAAGAACGCCGAAAATTATTCATTCTGAACATAAATATGTTTGAACGAAAACAAAAATATGTTTGGCTGTTATTATAATAATGTTTTGTATTGAAATAATACTTTTGTTTGCATATAGCTCCAAAGATATATGTAATGCCTGCAAAATTATGTTTGGGAGAGCCCTTTTTTTGCAGCGTGCAGTTATTTTTAAATTTGATTTTTTCCCCAAACAAAAGGCATTACATATGGTCATTTCCAGAAAAACGTCAACCACGACCGAAAAATACAAAATGCTCAAATCTCTGAAATAACGATGGATTTGGAATCTTAAATATGTGAATCTAAAAATCGTAACGTATAAAAAAATACTCATAAAGTTACGTTACTACACAATGTGAAATATACCAATTTTTCATGTACTTTGAGTAACTAAATTAAATAGTTTTAAAGACATACAGATATAAAATATTATTATATGTTTTTTCTGGTAACATTATTAAGTATTTCTAAAGCTTAAAAAAAAAGATCCAAATTAAAATAACGGAGAAATTTCGATTTTTGTATAAATAAAAAACTTAAATTACGATTTATTACGAAATAACTGTAAACTTTAGAAACAAAGTGTAAATGTACAAAGAATGCACATGGTTTCAGCTATTTTTTAAAATAATTCAAAAAATAATTTATACGCAAAATTTGCAGACTTTTTGGCATTTCCATATGAACCTGGACATGCACTTCCGTTTTTGTCCCGTCCGGGACCCCTGGAAATGCCATATATCTTTGGAGATTTATGCAAACAAAAGTATTATTGCATTGCAAAACATTATTATAATGACAGCCAAATATATTATTGTTTTCGTTCAATCATATATATGTTCACACTGAATAATTTTAGATGTTCTTACAAACATACATATGCTTGAATGCAAGTAAATCGCGTGTGTAAAAAAAAAGTGTGAAATTATTTAAAATTATTATTAAACAAAAAATTTTGAGTGTATACCCAAATTGGAATCAGTCATCACGATGTCGAAACATTTTCATATATAACAAGAAGACAATTATATGTGAGAGTATGAGAGAGAGACAGTGTGTTTAAGTTCATTATTCGTCAGATGTACGAATTACTTCGTGGATTATTTTCACAAATGATATTCGTAAAATATACGAATTTAAACATAAACATATTTTGTACCTTTACGAAAGTTACTTCGTACTATGTACGAATGTTTTCGTGAATCATTTTCACGAATACTTTCAAATACACTAACTTTTTCGTGTATTTTATGTATGTTTTATTTTGAGTGCACTCATTGTCTACATTTCTTTTAGAGATTGTCTACATGCAATTGTCTACATGTAGACAACCATGTAAACTTGTGTAATTGTATATAATCTCGCCCAACCATGGTTAAAACTGAGCATGCAGTTTATATGAAAATTATATAGAATTATTATTTGGGTTGTCTCAATTTGTTGAGTAGTGTTATTATTTTATTATACCCTACACCTATGAGGTACAGGGTATATTAAGTTTGTGTATATTGTAACGCCCCTTAGGAGGCGTGTCCGGTATGGAAAAGTATATATATTCTTGATCAGCATAACTACCCGAGTCCGTATGCCATGTCCGTCTGGCTGTCTTGCTGTCTGACCGGATACAGAATAACTTGAAAAATACTTGTCAGAATGCGATGAAATTTCGTTTCAATATGTTTTAGCCAAAAGATGGTTCTGAGTTTGAAAATAAACCAAATCGGTAAACGGACACGCCCTCCTCCCATACAAGTCACTTATATATACCTTTTTGGGAACCAATAACTCGAAAAGTATTAGATATATATTTATAAAATTTAAAACATATTGTTAGAATTCACCTTAAAATATATGTTTCAAAAATGGGCGTGATCCGCCCACATTTGAATTTTTTTTATTTTTTACCGATTTTTTTAGTGGAAATTTTAGTCGTAAATTATTAAAAATTTTCCCACCAAATTATACCACTAATATATCCAACAAGAGTGTAGGGTATTCCATAGTCGGGCCTGACCGACTATAAAAGTCCGTGACCTAACTTTCCCAACTCGTTTTTTTTTTGTTGTTATTTTCAGTATAAACAATATTTGTACCAAAATATTTGAAGGCGGATGTACAGAAAATAAATTAAGTGGGTACGGTCTAAAAAAAAGGTTGGGAACCGCTGACCTAAAGCTTATACTAGGTTTTATAAAAGCTCGCGCAACTTTAATGCTGATCACAGTTGGCTGCCGGCATTGAAGCATCAAAGTTGCATTAATATTTAATACAAAGTAAATAAAATAAAATATAATTTTTATTTTGCGCTGATAAAAATTAAAATAAATAAAAATATTATGATTGAAATAATGCTGAATGCAGTGCTTTTATTGAAGTTCGAAACAGTTTTTCAAATTATATAATTAATTATATCTTTTTACGGTTCTGGCGGTATTTGCAAAGTTTTTAATTTCAGTACCGGGTTTATAAAACCGTTTTCGTTACAAGCATTTTTCAGTATCAAGTAAAAGTAGTATTTGAAAGTAACCTTTAGAGGTCACTACTCAATCCAATTAAATTGTTTTGTAATTACTTGATATTGGAAACCTTAAAAATTGTATCAATAGCTTTTAAAGTATTTAGTGTTGTGTTATTTTGAACTTGCAAAGTAATCTTATCGCTTAATTTGTTCTCATTTTCTTTATCATTTATAATCATTTATTGCATCTCATAACAACAACAACATCTGCAGACCACAAAAAAAGCATCCATCAACATGGCCGTTCCGAACGTAATACTCAACAATGGCCGCAAAATGCCCATTTTAGGACTTGGTACTTGGGGTGTAAGTATATACGTTTTTTTTTTATATTATTATTGACGAAACTGCTGATACTTTTATAATTCTAAAGTCAATAACACTTATCGTCTATATATAAAATTTTATAGAATAAAATCAGAATTCTCGGTTGAACTTGAGAATTGTGTCCCTCTGCACAATTAATATAAATTTGTTGCTTTAACCAACCATTTCAGTCATTTCTTGTAGACATAAATAGAATGTTATAGTGTGGATTTCAACCAATTTAGAAGAATGTTTTTAAAGAATTTGGAGTGTGTATATGATATAGTTTGCTGCACCAACAATGAATATGTTAATTCCATCAACCAATTTGTATACATTTCGTTTTAATCAAATGAGTTTGGTTGTTACAACTTATTTTTTTTTACTTCCGACCTCTTTTTCTGTGTAACTGATATAGTTGGAATATTCCAACCTGATTTGTCTTCGAATACTTATATTACAATTTCATAAAACAAGTTAATGGTATCAAGCGATTGCTTTTGAAATGGGCAAAATTACGATAAATATATGTATGACATCTACAAACAGGAACATAAATGATGTCCCAGCTTAAAATAAGCAAGGGCCATATAAAAAGAATTACGTTTGTTAACATGAAAACCTGAAATTTCGCTTTGGTTATTTTAATTTGTACTTCATTTATTTATACATAACGAGTGCTTATTTTCAATACAGTCTATCTACAAAAACATAGTTTTCAGGAGAGAGCAAATACTGATTAAATCGTTAACCGTAAAAGTGGCGATGAATATTTTTTCTACAATAGTAAATAAAATAGTCTTTAAATGATACATTAAAAAAAAATAATAATTTCACGAGTAGTGACCTCTAAATGTCTATAAAAAAACGAGCAGATGGTGCATATTGCACAATATTATAGTGCAGACAGATCAGTGTTCTTGGAATCAGCGATTTGTTAATTTTTTATATACTAATATATATATGATGGTTAAGGTTATATTCCCCAATCTAACTGGTTTTTTATATATAAAATTAATAAAAAAAACAGTAAACCCTTGGATCGCTATTTTAAAATCATTAATTTTATCCTATATCTATCCTATTTCGAAGGATATTATGTATTCACTAACTATCTTATGAATCCTTAACATATCTGAAAACTTTCTTTGAAAATGCCAATAAACATCTTGTCTTGGGGCAAATGGTACACGGTCAAAAATGTAGGTTCATTTTTTCAACATTGTAAGTTTGCATATTTATCCTAACCAAAACGAGTTGAATTTTATAACTTTTAAAGTTGATTTTAAGTATATAAGAGTTTACATAAAAATGTTCAACTAAAAAGTTTAATAATTATAGGTGCATGTTGAACATAATAAACCTTTGAGTTACATTTAAAAACGATTATATTGAAAAATTGTACGCGAGTCCAAAACTAAACCGTATGGTTGGGATATTCAATCACGTAGATTATTTTTCAACTGCATTAGTAAAAAATATTAACTATGAAGTTGAAAACTCATTCTCAAGGTTATTCAATTTTTAGTAAAAAAAAAATGTAGAGGAGACCGGGGCTAAGTCGACATCGAGGCAAAGTCAACTTTTGCTTTAAATCGCGAACGCGATGTCAGATCAACTTCAAATTGATACTGTACCCGTAACTTTAGGTGCCACAGTAAACTTGTAAATGCCATTAAAGTTTTGATTATTTATATATTTTGTTGTGAGTTTTATGTAGTAAGGGGTTCACTTATCATGTCGTGTTGATTTTTATTTTATTTTTCCATTCAATTCGCATTTTTATCCCAATAATATTAGACAAAGTCTCGTGGGGTAAAGTCGACACATAAGCGTTTGGTCAAAGTAGATTCCGCGAAAATATAATTTATGAAACTTTTTGTTCTATGAGTTTTCCAAAATATTCCATTCTTATAATATAAGGAGACTTGTCAATCATTTGACCATGATTTAAGAAGTTATTGCAAAAATAGATAAAATGTGAATAATATGAATAATGGTCAAACAATTTCGTGGGACCAGAATAAAACAGCACGAATAGTTTTATCTTGGAATATTTAATTCAATCAATTTGAAAAATGTGCATTCGTGGAAAAAGTGGGTAGGGTCGACTTTACCCCAGCCTATTTTTAGAATCAGGTTTGAAGTTGGGTCGCATTTGCATTTGTTTCGTGTCCTATGTCATTGATATGTTGGTCAAAATTAGCATAGAAAAAAAAATGTCGTCTTAGCCCCGGTCGTCCCTATACTATTTAATAAACTCACATGATACAATAACAAGGTAGTATCCCAGAGCGCCTCTCACAATTTTTTCTTGTCCCATACAATATTTTGACATAAGCACGGGACGTTTGACAGTATTTGCAGGCGTTTGACAGAAGCACGGGACGCCTAAGAAGAAGAAGAACTCTAAAACTTCTACCATGAATAATTGTACCATTATAAACTCATATATATTATTTTATTTTAATTATTATTTTTTTTTATTTAACTTTTGTATACATAATTTAGTATTTTATCTCGTATTTTGATATTTTTTTTATATTTTACCATTTATATTTTTTGGATCACCACACCTAACACTTTGTTTGTCCGCTACCTCGAGAATTCTCTAAACGTACCTGCACAACCAATAACTTATTTGACGAACAGACATGATCTATTGTCATACTATCATTCACTATTAGTGCTATATAAACAAACTTCCGTCGAAAAGGACATTTCGAATTATATAGCGAGCATACAGTGAATGTTACAGATATGGTGAGAACGAATTTAGTTGAGTTCGAATCGTGGCCTGAGTGATAATTCTTTTTTTTTATTTTATTTTATTTTTTTATTAATTTCTATCTATTGATTTTTTTTATAATTAATAATCAATAATTTAAATAATAAAAAGTGAAAACAAATTATCACCCTGGCCGAGATTCGAACCTGCGATACTCAACAAAATTCGTTGTCACCATATCAGTAACATTCACTTGTATGCTCGCTACATAATTCGAAACGTCATTTTCGACGGAAGTTTGTTTATATAGCACTAAAAGTGAACGATAAATTACAACTTAAATGTACATAATTTAAACCAAAAGGTTTAACATTTAAATCTAAATGGATTTTCAACTTCAAAGTTTAAATTGATGGTCCGGTAAAGTATAAAATATATATATTAAAGTTGAGAAATTCATCTTGAAAGTTGAAATTTTGCAATGCATAAATTTTTCAACCATCCATGTAAATAAAATCAACCAATTTATGGACCAGTAAAGTATAGAAAATATATATTAAAGTTAATAATTTCAATTTCAAAGTTGAAAGTTGAAATACATACATTTTTCAACTATACAAGGTAAATAAAAATCAACCAAAAAGTTAAAAATCGTTTTTAAACCAAAAAAAATGATATAGGTTGAAAAAACGAACCTGAATTTTTGACCGTGTACAAGCTACATTTCATCGGTACATCCTAAATTCAAATTTCGTATTTTAAGGCTTTATATTAGGATAGGAAAACTTTTTGAAAAGTTATATTTGAACATAAGTGGTCGGTTTACAGGACCGATCATGGCAATTTTCCTGTTCATACAGAGCAGATATATAAATAACTCAAATTTTGTAGTTTCATTTAGCTCTTCTAGTTTTTTTGCAATCGTGATTTCAACAGATAGACAAACAGACAGAATATTTATGCTTCCTTCTGGGTGTTACAAACGGCGTACCAAACTGAATATACCCTTTCACTCTTAGTGTATGGTATGAAAACGGGATAACGGGAAGGGTAGATTCAGTTTGGTACGCCGTTTGTAACACTCAGAAAGAAGCATCTTCGGTATGGAAAAGAGTACATATTCTTGATCAGTATGACATCCTGAGTCGATTTAGCGATGTCCGTCTGTCTGTCTTTTAAAATAACGATTACACAAAAACTAGAAGGGCTACATCAATGAAACACCTAATTTAGATAACTTATATATATCTACGCTGTACAAAGAAGAAAATTGGCATGATCGGTCCATTGTGACCTGTGCACCGACTTCTAATGTTCAGATACCTCATAAAATGTACATCTGCAGATTAATTTTACTTTATACGGACTTAAATGAAATTTTTTGGACAAATATATATTAATTTTTTGATCAAATATTAATAACGTTTTCCCGTGAACCGAGTCTGGGTTCACTTTCATAATGCTTACTAACTTCATCACATCAACTATGACAATTTCCATACGAAAAAATTGTAACATAGAATAAACCAAAAATCAAGTAAGCCGTGAATCCAAAGTATGCGTTTTTTTCACTCTATGTAAATACTTTACCAAAAAAATACTTATAATTATTTGTTTATAAGAAAGTTTTGAAACTTTTTATGAATATCCTCCATTAAACCCTTTATGGTGATTTTATTCATATTTTTGGAAACTTCAGTCCACTTAACCTTAAATTCATTTATGTCCTTCGATACACCTTTCGTGTCCTTCGTCTTTTTTGTGTTCTGTTTCTTGCACATGGAAATGTCGTTAATGTAAGCTGCGAAAAGTCCGCCAATATACATCTTTCGTCAGTCATATTGCTACACTCATATTTTATTACATCGTATGCTTACATAATTTGTTTTGGGTTTATCTGTCATTAATACGAAAGACGATGACATGCTAATTTTTTTTATCGGATCCTTTTAACAAAAGTAGGAAGTAGAACAATATTAGCGTATTCACAGTTTCATAGTATTGGTACGACATTGTACGAATACGACAGTTCGGCAATTGAACTGTGAGCACCACTTTTCTGCTTGTTAAAATATTTCGTCAAATAAATGCAGCTGATTCTTATAAAATTAGGATTTTTTTTATACTATCATAAATATTCCTCGATTTCAAAAGAAAAACAAATAAATTAACATTTTATGTGCACTATTTGTCTTCAATCTCACAAATTTCTTCATTTCACAAAATACGACACCAAAAAACATGCATCAGGGCTACTCTCAAATACAACACATGTGGTATTTCATTGTTATAAGGGATGCAACAACAAATTGACGTTTCTGTGTTATTATATCGTATATAACTACATGGTACGAATACCATACAAAAATACGATCAACTGTGAATACGCTATATCTTACAATTTTTGTTTACAATTTTTTCGTGCCTACTCCTTACATATTAGCTACAAATATTTTGAAGCACTTTAAAAAGGAAGAGTTAAAGTATGGCGACAATTGGGCATTACAAAAGTAAAAGTAGTCCAAATCTTTAAGCATTACTCGAGGAATTTAAAGAATTCCTCCAAAATAAGTACAAATATGTTTGCTTTCAAAGCATCATCCTTCAACAGTTAGTCATCTGATTTTTAATATCCTTTTTGTGGTAACACCTGGATCTTGCGTATAATATAAAGATCCTAATCGGTTAATGGTCCAATTAAAATAAATGGCAAAGTGTCCAAAAATTCCATATAGGGTCCAGCAACATTTAATAATCTTAAGGGTCATTTTGCTGATCTGCAAATCGAATAAATCAAATTATAATGTCTATAATTTATCATTTTTTCGACAGCATTGACATTAACTACAACTAAACTCAATTACAATTTATTGCTTGCACTAGAACTACATATTTGTGGGTTTAATTAAATATTATAAAAAACGCTCGGGAACATTCGAGAAACCATTATCATGTACTTGTATTTGTAAACAACTCAGACTATATTGATAAGACCCTGAACCACTCTTTGCTAATCAGCTAGAAATGTAACAACAATTTTATTTTCGAACTCGTTGTAATAATTAACAGTTGTTGATCGTTGTTTTTACTGGAGCAATTAGCGGACTTTTGCTAATAATTATGATTTAAAAAATATACAAATTTTATGTAATATTCGTATTCTAGAGCCCAACCGGACAAGTGGCTCAAGCCGTTAAGGATGCCATTGATATTGGCTATCGCCACATTGACTGCGCGCACGTCTATCAGAATGAGCACGAAGTGGGCGAGGGTATTGAGGCCAAAATCGCAGAGGGCGTCGTCAAGCGGTAAGTTTCTGATCTTTTTATTTTAATTACATTTATAATATATGTCCACGTCTATGTCTAGCGAGGATCTTTTTATTACGAGCAAACTCTGGAATACTTTCCACCGTCCGGACCTGGTGCGTGACGCCTGTGAGACCACTTTGAGGAATTTGCGCGTCGACTATGTCGATATGTATCTGATTCATTGGCCTATGGCCTACAAGGAGGAGGCCGAAATCTTTCCCTACGATGCCGATGGCAAAATTATCTTTTCGGACGTCGATTACGTGGAGACGTGGCGAGCCATGGAACAACTGGTCGATGCGGGACTCTGCAAGTCGATTGGTCTCTCCAATTTCAACAGCAAACAAATCGTACGAGTTGTAGCTGCTGCACGTATTCAACCGGCTGTCATTCAGCTGGAATGCCATCCGTATTTGACGCAACAGAAGCTAATGACCTTCTGTAGGCAGCGAAATATCGTTGTGACAGCGTACAGCCCACTGGGTTCACCGAATCGCCCATGGGCGAAGCCCGGTGATCCGGTGCTCATGGAGGATCCTAAGGTAGGTTCATTTTCTTGGTGACAATATATATTTTTATAAAATTAAAGTATTTTGAAACCATCTATTACTATTTGATTTAAACTTGTTATCTTTTGAAAGATATCTACAAATTTATAAAATTTTGGGACAAAACCCAAAATTTTCATAAACGTTTTATTTTTTTTTAATTGGGTACTACATAAATTTCTTGTTTTTACAATTTGCAGATTGTGGCCATTGCAGCCAAGTACGGCAAAACTCCAGCACAAATTCTCATTCGCTATCAGATCCAACGTGGCAACGTAGTAATTCCGAAATCCGTAACCAAGAGTCGTATTGCTTCCAATTTCGATGTTTTTGGTTTTGAATTGGGTGCCGCGGATGTCGCCACCATTGATGGCTTTGATTGCAATGGCCGTTTGGTGGCAATTGCAACGTAAGTATTATTGAATCTTTTTGTACTCAAAATTTAATTTTTATTTTATAATTATCCATTTTAAAATATTAATCTACATCTTTGATCATACATATGCCATCACAGCGAGGCTGGCGCTCATCCGCATTATCCATTCAGGGAGGAAATCTAAGTTTCTCAGTTTCGTAAGCAAGGTTAAAAGTTGGTACAAAACCCTCTACCATCCTCTAACAAGCATGCTTCAAAACCTTATAAGTTCTACCACAGCAAAAAAAAGCCCATCTTCAATATAGTAAAAATTTCAGAAATACCTTTTGATAGATCCAAAATGTTAAAATTATTGTTATAAAATATCTATTTTCTACTTATATAAATAATAAGCGTTGTTATATAAAATTTTGTTATTTCTTAGTTTCCATTTTTTAACAAAATATACGATATTAAGCTATTTACCTCCCATCCTGTATCGCCGATCATTTTTTAGTCATATCCTAAAATATTATATTTGAATAAAATCATTAAAAAGGAAATATATTTATTAACAAATTGATTACCTGCAAAATGAAGCTATTGTTAAAATTCTAAAATACAAATATTATAAACAATTTTGACACTTTAGAAAAAAAAAAACATTAATATACATATATTCAAAATCATGTTTTAAATCTGCATTCAAATCTGAACAAATTTAATCAAAGTTTATTTTTTCACAGCGCTTCTGGACATCCACATCATCCTTTTGAAAATGCAGATTTCTAGACTGGATGTCATATATATATATATATATTTATGTATATCAATATTGGATAAATTTGATAAGCGAACAAAATAATATTATGTAAAAATATAGAAAAAAATGTATATTGTTTAATTGATTGGTTTTGTATTTCTAATATTTAAGTTAGGGGACAATTACAAATATATTTTGTTACCATTTTTAGCACATTTATAATTGCGTGATAAATGCTTTAAAAACAGTATTACTTAATTGTTTTTATTGCGCCACAATTTATTTTTATGACCCAGGGCTTAAATCCGAAATAATTAAAAAAAACCTCTGGTTTGTTTCTCAAATTGTTTATAGCTCGGTTTTTGTTTAGGGTTTCAAAAAATAAAAGTTCTGGTTCCAATTCCTATTTCACAAACAAACAAAAATAACAATATTTAATGGATTTTGTTTAAATTTTACTTAATGTTTTAAAATCCCCAGACAAAATTTTTGGCAGGGTCGAGGCAGTTCAGAAAAATTTCCTCGACATATTTCAAACAGACAAAGGCGGAGTTTGTATCAAAAGCTGACTGTTTTCTACCCGTTCTCCAAATATGGCGTGAATCTGCTATAAAAATTCCACAAAAATTTACAACCTGCTATACACTTCTCAAGATATTCTATTTAGCTGTGCGTTTGCCAAAAATATGCCCGAAATATTCCAGAAATATGCCAAAAATTTTGTCTGGGGCAGGTTGTAAATTTTTGTGGAATTTTTATGGCAGTTTCATCCCCAGACAAAATTTTTGGCAGGGAGAGGCAGTTCAGAAACATTTCCTCGACATCTTTCAAACAGACAAAGGCGGAGTTTGTATCAAAAGCTGACTGTTTTCTACCCGTTCTCCAAATATGGCGTGAATCTGCTATAAAAATTCCACAAAAATTTACTACCAGCTATACACTTCTCAAGATATTCTATTTAGCTGTGCGTTTGCCAAAAATATGCCCGAAATATTCCAGAAATATGCCAAAAATGTTGTCTGGGGCAGGTTGTAAATTTTTGTGGAATTTTTATGGCAGTTTCACGCCATATTTGGGGAACGGGCAGAAATCAGACAGATTTGATACAATCTCCGCCTTTGTCTGTTTAAAATATGTCGATGAAATGATTCGGAACTGCCTCGATCCTGCCAAAAATTTTGTCTGGGGTTCTTTTGCACATTTTCGGAATCAGCGCCACAAATATAACCAATAATTGCTGCCATTTTTACTGCACCAAGTCAAAATTTGAAATTTGTCGGTCAACACTGACCGAAACACTATTTTTTTATTATTATTTGTTTTGTTATTATTATAATTTATTGCTATTTATTATTTTTTTTAATATTTAATATTTATTTTTGTATTTAATAATTCTTTGCCTATTTCATTTGGTAGTCGTCCGTCCTCAGCTTGGAATCCTCTTATGTACCCGACCAAACAATATCCATTTTCTACAAAGAGCCATGTTCTATCAGCATTACTATAATTTATAATTAAACTTTGACTGAGGAGCATTCCGAGCATTCGTTTGAATGTTACAGTTTTAAATCTTACAGTTTAAATATAACAGTTTGAAAGTTCTGCCAAATTCAATGTAAGAAAACAAAGATGATTACCATAAATATCACAGCCCTAAATATCAAGTTATTTACAAATTACTTAGATTGTCTTTGAGACAACCATCTCTCAAACATCCGACAAATACGGTAAATATTGCTAGCAATCATCTTTCAAATTTACGATTACGTATAGCAACAATCAATTAAACATCTTTCAAATGGGAATATAGTTGAGGAATATTTGGAAAAGGAATATTTAGAATATTTATTTATATTTGAGGAATATTTAGAATTCGCGGAGTAATTTTTATTGAAATGAAATAAATAGAATCAAATGTATTTTATTTATTCTAGAATTAAAACAGTATCCTGGTTATACATCGCCATCGTCTTTATAAATCCTTCGAAGGTAAAATTCTACAACGACTCGAGACTTCTTCGCGGAATAACAAAGTCCGACCGGCGATGATGTCATCAAAATAAACTCTTAAAGGAATATTTTCCATCACGTGTAGATAATTTCAATCCCAGGAAATGTTATTTTCACTTTTACCATTAAAATGTAATATTTGAGTTGACACTTTTACACCATTGGCTAAAATTATTGAAGTACAAAATTGTCTACACCAGAATCCAGTTCAGTATTTTATATGGAAAATAAAGCAATACTAACAATGAATTTGATTGAATATATCTAACGCTATCATCATGCAACTTTTACCGAATATATACTAATTTCAAAAACTTCAAAATTAATACAAATAATTTGGGAATATATACTTTAAACTGGTAGATATAACGGTTAAATGACAAGTCCCTTTAAAAAATTAATATTTTCGGAAATAAGGTTGTCCTGCACATATACTTCGTCGGGTAAAAAATAAGTTAGGGAAAAAAATGTTTAGATCTAATTTATCTTTAAAATTGCATAAATTTTACGTTGGTCTTTTTTTTGATTTTTTTTTATTGAATTAAAAATACGAAATTTTGATGAAACATGATGTTAATTAATATGTCATATTGCACACATATTTAAAGTAAATATATAAGTGTTTGGTATCATTAAAAAGAAAAGATTTCAGGGAAGCTATGGCGAACATAAGGATAATCTGTATATAGTTACTGAACACTTTTTTTTTTTGAAAAATAAGAAAAAGATTTAAAATAATAATATAGAAAAATAAAACGTAAATTTTGATTATATATATATTAAAATAAATATTAACCTTGTGATCATGAAACTTTTACCAAATATATACAAATTTATGTACTTATGATTTATTAAAAAAAAATTAGGAATATGTATTATAAAGTCAGATAAACCGGTTTTAATCGAAGTCCCTCATCCTTAAAACTGCTTACTTTAAATTTGACTTTTGACTTTTTTAACTTATCTGCAGGGTGTCAAATTAAAATAAATCAAAAACTTTAACTTTGGCCAATGTATCCAGATTGGTTAAATAAATTTCAGATAATTTGTGTCTTTTAAAAGATACAAAAGTACGTGTTACTGAAGAAGAAAAATTATTACAGAGATTTGCGTAGAACTGCAATTTTCCAAAAAAACTAAAAAAATGGAAAACAAAAAAAATGTTCGATGTTATGATTTTATTTTTACTAAACCACTTAGATATTTAAAAACTGTTTCAGTTTTTGATTTATGTGTTAATTGTTTATAAAAGTCCCATACAAATATTTTGATTTCATGATAAAATGTACAATCTATGTATAAATAATTAAAGTAAAGTCTTTAAAAATAAAAAATCTTTAAAACTAAAATTATAGTCGGTCTAAGCCGACTATAAATACCCTACACATATGTGTGGTTACCATTCAAAGTGATATATAGGTCACCAGGGTATACGAATCCTGAAAAGAACTACAAACATTCAATCGCTGAAGAGTTTCCATTCATTTGATACCCATATTTACAAATGGGTAGGTGTACCGAATTTCGAGATTTTTTTTTGTGAACCACAAGTCTTTTCGCCGGAAAACATTATTATCACGTACTTGAGCATGATGTCAATATATATTTGACCAAAAAAGTTTACCTAAGCACGTATACATAAAAATTGATCTTTATATGTACATTTTATATGAGGTATTTGAACATAAGTGGTCGGATCATAGGTCGCACATACAGCGTAGGTATATTAGTAATCAAAGTTATAAGTTTCATTTATCTAGCTCTTCAATTTTAAAAGTAGTAGGGATTTCAACGGACAGACGGACATCGCACACTCAGGAAGTCATGCTGATCAAGAATATATATACTTTTCCATACCGGAGATGCTTCCTTCTGGGTGTTACAAACGGCGTACCAAACTGAATATACCCTTTCACTCTTAGTGTAGGGTATAATTAGAATTTTTAGTTGGCGATTTGCGCGTATATGAATTCACATTTGATTCATGTCAAAAGAAACGCTTATAGAGTTTGATCATACTCTATTGGTATCGTTAAAAATGATGATGATGGCAATAGTTTCATATTTAATTATGCTTCATCATCAGAAAAGTATATTTGTTTATATACTTTCACAAGAATTTATATTATTCTTTTTTAATAAACTAAAAAAGAATTATAAGAATACTGTGAAAATGCAAAAATACTTTTAAAACGGCGACCATACCAATTAAATTATTTGCTACTTAAGCAAAATCATTTATTGGTATATTTTTGGAAGCAAATAACATTTTTAGCGAATGTGTTTGCTCAATACATGAAAATGACAAAAATGTCATTGCTAGACTAATGAATGGTGTACAATTAATTTTGATTGCTGTATTTACGTCGATTATTTTTTTCTGTGTAGAAAACCATTAAATTTCCAATTAAATATAATTTAAGTAATCCCAGTATATCGCGACTCGGAGCCTCCAGTGTATCGAAAAATTCTCTCGATTGGCTTCGATAAAAAAATCGATCTCCTTATTATATCGAAACTTTTTTTTCAGTGATTTTTGTATTCAATTGTTTTGAAGGTGACCTTTTCTTTATTCTTATTTATTTTTGTTTAAAATAAATAGAGTGGAGATTAATCTTTCATAACACTACACAACAAAATGAGAAAAAAAAGTTTGTGCAGTAAATTCCATTATTTTTGTATTAGAATTTGAATATTTGAATTGAAAAATTTTCTACGGATAGGTTTACGAAATTTCGGGCAATAAGTTTTGTACTGAGCTTTCAAAAAGGTGGTCACATATATTTTTAAATATCTCGCATTTAATAAAACCCATAAACTCAATTGTTATATCGAATGAAAGATAATTAAATATTAAATAAACATTTTTAACAATAGTTTGGAATTGGTTTACTGGTTTTGAGAAAACTCTATAGAAGAACTCAAAAAACGTAAATTTTGTCGACCAAAATTATATTAAAAAATGTATTTAAAAAATGTCGAAAAATTGAAAACGCAAAATGATGCACAGTTTGTAATATTGCAAAATTAGCCTGTACATTTTTAAAGAAAATGATGCAAAAATAAAATAAATCTATGGATACTGTTACGAAAAGAGGTAATTTGTTCCACTGTGCAAGCAATCAACAATAATAAATGAGACGCAAGACAATTCAGCGCACTAAGCAATGTGTTAGAAAGAGACGGAAGATCATTCAGCGCACTGAGGAAGTGTGCGAGAAAGAGATGAAAGATCAGCGCATTGAAACACATGAGTGCGAATGAGATGCCAATAGCATGCGTCATTCACGAAACGAGTAGAAGGTTATCGAAACAAGTCAAAGCTTGTCGAAACGTGTCGAACTTATGCGTGCAGTATAAAGGCCGCGCATCTGAGGCACTGTACTTCAGTTGTGATTTGATAGTGAACTAGTTCATCTCGTGAGCGGACATTGTAAAGATAAATTGTAGTAATACAACAGTGATTATAAGTGATTGTTATTAAGTTGTTATTTAAGTAAATAAAGTTAATTAATACTAGTTGAAAAATACTAGTTAAAACCAAATATTAGCGTGTTTTTATTTTGTACACAATCCAGCGATACGAACTCGTAGAACAGTTTTCCGTGGACTGAATTTTCGTAACAATACGTTTTGAGAACAGAAAAAATCACATGAAAGCATTACAATTGGGTATTAACTACAAAAAATCGCATAATATGTTTATACCAGAGTTGTTAAAGAATGCATTCTTTAATTCTTTTGTACTCAAATGAATGGGAATTCAAAATGAATGCATTCATTTTTGTCAAATGAATGGGAATTCAAACGCTTGAATTCCCAATCAGATGGCCTTCAAAATGAATGCATTCATTAAAGAATGCATTCATTTCAGTCTGAATTCTTTTTTGGCAAAAAAGAATTCAAAAAACAATGAATGCATTCATTTTTTGGCATTCATTTGTTTTTGTAATTTGTCAGAAAAATAAGGGTTACAATATTAAAGCCGTAAAATCCTGCATTTTCCGGAATTTTTGTTGTTATTGACATTTTAATGAAAATATACCATTGCTATTGGAAAATTATAAGAGTATATTTTATTAAAATCTGCGTTTTCACAAATATGTGAACAATTACAATGAATTGGACAACTTTGTGGCAAACATTTTCGGGAATTATGGGATCGTGGGACTAGAAGCTCTTATTTGTCAGCGACACACATCCGGCAAATTCCGTGAAACTCAAATTTCGTATTTTGAAGCAGCGCAGCGTCAACAGTGTTGATGTTGCGCATTTTTGTTTAGTAGCGAAGTACTAAACATTATTACTAACTACTAATTATGTATAAAGTAACATTTTGTTTTTGCGCAATTAATATATATACATATACATATCGCCACTATCATGCTAAAGGGTATTACATTTTTTAATACAGTTTTTCCCCAAGTATACTGTGTCATTTTTGGATGTTTCTAGCAACAAAAGACATAAAGAAAACGGCGAATGTGATTTGTTGCAGGAAAATACTTTTCCGACTGAATCGACATTGCGTAAATTAACGATTATTGCAAAAAAGTTAGGTCGCAACAATTCCACGAAATAAGTTCGTGGACTTCGCGCGCTGTACTTGAGCGCATAGCAATAGTCCGGCCGTGCGGTTGGCACGCGCCGAAAACATTGATGACAATTCCAGGAAACGCAAAGATCAAATTGTTGCGAAGAATGTTGGGAAAACGTTAAGTTTGTACTTTTCGTTGCGCGTACCAATTAGTGATGTAAAATATCGCTATACTTACCTTGTTTTCAAATGTTTAGTAATAATAATAATAGTTTGGCACTACAGCTCTATAAGAACTTAGGCCGAGCTCTCTCACCATTTTGAGCTGTGCGTGTTATATTTGTACTCAAAGTGGTGGGACCTACAGTTTATTGCCGAATCCGAACGGCGGGTGAGAGCTTTTCATAGGCAATTTTTACTCTCGTAGGTTTGCCATTTACTGCCGAGAGGTAGCGCGATATAGAAAAATGTTTCTATGAAAAGATGTTGTTAGCCCAGGCTTGAACCGGGGACCTTTCGGCTCGCAGTCCAACGCACTAACCACTGAGCTACCGCGGCTACAAATGTTTAGTTCTTATGCTAAAATTAAACTATGTATGCAAATAAAATACACACACACATTTAGAAAAAAAAACATTTTTAAAAATGCCGGACAAACTGAAAGGGGCATAATCTGTAAAATAATATAAAAATAATCCAAACCGATGTCAGAAATCTTTTTTGTATGTAAATAATATCTGTATTTTAATAATTATTATATTTTTTTAATATCAAACGGAGAATAACTCTTGCCAACAGGTGCTACTTTGGGCTCAGTAGGCAATTGAGAAGCAGAGCCCTCTCTCGCCGGACAAAAATAACGCTCTACAAGTCACTCATCATGCCCGTCCTACTTTATGGTGCAGAAACATGGACGCTGGCCACCACCGATGAGAGAGTACTGGGAGCGTTCGAGAGAAAGATTCTCCGTAAAATCTTTGGCCCTATCTGCTTTGCTAACGAGTATCGAATCAGGATGAACCACGAGCTATATGAGTTATTCGACGACATTGACATAGTCAAGCGCATCAAGATCCAGCGGCTTCGCTGGCTAGGTCATGTCGAACGAATGGATGAAAACACTCCAGCCAAGAAGGTGCTTGAATCGAAACTCGAAGGTGGACAGCGTAGAAGAGGGCGTCCAAATCTGCGTTGGAAAGACCAAGTTGAGGACAACCTGGCAACGCTTGGTATTTCTAACTGGCGTCAGCGCGCGCAAAGCAGATCCGACTGGCGCGGCTTCATCTCAGCGGCCAAAACCGACCCACGGTTGTAAGGGCCATTTAAGTAAGTAAGTAATATTTTTTTAATGTAATAAAATAGACACGGTGATGTGAAATGTTATCCAAAACGTAAGTTCGTACTTTTTGCCTTTTTGAACTACAAAGTACTATTTTTAAAACGCACATTTTTCATATTGAAAGTTCGACTAAATTGCTGATTAAACTAAATTGTACGGGTTTTAATTCGATCGCCATTCAGTAAACGGTAATTGTTAAAGTCCCTAATAAAACGATTATCATATGTCTGTTTGATGTCTTCCAATTTAGTTTGCTCGAAAGTTAGCTAAATTGAAAAGTAAACGCTGCATTACCGACAAAGTTTACCTTAGTCAGCTATTTTTTCGAACTCGCACACACCCTTAATAATTATTAAAATGTGTTAATTATTTGCCAATAAGAAATTAAAAAAAACAAGCCAGTTGACATGTAATTTTATTTGACAATTTTAGATTAATAAATACAATAAATAAATTTATTTAAATTGTTTATTAAATGCCATTATATACATAATTAGTATTATTAAGTACTTTCTTTTTAGTACTTCGCTACTAAACAAAAATGCGCAACATCAACACTGTTGACGCTGCGCTGCTTCAAAATACGAAATTTGAGTTTCACGGAATTTGCCGGATGTGTGTCGCTGACAAATAAGAGCTTCTAGTCCCACGATCCCATAATTCCCGAAAATGTTTGCCACAAAGTTGTCCAATTCATTGTAATTGTTCACATATTTGTGAAAACGCAGATTTTAATAAAATATACTCTTATAATTTTCCAATAGCAATGATATATTTTCATTAAAATGTCAATAACAACAAAAATTCCGGAAAATGCGGGATTTTACGGCTTTAATATTGTAACCCTTATTTTTCTGACAAATTACAATAACAAATGAATGCCAAAAAATGAATGCATTCATTGTTTTTTGAATTCTTTTTTGCCAAAAAAGAATTCAGACTGAAATGAATGCATTCTTTGATGAATGCATTCATTTTGAAGGCCATCTGATTGGGAATTCAAGCGTTTGAATTCCCATTCTTTTGACAAAAATGAATGCATTCATTTTGAATTCCCATTCTTTTCAATTTTTTAGATGAATGCATTCCCAAAAGAATGCATTCTTTAACAACTCTGGTTTATACTCTATACCCATGGGTTACAATTTATAAAATATAAGTTATAAAATATATGCGTGACTGGTATGAAAAAGTATTTATTTTCTTGGTCACCATCAGTTTCCGAGTCGATTTAGATTTGACCGTCTGTCTGTCCGCCTATACACGATAACTTTTAAACTGCTATTCCAAATGATGTGAAATTTATTTTCAATATATTTTAGTAGAATAGTAATTTTTGTTGAAAAAAAAAAATGTTTTTTCAAGTTCTCCTTTCGATTTCTCTTAAATTAATGAACCAATTTAAAAATGTTCTAAGAAATGTTTATTTGATATTCAATTAACTTTCATTAAATATAACATTTGATCATATGTGTTATTTAGAACGCGAGATATTTGCAAATATATGTGACCACCTTTATGAAAGCTCGGTCCAAAAGTTATTGGCCCATATTTTGTAAACCTATCCAAAGAAAGATTATTAAACCATATTTTCGGAATAAGGGCGTCATTTTACATAATACAAAAATAACCTTCACTGCTTCGCAGAATGGCTGTTGTTTAGTGTAATTTATGTTAATTTCACTTTATCATTAAAAATATATGTATGAAAATAGTGAGCTTTGAGTTTTAAATTGTTTGTGAATTTAATGATCAGTTTTTGTCCAGTAAGAATCTGCGTTCATAATACGCATACATGAATTTAATGAACTTTTTCATACTAAGTACAATGAATTATATAAGGGTTTTTCAATAAGGGCGCTACAAAATAAATTTTAAATATAACAACAACGGTTTTGGATATCAATGAAATTCTTTATTCCTGTAAAAGTACGTTCGATGCCATTATGTATGGAACTCGACCACCAAACTTGAACACCACGGGCACGCTGCAGAAGTCCAGACGCTGAACCCAATTTTCGACGGTTTTCAAGCATAAATCGGCCGATACTGCTGCAATTTCACGTTCGATATTCGTACGAAGTTCACCAATCGTCGCTGGCTTGTTGGCATAGACCATAGACTTGACGTAGCCCTACAGGAAATAGTCTTACGGCGTCAAATCGCACGACCGAGGCGACCAACCGACTGGACCATTTCGTGAGATAACACGTTCTCCAAACTTGATTTCCTTTTTTTTTTTTTTGATTTTATGTTATGATGGCGGAGCTATGATTGCCCACAGAATGCCAGGGTGTCCCACGTTGAGATATTGAGATAGTTCATAGATGGGCAAATAAGAATGCCTACTTCCCGCATCCAATAAATTGATTGTGGCATTCGCTGTGTGGCTTGTGGCGCCGTCCTGTTGGAAGCACATGTCCTCCAAGTCCATATCATCCAATTAGGGCCAAAAATATTCGGTTATCATTGAACGGTAGCGATTCCCATTCACAGTAACGTGCCGGTCTTGATCATCACGGAAGAAGTACGGCCCAATGACGCCGCCGGCCCATAAACCGCACCAAACCGTAATTTTTTCGGGATGCAATTATGATTCATGGAGTACGTCTGTATTGCTGTCTGACCAATAACGCATATTTTGTTTATTGACGAAGCCACATTTGGGCTTTCTTCAACTGAAGCCTCAGCGGCAGCAATATTCTCGACACTACGGGCACTTCTTTGTCTCACTGGCACGGGAACATGTTGTACTGTGCCTGTGGATTCAAATTTTTCCACTAGACGCTCAATTGTTGATCTGCTAGGACGATTATGTCGACCATAAATTGGACGTAGCGCTCTTAACGTTGAGGCCACTGACTCCGAATTTCGGTAGTAAATTTTAATAATTTTGACTCGTTTTTGGCTCGTATATCTCGTATCGTATATCCATCTTGAAATGGCAAAACTTACTGAAAAGAAATGTCAAAAGAGCGGCAAGAAATATGGTGTCGTTTGCTGTCCCTGTCGCTCTACTTTTGTAGCGTCCCTGTTGAAAAACCCCATTAAAATGCAGCGGTCGAAGTTTTTTTGTGTTCGTTGCGTTAACATCTTAACCTAAAAATATAATAGTAAACAGAGAATTAAAAGTGAATAAATAAAGTGAATAATAAATTATATTTATAATGATTTGCTTTATTTGTAGTAAAGAATTTGCGACTTTGGGCTTATTATTCGGACACTTGAAGAAAAAGCACCGACGCACAGTATCTTCCGATGCTATAAGAGCAAGGCTGCGCTTTGCTGTACAAAAACTTGTACAGCTATAAAAAAAATATAATTTATTTGCACGAAGCTGCAACAAATGTTTTTATTTATTTTTGTTTTTGATGTCAGAAATATTTTCGTTCAGAAATAATAAAAATGTAAACACATGTTCATGATACAACCATGATACAATGAGAAGGTAAAAGGAAGGAAACGTTACTCTCTCAAAATATAAAATGTTTGAGATGGAATGACATTGGGCCATATTAATAAAAAAAAGTATTTACTTTTAAGCAAGCTTATATATTTTTGAGCAAAATTTTTAATTTATTTCAGAATTTTTATAGTAAATGGTCAGTTTAACGTTTTTATTAATACCTACCAATTAAAAATTTTATATTTTTGAACATTAGCAAATAGTTTTTAGTATTTTAATTAAATGACATGCGAAACATATTGACAATTCGGAGCATTTGCTTCAAGTTTTGAGTAAAGTCGATTTTTATTAATATGACCCATTGTGTATATCTTCTTTTTTAAAAACGAAATTGTTTTCAAAACAACAATATGTTGACATTTATACATAACTAAAATAACAAAATCGACAATTAAAAAAATCTCATATAAAATTCTATAGAAATGAAAAATAATTATCAAAAAGAAGATTTACACAATGTCATTCAATCTCAAACATTTTATATTTTGATATAACTTAAAAATGTTCACAAAAATTTTTATAATCAAAACAAAATCTGAAAAATATTTTTCATTTTTCTTTGAACATAAATTTCAATTTTTGAAAATTTGAATTTGAATCAAAACAAAATATTTCTAAATTTGTCAAAAAAACTTGCTTAATGTCAGAGTGATCGTACCTGTAAATATTTGTATCATGACTAAATCATTTAAAAAGAAAACAATTGATTTTCATAAATTAAGAAATTTAAAAATTTCGTAGAAATGGTTAAACCACGTTGTGCCTTCAAATTTGTGTCCTTCAAATTTATATAGTTGCTGCTGCTAGTTGTGAAATAAATTCTGGGTTCCTGAAAATTCACGTCCTTGTTACTTTTTCATTAAAAGACATTTTTTATTTTAAAGGGCACCACGTTACGCGTGCTTTCATGGAACCTTTTTATTTAAAAAACGACCGATATTTCTCAAATTATAGTTTTATTGAACGCAGTTTGGCAGCTTCTCTCCATGTCTAACCATAGTCATGCTTGCCCAAACGTTTTAGATCCCACGATTCGTTGCAGTTTGCAACACCCGAAACTGTCTGACAATTTTTTACACATTTTTAAATTATATTTTGCACATCACCGATATGTGCAAAATATTTTTCACAAGTTTGTTTTTTAAGAATTGACAGATATGAATAAAATAATTGAAAACTAAAACAATTTCAAATATTTGACAGTAAGAACTAAAACTTTGACCTTTATACTTTCCCAATTTCTCGCATCATTCGTAAAGCACTCTCGGATCCTTGTACCTTATCATTGTATCATGGATACAACTACCGGGTAGTAGTAACAAAAAATGCTCCCTCTCAACTAAAAACGTAAACAAATAGAAAATGACATTAAATTTAAAATTAAAACATTCAAATAATTGTGATATTTCCTAAAGTAAAAAAAAAAAAACAAAATGATTGGTATGCAACAGGAACCAGAGCTATTTAGTTTTGCGGTTCCGGACGATATTAACCCGATCGGAAATGATCATACAATATCACGAACATTTCAGAACGCAGGGGGAAATGCAGGGGCTGCACACTTGCATCCATTTTTTACAAAAAGCCGTTCGTCACGAGCTCGGCCTTGCAGTTTTCCCGGAACCTACATGCATGCGGATCACGAAATATAAAAGCGCAAACTCGCAACCGTGTTTCAAAAACACAAACTGCAGAACCAGCCCTCAAAAGCAATGATGAAACGCAGGGCAAGTGCGATGGTAATCATTTCGTGCGCAAATATTTCGCTTCAGGACTATTACAGCTAACGAAGGGCACTTGCAATATAGTGCCAAACGATCCAATGTATTGAAATACATGCGATGGTCGATGACGACTTGAAAAGCAGCTTCATTTATTTTTCAAAATAATTAAACATAAACAAAAATTATTGAAGTTTGAAAAGGAAATAAAAAACACAAAAGTCTTGAAAAAAAAATCAAACAAGTTTGACAGTACCATGGGACTTCTGACATTTCGGTGGGCACAGAAGTAGAAAAAGAATAAATTTCTCTTTTTATTCTAGTACCTTTTAGTTGTATCATGCACATGTTCAGTTCGTAGCATGGTTGAAGTATATGCAGGTTAAGTCATCTTTCAAAATTCAGTCGCCATTTACTTTTTTTTGAAAACTGTTGGCTTTCGGTGAACTTTCTAGGTACGTCCAAAAGAAACCACGTTGAATGGCAAAAGTGATTAGAGTGAATATGTGCAGTGAAATTTTTATAAAATTTCCAAATTTTAATGCTAAAAACCATAACCTGAAAATAAAGTTTACAATGACAATAATTCTTGAATTGATGATAGATGATGGTCGTTAGTGAAGTAGGTTATTGACATAAGTAAGTACACATACCATTCCAATCGAGTACAGAAGAAAATAATTGAAATAATAAATAAAATATGATATAAAAAAAAATATAAATTAAAAAATAAATAAAAATATATATTTTTTAAGATATTGTCTTAACGTTGGGTGTTTTGTACCAACAAATAAAACAACAAACAATTGGCAAAATGCATTGATTGGCAGATCGTACAGCTGTTTCAAAGGCAGCCAAGCTCCTTCATCAGCGATCTTTCTCTGCAGATTTTACATTTCAAGTCGCTTAAGTTTTCCTTCTCCAATAAACACAATAAGAATTATGTGCATCGTTGGTACAAAACACCCAATTTGTACCGACTGGACCTTGAGCACGTTAAGACAATATCTTAAAATAATCAAAAGAGGTCGTAAAACAAAAACAAATATATATGTTTTGTTATAAAAAAAAATATGTATGACAATCATTTGTGACTTCCCAAGAAACAATTCGTCCCGCTTATGTTCCGTTATCGGTACAGCAAAACGGAATCATACTCCGGAAACGTGCCGATTTCTGAATCCGGAAACATATTGGAGAGCAGGTTTTAAGGAACATCGAAAACGTATTCGAATCAGATGAAAATCAGTTATGACGTGCCGAAAACGTGCCATTGTATCGTACTTTAAACTGAGTACAAATTTTTGTAGTACGATTGAAACGCACCGAAAACGTGCCATTATCGTACCGTATTTTTTAAGAAAAACGGAGAGGAATACAAATAAACGTACCATAAACGTGCTGTAAACTGAGTGGAAAAAAGGGCTTACTTAAATATTCAGCCCAATCGAGAAACGCGTCGCGAGACATTTCCGACGGAATTGACAAAAAAGCAATCGAGCAACTCACAGTTATCCGACGTATATTCGTAAATGTTCATCGGAAACAAATTAATCGAGTTTCCCGTCGTGTGAACATTTACTGTCAAATTTGCTCACATTTTATTTTTATGTGAAAACATGAAATTTTAGATTTTTACTAATTGATTCCAGAAATATAGTAGTTTAAACTGTGCAAATAGTTAAACAATAATTTATTTCAACTGCTTGGATGTTGGAAACTTGCCAAAATTGCTATGAAAATTTAACTATTTTAGTACCTACTGTCGTTAGCATTTAAAAAATAAATTAAAAAATAAAATTACATTCTTTTTGTATTTGCAGTCATTTTAAAATGTCAAATAGGGTACGTTCAATCAATAAAATTGAAAACAAATTTAATTTTTACTTCGAAATTTGGCATTTAATATCGAAATTGAGAGGAAAACAATGTTGCGTTGTTTTATAAATGTTTCCCTTTCCTCGGAAAACTTGATTAGATTTTATTTTCCGTCGGAAGAAGAACAATCCGACGACCTTCCGTTCATCGGGAACCTCGATTGGGCTGATTATTTATATTTGTAAATTAAAACAAGTACATTATATTTTTCTATGTTATTTTTAATTGATTATTTTAATAATTAATTATAAACAAATTTCATTATAATATTAATTAATTTATTAAATCAAGATGGTTTGCAAAGTAGTAATTTCCATCACACTAACCGGGATGATCGGCTGACCACCTGAGAATCCTTATGTGGGCGTTGTGATCTCATTTTCATTCAATGGTGAGCCAGCTCGTCCTTTCTGCAACAATTGATTCAAATCTTTCGCGAACTGAATGTGGCCTATCAATGGCTACGCTTATGTTCTGCGAATTCCTGTACATAATCATCACCTTTTCGACATCCAAAAACAGTTTGTAAACCGCAGTTAAGGCTGCTGCAGAAAATCATTGGAGCAGTTATACAAAATAGATGCAACCGTTAATTGATTCGTTTGTATCGAAGACATTGATTTCTGATTCCATGATCCGTGGCTTTGTTCCACCATTAAAATCCAAAGTGTCCTTTACTAGTCTGCAATGAGGAAGACAATATATATTGAGAAAATGTTAACTATATTTATGCACTTATCTTTCAATGTCCTGCTGCATGTCGGCTCTCTGAGCCCTGCTTCGCAATATTGAATGATTTCTGATTTCATGTTTCAAACACTCAGGCTACAACGGAAGTCGGTACCGGCGAGACGGAATATTAACGGGAAGAAAACGGTGTAATCCGTCTCCACCGGCACGAAAACGGCACCGTCAAAACGGAGTTCAAACGTATTATTTTCGAAATAACGAAAATGCCGGCATACAAACGGAGTCGTGCGATTTATCGGCACGTTATCGTTCCGTTAACGTGCCGGCAATGACGGAATTGTGATTCCGTTTGTGCCGGAGCTCCGTAGAAATGTTTCTTGGGTTCATTGATGAATGAATGTTCAATGCTATCCTGGGCGAAAAATGTATCGGTCATCGATGTTTCTGACCTGACATAGGGGAATTATTGCGAAATCATTTGTGACATTTCCTGCTGGGTAATATAGAGTACCCAGTAGGAGCAAATTTCACAGAAAATAAAATGCAATGGAAAATGATGATGGTTAGTAATTGTGTTACGAAATTAAATTCAATAAAAAAATACTATTGCGATTGTGCTGACGACACTTGATGCGAAGGACATTAAAGAAAAAATAAAGATTGGTAAAAAGACATTTTTTATTTTTTCTGTTTTTTTTTTTTATTGCGGATGACATACATATATTGATGACGCATTTATTTAAACCAATCACAAAGTCCCGAGATTTCGTCAATAGCTTTTAGAATGGTTCGGTTCTGAAATAATTCTCGTAACTAGAAAACTTCATTATCTAATTTTAAACATTTTCGAAGTTTGCTTCTTTGTCCTCTTCCTTAAGAATTTTAATTTCATAAATAAATTTATTAAATATTATATCGAAACACTTCATCCAGGTAGAACAACGTAACCAATATTTTGGAATTTAAAATAAAGACAAATAATACTTATTACCGTAACTACAATGTGAAAAATATTGGTTACGATAAACTTTTTGAATATGTTTAATTCAATTCTGTGCGCTGTTCTAAAATTCAGTGTGATCTATACTATGGTCTCAGCAGTCTAGAGGTAGCGCGCTGGACTTGCATTCTGAAGGTCTCGGGTTCGAATCCCGGCTTGGGCATGGGCGCTCGTGGTGATATTAACCACAAAATTGTAGTGAATAGATTTCACATTACAATGGATATAGTCTGTCTGAGTGCTGTGGATCTTAGTAGATATTCCAAAAAAAAAAAAAACTATGAACTCAATATTTCAGACAATATATATAATTTGTACATACATAAGGACTATTTCGAGAATTTTTTAACTCCTTTTGTTGTTATGGTATGAAATCTAAAACTATGAGTAATAATTTGTCTACCTTCAATTTAAATATATACATTTTTTATTTATTCTGTACTTCACATTAAAGTAAAATTCAAACTACTAGCTAGTATCAATTTTCATTAAACATGTGCCTATACGTGTTATTTCCCTGGTGTCGTTTACCAAAAATCGGAATACCAAACAGTTTGTGAATAGTAGTATAATTGGGACAGGAAAAACAACTACATTAGTGTTAGCTTTAAATCTTACCTTACGAAATATCATTAAAATATTGAACTACTAACGCTCATTAGTAACGCATAATTTAACGAATTCAAAAAAAAAAATTTTAGAAAAGGAGCCTCTTAATTTCCAAAAGAACCCAAAAAACCGCCCGACCTTTTTTGTAAAATAAAAAACGCCACGAGGTAAAAAATATCGCCCAATCGGCGCTTTATCGCCCAATCTGGTCACACTATATGGTGGATTTGCCAGGTTTGAAGCCGCACTAATAAGGTCGATATTGAGGAGGCTTATCCCACGGTAGTTGGAGCATGTTGTGGGTCCCCCCTTCTTTTGCATTGAGCTTTCTTCTAACCATATTCTGCATGTTTAAATAAAAAACGGTCACTTCATCCGTTATAGTGAAATGCGTACGTAGGTGTAAGTGCTTTATGATGGATGTTTACAAAAATGGACAGATCGGAGATTAAGATCTACCGACCACGCCAATTTTCAATACCCGACAGTTTAAGTTATCTAACTTTGCAGTTTCATTGTTCTAGTTCTTGTGGATTTCCTGTCAAAAATGCTGACCATGAATTCATACTGGCCCTAGTTTGGGTCTTACACACGGATGACAAAATTGAATATAACCATTCACTTGAAGTATAAGGAATAAAAACACGGTAATAAACCGAACAATTCCAAACATTAAAGCCTAAGCACATCGCTTTAAAGACTTAGTAATTTTGATTGTGCAGAAATTTTAAATTGTAATTCTCTTGAAAAATTACAATACGTCATCAAAGGTATCGAAGTAATTTCAATCCCCATTCTATCATTTGGGAGGTTTTTGATCATATAAGTGGGAAAATAATGTTTGTACGACTCCAATATTTTTGAAGTTGACAATATTTATTTTATAATTCAATATTTATCTGATTTTTTCTCAAATCGCACCCAGTAACTTTTCACTCAACAATGGCGATGGGTATGAAATAAAAAATAAGTTTTTAAATAAATTTTAACTAAATTTATATGTTTTATTTAAATAATTATCAAAATGAATGGAATTAAAATTAGCTAATTATATTAATTTAAAATTAAATTACAAAACAGAAAATAAAATAATTGATGACATTTGAAAATGTCGTTGGAAGTGCAAAAGTAATGACTAAAACTAAAGTAATTGTTTGCGTTTTAATAGGTAGTAAATAAAAATTTTATAAAAATTATTGCAATTTAAATGTTTGCATTTAAATGTACCATATTTGTTTAATAGTGTAATGACCATTAAATAAGTGCATTTAATAAGTATTTTTTATAGATTTGCAAATATGAAAATTATATTATTATAAAAAGACTACTTTTTTTGTTTAAATAAATTCTTAGTGCTTAATATGAAAGCTTGGAAGTTTTTAAAATGTTTTAAAACTTTTTTCAAAATTATTTGGCTAATAATATTTTGTTAAAACAATATTGAATATAATTAAATGATACTTTTTATTATTTGATAGCTTAATTTAAAATATGCAAAATAACAATATTGAAAATATTCACTTATTTTTTTTTTTAATTGCACACATAAAATTTAAAATAACAAAAGAAAAAAAAATGGAAGTTCTGGATTTCTGCATATTAAATTTCTACGAAATCGTTTTCAGTTAAATTCATTTTTTGAGAAATCATTGAATTCTTTTATGTTTTACATTTAACTATAAATAGTTTTTTTTTTTGCTGCTATAATTAAGCTAAATATGACTTTAATGCACTAAGCTAAATTTATATTAAAATTAAAGTTACATTTTACAAATTATATGAAATAGTGATTTTTTTTATTATTATTAGACACGAAAGTTTAAAATTAAATTTAACTTATACAAGGCTCGGATGTATGAAAATTATAAAGAACAAAGAATAAGAAATAAAAAGTATTAAAAAAATTTAAATTAAATCAAGCACAAATAAAAATAACAACAGCAAAAAAATGTTCTTTATAAAACAACATTTGCTATGTAAGTGCTGCATAAATTGTGTGTTAAATGCAGCAATTTGTTTAAATTATGATTTTTAGTCTTTTTTTGCATACCACAGAATTTGGGCAAAATTTTAGTTTTAATTAAATAATTTTCGGCACATTTAAAAAAAAAGTAAATATTCTGCTTGTTTTGCAGCGAAAGCACTAAAGGAACAATTGTTTGATTCAAGCATTTTTACACTAAGTGAAAAATTGAGCAAATTTCAGTGCATATAATAAATAGGTTTATACTTGATTTAAAAAGGCAGCATTTAGTTTTTAACATTACTAAAACATAATGTTTTCTGTTTAACATATGAAGCGCGCGCGTTAAATGCTGCCATTTGTAGAAACTAATGCAATTTATATTTGAAAATTGTATTAATTACATTTTTTTTCGGAATATTTTTTACTTTTTAATTAAAAATATTTTTACTAAAAACATTTCAACCTAAATTTAAATTATTTATTAAATATATGAAATTTGCCACTTTCATGGTTTATTTGCTTTAACTGCAGGGAGGCGAGGCATTTTTGTGCATTACGTAAAAGAAATTAAAATTGCCCAAAATTGTTTAGCATGCAAAATAGTTTAAACAAAAATGAAAATAATTGCACAATGTCTTAGAGTTTAAAAAATTTAAATAAAATAGATATTTAATAAAATTTAGTTTTCTGAAAATCAACAAAAAAGCAGATTCTTCTTTTTTGCCGTTTTGTTTCTAAATTTGTTATAATTGCAATATTCCCGGATTTCAACTAAAATACCTGCTAAGTATTTTCATAATATACATTGTTATCATTGCAATGTTGCCCGCAATAAATTTGTTTAGCATAAATTTAACTAAATTTAAAATTAAAGTAAAGTGTAGGTGCTAAGTAAAAAGTAAAAATAACGAAGAACAAAAATATTGCCATTGTGTGAAATTAAAATTTAAACATATACAGCCATTTTAGATAATTAAAGATAAAACAAAAAAACGTTAATTTAACCGTTTTTAACATTTAAAAATATTTGCTACAATTAAAATATTGAATTGTCATGTTTTAAAATGTTTTAAGGGAATGTGTTTTAGTTTTAAATGTAGTATGTACTTAGTTTTAACATGTAGATGTAAATTTTTGTATTTTACAATATAAATTTGTCGTTTTAATTAAGAGACATCAATAAATCATTCAAATTTTTACAATTTTTTTTTTGTTTTTTTTTGTTATATATATTATTTGCTTGTTGTTGTTACAAATATTCAGTAGCCTTTTTTTATTTCCTGCATGGAATGTAATTTTGTATATTTGTTTTCAACTCATTTTAAATATTTTCCAACCGTATTCAAAAAAATAAACGCTCTATATAGCGTCGTACACTGCGAGAACATTTGTCTGCCACGTGTTTTTGGTCAGCTTTTTACATATTTTTATTTATTACAAATTTTTCATTTTTTTTTGTTTTAATTTTTTGTGATTTCTTTGTGTCTTTTTTTACATGCTATTAAAAATATCATATTTAAATTTTTTTCTAATTTAAATAGTTTTTTTGAGCAATTTTTCACACATCTTTAAGAATAAATTGAATATCATTTGCTTCAATTAGTTATAGTAAATATATAGTTATCCTGCTCTTTTTAACTACGTTATGCTCTGACTGCGGCACAGCTGCCTGTCTCTCTCTCTCTGCCGTTGGGGCTTAGGCCTTTTTCGGATGTTGCTTATTCACCAGAGCCTGCAGCTTTTGCAATTGACTTAGAAGACTCGCATTTGTATCCTCCAGCGATTCGACGCGTTTCTTGTAGTCGACATTCTCGCTGACGAGCACCTCGACCTTTCGTTCCAGCTGGTCCATGTACTCCTTCTTTTTGCGCCGACTCTCCTGCGCGGAAATCTACGAGGAGAAGAAGAGACGACACATTAATATTGCTTTTACTCAATAAATTCTATTAGCTTTATAAAATCTGCAAATTCTATAAATTCTGTAAATTCTATAAATTCTATAAATTCTATAAATTCTATAAATTCTATAAATTCTATAAATTCTATAAATTCTATAAATTCTATAAATTCTATAAATTCTATAAATTCTAAAAATTCTATAAATTCTATAAATTCTATAAATTCTATAAATTCTATAAATTCTATAAATTCTATAAATTCTATAAATTCTATAAATTCTATAAATTCTATAAATTCTATAAATTCTATAAATTCTATAAATTCTATAAATTCTATAAATTCTATAAATTCTATAAATTCTATAAATTCTATAAATTCTATAAATTCTATAAATTCTATAAATTCTATAAATTCTATAAATTCTATAAATTCTATAAATTCTATAAATTGTATAAATTCTATAAATTCTATAAATTCTATAAATTCTATAAATTCTTTAAATTATATAAATTCTATAAATTCTATAAATTCTATTTCCCCACAATTTCTTTACTTTTATTGTTGAGAGAAGCTACAAATCACTTTTTCCATTTAAAACTCACCTTATTTTTGATTTTCCGGCGAATCTTTTTCAAGGATTTCTCCTCGGCTTTGGTCAGAGGCAAGCGTTGTGGGATGGGGTAACCCTCCGCCAGCAGTGTCCGTTTCTCTTCCTCGGTCAGGCTAAGCGTGCCAGTGGAACCCTTCTGCAATTCAAAATTAAACTTTTAAAATTGTTTGTTCAATTTAATATATTATTTTCTAATTTTAATAATTTTTAATAAAGGAAATTTGTTGTGCCAACCAAACCAACCATCTCATTCGGTTCTCCCAATTGTTAGATCGTTTCTTAACACGGCTGTAGTTTGGACTACAACCAATTTAGAAGGGATTTGAATCAATTTGGTAGATGTATTTGATATTATTTGCAGTACCAACCGAATTTGATAGTTCAACTATCAACAATATAGTTTTAATCCAATGAATTTGGTTCTTACAACTAACTCTCTCTATGTGTATCATTTTGTTGCAGTAACTTACTGGTTGCGAGCTGATGAGCGGTGTGTGAATCGGCTGCCTCGTCGAGCTGCCACTGAACGTACGTCCGGCATGTGACGACGATGCGGGTGAGTTTGAGTTCGAGTGGGAGGACGATGAGCTGGAACTGCTGCTGGTGCTGCGGCGCGCTGATGTCGCGGAGGCGGAAGTCGTCGCGTTGGCCATGCAGGCTGCTGTTACGGAGGCGGAGACGGATACGGAAGAGTTATTGTTTTGGCCTGTGTGCGGTGATAGAGGCGAAAGCAAATGTGCGGGACTTTGATTACCTTCGGAATCATCGCTGGGCATGGACGACGGCGGCGTGGGTGGCAGTCCAAAGGCGCCGCCATTGTTGTTGCTGCTGCTGCTACTGTTGACATGGCTGCTCGTGTCCATGGCTGACTCGGTTTTGATATTGACTTTGGGGATGACTATGCTTTGGCCGTTGGTGGCCGAGCTCAGGATGTACTGCTGCGACTTGAGCAGACTCTGCGAGGCGGGCGTTAGCTGCAGTGAGCCGTTCTGTGAGGAATAAAGAAGATGTTTTAAATGCTGAGGTTAAAATTTAAGGCTAGAATTTACGCTGCAGCTTACCTTGTGCTCGAAAACGAGATCTGAGTTTGTAAAGGCGGCCACATTCGCCATGTTAAGACTGAGCGTACCGCTGTTCGTGTGCGGACTGGGCGGGCAACTGGACGTTGGTGACATCGGCTCGTCCTTGATGCAGGATTCATCGATTTCAATGTCGGAGCAGATGTCGGGCGAAATGCTGCCTTCGCGCGTTGAAGCGGGTGATGTGCAGGCGGTTTGGTTGATGGCGCTAAAGTTCAAATCTCGCTGCTGTTGCTGCTGTTGTTGTTGCTGATGCTGCAAGAGAAGCTGTTGCTGTTGAAGCTGTTGTTGCTGCTGTTGCTGCTGTTGCAATTGCAGCTGCAATTGTTTTGAAATAGATACGCTGGTGTTGTTGCTGCTGCTGGTGATATTGTTGCTGACATTATTGCTGCCGCTGCTTGTGGTCAGTGTGCGCAGGTTGAACGTCATCGGAGCGCTAGCAATTCTATTTATACCGGCATAAATGTTGCTGCTGCTGCCGCTAGCCACATTGTTGCTAAGTGAAGAATGTGTGTTGTTGTTGCTGCTTCCGTTGCCGCTGAGCAATGTGGCTGTTGATGTTGCTGTGAGCATGGGATTCGCTGTGCTAAGACTGCTGGCTGTTGTGGTCAACGCGGTGATGGCAACAGGCGAGCATGTTGCTGAGGCAGGTGTTGTTGCAGTTGCTGCTGTTGTTGCCGCCGCTGCTGCTGTTGAGGTTGATGCTGTTGCTGCAACTGCTGTCGATATCGTCAAGCAATTGGGATCAATTGTTGCTGTGTGCAGACGACGTGTGTTGCTGGTGGCGCTCTTGAGCGATATCGCCGGATAGTAATCGTCGTCCATATCTAGAAAAATAAAAACGAAGGGAAACATGAATAAGTTTACGATACAAAATAACCATAAGAATTCAGTATGAATGTAGATCAAATACAATAGAATAATAGAGTTTTAAAAATTATTAAAAAAATATAATGCAGACGAGACGAGTAACTTGAAATATTGCGCAATAGTTCGTCTTAATCATTTTTTCACTTGTTGCATATCAAGATCGAAAAGCCCAATCGAAATCGCAAAGTAATCTCTTGCAGTAGTCGAGAAAATATCGTTTTTTTCAAGTGTGCTACATCATTTTAGAAATCTCTATAGAACGTCTTTATTAATAATTTAGAAAATTTAAATAAAAATTACATTTTAATAGATGCTTTCACTACTAGGACTTATGTTTTATATACGAACTATACAATTATGCAATAAAAAATGCTTTCATTTGAAAAACTATTTTAGTTTAATATTTTAGAATTAATTTATAATCATAACAATATAAAATTCCAATCAGCACATTTATCGGAAACAAGTTCTATTTATAATTCACAATTCTTGTTCAGCTTTTTTAGTATTTGTTGCTAGGCATTTTGACCAGACTCAATGCATGCATTACCTCATTTCTCACAGCATTCTTGGCGACTACGCCACTAACTCATCGAGAAAACAACGCACGTTCGAACCTGAATAACGCGTATTTCGCTTAAACAAAAAAAAAAATATATATTGACTTCAACTATGAGTGTCATAAAATTTGCAAAATGAATTCGGGCGTGACTTAAGAGTTTCATAAACCGATGTCATCGTACCGGGTAAGTCAAGTGCGGTATATTGAACTGTGGGTACACTTTATTAATATAGTGTTCTAGATAATTTCGATTTTATCGACAATCTTAACATTTTCGTATCTTTATATATTACAGAATGTTTTCGGAGCTCTTAAAAATATTACTCATCAATGAGTTATATAAGGAGCCCGCATAAATTAAACTCGTAGCATCAAATTTGAAATTGTGTCTGAGCACTCAGAAATTGGACTGCTAAAAGTTCTATATTTTAAAATGTTTTAGGAGAGCTCCAAAACTTGATACAAAAAAAGAGTATCATTTATGAGCGCTTAAGGAGCCCTCTCAAATTTAAGAATAGTTTAGGAGCACTCAAAAATGGGAGTCATTATTTATACTGATATACTAATAATTCGTCTTGAATTTGAAATAAAATAAAAATTAATGTTATTAGTTCAAAAGAAATACATACTTATTTCATGGAATTTTTTAAAAGTTTCATTTAAAATGGCTCCTAAAGCGCTATTGAGACTCTTTTATTAGTACTATTTTGAAGCGCTCCTAAATCTTTCTAAAATATAGTACTTTTATGAGTACATATTTTGAGCGCTCAGAAACAATTTTAAATTTGATGCTTAAAGAAATCCAAATAATGAGGGCTCTTCTTAAATGACTACTAAATATTACTCTTTTATGTGTAATGTTTTCGAGAGCTCTAAAAACAACCATAAATGAGATAATTTTATGATTATTTTTTCTGAGAGCACATTGAATATTCAAAAATTGGTTTCTTTTATGAATACAATTTCAGAGAGCCTATTAAACCCATTAATATTTATTTAAAAAATTCAAAACCATATCAAATTCCCAACCAAAATTGTTATTCCTTTGGATTTTACTCTGTTCACCAAATAAGGTTTATAATTCAGTAACCTTTTTGAATCTGATTTTTTAAACAAAGTAATAGTTAATTGTTTTGTTTTATTGATTGTTTTTTTAATAGAACCGTTCCTATGCGAATATTTTTATAATCTACAGGTCTTGAACTATCCCAGCTCTCAAAGACCTCTTCGTGCGTCGCAGTTGCCTAACCAATGAGTCGCCTATAGAAATTCCATGAATGGGCCATAATTAAACGTGTCGCCCCGACTACTCCAGACCCAGACCCAGCCGGTCATAGTCATTATTAGGCCGCTGCTTCCATTTTTCTTTTACTTATTGTTTTTTCCATACTTCATTCAGTAGTTTTTTGTTTTCTGTGAGTTATTGTGTGATGTGACTTTTTCTTGGTCGTTTTTTTTTTAACCAAAGCAATTTTATTGTCGCTCGGCTGTGGCTGACTTGAGTTTGGCTTAAGTGGTAACTGCTTTGCATTTAAGCCATTCATATTTGTTGTTGTAGACCATTATTATCTCGGCCATTTGAAGTTAACACAGCATGTGAGAAACTGAAATGGCTGCGGCGGCACAGCTAGCAGCAGAGTCATGAGGAAAAACTAAACGGCAGCCAGACAGACGGCCGACCATCGACGACAATCGATTGTTGTCGTTGGCAGGCGGGCAGCAACATTGCAAATAACAGTTTTTAATACATAGTATCAGTTGATGTTGCTCTTGTTGTTGTTGTTGGTAGTTTTTATTACTTGTTGGTTTTTACAGTTTTGTCAAACAATATGTTGTTGTTGTTAATGCATAACTGTTAAACATGACGCCGTCGACACAGTGATGCCACCTTTTTGTGCACGTTATAGTGGAGCCAGCGTAAAGGGCACCAACATTAACTTTTAGCTGACCATAATATTATTTACTTCAAGATTATTATTTAGACACTGAACTAATCTTAGTATCAAAAATCAAATAAGAAACTAGCAAGGAATGTTAAGAATGTCTTTGAGACTCACGGATTATACACGATTATTCTGTTGATTATGATTATCCTGTTGGAAGAACATCTTTTACATGGATTTTTCGCTGATTTGGAGCAAAGCAAAATGATTCAACACATTTAAAATCAAAGTTTTGCTTTTATATATCTTTCTCCACCAATTGGAATAATTGCACGAATTTAAAACAAATATGGGAATTAATGTAAAACACCGTAATTCCGCCTTAATGCTCACTTACGCCCTAATTGATTTAAAGCTTAAAAATAATAGCATAACATATATATTTATGAATACCATAAAATGCATTATATTTTTCTTTTCTTTAAAATTTTACTTCTGAAACTCTCGCTATTTTTATTTTTTAAGTTTTAAACAAAGTTGGGCATAATTAGGGTGTTTTATCTTACTTATCATTAGGGCGTAAAAGTTCAGACACATTTGGAAGTGAAACTTTTAAAGAAAATTTAAAGAAAAACCATTTTAAAGAAAATTTAGGCAAACTTTTAAATTATACAGTGTTTTCAATCGATGTTTAAAGCGCTGTTATTATCGTGTATTTAACTGGGTTTAAATTTCTATTGAACAAATACTTTGGTGTCTAAATTATCGCTCACCTTTTTTGTTATTAACGTATTTTTCTGAATTCAATGATTTAACACTTCTCTGGAATAGCCAGTCAATTCATAACGGTCATGTGTTAATTGTCAATTATTAGTTGCTAATGACATTGACAAACCACTGTTGACACTCCCAATTTCAACGCATTTTAAAATGTCTAAAACACCTACATACGTTGGTAAATATACCCGTGCAATAACTTTAGATACCATTATTTTTATTGCTGTCATACATGAGTCATTTCATGCTGCAGAAAATGAGTCGACTATGTATAACATTTTTTTAAATGAAATAGTTTTATATTTTCTACTCAGTTTTATATAAAATATATTATTTTAATATTTTGTAAAGTTACATAAATACAATATGACAAAATATACGCACATCATATGAAATTAAGTTTTGATCGAAAATAAAATTTTTGATAAATCGAGTTGAATTCGAATCGAATTCTGAAACATTAAAAAATGTTTAACGATTTCAAATTTAATTACGATGCGAATTCGACTGAGTGCCAGTTTTTCAGTGCTCGTTTAAACTCCGTTTAATTAATCTTCTCTTTAAATAAAACGTCGTTTAATTTTGTTAGCAGTTTTTCAGTGATAGTTTAAAATGGTCACAGACAATACATATGGACCACAGACAAATGACAAATAATTCTCCTGATTTTGACTTCTGATAAATGTCATTGTTTCAGATAGAACAATTGTTTCAGAAAAATAAAATTAATGTATTTTTAAATTTAAACAAGAGATCGAGCAACTAAAGTGCACGTGAGACTTTTTTTAATGCAGTGTGCAAAAATACAAAAATTAATAATAATTTATGAAACAGCGCAGCGACAGAAAATAGTGAAAAGTGTTGTGAAAAAAATGCATGTCAAAAACTTTGAATGTTTAAACGTACTTTAAACCATCAGCATCAGTCGTTTAAACTAAGTTTAAACGAAGGTTGAAGTTCACTAAAAAATTAATTTTGATTTTAAACGATGTTTAAACCACAAACAAAGTTCAACTAGCACTGAAAAATTGGCCATAAGGGTGTGTGCGAGTTGGACTAAATTGCTGACTAAACTAAATTTTGGTGGTAATGCAGCGTTTACTTTTCAATTAAGCAAATTTTCAAGCAAACATTTTTAAAATTTCATTTATGATTTCCGTGCACTTTCAAGTGTTTATTCCATAGGAAATAACCATTTACTAAATTAAATTGAAAGAAATGATGTCATAATATTTGCTGCATGTAAATAAAAATTCTACTTATCTTAAAACAATTACATTGAGCAAGAATATTTGTCTTGCTGAGAAGTGGAATTTTTTTTTTGCATTTAATTCTTTATTTTTTTTTGGAAATCTTGAAAGATAAACGCACACACATGTGTGCAAATAAGGTGCAAAAACTTTCCGAGATCACTGACTATACTAGAGTCATCTGCTATAAAATACTTGCTATAAATTGTTATGATCAATGCTTGAAACAGTGGCAACGCTACAGGCACGACGCCTGCGTCAGTCATATGTTTTATTCTTGAATTGTAAATAAATCATTTTATTTATTTGTTAACTTTTTATCTATGATGTGTTGTACTAGCTTCAATAGTTCGTAGTCATATTTGAAATCTGGATGTGTGTATTTGTTTGCGTTAAATAGTTTTATTGGTTTTCGAAAACTAGTTCATAATTTGAACAAATGTCAAACGGTCTGAATTTATTTTGGCGGCGCTTTAATTTGTTTTACCACACACTTTTGTCTAAGTTTGTATATTTATTAGTTTATTATACGTTTTTTTCAAAATATTTATGCAGTTGTTTTTTGCGCAATTGCTTCCTTAAAAATGATTAATGCGCTCATTACCAAAAGTAGACAGGTGGCAACGTTTTTGGTTCGGCGCGTGTCATAATCTCAATAATATTTATAACTAATTTTTTTATCTGTTTTTAAATTTCAATAAATATTATGTAAGATTTTGTTTTATTTTAAGTTGTTTTCTATTTAAACAGCCTGATTTTTCATAGTCTCTCTTTGCATTAAGGTTTCTAATTTGTTTTTTAAACTAGATACTAGTTTGAACAAATGTCAAACGTGAACTCATTTGTTAACTGGTGTATTTAGCAGCAGATTTTGCTTTAATTAATTTGTATATTTTATTATTTATTTAAAAATTTCGTTAATTTGTTAATTTATGCAGTTGTTTTTCAAGCAAATACGCAAATATATAGTTTGTTTAATTAGTATCAAGTTTTTTTTTTAATATTTGCACATTTTTTTAAAACCTGCATGAATTTTGATTGCAAAACTTAAAAATAACTTTCCAATATTTCTTCTACTCAAGTTTTAAATAATACATCTGAGGGCCTGAGGCACTTACCATCCATTTTTGTTTGTAGACTCCTCGGCGAATCCGGCATCGAGTCGCCGTCGCTGTTCAGGCTGTACGAGTGCTCGGATTTGATCGGCAGTGTGCCATTGAAGAGCGCATCCGAAATCAGTTTGTCATTCAGAATAACGGTCGGTATTTTGACGTCGCGCTCCAGAAACCAATCTGGCATCTCCGTGTCCGTGGACAACTTGAGCGTGTCCGTCTAGAGGAATAGAGAGAGAGAGAAATCGAAAGTCAGCCAAATTGCGCGCAAAATATATTAGAGTTTCAAAAATAAGACGCAACGTCATACAGAGAACAAAATAAAACGATTTAATTTATAATTAGAAATTCTTTTGTAGCATTTCCTGCTGTCAGCTGACAAGAAGGTCATGTTAAATGCATCAGCAATAAGAAAAAAAAATCATCTAAAACATTTTTAATTTACGTCGGAAATGTTTTGTTCTTATCAGCAAATATGCGCTTAAAATTGCTCAAGTGTTGCTTGCGTTACCTGTTCTTATGATTTATGACAAAACGAAAACGAAAAATAAAAATAATCAACTAAAAACCTTAAAACTAGATACTGCCTTCTGGGCAGTCTTCAAAAGACACAACAACGCACGGCACGAATCGTGACACGTGTCTTGCAACATGACTTATTTTGCTTGTTTTATTTGCTCCAGTTTTGTGTTTGTTGTAGCAAAACCATTAAAAATGCATTTTCCTTATCAGTTAACATTTGCAACGGTTATTTTTGTTTTAGCAACTCGACAATTTGTTAAAATGGCGCTGGCGATTAGCGATGAATTTTAATTTAATATTTTGTGCAAATTACAATAGGTAATTTGCACGAGTTTTAAAATATCGCGCAACGTCAATTTGACATTTGGAGCGTGTGCAGTGCTGCCAGTTATTCGTGCTCTTTGTGACTGATAAGACCTAAGAAGCTCTTTAAAGTGATCTAGAGAGAGAGAGAGAGTCGCACAAAGATGCTCATCTTTAGCGGAACCTTGACAGTTGGCTTCAACTGTCAGTCAGTGCATTGAACTGCATTTGGAACGCAAACGAAATTTTTAAATTCAATTTATTTAATTAAATGACGGAAATAAGTATTATCTACTACCGTTGCTATCTGGCGCACTTTGAAGCTTACGGTGTAGTCACTGTTTAGTTTCTGTAAAGTCGCTGTTAAGTTGCTGTATAAGGCCTGTCGTTATCGCATTTGTTACGCAATAATTTGTTTTGTATTTTGTTGGTTGGACTTTTTTTTCAAAGTTTAAAGGTGAAAATGTTGCATTTGCAAAACATTTTTACGATGTTTTCGTATTTGATATGAGGATGCTGCAATCATAGTAATTGTAGTGCGCACACTGTAGAATATTTAATGACTTTTCAGTGGCACCAAATGATTGTTTTTCATATATATTTTTAATTTACCAGGTTAACATTTGTTAGTTATTGTAATCAACATTAATTTATGACATTGTCACGTCTAAGTAGCAGTTAGACCGTGTATTCATAAAAATGCTAATTTTTATTAAATGTTGTAATATCTCTTTTCTTTGAAATTTGTTAGAACGCTCAAAAAAAAATAAAGTTTTTTTTTTCAAATATGTTTGAAAATGGAGTAGCCAAAATACATTTATATTTGATTTCTCTAATCAATTTATGATAAGAATAGTTAATGATGTAGGAGATTGCCATTTTTATTGTAAGATTTACACATGATTTCTGCAAAGACAGAGAAATATTGCCATTGTCACGTCTAAGTAGCAGTTAGACCGTGTATTCATTAAAATGCTAATTTTTATTAAATGTTGTAATATCTCTTTTCTTTGAAATTTGTTAGAACGCTCAAAAAAAATAAAGTTTTTTTTTTCAAATATGTTTGAAAATGGAGTAGCCAAAATACATTTATATTTGATTTCTCTAATCAATTTATGATAAGAATAGTTAATGATGTAGGAGATTGCCATTTTTATTGTAAGATTTACACATGATTTCTGCAAAGACAGAGAAATATTGCGAATCTAGAGAGCCATATTTATTAAATATATCGTGTTACTTACATGAATTTATTGATGCAATCATGTTGCACGTTTGCCACAATAATAAAAGTATGATTATAACATTTTCTCACCGCACGTGTTTTCAATTAAATGTTCCTACTAATGCGGTTATAACTTACGACCATTAAGAATAATTAAAATAATAACTTAAGGCACTGATAATCATTAGGCTTCTGTTTTTTTTTTCTTATTTAATGCTTCGATCTCCCAAAAATTATGATTTCTTGGTAATATTCATAAATCATGGAGAATGCATGACATGCAACAAGTTACCTTTTACTACTTTTGTATTTTTTGTTGTTGTTAAAAACTAATTTAATGTGGGAAGTGCGTCCAATTGAAAGGTTGTAAATTATTGGCTTTTTAAGAAAGTATGTTATCGATTTTGATTGATGTGCAAGTTTAGTTTTCACAAGATAAAGAAAATTTATATCCTAAGCAAAAAAACATGTTGACTTTATCTATCGAAAGTATGTATTTACCTTAATATATAACTATTTATCTCTATTTTTTCTCTTAACAAATCTCCAAAAACATTTAATTTTTACAATGTCATAAAAACCTTACAAGGCGCCAAGTTGATCTAACACACTTCCAGCCAATAAATAATGCATCTAATATTTATATTCTTTGGTTTACCTCATAATCATCATCATCTCGTCTTCGTCGTGTTTTGCGCTCATTTTCTAGAGCACAAAACTCAACGAACCTCAACTAAAAACTGATGCCGAGTTAACGCTAGTTTTTGAGCACAACGGTTAAAAGAAAATTTCACGTTGCCATATTGTTGTTGAATTATATTTCTTTTGTTGTGTTGGTATTTGTTGAAATTTATTTGCTGAATAGACCTTCTAATGGAGACCATCATCAACGAGTTTGCAATTTGTTAACAATCAACATTTTGCAAAGACTAAACGGAAGTCGTTCGTTTATATAAGGTATAAAGTATGTATTTTTTTGTTGTTGGTGCTATTGCTATTGCTAAAATTATCAAACGCAAGCGAAGAAGTCGAACGAACAAAGAAGCATTCGAAAACTAGGTCAAGTTGATAAAACAAAATGCACGAAGAATAATACGTGGAAATCAACCTCGAGGAGGTCTTGAGGTAATGATTTTGAAAACCATCTATCTTTCAATGGTGTTTACCAAAATGAGACGTATGTAGAACTTTCTAAGAATCTTTAAAGCTATCGAAAGCAGACACATTTAGCCATCATGTTCTAGGTTAAAATATTTGAGGGTTATTGCAGTTTATTCAGATGTATTTATTTCATAAAATAAAATTAATTAATTGCTATATATTCCAATAAAATATGTTTGAAGTTTTATAACTTAACAGCATTTTTCAATAACTTTCAACTTAATTAAAATATTAATCTGTTTCCAGTTCATTCAGTCCATTCAGAAGTCCTTTCAGAATATCTTAATTAATTTTCTACGTGTGCTTGAAAACCCCCCAAAATCAAAACACCCAAACACAAAAGCCCCTAGCTTTTTAAAATGACCCAAACACAAATTTGCCAAATTCCAAAATAGAAAATATCCAAATACAGAAGCCCAAATATTCATTTATGAAATACACAAAACTACCCAAAATAAGAAATAATCATAATTTGTTGGGTATTTTGAATTTCTGGATTGTTATTTGAGGCTTTTGTCTTTTGAGGATTGTGCTTTTGAGGATTTAAGGCCGAAATCATGTCTGCAGTATATTAATTAATACCACTAACCAACTTCTCGATACTACAGAATAATTATTAGTTTAAATTGCATGGTTACAAACTAGTTCTGTTCTATTCTTTTTTTATACACGAAAAAACTGTTATAAATTCTATTTGAAATTTTAAATTTAGGTCATTTGAAGAATGGTTTCTTCATTGGAAAAAGTTTTATATATTAAAAGTGGTTGAAAATATTTGCTGTCGAAAGGTAACTAATCCAAATGTTAGCTGGTTTTAGAATACTCTACGAGATTGTTTAATTATAATATTTTTTTTTAACCACAAACTGTGCAATTATTTTTCATTAACTAACAAATTGCGACAGCAACTAACAAGCGTTTCAATTTTAATTGAGCTAAAAAATAAAAATAATTTCGATATGGCAGTCAAGTGGCGCAAAACCACAAAAATTGTAGGTTTCAACATCTTGCTATGATGGAATTTTAAAATAAGTTTTATATATTTTTAAAAATCAATTTTCTTGTAATTTTAAAAGGTTTCAAAATGCATTTTAATAATACAAAACAATTTGAAAAATAAGTTTGAATGATGTAAAATATTACTTAATAAATGTGTAAGTAGATTAAATTATAATTAAATATACTATGAATTGAATAAAAACAAACAGAGCACAACATAAAAATGATCCGTGATGGACTTAAAGATTCTAATCAATACCTCATAATGATATTTTGATATTGCCTAAAGTTTTTGAGTTATTGCGTATAACAAATCTATTGCATTTCGCGCGTTTATTATATATATATATATATATATATATATATATATATATATATATATATATATATATATATATATATATATATATATATATATATATATAAACCCACTGAAATTCGGAAGGACGTGACCAAAGTTATGGCAAGTCAAAAGCAAAAACTAAAAATTTTAGGGTATGCATATTATATATTTCATAACATATGTGATTTTCAATTTAAATAAAATTATAAATTACACCTGTAATTATTTGCTTTCTCTTACTTTGTCGTTGCAAATCACTTTTTATGTTTTGAAATTTAATTCGAACGCGAATCCAAATAATTTAGTTTAGTATTCAAATTTAGATAAACTCACACATACCTTTAGAACCGGTATACCGAACTAACAATTAGCTGTATAATATCGAAGAGTTGTAGAAGAGCTTGTCCAATTTATAAAAAAAACACGCAACAATTGCACAAGCAACTCTCAACCTTAGTCAAACCCTTATACAAACTTTTTGTCGTAATTAAACAGCTAATTATGAGCAATTGGAGCTAGCTCACCCAGAAAAAAATACTATATAAATAATAGTTTTTTACTATTAAAAATATTCAATAGGATAAATTATTATTTTAATCGGAAAATACCATTAAATACTAGAAAATACCATGACATTGCCATTGAGTTTATATGAAAATTTTTATTTTTTGTATACTATTAAATCTATAATTGTCCTATTGACCAATTTTAATGGAATTTGAGGGATTGTTTTTCTGGGTGCTGTACCAATAAATGTAAACCAGCTTTATTGTAGCAGGGTAAGGTCTTTCAAATATTTTTACTGATGTTAGCTGCGATTTTAACTGGTTATAAAAAATGACATTGTGAGAGCTTTATCAAGCCTTTTTATCCTGTTAATAGTTATTTGGTACTTTATTATTAAAAATGAAACCGTCATCGAAACATGGCAAATAAGCAAAATCGAAATCATTTTTCATTTGGGTTTAAATTCAAGGATAGTATTTAAATGTTTTCATTAAATAAAACCCGAAAAATTCAAAATCCAGTCTCAAGGCATTCCAACGAAATTTCCAAACACTCTTAATTATGTTGCCAACAAAAACGCCAAAACCAATGCTGCCACTTAAACTGGTGTCATTGCCAATGCAGCAACACGACGTAGCAACAACAATAGCAGCAGCAGCATTGTCGAAACAAGAAACATAAATACCTGTGGCAACGCTGACATTCAACGAAAATTGCAATGCGGACAGCATAAAATGCAGAAAAAAATGGCAAAATAAAAAAGTATTAAAAAAAATTGTAGGCAGTGATTTTTGCCATTTGCTTGCTTGGTTGGATAGTTTGTTGGTAACAAAAGAAAAATATGTAAAAAAAAACACAGTCACAAAGTGAAAGGTTCTCGCTGCTGATTATCGAGGGAAATTTATTTGTAATTTTTTTGATATGTTTTATGTTGTTTTGTTATGCGGCATAAAACAGCCAGGATCGATGATGCTTTTGAAATGCTTTTATGTTGTTATTGTTGCCAGTTAATGGCATTTTTTATGCTGTTGTTGCAACATCAAAAGTGGCCACTTCTTTTTCTGTGGTTTTGTTGTGTTGCAATTATTCAGTTGCGCGCTCGCGTTCTGGAAAACCGGTTGGAAACGGTGACCCATTTTAAAATGCGATTGCCTCGTCTTCGGTTATGCTTTGGAAACTTGTTTTATTTTTGGGAATTTTGTAATATTCCGCGAAAATAAAACGCGATTTTTTTTTAATGTTAAAATTAAATATAAGTATACATTATTTATTTTTTGTTTGTTTTTGTCATTCCCACGTATTGTTTGCACATAAAATATTTTATGTTGCGAATTTACTTTACTTTATTTTCATAAATTGTTAAGATGAGTGTGGTCTGGTGTTGCCCATTAATTGGAAAATATTAAATTTATTATTGAACGTATTAAAAATAGAGTTAACACCACAATGATGATTTATTTTTAATTTTCTTTTGCTTTTATTTTTATTTTAAATTTTTTCAATTGCCTTTATCAGGGTTCAAAATATATGTTTTTGGTTTGCTCTACTGGTTTTTAGGGTAACGATGTCTCGATGCGCTTTTGTGGTCACATTTAATTAGATAATTTGTGTAGAAACGTTTTCAATTGGGTTTTAGGTAATTGTTGTGGTAATTTATGTCGAATTGCTATCGTCAATACAAAATATGAAAATAACATTTTTTTTTTGTTTTGGTGAAAGTCAATGCAATTCGTATAACAAAAGATGCTTTTTTGATTATAATTTATAATTTTAATAAATATATTAAAGTTGTGTCCATTTCGACAAATTAGTCTATAAAAAAAAACCCTATCCAAATGGTATATTCACATATATATCACATAAGATGAAGTCTATACGCTTAAATCAGATATCGGTTTTTAACTTCACATAATCCCCAAATCCAAAATGTTCCCAAATGTAAGCGAAAAAAAAAGATTATAATACAAAAAAAGTTGTCACTTGCTGCTGTCTAAAAGTTCAGTTGCAAATAATAAAAAAAAATTTCCCTCAACACGACCTTGACTTTGACCGCAAATTGCGAACTTTGTTTGTGTAAATGTCTTTTAATTTTTTTTATAATTTATTTTTGATGTGCCAAATAAAGAGGATCAACAACAAAAACACATTATTTGTGTACAAATTTTAAATAAATAACCAAAAAAGTAAATAAAAAGAAATCACTACTAAACGATGATCTCATGACTAATGTAAACAAGCGCGAGAAACAGCAACATTTTTGTGAAATATGGATTTAATTAGCGGCGGACGTAGTTGCGGCTTAAATGAGGGCATGCGTCAGTGCAACACCACAGAACAACAATGAAAATTCCAAGAAATTAAAAGTAAAAAATATTTAATATAATACGGCAGCACCACAGTAGCGGTGACAATTGACAGCACAGATTGCATGCGCTGAAAAGTGTGGCAACACGCAATACAGTCGCGTACATTCTGCGACGCAATATTTAGACAACAACAAAAAGAGTTATGACAACAACAACTTAAAGCAATGCTAAAGAATTTGCAAACAACTTGTAACAGTTTTGTGCGCATTCTCAAGACGCCATCTTCACTGTTCGCTGCGAAGTGACCACAGGTAAATATTAAATTAGCAGCTTTTTTTTTTTGGCCAAACATTCGTGTACAAATTACCACAAAATGTATTTCTCTCCTTTGTGTGGATGTGTGTAAGAGAGTGGGTTCAATGAACGACGACAGTCACGTTAAAAGCCGGTCATAAACCGTCGAACGTTGGAGCCAGACGCGAACCTTTAGAATGGAACGAAACGGAGCGGCTGCGCGGAATAAAATGGCATCGGAACGAACAATTTCATTAATGTTTTGATTTGAGCAACAGCAACATTTTGCAGAAAAATTCATGTGAATCTTTCGATATCAGACATAATCAGTAAGCAGCGAACAACAAGCAAACATAATTAATTAGAAAAGCAAGAAGTTGAATGAGTGCCAAGAATTGGGTCAAAGTTTTTTTTTGAGGTCTTCCGTCGTCGCGCTTCATGCGGACACATTTTGTTCGGTCTTCCTGTTTCGGAGGGCGTGGCTATATTTATTATAACTGGTTCGGAGGTGTTATTTTGATAAATGTTAAAAATTTCGTGCACGAACTTTTATTCCGAAAATATTTACTAATTGAGTGACTTGTTAATAAGTTGAAATTCTCACGATTTTGCAAAATACTTAAAGCACCATAAATAATATTCAACTTTTATCGTTATCAATCTATTTACTTGGGAATAAAGTTTGTTTCATTTCAATATCTTATATATGCCAGTTCAGTTAAATGCCTGTTCAGTTAAATGCCATAAAATCCTATAAATATTGGTCAACAGTTATTTTAATAGTATTCAAAATATTAATATTTTCATATAAACTTAAAAATAATGAAATAGTATTTTGTAGTATTTAATGACATTTACCGATTACAATAATTATGTATTCTTTGGACTAATTTTTATAGTAAAAAAATCTTAATTTTTCTGGGTGTATGTATGCTAAGTGTTCCAATCCTAAAATATTTTGACAATCCAGGGACTTATGAGATTTGAAAAAGAAATATCGGGATTGTGTCTTGAATTATTAAAATTTGTTTTGCAGGTAACAAAAACATTTAACATCAAGCTCTATTAAAAACAATGCATATTTATGATTTAGTAGTTTTCATTTTATCTGCACGTTATTTTTATTGGCAATCCCGGAATCCCGAGAAAGGCAAGAACAAGACTACCATATCTTGTTTTTGCGCAATAAAAGAACGTATATTTTACGAAATACTTTCGTAAAATATACGATTTATTGTAAATACAACTCAGCATTTGTAATTTTTAACTTCGTTCCGATTTTTTATTTTAGTAATCACGAATAAAAGTCTATAATACACCCAGAAAAAAACCCTCAAATTCCATTAAAATTGGTCAATAGGACAATTATTGATTTAATAATATACAAAAAAATAAATCTTTTCATATAAACTCAATTGCAATTTCATGGCATTTTATAGCATTAAATGGTATTTTTCGATTAAAATAATAATTTATCCTATTGACTATTTTTAATAGTAAAAAACAATTATTTATATAGTATTTTTTCTGGGTGTATCTATAACATTTGTCTTTATTGCAAAATATTATCTTATTATACATCTTTTTATGCAAACATTAAATACTTTCCCAATAATGTTTCAGCCATATGAAAAATTTTAACTGAGGAGTTTATTTTGTCTATATCTCAAAATTGCGCAAATATCCAAATGTCATCGACAAATTGCATTTTCCATCAACCCAAAATATTGACCCACAAAATGCCGAACGTAGTCCCCATTCATTGCATTACACATTAAAAATGCAAACAATGAACGCCATTGAAGTGTAAAACAGAACATTTGCTTGTAGTTATTTTTAAATAGTTTTGTTTTATTCTATTTTATTTTTTAAACATTAATCATATTTGGGCCACTAGAGAACTAGCTGGCTGGCGGCTGACTCTGTGCGTCGGCCCGGGGCAAAGCGCCGCAACATGCAACACTGCGTCGAAGCGTTGCCACTGTAATTAATAAAAAGAATTTTTTTTTTGTTTTCTTTAGGTAAAAGCAACTGACAGACGCTTCTGTGCATCAATAGCAGCAGCAGCCAGTCAGCCACAGTACCAACGCCTGAAGGGCATCGTGTGTTTATAAAAAAATCTGTTTATATATTAAATGCAGTTGTAAACACTTAATTTTTCTTCATCATTTAAACAGGCGCACATACAAAAAAATATCAAAAATCAATTTTTTCCTCTTTGACTTTTTTTGATTTTTGCCGCCGGGCACCTGAAAGCAAGGGTTACCGATGCGTTACATTGTTGACACCGTTTCGACTCCCATTTTAGCTCTCACTTGCTCCTTTATAAACGGCTACACTATATGATTTTGATTTCTTCGATAGATTCGACGTATTGTACCGCTGGTCTTTTTAATGTATTTTCGTGTCTATGTTATCTGGGGCTCTTTTAACTTGTTGCCTTTAATGGTTTTTTCGTCTGCACGTGCAGCGAAATGCCTTAGCCAGCTCGTTGCAGTTTGTACCTGTCTTCTGTTCGTATAACCGGTACACGAAGGGTTCGATCACAGAAACAGGTTCCTGATATTTGGCTGTAGAGTGAATTTTCGAGTATCCACGTAATGAATACACTGAGAGAAATTAATTCAAACAATTGACGTTTATGTAAACTTTTAAATTAAATTTTTGAAAACCAACTTGAAAACTTAATTTTATTTTAACAATATTATGTACTAACTTTAGATCCTATGTACTTTGATTTAGTTTCGTGATCTTGAAATTTCGGTATCTCGGGATCCTTGATAACATCAGTACAAAAATCACGAAATGAAATCCCGCGATTGCCAATCAAAAGAACGTGCAGTTTCAATTAGAAGCCGTGAGTATATTTTAATTATTTTTTAATATACCTTGATGATAAATGTGTTTTTTAACGCCGCTGGTATTATTTTTAACAAAGCTGTATGTATCAACTTTCCTTTTTTTTTGGGTTATCTGTAAAGCCGCGGTAGCTCAGTGGTTAGTGCGTTGGACTGCGAGTCGAAAGGTCCCCGGTTCAAGCCTGGACTGGGGCTAACAACATCTTTTCATAGAAACATTTTTCTATACCGCGCTACCTCTCGTCAGTAAATGGCAAACCTACGAGAGTAAAACCATTGCCTATGAAAAGCTCTCACCCGCCGTTCGGATTCGGCAATAAACTGTAGGTCCCACCACTTTGAGTACAAATATAACACGCACAGCTCAAAATGGTGAAAGAGCTCGGCCGAAGTTCTGTACAGGACTGTAGCGCCAAACTATTATTATTAATAAATTTCAATAATTCGGGACTAATGCCGGGTTTTCTTGTTGTAATTCCGAAAGTCCCAAGATTGCTAAATGTTTCGAAATTGACACTCTAGTTTCTTCGATTCTTCTTTCCTTATCAGTGACCTTTTACTGTAATTATGCACAATTTCCATCTCACTTACACTAAATTCGAGACTATGAACCACGTTCGAGCGTCATGAATATAAATAGTTCTAATTGAAAAACTTTAAATTTAATTGTGCTCTATTTTAAATTATATTTAAATGAACTATTCTTGATTATTTCACAGTAAAACTAAATTTGTGTATGTCGCAAATTAAAATTTTAAAAGATTGTACAAAAATACTTTGTTACTATCAACCTCAAATCGAAACGACGAAAAGAACATGTTAATTTCATTATTTAATATTTGTAATATTTTCTTAGAATTTTTTTTTGTCTAGAAAAATCAATTAATATTAAGTGTTTTCTGGTAGATACCTTGTATAACATGTACTATGTGTAACTATCACTTTCTCGCTACCTATCTCCTCGGGTTGTCTCTTGCATAGGCCGTGCTAGTACAAACACCCTCTCCGGTAATGGGTGCGGTTTAATTTAGTTTTTTTTCCTTCTATCTCGTCAATACTTAAAATTTAAAATGATTGCCATTTATATATAGGTAACATAATTGTCTGGTATCGTTGTTGGCATTTTAGTTAAGTGTCAGCAGAAAAATATCACTGCCGCAAAAATGAAAACATGTCTGGGGCGGAACAACAAAACATGAACATGCCGCTTGCACAATTTATAGAAATTAAAATCGAATCAGGAAATAATTCACCGAAGTGCATTTTTCACTATAGTAATAGCAAAAAAAAAAAACCATGTCAACTCTTTTGAATTTTTATTGTTCCTACAAGTTGTAGATTTTTTTGTATTTTTAGAAATATTTCAACAAATTTAAAAGGCAGTTGCATAAGAAATTTCTATACTCGACATTATACTATAATTAATCTTATTATAGATAACAATATAAATTTCACTTTTTTTTTTGATACTATGTATTTCTTTTTACAAATACGATAATTTTAAAATTGTATCAAGGTTGTGTCTAAATTTGAAGAGTAATCGAAATTTGTCGATAAAGCAGTGGTTGCTTCAGTTTCAGTTACATATTGAGAAAAATCACACCCAATCTGCAAAATCTGTGATAAATCCAAATCTGTGATACGAAAATCACACACATCTACCAGAATTAAAAATTTCAGTATAATATTCAGAAAACGTAGTTATTTTATTATTTACAAACAGCTTTCTTCAGTTTTTCCATTTTGCAATTCTTCCTGAGAATTGGTTTGCTCCATACATCATTGACTCGGTTTCAATATATAAATCATATAAATTCGATTGCCAACTCCATTTACCGAAAAAATGGCATACGGAGCAAACCAGAGTGTGAGACTCACTATCTCCAATCGCGTAAAAAATCAACATATGAGATTTATCTCACAATTTATTAATAAACTTACTTCCTGAGAATTGGTTTGCTCCATACATCATTGACTCGGTTTCGATATATAAATCATATAAATTCGATTGCCAACTCCATTTACCGAAAAAATGGCGTATGGAGCAAACCAGAGTGTGAGAAATCAATATTTAAGATTTATCTCACAAAGTTGGCAACGTTGGTGGGATGTCCATGCGTAAAATCGTTGGGTTGTATAATTATATAAAGTTATATTATCAATTTCTGTTTTATAAATTAGGAGATACAAAATCAAATACATATTATCAATATCTACCGAATACTCACTCATTATCGGCTATACTATAATTTCTATTATAATTTTATTTGCATACAACGTGTTCTTACCTAAAAATAAAATAAGAAAAAAGTTAAAAATTAGCATTAGACAAAAATGAGTATAGTAAAAATTATTAACATATAAATCAAATATAAATTCCAATAATAAAACAAATATTAAAACCAAAAAAGAAATAATTTATGCCTCAAGTGCGCTAATTTTGAGCACAACATCAAACACGTGCGTGTGACAAGCATATTTCATAAAATAAAAAAATAAAAAAAATCTTTAAAATCTCAAACTCCTATCTGTGCTACGTAATTTAATGCATTTTATAAATTTGCCTCACACTATTCTCTCAAAAGGGGCAACGATTTTGCAACAGGGTGGTTCTTTGGCTGCGCGTCAAATGAAAGGTGACAACTTATGACGCCATCTTGCTGTGCGTGCGGCTCAGTTTGGCGACGTATAATAATTATGCACGAGCAACATGTTGTGTTGCTCCTAACTTGTTGCTGTCTTTCAGCCACAAACATCCTTCGAACTCAGTTGCCGCACTCATTAAGAGTCTTTCAGAGATAGTCAACCACCCACACTTCAAGCATGGCATTTTGCTAATTTCAGTTGACATTTCATTGTTTTTGTTGTTGTCATTATTCAAAGAAGTTCAGTTGGATTTCTTTATCCTGTCAGCGATTATGAGCGACGATGTTTGTGAGTTGGAACGCGGAAAGATGGGCGACGATGTGGCATAAGATGCGATATAGATAAAGGTTAAACGCTGTTTTTTTGAGGTGGACCTCCGTGGGCTGAAGGTTTAAAGGTCATTTGCATGAATCGGTATAATGATTGTCATAAGTTGTGGCTTAGACAGCAATAGAAAACGGAAAACTTCAATTTTAAATCGGGTTTAGTAAAATTACTTTAGAGAGATTTTTAAATAATTTAGGTATTAAAATAGAATATCAAATAAATAAAGTATTTTATAATTAAGAGATACATAAATCATACAATGCCATTCATTACAGCCTGTTTAATTAAAAAGGTAAGGTTCAAGTACTACAAATGTCTGCACATATTTTTCTAAAAACAATGTTTGTTTTTTTTTTTTGAAACTCTACCATTTTTAGACATTGTATTTTTGTATAGTTGTTTATTTAATTTTCTGGTTTATAATAGGTACATGAAGAAGTTGCTGAACTTTTCCGTTTGTTATTTATTTAAATTACAATGCTTTTTTAAATTTAAATATTGATTCAGTTGTTTTATTTTTGATATATTTGCTGCATTATTTCTTTGGTTACATTTTCCATTGATCATTTTCGTTTAAGCTTGTTTCAATATTGAAACAGTTTGTTTTTTCGAATTTCAATAAATTTACAAATCATTTATTTGTTTAAATTTTTTGTACAGATGTTTATAATTTATTTATAGTCCATATATTTAATATTACACTAAAAACAATTTTTTGTTTTAATATTTTGCTCATCAATGCCAATGGTAAAAGTAAAAATGACTTAATACATTTTAAAAATTTCCAAAGTTGATTTGAACATTTTTTATAAAACTTTTTAAATGAAGAGTTTGAGTTTTTCTCATTTTTCAGTAATTTTAAACTGTAATTCACTGATTGTGACTTAAAAGTTACAAGCAGCATTAAAGGGTTAATGTCTTTAAACTTTTTGATTGTGTAGAAAAGCCCCAGCCAATAAAACAGAAAGCTCAATCGACTTGAATTGCATTTGTTTTTAAAAGGTTTCAATTTTAATTGGTTTTATTTTTAACAACAGCGTAAGCAACATTGCAAATTCATCATCAACATCTTCCTCGTCGTCGTTGTCGTCACCAAAAAGAATCTTTAGTTGCAATTTTCAAACCATATAAAGACGAAGCCGATTCAGCAACAACATAAAAATATTGCTGCAACTTTTAACAATTCATTCACATGCACAACTCCCCCAAACTTATAAGTTGTGGTAACATTGTATGTGTTGCTGCAACAAACAACTTGAGAGCAATGATGAAAATGCAAAACGTGCGCATTTTTGTAGCTTGACTTTTAACATTGTTTTTGTTGCTGCTAAATCTAAGTACTACTTGAGCACAGCTGCAACGCATTCTCAGTCTCAGTCATTAGCCACCAACATCGACAACTGTCAGACAACCAGCAACATCATTGACAACATTTTGTTGGCACGACACACATGGTCACCTCAACGGTGCTGCCACAGGTAACAACATATTAATTAAAGACAAATTAGCCAACGAGCACGTTGCCCACACGCAGCGAAAAACATAATTGCTATTTACATAATAATTAACATAATCTTGTTTTACAATATGTTTAAGGCAACAATATCGAGAGAGAAATGTAATAAACATAATCATATTCATCTCGTTACATTTCTCGTTCTTCTGATGTTTAACATGAAGGAATCTTAATAGTAAAAAATGAATAATACGCAGTTATCGATTTATAATTTTGGTAATCATAAATAGTTGAATCTCTTTATTTCCTACCATTAATAACAATTATAAGCATACAACAAAATTATGATATAATCAGCATAAATAATATATTCAGGGCAATTTTAAATAAACATTTCTACATATTATTTTTGAAAGAAAAGTTTTGTATGTTAAGTCAAAACAACTTTTTTGTTTTCAACCAAAAATATTTTGTGGGTATAGTTTTTTTAAATTTTCCCCGATTATAATAAACAACTTTATTTGTAGCAATCATACAATATACGTTACAATCATATTGTGACTTCTGTGTTTACTAGATAAATTATGATTAAATTTAATAGTTATAATGTTTTGTCATGTCATAAACATATTTTTCTCTGCGTGTTAACGGCGCAAGCAGCAATAGCAAGAAAAAGGCACTAAAAAGGCACTTGCTGCTGCAATTAATTTTGCATTAAATAAGTAGAAAAATAATAAATTATAAAACTATAGTTTAGTAGGTAGTATTGCATTAAAGGGTATAAAATGGAAAGGGGGTCTTTATCACGAATCAGCAATTTAGCAGCAACATCTTAAAGGAGATTCATTGGTCTTCATTATAGCATTTATATTAAGGTCGCATAGTACTAGTAAAACTGGCTGGATACTTTTAGGAAACTGGTAGGAATTGTTGCATGGGCCGTATTTACTACCAGGGGCGGACAGACCATACAAGCGAAACGAACTTCACTCGGTGGATCAATCAATAAAGTTATGATTTGTCATAGAATTAATAACCGCACAAATAAATATACCGAAGTTCCGTATATGTACTAAAATTATGGGTAACTTTCTGAGAAAATCAACACTTAACAAATCTAATAAGGTGATGTTGACTATGAGGCAGATTCTTATGGAATAATGTCGATGTACCAGTATCTGAGGTTCGATATTTTGGTGGATATAAATCGCGGTAAAAAAAATTAAGGGTCAATTTAGGTTAAGTATGGCCGCTATATGCATCTCATTAAAAGGCACAACAAAAGGATTTAAAAGGGAAGTCATCGAAATAGAATAATTTTTTTCGGGCCGATTAAACTTCGGTAAGTTTTCCCATCCCAGTCCGCTCCTGTTTAGCACCAGAAAGGTGCTTCTTCGGTTGACAACCTTCGCTACGATTTAAGCCTTTTGCACTGATATTCCTTTATTTTTATTTATAGTTTTGCAAATTTGCTGTTCGCGTGTATTTATGAATGAATTTTTATCCATGGTTTTTTTTCAACCTGCGCAATAATCGTGACCGCAATAATCGAGATCCAACTATCAAACATGACGGCTGCAGCTGCCTGGGAAGACCCATAGCATTTACTTTTTTGGCACATTTACAGAGAGCCATGGATTCTGTATGTTTAAATTTTTGAAAAGTTTTCTAGTGCATCACGTGATCGGATAAAATGTGGTGCTGCACAAAAAAATTGAAACCGGTATTAAATAATAATAATTTTTGAAATTGTTTTGAAATGTTGAAATACGGCAACAACCGATATAAAAGTTTTTTTACAACTTACCGTTGTATCATATATTAAAAATCAAAATATATCTTTAAGTGGACTTTAATTTTTCCATGATCTTAAAGTTGTATCTCATAGACCATTTTCTTAAACCATTATAAAACCGTTATAAAACCAAGCAATGGTTTAAAAAATGAAACGGTTTAAAGCAGTTATCGGTTACGTGTTCAATTCAAGTACCCAATTGTGCAACGTCTTTATGACATACCGCGCGCAAGTGAATGCGCAGCTTAAAGACACGATCCGGCTTTAATACATGATGAATGTGCGCCGCCGCTGACTCCGTCACAACAACATTTGATACGAACACATTTAGCTATCGCCGAGTTACTATATATTTCAATGCATGCCACATCTAACAGATACAGAGCAAATGTTCAACTCGTGTTGCATGTGCATCCGGCAACATCCGGTTGCGAAGTTGGTACTTTTGTCAATGGCATGCACAAGAAAAATTGTTTTTCCCAAGCGATACCCTACCACACATATATATTATATGGTCACAGACAATCCGCCAGTCAGCCAGCCACCCACACAAAATATAACGTAAATGTGGCGCATGCGCCAATTACTCATTTTGTTGTACTGATCTAAGTTATTGTAGATCTTGTAATTCTGGTTATAGTTTTTGCTATAATCGTGCTCTACTATTTACTAGAGTGACCAGACAGACGCTTTTGTTAAATATGTTTATTATAAACAGATTTTTTTTATAATAATAATTCTAATTAAATAATCAGTTGCTATTTTATAGAGGGTACGCTATTGTTGTTGTATTTTTAAAAGCTTGCTTCCGCAGCATTTTTCTGCTCTAATTTCAAGCAGAATTATATTTATCTTTTATATAAATCAGGAGGCCGACTAGAAATTTGCTATTTTTTTAAATATATAAATAAAATAACTGCCGTTTGTTAAAATTCTGTGATGATGATTATTCTTGTTATTACTATGTTGTTGTTTTATTAAATAATTGCTTTTAATGTTATAATAATTGCGTCCGATTGACACGCTTGCACGGGCGTAAAGTCGACCAATTCTCGAACATAACATTTGCGTTATGAAATCTGGACACAATTTAAAGTTGCGTATATGAATGAAAACTTAGACCATTTCTACATATAAACGATGTTTAAAACATAACTCTATGCTAACTTTTAAAAATTTACCGATATTCGAATGTACACTGAAAAGTGCATTAAATTATCAATAATAATAATAATAATAATAATAGTTTGGCACTACAGTTCTATAAGAACTTCGGCCGAGCTCTCTCACCATTTTGAGCTGTGCGTGTTATATTTGTACTCAAAGTGGTGGGACCTACAGTTTATTGCCGAATCCGAACGGCGGGTGAGAGCTTTTTCATAGGCAATGGTTTTACTCTCGTAGGTTTGCCATTTACTGACGAGAGGTAGCGCGGTATAGAAAAATGTTTCTATGAAAAGATGTTGTTAGCCCCAGTCCAGGCTTGAACCGGGGACCTTTCGACTCGTAGTCCAACGCACTAACCACTGAGCTACCGCGGCTACAATTACAATTATCAATACAAGTGTAAAAAATGGAAACTGTTCGCGTCGCGAACGCAAATACTATAAGATCAATTGATGTGAACGTCGCATTAAAATGCTTGCAGTGATTTAACATTTCAGGTGGAAACTCTGCCACCAAAGTCTCCAAAAACTGATAACAGATACACACACACGCAGATGCATACGAGAGAATTGGCACCCGAAAGAAGTGACGTTTGCCTCGTGTTGCAATTAATATTTAATATGCCACTTCTTCATAGACAGTAGCAGCGAAGATATTGCTTATTAAAAACTAACTTAAATCTAATAATTTACTTAAAATAACTTAAATACTAAATTAACTAATTTCTTAATAAAGTTTATAACCTTTTGCATTAAAACTAAAACGCGATCGTTTTTTTATTGTCTCAAAGAGACATTGGCTGGCAACAACAACAATCAACAGTTTCGGAAGACAATGCCCCGAAACGAATACTTCCCCGAAAAGGACATTTTCACAAAATGCGCAAATATATTTTCGGAGAATTGACACTATCGATTGAAAATCCATATCAAGGAAAGAGCAAAATTGAATATTTATATTCCCCCCATACGTTATTAGTTATTTCTCACAGTACAGCCAGACAAAGTAATTACTGCATATCTGCAAATCGATAAATCAACGACTTCAACATTGTGTACTGATTACTTGCGTAAAATTACGTAATTCTGTTTACCCTGTGAATGCAGAATGCAATAAAAAAAATAAATAAATAAATAATAAAAAACCTAAATATTAAATAATAAATAAAAGAAATTCTATCAAGTACACTCGAGATTTATTTTGGGGCTTTTGCAGTGTTGTTTTGTTCGGAAAAGTTTATAAATTTTGCAGATAAAAATACCAAATATTCGTAAGACTTGTTTCTGGAAGTTTTTCGGTTCAGAATTTCCCAAGAGCACGCGTCGAACGACTCAAGTGCCATTGTGATTACTGTTAACTGAGTTTTATCAGGTACAAGTTTAAAATTTGTATTTTTAATATTATATGCTACTTATTTTATTGATTAGACAACAAATTTGACGAGTCATATTAATACTGCCTTCAAACTAATGTATTTCAAGAGCAACCTTGATAAGACAGAAATATATATTTTCAAAACTACAGCAAACTAGTTCCATAAATTGTTATTACTACAATATATAAATATTCAAACTTTTCGAAATACTTACTAGTATAAAACGAAACACTTAAAACTTTAAATTTAATGAAGTTTTATTTTTTCTTTTCTTTGTTGTAGCACGTTATCTCTTCGAATGATAACGACTACGACGCTGTCAGTTAAAAATAATAAAAACAATTTGAATTCTTTAGAATTTAATATGTTATCGAGGGCTCGCGGCCAACGTCAAGATAACCAAAGACCTATTTTTTTTTCAATTCATTAATATTAATTAAACCAAAGCCATTGCATAGTTTTGCTTACTTAGACTATTAGGTATATATTTACAAATAAAATTAATTCATTCTTGATCGTTATTTGAGCCCTACAATTAACAGATATTTATAATTACTGAAAAACAAATATTTGAAACCCTTTTGTTTATCGCTAAATGGTATCCTGCTTTAAATCGATATATGTTGTATTGAATTTTTGAAATTTATTTTAATGATTTTTGAGCAATTGTGAGAATATATAAAATAGCGATAAATATAAACATTCTGTCCAAGGGTGGTCGAACAATGTTCAATTCTTTACAACCTTTAATGAGTCAGTATTTATGAACTTCCTTTTTAAAAGTCACCAAACTAAAATATATCTCAAATTTAAAACACGTACACATTGCCTAAATAAAATTAATAAATTCACAAAATTTAAAGAAATAGCGTTACTTTTAAACACCTACACGTAGAGCCTTATCGGACAAAGTCAGCTGCAGGAACCGACCGAATTTTTTTCCGAGTTCCGGTTACTACAACACATCAAAGAAGGGAACACGCGAAAGTTACGATTACACTGTGTAACAGCCAGAAGTTTTTTCAATAAGACGACGTTTTTCTAGTGCTACCGGACATTTTTTATACAACCTTAAATTGTATTTTTATAGATCAACATCATTTTCCAATTTTTTGTGTATATATAAAAATATTTAAAACAAAATGTACATATTATATATTGTTTAAAATGTAAATATCAAACTTTTTCATTAAATATATAACTTTTACTCACGACCAAAACACATTTATGCTATATTTTAATTATTAAAAATTGCAACATACTCTTGAAGTTTGATAAGAATTTAATCAATGTTTTTTCTGTATTTTATTTTTATTTGTATTACATGATCAAACATTAATCAATTCTGTGTTAAACAAAATATAATCCACTGAAATCGATTAAAATTTGATTGATCTAAAATTAAAAATGTAAATTGTGGCATAGACAGATTTACCCTAGTAGAAATTTACGCTATTTAGTTAGACAACATTATGACCTGTGCTTGTTGGTCTTGTAACTGATCGGGTTAAGACAAGCGAAACAAAATCAATGATAAGATCATGGTCCTAGAATAATTTCTACTAGGGTAATAGTATTATATCTAGGAAAACAAATAAACTAGCAAAAATCAAAGATCCCCATTTACAAAAACTTAACTCAGTCACATTTTTTTCAATTTTGTTTAATGTAGAATAGATTAAAGTTTTTACGTGGAATAGATATATAAAAATAATGGGGGAAAAACTTTCCTAAATTGTAATAGGATAGGATAAATTATTATTTTAATAGGTAGATACCACTAAAACATACAAAATACTATTACATTATTCCTCGGTTTACATGAAAATATTTATTTTGTGCATACTATTGAATCAATAACTGTCCTATTGACTAATTTTAATAGGATTTCTTCTGAGTTTAAATGGTGGTTGCAGTTGCGTCTGCGCCGGCATTAATACGTGCGCCTAAATCCATCAACTGGTGGTAGAAGAATAAAAAATATACAAAAGAAGAGCTAAGGCTGATTCACGATTTGAGAATAGGGTTTGAAAAACATTTTTCGGCTATATAAGACTTGTATAATGAAATTTTCACATGGAAATTAAAAATGCGCAAAGTGTCGACAGAGACAACGAAAAAGCAGGGTGAAAAGAGTAAGCATAAAGTTAGAGTGAACCATCATGCCTTTGCAAAGGCGTGAGTAAGTGAGATGACAACAGAAAAGCCGGAAGTTTTATCGGAAACACTCGCAAAGAATTGAATTAAATTAATTTTAATGACTTGTTTAATTTTACTTTTTTTAATTATTCGTGGTTGCTACTACTTTATTTTCATTTCTAGCGCATGCATGTAAAACTATTTTTTTTGTATCATTGTAATCACAAACAAAATTAAAGTTTTTATGTGTTTTTGCTACAAACAATTCAGAGTCATTAAAATGCAAAAAAATAAAAATAAATAAAATCGTTTTTGAGGGCTGTGTTGATAGTTGCATTAATTAAATTGCTATCGTGCTGAAATTTTGCGCACCGTATTAAATTCTACTTTTTTTTTTATGTATTATTAAATTTTTTATTTTTATTTATCTTTTTTTAAATTGTTTTATTTGACGAAATTCTTAACTTAAATTTAGCTGTTGCTACTTTTGTTGTTGTTGTAATTTTTGTTGTTGCCGTGTGCTTGTCAGCAGTCATTGACATTTGATTTCAATTCCGTTTTTGTTGTTGTTTTTTTTTTTAATTTCAACTTCGTGCGAAATTCGCACTTTTTACAATTTTTGTTTATGTTGTTTCTGTTTGGCATAAAAAAAGACGAGCTTTGATTTTGCGTAATCAGTTTGGTGGTTTCTGTTGTATTCCAAGTTCATAAACGGTGCTTTGAAATTTGTAACTTGATCCATATTAAATTTGTTGTGAAATAAAAATTACCGCATCTTAAATCATAATTCATTCGATTTATTTTAATTTCAAATGAATATAGCGTGCTATATTGGTTCAATTGTAAAATGTTCCATTGTTTGATAAAATGGTGAATGTCTCAGATTGAGTTATATTGAGATATAAGTAATATAAACCCTAAAATGGTGTATAGAGCAAACTAATTCTAAGGTGACGAATTGTATTTGAAATATGTTTCAAGGTACCTAAATAAATTGATTTATCTTACATATAAGATTAATCATATGTATGTATGTATGCATATATATTTTTATTAAAATGAAGTCTTTGCCAATTGATGGCATTGAAATTTATTGGATTTTTATTTTGAATGTCAAGAAGTGAATTTGAATGGGATTTTTTGTGACGCGATGCCAAGCAGTTGATAACGATTAAGCATAATCCGATTACCCGATTACTGAGTATGTGTTTGTGCGATTTTTGTAGAAATCAAAACCAGTATACCGAAATCGTGGGATGACGGCGAAGTCGATTGGTCGCAATTAATGCATAAATAAATTTAGACGATAAGCGAGCAGCAGTTGTTCATTTTTTGCTGCTGCTGCCACTGCCAAATCAAAGTTATCTCGAAACGATAACGATTATCAATAGATTATGCAATAACAAGTAGTTGGACAATGTGCGTTTGTGAGAAAGAGAAGGAGACAGAACAAGAAATACAAATTGATTGCAGCAAATAAAACCAACGGAAGAAATTGCAGTAAAATAGATGGATAACGCAGGAGAAGTGGACACATACAAAATGTCTGCAATCGATAACAAACATGGCGAATTTTCGATTTGTTTGCGCAAAGCTTTTAAGTTGTATGAAGTTTGATGGGGATTTAATTGGGTTTTGTGGCAAGTTGGTCACTCTCTTGTTGCTGTTGCTGTCGCTGTTTGTTGTTATTGTTTTGACTGACTGCCTGTCCGTTGTCTCAACAATAAAGTGGTTGAACATACAACGACGTGTGTAAATAACAACAAACTATGCGCTCTTAATGATGATGTTTTCTGTTGTTGTTAATAATAATGATTTTCTCATAATGATTAACATGTGAATGACCACGACCAAGTGGTGTTGTAGTAGACAAATAGTGGCAACGTTGGTTGATGTTACGTTACAGATGAAGAAGATTTGCAAAATATTTAAATTAAAATAAATATATAAATAAATAAATAAATAAATAAATAAGTAAATAAATAAGTAATTAAGTAAATAAATAAATAAATAACAAAATATAAAAAGAATAAAATGTTAAAAAATGCAAAGATTAACACTATGAATTTTTTATGAGAAAAACGGTAAAGAAGAATAAAGAAAGGAAGAAAAGAAAAAAAGAAGAAAAGAAGAAAAGAAGAAAAGAAGAAAAGAAGAAAAGAAGAAAAGAAGAAAAGAAGAAAAGAAGGAAAGAAGAAAAGAAGAAAAGAAGAAATGAAGAAAAGAAGAAGAGAAGAAAATAATAAAAGAGGGAAAGTATAAAAGAATAAAAGAAGAAAAAAAAACAAAAAAAGAAAGGAAGGAAGAAATAAAAAAAGGAGGAAAGAAAAAAGAATAGAAAAAAAGAATAGAAGAAAAGAATAGAAGAAAAGAATAGAATAGAAGAAAAGAAAAGAAAAGAAAAGAAAAGAAAAGAAAAGAAAAGAAAAGAAAAGAAAAGAAAAGAAAAGAAAAGAATAGAAGAAAAGAAGAATAGAAGAAAAGAAGAAAAGATGAAAAGATGAAAAGAAGAAAAGAAGAAAAGAAGAAAAGAAGAAAAAAAAAAGAAATGAAGAAAAGAAGAAAAGAAAAATAGAAGATAAAAAGAAAAAAAGAAACGAAGAAAAGTTTAAAAGAAAAAGATTAAAAGAAAAGAAGAAAAAAAGAAAAGAAGAAAAGAAGAAAGGATGAAAAAAGTAAAGAAGAAAGTAAGAAAAGACGAAAATAAGAAGAGAGGAAGAGAAGAAAAGAAGAAACAAAGGATCGAGGAAAATAAAAGTTGTACAAATGGACTAATTTGGTACTACTAAATTATTAAATTTTCATCAAGATGGTGTGCAAATTATACAATGGTGGTAAACACTACATTATTGATCAATTCCAATAATTAACCAATAACCATTGAGAAATTAAGAAAATAAGAAAAATAAATAAACAAAAAATAAAAGAAGAAAAAGAACAATAGGAAGAATGGAATAATAGAAGAAAAAGAAGAATATTGGAAATTAAATAAGAGGAAAAAAAACAATGAGGTAAGGAAGAAAAAAAAGAAATGAAGAATATTAGAAATGAATAAGAGGTAAAATAGAAAATGAGGAAACAAGAAAAAAATAAAAAATGTAAACTGAAAAATAAATGAAATCAAAAAAATAAAAGTAGGAATTAAAACGATGCAAATCATTCGGAAATAGGCTGCTAGTTTTTGATTTGTCAATGATTGTTGTTTTTTAACCAGATCTAAATAGGTACATATTGCATTCGGCATACCGTGAGCCCGGCCAATTAGTTTTTGTATTAATAAATGAAAATAATACAAAAAAGAAACAAAATATGAAATTATAAAAAGAAAATAGAAACAACATTTAAATTGCACAAACAAGTAAAATAAATAAAAAATAAATAATGTAATTCTTTAGCATCGATAGAAAACAGCAGATAGAAAAGAAATAATAAATGCAGAAAGAATATAATGCAGAATATAAATAAACCAGCAACAAGTGCAACAACTACAACATCATCACCAGCAGCAGCAACAACAGCAGCTAAAGGCGCGCCACACTTGCGCAATATGCAAGTGAATGAACGCAATTGTAAACACGCGACAACAACAACACCAACACTAAAAACAACAACACCAACAATTACAACAAATGCAACAACAACATAAACAATACTAATAACAACACGATCTAAAGAACAGTCAGAAGATTTCATCAAAGAAGTATCTCGAAACGAATTTTGATTTGAATGCCATGTTGTTGTAGTTGCTATTGCAGTTGCTGTTGAATACCAACAACATCATTATTATGATGTTCTGATTTTATTGCAATTTTATTGTTCTGCTGGCAAATTGCTGTTTTTTTGTTATTTGTTGCTGTTCGCTGAATTGCTATTGTACGATGTTGCAGCAACAGGTTGCTCGCTTTTTAATTTTGCACGCAGTTTACAAAGTGTTGTTGCTTTTTATATATTTTTTTTAAACTTGATTTTTTTCTTGTCTTTTGTTTGTGTTATTTTTAACTCTGCCGAATTATGCTGTGAAAGGTAGCTGCGCATGCGCACAGTCACGCACTCTGCGCATTCGCAGCAACATTGCTAACAACAGCAACAAACAAGTTGCCGACTTTAAAGAAGCGCAACCAACAGCAATTTGAATAAAGCAAAAAGAAACAAAAAATTAAACTGCATTAATATCAAAAATTAAACAGGTGAATCACGGAAATCAGAAAATATTTTATGGTTGTCGTGAAGTATTTTAAACATTTAAATATTCAACCAAAATCGATTTAAATTCGTTTCGATTTAAAATAAATACGTTGTACTTTGTACTTTGTGGGTTTTAAATTGGGAAAAGGAATTATTTACAAAACCTCAACAGTCACAAGACCAACATGATGATGTCAAGATCATGTCTACGGTAGATCTGATCATAGAGCATCTACCCTAATATGGTCTATTTTTATTAGGGACTACGTCCAAATTGAAGGAAATAGAACAGCCGTATAGGATGCAAAAAATAAATTGTATACTAATACCTGGATTATACTTTAAAAATATAGAAAATTTATAGCATCTTATACAATATATTAGTGAATAAAATGAAGTATACATTTTTAGTTCTTTTAATTAATTCTTTTTTAACTTATATAGCACACATGTCAAAACCTAATACACGTTTCGGGGGATTTACAAACTTCTTAAAAATAACATAACATTATGTTTCATAATATTTAAGTACATACGCACTTAAAGAATTGGTAGAAAAAATGCAGATAACGTAAAATGCCACTCAACTATTTAATTTCTGAACTTTAACCCAAGTGCCTACTTGGTAATAAAATTTTAAAAAAATAATGTAGGTATGTTTTATGTTATACATTGCATTCTGTTGACCTGTACGAAAGTAGAATGTGATACACGTTTAGAGAAGCGTGTCAGCAATCGTTCAGCAGACATGCGATCTACAAGGCTCCAGAGACATGTTAATCTCTAAACAAGATCTTATCTTGCAAAGACCATCTTTCGACCAAATGCCGGAAAAGCAACTTTAACAGCTTCTTAGAAGCAGAGTACTTAAAATATTTAAATAATTTTATTATTTATTTCAAAAATCAACAGCCGCTGATAAGCGCCAAAATGATTTTTTGTGAAATGTGGGATTTTTGTTTTATAGCACGAATGATGATGATATCATCATTCGTCGCTGACATTCCCTGAACTCGTATAACTGATAATAGACAATTGCCTATAAAACTTTTAATTGAGAAATATACAAAATACTTACATATTATGTAGTTAGTATTGTTTCTAAACTTTTAAATGTGAGCAATATTTTTAGATTACATATATTGCGTTGATTAAAAATTTATAAATGTAATATGTATGTACTTTACAAATGCTTTAAATTTAAATGGTATTTTCAGGAAAAATAATTCAAGCTTTAAAATGATGAACTTTTATAAAAATGTTATTTCCAAGAAATGATTAAATTTTCAATAAGAAGTACAACCATTCCTTAAAAAATGATATCAATTTCATCAATGTAAAACATGTTATAAGGGTTTTAATATATTCAGCATAACCAATAAATGAAATTAAGTCGACTTAAAAAATATCTGTTTTTTGACAAATAAATTTATGTGAAAATATGAATAAGAAGCTGATACAATCTTTGAGGCTGATTATGTTTTAATTAAGTTGTCTCGCAGTGCGAATGATTACGAAAATTCAATTTTTAATACTTCTTAGATATTATAGAAAAATTAAAAAAGCCAATATAAAGTAAATATATAATTATTCTGGCATCTTATCAAAATTGAATTTTCTATATTTATAACTATCGATAATTTAAATATTCGATAAATTTAACTATCCATATTTTAAGTTTATGATATTTTGAAATGATATTTTGTGGTGATATTTTGAAATGTCGATATTTAAAATTATCGATATTTTAAAATCTAGATATTTTGAATTATCGAATTTTGAAATTATCGATATTTTATATTATCGATATTTTGAATATCGATATTTTATATTATAGATATTTTGAATTATCGCTATTTTATATTATCGATATTTTATATTATCGATATTTTGAATTTTATTTAAAAAAATTAAATAAAATTTGAAAAATAAAATTTGAATTATCGCTATTTTTAATCATCGATATTTTAATAATTCGATTTTTAAAATTATAAATACTTTTAATTCTTCATTTTGAATTGAATCGATTTTGAATTATCGATATTTTTAAAGTATTGTAAAAATATTTTTAATAAATCGAAGAAAATTTTAATAATTTGTATTAAAAATAATAATATTTAAAACTATAATATTTAAAAATTATCGATATTTTATATTAAAAATATTTTAATTTATAGATTTTTGAAATTATCGATATTTTGAAATGTTTGATATTTTGAATTAAAAAAAAAAAAAAAATTGAATTATCGATACTTTGAATGATCGATATTTGAATTTTTTGATTTTTAAAATTAAAAATAGTTTTAATTCTTGATTTTGAATTGAATGGCTTTTTAAATATCGATATTTTTAAATTGGTATTTAAAAATATTTTATATAAATCGAAGAAAATTTAATAATTTGGTTTTTTAAAAATAATAATATTTTAAACTAAAATAAATAATGAACAAATTATAAATTTAGTAAAAATACGATAAATAAGTATTTTTGAGAAATTACACTACAATGAATGTTTTTTTTAAATATTAATATAAATAAATAAGATAAAATATAATTTATATTTATAAAGTACTATTACAACTATAACTGTCCTATTGACTATTTCTAAATTTATTCTAAGGAATAAAATATTTTGATATTTTTACACCATTTCTGTGCGTCGTAAAATATTAAAAAAATGCAGCAAACCAAACGATATTTTAATGATATCAAAACGATACCGTTTATAGGCTCAAATAATCGTTTTCGATAATCTCTAATGATACGATAACAATAGGGATTTCGATAAAAGCGAAGCTATCTAGAATAATATCGTTGTGTTGTCGTTATAGATATCAAAAGAAATCGTTAAACAAAATTTCCAAAGAGCACACAATTCAGTTTTCAAATACTTTGTGTTTTATATTGAAATTTTGTCATTATTAAGTATATCGAATTTAAAAACTATCATCCAATGGTTGGACGGGTTTAGACGAACAATATTTTAATTTAAAATCAGTCTAGTACAGGTACATAAATCATACTCTATACAAAACTAAAACTGTTGCCAACAAAATAAATTAATTCACCATTATTAATAAGCATTGAATTAATGCTCCTTTAAGCTATTTAATTCCTCAATCAATTTTCGTTTTTTTTTTCTTTAATTTTATCTAAATATAAATATTTCGTTTATACCTAAAAACCGTAGTAATTCCCGCTGTGTGACCAAATGTTTTAAACATATTCTGTCGTATTCTTCTTGTATTACAACAAATATGTTTATATCAACCCCCATCGTTCACTATTATTACCGTGTTGCCATCTACACTTTTATTCCTTTTTTTATATTTTTATTTTCAAATTGTATTTCGACTTCCCAGCAAGCAACTGGTTGTTAATTTTTGTTAAGTTGTTGTTTCTTCTTTTTAGTTTTTTTTGGTTTTTTGTTAACAGGTGAATAACCCCATTGACCATCTTCTTTTTTAGGTATAGCATTTCTTTGTCTGTTATCTGTCTATTGTTGGGACTCTGCTTTTATGTACGCTTTACCACGCATTCCACTTTATCGCTTTTCTACGAATAAATATGCAAAAAACGAAACTATTTCTCATTAATATATGTTTGTTTTTTTTTTGTTTTGTTCGTTGTTGCGTGCGGTTTTTCGGGTATAATGCGGGCTTCGTGCTGGTTTTTTGTAATTAGCAACTTTTCGAAAACGGTTAACAATGGCAATTTAAGCATAATTTTTGAGCTATAATTTGAAATAGCATTAAGGCGACTTAAGTGTTTACGAAAATCAAATTTTCAAATGAGCTTTTTTAACAATTTAGTTCAATTTTGAACATTTTTATATCGATTGGTTTACAGGGTTGTCACAAAATTCATATATATTGCAGTTATTTCTAAAACTTTTCGTTTCCATATTTTTTGAAAATGAAAAACAATAAAACATTATATCACCCTACGTCTTTAAATAGAAATGAATGTCTACTTGTTATCAGCATTTTCCCTGACCTTTCCCATAATTTTATTCCATAGATTTTAGCCTTATTTTTATAGTAGAGTAGATCTCCTCAAAACAATTCAATATCTTACTCTCGATGCAAACGTTCATAAATTTTCATTAACTTGTTTGCTTTGTGTTTTTCAATTTGACGTTTCTCCCAGTTTCGAGTCAAAACCAACCATCTAACTAGTGCTACCTGGGAAAAACAAGGTTGTCGTTTTTTTATGGATCAACAACTTGTTGTTGTCAGTGGGCAGAAGGCAGCTGGCTTGGCCTTTCTTCGGACCTGTTTCGAAATGTCATCCTTGCATTTTGTGCTTGGCTCTGTTTCTCAGCGCCCAAGTTGACTTGGTTCGCATGAGGGTTGAGCATATAAATGATGGCTTAGATTAGATTTTCCTAACTGATAGTTTTTTTTCTTTGTGTACCTTTTTCACGCATTGTTGTTGCTGTTATTTTGATCAATTTATGACAAACATTTTGTGACTTTTATTGTTACGTCTCCGGATATTGTGCCATAGACAAATGATAAGCAATTTAAAAAATTGTTAAAAATGGTATTGATTTCGTTTTGTTCTTGAATTACGAAACGTTTATATAAAAAATTGCAGGTATTTTTAATTGAATTGTGAAAAGTGCTAAGTTACAACGGAAAAACAAAAATTAATCTATTGGAAAACTATGAAATCATGTAGGAACTATGATTTATTCTACAGATGTTATCAGATTGAAGAATTGTGTTACAATTTTAGGCTAGATTTTGTATTTTTCTTTTTCATAAACTTGAAAATTTTGTTATTTTTAGAGTTTTTTTTAATAAAAACTTGAAATTTTTAAATATTTTGTGTTGAATAATTATTTAAAAAAAAATGAAATTTTTACTTTTTGGATATTTCAAAATGTCGAAAATTTCTTAAACATGTAAATCTCTAAAAGGAATCTCTAAAAGGACTAAAAAGACTTAAATCTTCAAAAATACTTTATTCATTTTGAGGTTTTTCAGTTATCCAAAAAAGAAAAAAATGTTTTTTTAGAGATTGAAAAGATTTTCGAGATTTTAATGTTAAATTTAAAATTGAATTTTAAAAAATAATTGTAAAAATTCAAATACCAGCCAGTCTTTATTTTGTAGCAGGTTTTTATTGTAAAAATGTTCGACATTTGAATGTTTTATTTAAAATTTAATTTTAAAAATTATTCAAATCAAAAAATAATTGTAGAAAATTCATATACCAGCAGGTTTTTATTTCTACTATTCCTACTTTTTTAAGTATGCGAAACTGAAGAAACTCGAATTAATAGAAATTTTTTTAAATATCACATTTTATCATGTTATATAAAACAGTACCCTCAGGCGACAATTCGTGAAAGTCCTAAAACTCATTCCGGCATATTTTGCCTTTTTAAAGTTTTGTTTAAATTATGAAACATTTCACATAATGGCATTTTCTATAAATAGCAAATATAGAATTGAATCATGAGAAAATAAAAATGTAAAATAAAATATCATTAAATCGACAATTGAAGCAAATCAAAAGATTTGTAAACAATGCCGATATCATTGCACTCAATATTGACAGTGACAGCAGCTGCCGAACCAATTCGAGACGCAATGAAGTCAAAAACTTTCTTTTTGATACTTGAAATCACTTTTTTTTGTATCTGTTTTATTGAGAAAAAGGGAAAAATAGCAAAAGATTAACAATAGTTATGAGTTATTGATTGAATTCAAGTAAAAATAAAAAAATAAAATTATAAATATCATGTTCAACTGCTATGTCATTTGCGGCTGTAAACAAATAAAGTTGACATTATAAGAAAAAAAAAACAAAAGATATCCTATGATGTTTAAAAAAAATTAACTTAAGGCATTTTTTGAGACATTTATTTTTGTCAATTTTAAGCGATTTCTGGTTTAAACTGATTTTGTTATTGTGGCCCCCAGTTTTAATGAATGTTCATATGAAAGTCATCCATCAATCGTGTCACTCAATCGTGTCGTTTATATGCGTGCCAAATAACCGTCGACTTACGACGATTTCATGGGCACACTAAAAAAAGTTACAAAGCTGCTTTTCGAATAATATGGAAATTCATAGCATGCGTGTAAACCTCGTAATTTGTGGAAATTCCGTTAATTGTAGAAACTCGTAAATTAATTTTTTTATGTGAAAATAAGGTAAATAGAATTTCAAGAATATTTTGTATTATCTTTCGGTAGTTGTCAATAACATTATGTTTTGTGGTAAATGTGTCGTAAAATGATTATAAGTGATATAACTAAAAATTGGAGTACAACCAACATTTTATAAAATAGTTTACGCGAAGCTAGTAAAAAGTGAATTCATGTTACTTTCGTAAAATTACAAAGTATGTTTTTGAATAATAATAATTGTGTATTTTCGAAAATTATTTGTGAATGTGATTTACAGATGATTCCTAGTTATAAAATAGTTCAAAGTTTATGTAGTCTACAAATAATTATACAAATATTATTATTTTATTTAACAAAGATCATTTGAAAAAAATATTCTGCAAAATAGTTCGCATATAATAAATTTACGAAATGTGTATGTATAATATTAATATTACTTACGTAAATTTATGAACTATGTTTTCAAATAATATTCGTGTGTTTTTCCAAAAACTTTTTGAGAAAATGATTTACGAAATAATTCGTAATAGTACAAATAGTACATACTTCGTATATAGTAAAATTTAAATAGACTAAAAATATATTTACGAATAATATTCTGTATTTAACAATTATAATTTGTAAACTAAATTATTGAAAAATGTTAACGTATAACTTTAATATATTTTATGAACACTATTCATAAAAGTGATACATGAAATAATTCGTACACAGCACAAATAAATATTCGTAAACTTACGAAAAAAATTATGATGATGGTTTATAATCAAAATACACAAATTGTCTGCCATTTAAGCAGTTAGGAAGCTCTCAACTAAATAATACAAATTTGGATCTTTTGCTACTACTTACACTATACTATACACTCTAATCTGTAACATTTTAACGACAACATTTTAAACAAAATCAAGTCAATCCGCAAATATTTGGCTTAAAGTAAAAAGCGCTTAAATGCACACTTAATATTATTGCACAAGTCACAACAAAATTAAAATAGAAAAAAATGAAAAAGTAGCTATTTTAAGCACCAACACGCGACACCAAAATTCAAAAATTCAACTTTTAAATCATCATCATTTCTTTCTTACACATGCGCTGCTTTGCTGCCAACATTAGGAGAAACCATCAAAACCGGCAAACAATTTAACCTAGTTTTTGGAACACTTACTACATGTGAAGCATTTTATATAAAACCATTAAGTGGAGAAGTGTTACCAGGTACAAGTGATAAAAAGTCATTGAATTGAAGTGAATTTATTTATGTGGTTTGATGTTGAGAGCCATTATGATGCTGAAAAATGACGAAATATTGCTGATTAATCTGGAATTTAGGTGTTTATAGTTACAACATAATTTATACTCGTATACTACGAAAAGTTATGGTATTAGGAAAGAAAAAACTTATAAAAACCCGAAGGAATCAAGATATACGGAGTGATATAAAACTAAAGGGAAACAATCTCGATATTAAGAAACAGTGTCACTTGGTTATCAAAAAAGTAAACAAGAGCATTAATTCTTGATATGCAGAGGTTAATGTCTTATGAGACTGTGCGAGTAAAAACTGATACAAAAATCAGACTGTTTATATTCTTTATTAGTATCTTTAGTTTCTTTATTAGTATTCTTTAGTATGTATCATAATCCTGGAGAATATATCGTCACTGTCATGCCAAAGGGTCGAATGTGCATTTTAAAAAATGTTGAAAAATCAAATTTTAAAGTGTTAAGTGATTTAAAAAATTAGTAAAAGTTATTCTTTTCATTTTTTCATTATTTTGATTTATTCATCAATTATTATAATGTATATAAAATATCTTTGGATTTGAACAACTTATTGAATTATAAATACGGATTTTGTGAGGCAATATCCTGACCAAAACGCAAATATTTTTATTTTTTATGCCATAACTCTTTATTTACGCAAGATAAAGTAGTGATATAGTGGAATTAATTGTTTGTCATTATTTCTAAATAATTATACAAACATTTTTCTTGCAAATGATAAAAATTCAAAAACATTTTTTTTTAAATAATGATGATGATCGATAGGTGCTTTATAAACAAACAATTAATGCTTTTACACCCATATTTTATCTTATACCAATAAAAAGTTATGGCAAAAAAACGAAAAGATTCGTTCTTTTGACATGACAACATTTTCAATTTTTCGAATTCGCCCTTTTGATTTTGTTTTTTGTGGCTTGAAATATCCCACAAAACCACACAAGATTTTGACACAGTATAGTTGACTCGTTGGACTGCGAGCCGAAAGGTCCCCGGTTCAAGTCTGGACTGGGGCTAACAACATCTTTCCATAGAAACATTTTTCTATACCGCGCTACCTCTCGGCAGTAAATGGCAAACCTATGAGAGTAAAACATTGCCTATGAAAAGCTCTCACCCGCCGTTCGGATTCGGCAATAAACTGTAGGTCCCACCACTTTGAGTACAAATATAACACGCACAGCTCAAAATGGTGAGAGAGCTCGGCCTAAGTTCTTATAGGACTGTAGTGCCAAACTATAATATTATAGTTGAGGAAAAACTACATTCAAAAATGTAAAAAAACGCAAATGTCAAAATTTGCAAATTAGTCCCATTGGCATGATAGTGACGAAAGGTTATGAACTCTTTTGATAACTAAGTAATTTGATATCTATGATAACTTAATTTAGATGATAATTAATAGAATTTTATTATATTCCGCTATTTTGCTTTCAAGACGAATTCCTCTTTAGTTTAAGATGTTTCTTTCCATCCGGGTACAGACAAAGTTGCTAAATATGCGTTTTACGTATTTAATATAAAAATTAAAAATAGATAAATATTAAAAATTGCTTCTACAACAATTGAATTTTTAATATTTATTTTTTTAATCAATTTAAAACAGTATTAAACCGAAACTTTTTACATCTGATTGAGAATTGGTTAATTCCTGTGTTTTGTATAACGGATATCGTTTCAGTTACGGTTTCACTACCATTACAAGATCTGAGAAAATATATTTCCTTATAGGAAGAAGAAATTGGCTAATTAAAGTAGCCTGCGAATTGTAAATAGTGCTTCTTTGAAATACATATGAAATGTTTGATATTTTTCTATGAGTTTTTTTTGTATTTATATTTTTGCAAATATTTTTGCGCAACTACTATAAAAAAACACCTTTCAATTTTCAAGACAAGACATTTAACAAATACCGAAAGTAACCGATACATTTGCGCCATGGGCACGTGATGCGCCAAAATTATGTAGTTACTTCACTGATACCGATGCAACAACTAGACATTACAAAAACAACTCACTATTAAAGACAAATGTTTAAGTAACAAAAAAAAAAAAAAAAAATTAAATAAAAAATAAAACATAAAAACTAAAAAAGAAAACGAAAAAACCATAAATAATCCAGAGCCGAAAAATGGCTGTCATGAGGTAAACGAACTCTTTCACCAAAAAGTTAACATACTACAAGATTTTACCAGACGGTAAACATTACAGCGCCAAAGCGCGTGCGTCTGAAAGAGTGAGCGAACGATCGTGTATGAAAGACTGAAAGAGAGAGAGAGAGTGGGAAAAACCCAAAAAAGATGCAATAAATTAACTGCTTAAAAGAGCTAGATATATGTGTAGTTACTTTACATTAACACTTAATTATAAAATAACAAAATAATCGAAAATCGCAAAATAAAATAATAAATTTAAAAAAAAGACAAATGTATTAAAATATTTTAAAGTGAAAACTAAAAGTGATGTAAACGCGTTTTTATGCGAAGGTGAAAGGCAAAAACGAAATAAAAATCTGTCAGCATTTTTTTGAATGTCTGTTTAAATTTATATCATGCAATATATATTGAACAAAAATCATTAAAATTATCGAAAATAATATTTATTGCAATTTGCAAAAAAAATACAATGAACAAAAAAAAATATTAAATGATTTATAGGCAAAGTCAAGTAGAAATATGCAATATGACACTTTGAAGAGTTTTAAGCATATTGTTTGTTTGCTATACAGCCAACTAGACATTGGCATATTGCAAATAATAAATTAACAAAACAATAAAAATTACAAGTACTCGGTAGTTGAAAAAATACTACATTGAAATATTTATTTTTAACTGCCAAGTTCGAATTTTTATTATAGAAAATGTTGACATGAAATCAATCAATTTATAGATGATATTCTGTATTGTTTTCTACTTGTTTTCCACTATTTTCATCTTTTTTGCTGTTTTATCTTTGCTGTACGAAAATCAAATTGCAAAATGTACGAAAGTATAGTAAAATAAAAAATCGATATGATGTTATTTATTTTACGAAATTTAAATTTACGAAAAAGTATTTCGTTAATTGTCTTTATTTTGAGTGCATCACCAAGTACACGTTTTGCTGAGTACACTACATGCCTATTGCAAGTGCAACAACAAATGCGCGGATCCAACAACCCAGCATCAAACCTTGCGATCGCGTTTTTTTGTGGAAATACAACAAATAAATCTGGTAGGCGCTGTTGTACAGCAAGAAGTTTATGAATTTATGAAGCAGCTGGCGTAGTATGTTTACAGAATACACTTTTTAAATAACTTTTAGCTAATCTTTAAAAAAACTTATAATAAATCTTTTATTTTAAATTTACAAACAAATTTATTCGTTAATTGTCGCATTGATTATTTTGAGCAATGACAAATATGCGAATAAAACAACGCAGCATCAAAATATGCGTTCGAATTTTTTGTGGAAATACAACAGACATCTTTTGTGATTGTTGTGTACAATAAGAAGTTTATGAATTTAAAAAACAACTTAAATTAATTCTTACAGAATCCAAAAGTGCGTCATTAAGATGCTGATGTTTGCTTACCTGCAATTAGAAAGAAATGAAAAAGTAATGATTAGTAAAAAAATACTTTTAGTAATTTATTTATTTTATATATCTTCAAATGACACACTTACATTTAATTAAATGCGCAATATTATGCAAATCAAATACAAAATTCAAAAACATTTTCGATTAGAGCCATGTTGATTGTTGTTCCTTTTTTTTAGTTTTTTTTTTTTTCGCATCATAAATAATTGTAGTTAATTACAATTCGTGCGCTTCTAATTAAATTTATCAAATGCTGGCTGGCCTGCATGATTTTGTGAATTACCTTGAAATGAGCAGCAACAATGACGACTACAACAACCATGACAATCACAATGACAGCTACAACAACAACTATAAAAAAACGCAGTTTTGAGGTCAGCTAAACTGCAAAATATTTCAAACAGAAATTTGGAAAATCCCAGAATTAAAAAAAAAAAAAATTACAAACATTAACAAAAATTTATAAAAATGATGTAATTCGAGATCCTGTTGCAAACAGAAGAACAACAATGAACGCATTCAGTACACTGAAAACAAATTATATAAAAGCCGTGTAGGCGGGCGGCATATTGCCTGTTATCAGCAGCAGCAACAGGAACCGTCAACGGCAACCACAATAATAAAATGTGACAACGTACGGATGGACCAAAGGAGGACAGACATCTGATGAGACAAAATGAAGCGAATCAGCAACGTTTGGCGAACAACGAACTACGTAACTGAGTGACTTTGTTTGACGCAATTGCTGCTTCAAATGACAATAACAACGGCATCATCAACAATGACAACAACATAATCATCATCATTAACAGCAGCAACAAATTTATACACACAGCACAAGCAACAACAACTAAAGCAGCGTTAATCTAAATACGAAAATAAAAGTTATTTTTGTGAAAATATTTTTTATTTTTTTGGTACAAAGCAAACAAACAAAATGTGCAACAATAACAACTACAACAGCAACAACAAGAAACGTAGTTATTCATTGATAAAATTCGTTGATGTCAAGCTGCGGCAAAATTGACTATGATAAGGCATTGCGAGAGATGTTGGCGGCAATGGCAAAGAGAAGGAGAAGGAGGTGGAACTGTACATATCATGATTAGGAAGGAGGCCGTGGAGCAGCAGAGCGCTTAAATAGAGTGGGTTTAATCAGTAGTAGGTGGCAACATTGCGCTGGCTCCCCGTGAGAACGCCGCACGAAACAAGGCTCCATCGACAGTCGAAAATATGGCAACATTCGAAGGAGATGTCAGCTGGGAATTCGAACGGTGCAAATGTTTTGCAAATAAACGAGTAGTGTGAAAGAACGAGTAGTGCGAAAGAACGAGTAGTGCGAAAGAACGAGTAGTGTGGAAGAACGAATAGTGAGAAAGAGCGAGTAGTGTGGAAGAACGAGTAGTGCGAAAGAGTGAGTAGTGTGGAAGACGAGTAGTATTAACATAATAATATTCATTTGCAAAAATCCAAACAACGACTATCGGTTTTTGTGTTTCACTGTCACAGCCATACACAAAAACCGAACATCGACTATCGTCGTAAAAATGTGAAAAATTAAAAAGCACAGCAGCAGTCATATTTGAAACATGAATTGCTACTAGTGACTATGATAGTTATAGTTTTCAGAAATGTGCTATTGACTACTGCTGCTGCTGTTATGTTTTAAATAGTCGCTGTCACAGCAGCAGCAATTTTTGAAAATGTGAAAACTGTTACGACACATCATAGTCATATTTTCGTTGCTTTTGCTATTCAGCTGGCAGCAATTTAAACCCTGGTATTAAGTAATGTGTAGTGTGTAACAGCGAGTACTGTGAAATAACGAGTAGTGTGTAAGAACGAGTAGTATGAAAAAATGAGTAGTGTGCATGAAAGAGTTGTGTGAAGGAATGAGTAGTGTATAAGAACGGTAGTATGAATGAATGAATAGTGTGCAAAAACGTGTTGTGGGAAGGAATGTGTAGTGTGGATGAACTGTAGTGTGCATGAAAGAATGCGTATTGTGCAAGAACGAGTAGTGTGCAAGAACGAGTAATGTGGAAAAACGAGTAGTACAAATTAATGAGTACTGTGCAAGAACGAGTAGTGTGGTCTGGACTTCAAGATCCTGTATAATGATTATGAATTGTCTCCTTCCGGCGTACCTTTGAATTAAAACAATGAAAAGTCCTCTTTTCACCAGTCACCGTTAGCGCAATTGACCCTTTTCCCCCACAGGAAAAGTTTCTTAGTCTAACGAGTAATGCTAGAATTTCAGCATCCTAACATAAATATGTAAATTTGAATATGTATTGTGATTCGATCTCTCGACAATATTTCTGATTTTAGTTGTGCAAAAAATGTTGATTTCTTCATAAGATATGTGTTCTACCGCAGTTACAAACGAGAAGTTGAATAATGAACGAGTAAGAGATTAACTTAAAGTAACGAGTAATTCCAGAATGACTTTATCGTAACATGAGACACAATATTGAATTTGGACTAAGACTCACAAATTTTAAAAACACTTCTGAACTTTCGATGGTATTTAACTTAGAGAATGTATTACTTAAAAAGTCTTAGTAAACGTTGTACCCTTCAGAAGAGGGCTGTGCTCCCATTGTTATAAACGAGCAGTTGTGAAATGGTCGAGTAATATGGTTAATTTAAATAACGAGTAATGCTAGAATTTCCAAATACTAAAGTCTCTGAATTTTGACTGTTAGATTTTCTGTAAATTTTAGATTTTATCGAGTTATGTATTATCGAATTAGTTTTCCAATTCGATTGTAAGATTTTATTATTAATAGATGTGTGCATGTTTGTTAAAATTGGAAAACACAAATAATTTGTCGATTTTTAATTCTTCTTTATTCGTTAATCGATAGTCTGTAAAGTTCTGTTTTTTTGTTGTAATTTAATTGAGTTCAATTCAGATTTCTCGGACATTTGGTTAATTGATAGTTAATACTGCCTTACCGACAAATTAAACTTAGTCATCAAATTGAGATAAACTAGATCTAGTACTCAAAACACTTTTGATAAACTTGATAAATTTGTATAATGTTTAATTGTAATACTGCCTAATAAACACCAAAACATGGATTAAAAATAAAAGACTAAAATTATTATGGTTTGAGGAACAAATGATGGTAAGATGAACTTGATTTGAAACTAATATATGTTTTTGCATCTCTGCTAAATATAAATTATCGTCATACTCTGTCAATTGCCGAAACATATGTTAGCAAATGCGAAAATGCTAAAAATAGCCGCATAATGTGATGCAAAGGCTTCCTTCCATTTGGACCCACGCAAAACAGGCCACTTTGGCACTTTAAATCCTACACTCACCCACCGTATATATATATAGTTGTGGGCGGTGGGGTTGACGTAAACTCAGTAAGTCACTCACTCACTCTCTTTATTGGCCATAGGGTGTTCGAGAGTGGGCAAGTGAGATTTGCAAACTGCGTAAACGGGGGGACAAAACGCCAATAATATTTTACACGCCAACCCCAGCCATAAATGACGTCAGAATAAATTGTAATAAATAACGGAATCAAGCAGAAAGGGTGCACAAAGCAACAAGTCAAGTATTGACGTCATCAAACATATGTTTTGCCAAATTAACAGCTGCTGACTGGCCGACCACCTCTGGCGGCAATAACGGGAAACATGAAATTTGTTTGCAACAACAAAAATGGGAGTAATAAAGAGCAAATGTGCATCTATTAAGAGAAACGACGACGATGACGCGCTCATGTAGGGGTTGTTGTACACTGTGAGAAATGTACACTGAATCGGTGTTTGTGGTTGAATGAGCGGAAGTCGCTATGACATTTAGGTCGTCTAGGCGTAGGACTCCTGTTTCTCCACCCACTCCACGTGCTTCGAACTGTACGCTGCGGGAGCGCAAAAGCCGGCGTCTCCTTCAGTGCGCATCATTTCTGGCGCAGCGCGTGTTTTCCACGCGTTTTCTGTTGCTGCTCTTTATTATGCCACTTGTAGTGCTCCGATAAAAATGCTACTCGTTAGGGGTTCCTTGGCACATGTTCCAACACGTTGTCGTCATCGTCGTCAGTATTTTTCACAGTGAATACTTTTATTTTTATTCTATTACTCATGAGTTAAGTTTTGCTAACATATGTTTGCAAATTTCAGGTAATTTTCAACGACATTTTTCTTTAAAAATGCGCAAATTCAAGAGATGAAAGTGAACGGATTTTGTATTTCACTCGAGAAATTGTTTGTGTTCCAAATAATGTTGAGTGGGCGGTATGAAGAAAAATAAATATTTATTTAATACATTTTTTGTGACATTTCTTTGAAATTTTTTGGTTCAACGATTTGGTAAACCATATGAATTTTTAATGCATTATTTGATTGTTTTTCAATTGCAAATAAAATTGGCTTTGATATGTGCACTGATATGTATTTCTTTAAATTTACAATTTATATTTTATTTATTAAATGTTAATTTTTTTTATACTATATTTTGATAATATATTCGATGTAATTATATATTTATATTAAATATATTTTTATATTCACTTTAATTTGAAATTGTTTTAAATTTCGTTTCTGAAGACTATTGCCTCTTTTACAATATTTTATTTAATTATTTTTTTAATATTTCCATATTTTATTATTTCCTTTTTAATTGGAGTTTAAAATTTTGTTTATTTCTTTTTTAATAGAAGTTTAAAATTCTGTTTAAGTTCCGCATCACTTCGGAGGTCGTCAAAAATTGCAACTTAATACAAATACATTTTATGACAGGTGAATTTATTTATGTATTTTTGCTTGACAATGTCTAACACTGAGAGAAAACAAATTTAGCTTTTTTCGAAATTTTTAAATATGTCGACAAAACTTCAAAAGCTTACAGTTCATTTTAAAATGATATAGAAATTATGCGCATAATCATAAAAATTGAGAATAAGCTTTTTGACATTTTATTTTATACGTAGTTTTCAAAAAATTCGATTTTAATTTGAAATTTTTCATGATTTTGCAGAATAAAAAGAATTGTAGAATAAAAATTAAATTTTACGTTTTTTAGAATTTCTGTCAAATAATAAAAAAAAGTATAAAATTTCCCAATAAATGAAATTTTCATATCGAATTTGTTGTACGATTCTGGGAAATATATTTTATTATTTAACGAATACTCTATTGTTTAATTAAAAAAAAATGTTGATAAATATTTAAAAAATAAAATGTTATTTGAAAACTTAACTTGTCATTAGTTTTGTGCATATCAATCAAAAATTGTCAGAGATAAAATAAAACAATTTGTGCAAAACAATAATGGAAATAATAAAAATGTAGTTTATGTGTTTTACCTCTACAACAATGTTTTTTTTTTTGAGAAATAAAATTATATTGTAAAATTTTATTTAATTATTTTATAAAAAAAAAATATTTTTATTTTTAAAATATTATTTCTTGCTGTGTAGACTTGCGCCAATAACTTAAAATTGAGCACAAGGTGAGTGCAGCATAAAATGAGCAACGCATTCACTACAGTTGCTGTTTGTTGTTGTTGTCATAGTCGTTGTTGTTTAACCGGTCACCAACTTTAAGCGGATGAATAGACATACAAATAGACATACGAACATATATACTCAGCGGAATGGACAGCCAGACATACAGTTCGTAAGATGAACAAACAGTCAGCTGCATAGCAAGAACGTGCTTTTGGCGTGGTCGAATTGAGCCTGTTGCTCGCAATCTTGCTGGTGCTGTTGCTGCTCGTTCTGTTGCCCGACGCGTGCCTTTTATTAGCAACAACAAGATTGAAATATAAGACGAGCCAAGCAACAGCAACAGCAACAGAGAGATAACGACAGCAAAGACCAGCAACATGTTTGCAAATAAAAAAAAAACAATAAAAATTGTTAAAATTATAATTACTACAATTCAAATGACAACAACAAAATAAAGAAAAAAAATCTAAATTTCATTAATGAATTTCGGCAATGTCCGGCAACACTACACTCTGACTGGGCTATCAAATTGATTTCATTAAATTAGATTTTATGCAAATTTGTTGATATTTATTTCAGTTTAAAATTGAAGCTGAATTGAAAGACGTCAGTGCGAAGCTCTGATAATCACAAAATAAAAATAAAGTTGTTTCACGGCTTTTATATTAGTTGTTGCTGTTTTTGTAGTTGTTGTTGCAGCAGTGCATGTATTGTTGCTTAGTTATTGTTGCTAAGGCGATTACTACTAGCAACAGCAATAACTGAAACCAAAATTGCATATTAAACAATATCGACAACAACAACAATTGCTGTTAATCAAGCATGCGATTTGCGGTTTGCTTCTTCTTCTGCTGCTGCTGTTGCTTCTCTTCTTGCAAATGCTAGCAACATTATTTGTCCCGTGACAGAGGTTGTTGTGGGGGTGTTCAAGTGGTCCGTTGTTGGCAGGGGGCGTCGCATTAACGTGCAACGTGCTGGCAACACTGGCAAAACGTGTTTGCAAAAATGTGCTTTTTCGAAGACACTGCCGGTGAATGGCGGATGACAGATAGCAGAAACATCGAAAAACATAGAAAAAGATGTAACGCATTTACACGGCGAAGAAGAAAACTAGAAATTCTAGAATTTATCAAAAAGTAAACGTATTTATTAAATTTATTGATTTTAGGCAACAGAACAATATAACTAACAAAAATAGAAATGAATAAAATTTTATCATGTAATATGATGCTGGAACAAATTTCGTGACTTCTACAAAATAATCGAGTAGTATTCTTCTTTGATTTTAAAGAACCTATCGATTGGCATCATTATTTAAAAAAAATTGCCAACAAATTTTCTTGCAAACAATAAAAATTTAAAAAATATTTTAAAATAATGATGATGATCGATAGGTGCTTTAAAAACCACAATTATTGTCTTTAAACCACTATTTTATTTTATACCAATAAAAAGTTAAGGCAAATAAATGAAAAGATTCGCCCTTTTGGCATGACAACATTTTCAATTTTTCGAATTCGCCATTTTGGTTTTGTCTATTCAACAAAACCACACACGATTTTGGCACAGTATATTTGGGGAAAAACTACACTCAAAAATGTAAAAAAACGCATATATCAAAAATTACAAATTCGCCCCTTTGGCATGATAGTGACGATATATATATATCAATAACAATAAAAATATCGAAGAAAAATAATAATATATATTAAGAACAAATGTTAATTGAAAACAGTTTTTAATTTATTATTAAAATTTAAATAAAGCTGTTAATGCCAGTGTTGCCGCCAGTTTAAAGCGCTCTGACATTTACAACGACGTACAGCGCGCGCACGTGTTCGCACCATTTTGACACAAAGTGTGACTCGACATATTGAGTGAGGGAATAAAAATAAATAAAATAAATTGCAAATACATTTAATATTTTATAATAATAAATGCTTTTAATGCGAATCTGCGACGCTGCTTTAAATGTTAAGGTTGAATTTGACATTTATAAATTTGTTTGTTAAAACAGGAACTCTGGCCATCTCTGGCACTGCTTTGCTGTGTGTGGTTTAGGTGTGATTTAGGAATTTGACATTTTTGAAACCTGTAGCGTCAAATGACAAAAATTCAAAATTAAATTTGATTCAAATAAATAACTTTTGTTCAAATTAATAACGTTTCTAGAAATTAATCTTGAGCTAAGCGTGATCAATTTCATGCAAGTGCTGATCAGTTGAATTTATTAATTAAAAATTCAAGTAATTATACATATCTCAAATTGCATACATTTAATTGCATACAAAATCACATGCAATTTATTGATATTTTTATTATAATAAAATTTTTCGATTGAATTAAGTCGCGTTTTATTATTTGCGCATGTCAATTTCAATAAATTATACTGTGTGACAGTCAAAAATATACGCTGAATAAGATTTAGTTTTTCTAGTAGAACTCGTACTACCAAAAAAAAAAAATTGTTTAACAAAATTAATTTATGTAGAAAAACACGTATTTGGTTAGATGGTTTTTTATATATACATTTTTAGTTCAAATTATACATATTTGATTTATATTGAATTATATATTATTTCTTGATTAATAACTTGAACTCTTTTCCGGTAGAACAAACACCTATTGAAATTCTGAATTATTAAAAAATAATTGAAATTTGTACATACTTTTCTAACTCTGGTAACACTTCAATGCAACTTTTTACTTTATTATATTTTTGTTCGTATTACTCGGTTAAGAGCTAATCAATTCTACGTAAACTAAGATAATAACAATTTAAATCGTTTACAATTTGATTGTGCCATAAATGAAATTGTAAATGCAAAGTTTGAAAGTGCATTTTACACAACTTCGCATCAATTTGTATACTCTTTTTTAACTCAATCAAATTTCTCTCAATTTTAGTGAATCATAACTCATTTTACGCGAAATCGATTAATGTCGCAGCATATAATAAAAATAAAAATATGTCTTATTGAATTTTTATTCAAATTAAGAAAGTATGATGAATAATAAACATTTTAAATGTTTTACAATTTAACTTTCTGTTTATAAGCTATGGAAAATATGTCTAAGATGTTGATTAAAAAGCTGATTCTTTATCTTTCAAATGATATATATTACAATAAAAAGTTTACGTAAAAAATTGATGTACGCAAGCAGAACTTGTACTAGGGTTTTGATCGGAAACTGATCATTGTATTTTTACCCTTTTATAATCCAACCAGTGGAATAAATATGAAATTTATTTTAATTTGTGACACCGTGTACGTTCAAGTGATGACAAGAAAAACACTAGTTGATTATTCTATTTATAAATCTTATAAATTTTCTGATTGTTTTTATAATATGAAACAAGTGTTTTTTTTTGCACAGCGTTATAGGTCATCGCGCTCAAAATAAGCAGCGCGTATTACTTATGCGATTAGGCAATAATTGTAAAAAGTACCTAATCAATTTCATGTAAAATTCAAAAAATTAAATACTTTAAATCATAATTCAAATTTTTAGCAAATCAATGGCAAGCACTTGCACCAAACGACACACAATTGGATAAATAAATAAACCGACAGATAGAAGGACAGACGGACAACAAAATTTGCGTCGCCTCAAATTTATGTTAATTTAATTAACTTGTTGTATGTGAAATTTTCGTTAGTTTTCATCGTCACTGACACCGTCGTTGGGTGATTCACAAATATTTTATGCGAAAATAAACACAATTGTATTTATTTGTATTAGTAGTATAAACGAAAAAAAAGAAAGAGAACAGAAAAAAGAAGAAGAAGACAAAAGATGAGGCATACATTACGTTGGGTGTGGAATTATTATAGCATACGCCATGAATCATATGAGTCGGGCAGATTTTCGTACGAATTTTTGCAGTTTCACAGTTTTGCATTAAGTGGGCGTTTCACAGATTGCGTAAAATTGCATAATAGTTACGATGAAGCCAAAGTGCAAAGCTTTGCGTAGTTATTGCAAAAGCTATTGCGCCAGTAAATATGCAACGATTGACAAACGAAGAGGAGGAGAAGGTTGAAAACGACCTTGAATTGCATAATATAAATGTACACGTAATTTAGACGAATATTTTTTCTATCATTTTTAATTTATATTATAACTCTTACACCCCTAGTATAAATTTACCCTATTATGGTATACATGATAATGTCCAGATCATGATTGTCATGTAATTGATCGGGTTATGACAAGGAAAAAATGCAATGCTCAGTTCACTGTAGTGACCCTATTACAATATCTACTAGGGACATAGATAAGAAATTTGTTGGGCCAACCAATTCTTTGCCCGATCAACTTTTTCGGTCCTCTAAACCGCTTAGTCGGTTGTTATTGTCAAGATTAAAAGAGTTGTAGTTTGTACTGCAACCAATTTCGAACTGGTTTAGAACAATTTAGTACAGATTTAGAATAATTGGGAGTGTGTATAGATTAATATTTTAAATTCCGCCAAAAAATGTGTAGACAATTCTATCTAACCGAATGAAGTTAGTTGGTACAACTAACTATTTCATTCTTCTAACCTCACAGGATTTTTCTGTGTGTATTATATAATTTTGACTGCCAAAACAGGCTTTAGATTCGATATCAGCGATCCCGAGTTACTCTAAAACCGTTACTAAATCTTAAGACGGTTCATAGAGTTGAATATTTTTAGCACTGTGTAATTAATTGACTGTCGGTCGAACGTCTGTCTGTCTTGGCTTCTTTGCGTATCTCTGTCCGTCTATTTGTCTGTCTGTCTGCATTTCAACATTGGCGCGCTGCGCTCTTCAATTATGAGGTCACGCGACGGGGTCGCACGCCGCTTGAGGTCTCGACCGACTTTTCGCAAAAATACATCGATGATGTTGCTATTAATGATGATGATTCATTGCAGTGCAAGAAACCAATTTTTTTATACATATTTTTTTTGTTCAATTTTCGTTATTTCCAACATAAAAAAAGAGCCATTTTTAATTTTTCGGAGTTTATAAAATTTTCAAGCGCTACAACTGGCAGGCAATGCAATGCAGTGAAAGGTAGTCAGACCGACGTAAAGACAGACAGACGGTGGGTGCCTCCAACGAATGTCACAGCTGTAGAAAGTTGCAGCACATTGAGGCTTTCGAATGATGCACCAAGCACAAAGAAAAAGCTTTCGTGCGGCATAGCAACAGCAACAATTGTTGGAATTATGTGAACTAAACTGTGGCACGTTGTAATATTTTTTTATTTTTTTTATAAAAATTTAGTTTATTGTTAAAATTATTGTAATAGATAAAGTGAAAAAAAAAATAATTGTAAAAATAATTTTTATTTTGTAAATTGAAACCGCGCATTAAATACTGCATTTTTTTTTGTCGGTTTCTGCAAGAAGTTGCAATACGTTGACACACCTCAAATTGCTGGTGGTTTGTTTTTTTTTTTTTATAAATTTTGCTCATATTTCAATGCAATTTTATTGTGCGCTTTTCTTGCTGCTCAAGCGTCTCAAATTGCTGTAGCAATTTTAATTTTTTTTCCTTCCGCGCCAATTGTGGGCTTTCTTTAGTTTGTTCCCGCCATTGTGAAAACAGCTTTCAATGGCTTTTCGTTGGAGGCATTCGTCGAGTTGAATGAAACCGAAAGTGCAGACATTCCGCAATTTTATTTTTTTTTAGTTTTTGAAGTTGTTGTTGTCATAAGTATAGTTGTTGTAATTTTTGTTGTCCTCCAAGGCATCTGGGAAATTTTGTAATTGTATCTAAGCAATCCCAGCCTGAGGCGGTAATAATGGTTAAAACCGGAAGGGTGTAATTGAGAGCCTAAGTAATAATGCTGCTTGAAAAAATAATACTAAATATAAACCTAAATAAACCTAATATTTATATTTAATAGTTACCTTTTATTTTACGCAAATAAAAATAAATTTGTATAAAAAAATTCAGTTTAAGATTTTTATTTAAACTAAAATATTTAATAGGTTCGATAGTACTTTGAAATTTAGTAATTTTCATCGTTAGTTTAAACTATGCTCTAAAAACCATAATTTATTTTCTTAGTTATCATAGATCCGAAATGCTAAAAAAAATCATTCAAAAATAGTCTAAACAGTCGGAATAATAGTAATGTGTATCGTATATGTATATTAAAAATATATATTTTTGCGACATAGATTTTGTAGCTGAGGTCATTCTGAATATGGATCTGAAAACGGTTTTCCAATATCAAATCATTTAAAGATTTTATTCCCATTTGAAATGCTACTATGAGATATTATAAAAATCAATTCAAATTTATTAAATAAAAATTTGAAGATACTTGCGTCTTTAAAATGCAATTCAGAGTCGTAAACGAATTGAGTGTTGGGCAGAATATTTTTTTGTTTTACATAAAATGACATATTATTCATACAAAATTTTCAACATTAAACAACATTTTTATACATAACTTTTCAACCCGTTGAACTACTACTCTAATTAATATCCTAAATAATAGATGAAATGTCAACCTTCAACATATAATAATGTCAAACTTTAAAATGGTTGCTTTTTTTAGATATGTCCTTTTGTAATATACTTTCTTTAATATTGACCACCATTAAAAAAAACATGGTATCCCTAGTGAAATTGTTCTTAGTTCATGATCGAGAATTGATCATAGAAAATTTTTCTTTTCATAACCCGATCAGTTACGTGAACAACATAATACGGCCATGAACACGACTATTCTAATAGGGAGAAATTGTAAGACATGGCATGGAAATTGTAAGACATATTTTTGACAATTTTATTATATATAAAAGGAGATCTTTGTGTTTTACTTTGGCTCACTATAACTTAAGTTAAGTTCAATTGATTAACACCACTTTTGTGATATCTAATAGACATTTGCACAAATGGTTTTGAAGTTTCCTCTGCAAATATGCACTACTGCACTCTACAGTTTTGAATTCATTTTGCAAATGACAGTCGACATTATTATCGTGCAGTCACTTCACTGCAGTATTTGTTTCATTGGTGTCAAGTACTGTCAAAACAAAACCAAACGACACTGTCTCTGAACATGCAACGAATACAGTTGGTGTAGCGAGTGAGGCAACTAGTAACGTGTGAGAATACGAACATTGAAAACAACAACAAATATGCCGCTCGGCGTTCAACAGCAGTAATGTTGTTGTCGGTATTTATGTGTTAAAAAATTACAACAAAGATTATTTAAAAAAAATAAAATTTTTTTACGACAAAAACTACGCTTTGGTCGAAAAGCAATATATCCAACAATTTTTTTTAAAATTAAATAATAAATAAAAATTAAATAGTGAACAAAATATTGTTCGATAAATAAAAAACTTAATATAAAATATTATATAATTTTCTATTACCTTTTGATTTTTTTTTATTTCAATATTAATACAAATTCCTTAGAGTAAGAATGATAAAAAAAAATTAAAAATGCACTGCAGTATTTGAATTTTTATTGCACATCTTCTTAGATCTCTTCACTGCAGTTTTGTTTTGTTTTGACAGTACTTGATGCTTTGTGGTTGTCAGCAAGACATTCATTTGATTTTCAAGCATAGAGTTGACGACAGTAAATGTTTTGAAATGAATTGAATGTCTTGAAGTGGGTTTCAAATGCAATTGCGCAGATGTCTAATATCTATACAGTTTTTTCAAATTTTTAAGCAATAAATCTTCATACAATCTGGGAAGCTAAAATTTGGCCAATATCTTCATTTTATGTTGTGGGAATACACTTCAAAATTTCATAAAATTCTGAGATGGTATGGCATATATGGAATACATAACAATTTCTTATTATTCATATTTTTATACCCTACACCTATGAGGTACAGGGTATATTAACTTTGTGCATATATTGTAACGCCCCTTAGGGGGCGTGTCCGGTATGGAAAAGTATATATATTCTTGATCAGCATCACTACCCGAGTCCGTTTAGCCATGTCCGTCTGTCTGTCTGTCTGTCTGTCCGTCTTGCTGTCTTGCTGTCTTGCTGTCTTGCTGTCCGAATACAGAATAACTTGAGAAATACTGATCAGAATGCAATGAAATTTCGTCTCAATATATTATGGCCAAAAGTAGGAACTGAGTTTGAAAATGAGCCAAATCGGTTAACGGACACGCCTACCTCCCATACAAGTCCCTTTTATATAACTCTTTCGGAACTAATAACTCGAAAAGTATTCAAGGTATAATTATAAAATTTAAAAAGTATTGTTAGAATTCACCTAAAAATATGTGGTCCAAAAATGGGCGTGATCCGCCCACTTTTTTTTTGCATTATTTCCCGGGTTTTCATAGTGGAAATTTGATCCGTAAATTATTAAAATCAAATCTATGAAATATTAGCCTTTCAAAATTTTAAATATGGGCGTGGTCCGCCCAATTATATTTAATTTTTTTTTAGTTTTTTTATACTTTTATATAAATTTTTTAATATATGGGGATATAAGACGTAAATTTCTGATATATGTATAAAATTCTGAGGGTGGGGAGGTTCAGCATAATTAAAAACTTTAAAATTAAGGTATGCAATTAAATATCCCAAATTAAAATCCCCAACAAAGGTGTAGGGTATTCCATAGTCGGGCCCGACCGACTATAAAAATCCGCCTCATGTGACCGAACTTACCCATGTGACTTAACTTTCCCAACTCGTTTTAGTATTGAATTTGTTTTATCACCTGTCCGTTTTTTTGAATTTTGCAACTAGCGTGCGCCATATGTTTTCTTGTTGAAAATTACTCGTCAAGCTTTTATTTTTAGTCCATTCAGGCAGCTGCCGCCAGCGTTGCCCCTGTTCGCAAATTGTTCAAAAACAACGCACACACTAAATTTAGTTTCTACCAAACAATTAAAAAATATAAGCAATTACGCATTTTTGTTATTTGCAAAATTTAGACAAATTTAGTAATTTTTTTTGCGAATTTTAAAATGTAATAATTGCACAAGTTACAGCAACTAAAAATAGCCATAAATTAATGTGTATTTCGCAGCATATGTTGCCAATATTAATGTTTTATTTTTATTTTTGAGTCATAAAAACAGCCATAGACTTTGTAGTTGAAATAAAATAATTTTAATGCGTTTTTCAAACGTTTTCGACATTAGATTTGAGTTTACGTGTCTCAAGACTAAGCAAATTTATGATAAAATTGGCATGCGAAAAAAGAGCTGATGAATGTTTCAAGGAATGTTTGTAAATATTAGCATTTATTGATATATTATTATTATATGTATATTATGTTAAAATGGGGTAAATATTCCCGTATGTTTGAAATTGTATTAAAATTTTTTTTTATATTTTTCTGTTCCAGAATTCTATTTTAAAGTGAAAATATGTTAATGCATTTCCAATGAATTCGATATTTCTTTTTTTGTGTAAAGAATTTCAATTTTCATTGTCAAACATTTTAATTTCGAAAATGAATTTCGGAATATTGCCATGTATTTAAAACATTTGCAATTTCATTAATATTTTATAATAGAAAAAAATGAAAACTTTCTTTAATTAGTAGTTTGATTTTTGTTTTTATTTCAAGTTTTTGTTTTAATTTTGGCGTAAATTGAAAATTAATTAACTCTGTAGTTGCACGACTTACGCAATCGAATGCGCCGCTAATTGGGCGGAAAAATTAGATAAAGCCGCTTCCTACTAAATTCAGCAATTCGCTTTTTTTAACTACTTTATTAGCAGCAGTAGAAACAACAACCACATGACTTGGTCAACGACTTGTACTAGCAACAGCAATAGCAACCGCAGCAAAAGCAACAAGTAGCCGGCTGCCGCTCTAATCGCATTTTCAACCGCATTCCAAGTGAATTAATCCACTCTGGCAACACCTGTTTGCTATTACTAACGGTACGCAGCAAATAACGTTAATAAAGGGATTTCTTAATATAGAAAAAAAAAATAACAAACATTTATAAAAATGCAGCAAAACAGAAAATTATTATTTTTTCAATTAATTCACTTTTAAAATCAATTAAAATAAAAATGCCCAAAAAATTATTTCATACTCGGCATTCCGTCTGGGCGGTTGTGCCAATAAAATTGCAGTATTGCGTAATCTTTTTTTACAGGTTTTATGGTGTCTGTCAAATAGCTAAAGGCAGAAATTATAAAAAAGAAAATAGGTTACATGCGTAATATATTTATTAACTTTTGAACAGCACAATGTACCTGTTATATGTTTTTTTTTATTTTCAAAACAAGTTGAAGTAAAATTAGAAGCTAGCTTAGGAAATGCTACTTTTTAGCAAAGACTACTTTTTTATGTTTGTTGTTTTCTTGTTACATTTTATTAATTTTATTATCAGCTGCATTTCAAACGCAATCCGGTTGACTTTCCTGCCAGACAACGCGGCGCAGACGCATTGAAATGCACTAATCAGGGTTGTAAAAGGTGTTGAAGGTGAGCAACGTAGTTAATGTGATTTATAATAAAAAATAAGAATAATTGCTTATTTTTAAATTATCGACTTTTCTAGATTATTAGTATATAATATATCTAATTTCGTCACTCTAAGAAAAATTCAAATTTGAATCATAAATAAAGAATAATTATAATTATATATTTATTTTTGTCAAATAGAAATGTATCATGTATTGTTTAATTGTTAAATTGTTTAATTTGTTGATTTTAAGCACTAATTGTCTTTATTTTTATCAGGACAAAATATAATTTCGACAAATAGCAAAATCATAAAAGGTAGTACAAAGGGTAGCAGAAAAATATAGTATACAAACGTAGAATAAAAAGGTAGAAGAAAAAGGTAGTAGAATAAGGTAGTATAAAAAGGTAGTAGAAAAAAAGTAGTAGGCAATGTAGTATAAAAAGGTGGTATAAAAAGGTAGTAGACAAGGTAGTAGACAAGGTAGATTACTAGTACAATTTCTTGTTTTACTACTAGCTAAAAGTTGTAAAAAAAATGTAGTATACAAAGGTAGTTAAAAAAAGGTAGTAGAATATGTAGTAGAAAAAGTAGTAGAAAAAAGTAGTAGAAAAAAGTAGTAGAAAAAGTAGTAGAAAAAAAGTAGTAGAAAGGTTGTAGAAAAAGGGAATATCTAAAGAAATATAAAAAGTAATGAACAAAGTTGTAAAAAAAGGTAGTAGATTGCTACTACAATTTCTTGTTTTCCTACTATTTCTAATACCGTTGCTTTTTTCACTGCAGACCTACTTTAAAATTGCCATCATTTGACTTGAACATAAAAAACCTGTTGCCGCTGTTCAGCAGAACTCTGCACGATACATAGGAATTGCAATTGCAAATTGCTACAAAGTAGCAATGAACGGCCTCCAGCTGCTGCTACTGCTGCTGCTCGAATCGCTGCCAATGCGCAGCTATTTCTGGTTTATTTACATTTTCATGGCTGCATGACTGAGAAACACACACAGTCAGTCGCCCGCCATCTTTGGTCAATTTTGGATCAACTATGTGAGGTATTTGATTTCTTTGAATTTTTTCCAATTGTTCGAAACACTTGAAGGCTGTGTGTGTGCAACGGTCTGCGCAAGGTGAGCGCATACAAAATGCTATTAAAACAAAAATAAATTAAAAATAATAATACACAAAAAAAAAAAACAATAATTAATTCATAACAAAAATTAAGAAATTTTAATGGAATTTCCAAAAATGCATTCTTGTGGTTTTATTTTCATTACTTTTTCGTTTAAGAAAACACACGAAATATTTCGTTAAACAATTCCGCATTTTTTTGGTCGAACACCCACACCCCCGACTGCCTGCATTTTTGAGTCACGCAACACGTGATGCGCATACATAAAACACATAACACGTTACGTTTGAAGTTATAGTTTGAATCACGATTAAAAATGCATTTACGTTTACGGCTCGTAAACTCGTAAAATTAACATTTTATGCGATTTTATGCGATCGCTGACTAAGAATCATTCACACACTCATTGAATTTTACTCTATTTCTGCTAGTTGTATGGGACACTTTTTAAGTAGTGACACTTTTTGATTTTGTTTTTTGTTAAATTTTATGACACACGCTTTACGTGTTTAAAATGGTTTATTGTAAAATTTAAAAAATAAATGCATTAAACTGCTTCAAAATGCATTGAAAATTAAAAACGCTGTGGACATCTTTTTCATTCGAGTTCAGTAAATTTTGTATTTTAGTCGTGCATCAGGTAATAAAGAGATCGACTGCAATTTAATTTAAGTATTTTTCATCCTGTATTACTTACGCATTTTTCTGATTTAACATGTATAGTAGATTTCAAGTGTTTAGTATGCTTACCTGAAAAGAGAAGAATAAAAATGATAATTTAGTAAATGTTTCAAAATTTGATAATTTCGATTACAACAATACTATTCTACAAAAGTAGAACATTTGCTGAACATTCCATACTTCATTGCTATATAATTTGATTTTGAACGAAAGGTAAAGCTCGAATCACACAATAAACAGTCATCTTTTGAATCAATTTTCAAATAATTTTAATATCAATCGTGTGATTGCCCAATTTTTTTATGGAAAATTAAGCAATCACATGATTGATTTTTAAATTGTTTTGAAAATTGATTCAAAAGTTGCCTGTTTATTCAATCGTGTGATTCGAGCTTTAGTTTCGATTTTTTCCTATCACGTAACTTTTTTTTACACACATTGTATTTGAAATATTTTCAGACACTTTTTATATAAAAAAAAACCATTAATAAAAATTTCAAACAAAATTTATTTGTTGGCAGCGCAAGAGAAATTTGCTGGCATTTTTCAGGAATATTTCTGACATATTTTGCGCAAAAAAATAGATAAATGGATTATTGTGGGAAATCTAAAGCATTTTTTAAAATTTTGTGGAATTTTGATGGCAGATTCACAGTTATTTTGGGAACGGGCAGAAAATAGGCAGCTGTTTATACAAACTACGCCTTTGTCTATTTGAAATATGTCAAACTAATGTTTTCAACTGCCTTGATCCTGCCAGAAATGTTGTCTAGAGTTGGTTTCAACGATTAGATGTTAGTTTTGCAGTAGAAGCCCTCAAATAACAGAAAGAAATGGATTTTTTAACTATTTGATTAAATATTTATTAATATGAAGACTTTTTAAGAATATTACAAAGTTGAAAAATACTAAGTAAAAACTTGCTAGATGTATTTAGTACTATTTAGACTGTAGCTTTTTTTATAATATATTCAAATCATTACAAAGTACATTTTTGATTATAACTTTGGACAGAATCGACCGATCGGCAACCAAATTTTACTAGAAATCAAATAAGTTATACAGAATGCAAAAATTAAAATAACTTGAAAAACCAGCTTAGTTGACTTAGAGCCGGTTTTAACTTGATTTGTGGGTTAAACTAGTTTAATCTCAGAATTCAGTTTTACAGTGACTTTAAATCGTCGTTTAAAATCAGTTTAAACGTCTTACGTTGGCCGTTTAAACTACGTTTAAAATCTTAATGTTTTTGACAGATACTATCCACAAGAATGAGAGTTGCACTCTTTTTGAACTGTCCGTCCACATTCTCTGTTTCTTGTTCCAGCATTGTCTGTCGGCATGTTTGTGTTCTGTTTGCATTGTATAAATGAAACGTCTATCCTCACATGCACTGAAATTGCTTGATCTTTTGTATATTTCATTTATTTTATTAATCTGAAATCTATTTTCAATGTCTTGATTTACAAAATGTTTGAATAAAATTATCAGCTGTTCCAAATGAGAGAAATAATCAATAATTTGTTGACGTTTGCCCGTGATGCCATATTTATCCGACTTGACTCTATTCATTTTAAACTTTCACTGTAAAACAGCTATCAAAGTTAAATGTCGTTTAAATTTATGAGACGTTTAATTAAACAAAGGTTAAACTAGGTTTAAACTAGCACTGTAAAACCGGCCCTTAGCATGTTATAGAATAGGAGAGTTGATATGTTTGAAAGATCTATTTCAAAAATATGTATTATTCATTTCAAAAAAATGATTTGGTGAAGCATTTAAAACTAAACGCAATGTATTTCTTTTTTTTCATTTTAGTTGGTTTTAATATTTTTTGTTTTGTTTTTTTTTTTGTTTTGTTTTGTTTGTTTTGTTTTGTTTTTTTTTGTTTTGTTTTTTTTTTTTTTTTTATTTAGCTTTGTTTGTTGCCAAAATTAGCTGACTTTGCAACGATGTCTTTGCGCGTCCATGAACTGATTTTCGCAACTAAAGCCATTTATTAAAAATAATGTAAATAAAATATTGTTTTTTTTTTTATTTAAATAAAAAGTTTAAACGTGACTGCAAAGACTGCACAGAGCAGATTTTGCGCTTGAACAAAAATTGTTACCCACTATTAATATAGCTGAATTCTATGAAAATTGCTATGCCGCAGACCGAAAATTATCTTTTTTTATAAAATACAACATTTCTACTAGGTGCAATCGGACAAAGAACTTATTGTCGACGATACTGCAAAACCGCTCAACTGCATGTGAAAAAAAACGCCTAATTTTGTCTTAAATCGAATTTTAATTGATATGTTGTACAGATAAATTAGATAAATGCCATTATAAACTATGACATACTTAATTATTGGGATGCAGTTAGTGCAGAATTAAGACTCAGTTTTTATTTCTCCTATAAAATTTATTTCGTAAAGAGTGTTCAAAATTGTAGATAAACGGTATTGCAGTATCATCGACGTTATGTTATGCAGAGCAAAAGAAAATAAAAATATATAAAAACCATAAAAAAAATGTAGAACACACTTGCACGATCAAAATGCGTAACTTTCGAGCCGACTTTGAATTCAATGCGCGCGCGCGCATGCGCGGCAGTCGGCCGGCCGCATACAAAACAACTTTGAAAAGTTGAAAGCAATTTGATTGCAAAGTCATTGATCTCTGGTGCTCTCTCGACTGAAAGCTCAACGAATTCGAAATCATTCATGTGAATTAAATCGTATTTCGTTCGAACTACTTTTGGCCTAATTGCTGTTGGCTTTAGTTGTATTTAGCATTTTTTTAAATTTTATTTTTATTTTATTTCACAACACTTTCTTTGGCTTTTAGTTTCTGTTAAAAGTTGTGCTGCATTTTTGCGCGTTGGCAACACTAATTGCCGTCACTGCTGCTTAAAAAGCACAGCGGAAAACAACACTTGAGACAGCACTGCAAAAGTCCAAATGCGAGGTTATCAATTATTTTCATATTTATAATAATAATATTTTTTTATTGCATATGTTTGAAATCATTAAATGATATGCATTTTTTTGTTGCTGGTTGCCATGTGCAACTGTTTCAATAAAATATTTAAATAATACTTGAAAATAACAGAAGCTTATCGCGCCGCGCGCGCTTTTTGCGCAAACAAATAAAATTTAAATTTATTTTTGCAATTTTCGCGTTGGCTCTGATAAGCGGTATGCATTGATTTTGAAAAACTAAATTCACTTTCGATGAGCTTTTAAGTATTAAAGACATTTGACTGAAAAATCTTTTTTTTAAATTTATTGCTCAATTTTAAAAATAAAGGATAACGTACAGAGCTTTTTAAGCTTTGAAAATTAAATAAAAATACATTTTCAAAACCAATTTTTATATAGATTTCAAGATGTATTGATTTTTTTAGAGACAATATATATAATTTATTAAAAAATGCATTTTTTTTAAATTTTCTTGAAAAAGCTTTCCATTTAACTTTATTATTTAAGCTTTTATTTTTCAAAGCTAATTTTTATAAAGACTTAAATTGGATTTAAAAAAAAAATGCATTTTTATCAAATATTATAACTAATCTAGCGAAAAAGCTTTTTATCTAACTTTCTTACTTAATTATAAACCTTTTAAAATCGATTTAGACCCACTTTAAAATAAATATAAATATAATGTAGAACGGGAAATAAGTACTCAAAACAAAATTAGTGAACATTTTGTTTATCAGTTAAAATAAACTGAAAAATTTTAATTTATAAAAACTTATTAGATAAGAGCATTTTATTATTATTTCATTCTTTCATTATTCGCAGTGATATTAGGTAATTAAAAAATAAAATTGTAATGATAATCACAAATTTATGAAAACAAAATCACAATTGATAGTGAGAACTAAAATAACATTATACAAAGATAATTATTTAACAGAGACAAAACCATTTGAAAGTCTTATCGTCTTTGGGCTTTTTGTGATTTCTGTTTGATTTTTATTTAGTCAACAGAATTATGTATAATTCTTAGAAATCTATCGTGCAGAACGAATAAATTTAAATAGTTGAACTAAAAATGTACTTTACACATTACGATCTGTACCTAGATCAAATATGAGTCTGTGAAAGAAAAGCGCGGGAAATATGGAAATTTCAGTTTTTTTTTGTGAATTTTTGCATCTATAATAAGATCCATTCACTTATCCCACTGTAGTTGTAGTAATTGAATTCAATAATGTTTCCGATTTTTTGAGGCGACGCATTCACTGATATAAAAATATTCGTATGTATATAAACAAAAAAAAAATAATAAATAAATTGAGTGACTGGGTATTTCAGGAATTTTTTACAACTATTTTGCGTTTCATATGCCTTGAACTTTAGTTGTTTTGGGTTTATTTCATTCGATTGATTGATGAGCCATATAAATGGGTAACTTTTTTTCTGATTGTAGATTAAATTTTGTGTTGCTATTATTATTCAATTACTATTTGAACTATATAAATATAAATTTATTTTGCTTTTAACTAATATAGATTATCTTTAGAAATTACAACATGTAATGATCAGTGCTAGAAATTCAACCTATTACACAGAAAAAAAAATAATCGACGTAAATACAGCAACCATAAATAATTGGGTACCATTAACTGGTCTAGCAACGAGTTCTAATGTATTTAGCAAACATATTCGCTAAAATGTGATTTGCTTCCAAAAATATACCAATTAAGCACTTTGTATAAATAGCAAACTATTTAATTGGTATGGTCGACGTTTTAAAAGTATTTATATTAAAAAATAATGTTTTAAATTCTTGTGAAAGTAAATAACATATACTTTTCTGATGATGAAGTTGGAAGCATAATTAAATATGCAAACATTGCCATCATCGCCGTTTTGACTACACACTTAAAGGATGATCAAGCTCTATTAGTGTATATCATGGCATATACCAAATGGGAATAATATGCAAGCAACCAACCGCGCAAACAAAAATTCCATCGTTTGTTTGTTGGCCGGCGGTCAAGCTTTAATCGTGACGCCGCGTCATGTGCTCAACAACGGCGATTGTTAAAGCAATTAATTCAATAGTCGTTTCAGCAAATTATTTAATTGTATTGATATAACTTTTTGTTTTTTTTTAATTTATTAATTAAGACGATTAAATATTTAATCAATACAATTAATTCCATAGTTATTTCGGCAAATAAATTAATTGTATTGAATGATTTGATTTAATTGAATAGATTTAATTGTACTTTTTTGTTTATTTTCTGTTAATTTATTATTAAAAATGATTAAATATATAATCAATTCAATGAAAGGTCGTATCGGCGATGAATCAATTTAAAATGAATTGTATTTATTAATTTTTTTGCTATATTTACACGAATATTTTTTTCTGTGTAGGGAAGACATGATCATGGTCGAGTACAACTTCTACCAGGGTGACAATACAATACTCTGTTCTCCTACAATTTCTAAAACTGTCTAGACGCCTTGTATTGACTGGAAAAAGGCCGATTTATTTTAAATGAAAGCTCTATATTAATAAAAAAAAAACTTTTAGCTGTAGACAACGGACCGACTTTGGTTAGAAATAGCCAATATATAGTTCAGAATATATTTTAAGTTCGACGTGATATAGAAGACTTAAAAAATATTTTTGAAATATATCATCGCAGATAAAAATACAGTTTTGTGGACCTGTTTAACTTTTTGAACTGATTTAAAACGAAAAGATATGTAAGATTTCTCATTTCCAAGTAGAAAAGGCCAGTTACTATTATTTTAAATGGAAGCTCTATATAAATAAAAAAGGCTGTTAGTTTCAGACAAAGTATCGACTTTCGTTAGAAAATACCAATATATAGATCAGAATATATTTTAAGTTCGACGTGACATATAAGACTTTAAAATTGTCTATAAAGGATATCATCGAAATTCAAAATTTGTTGAACTGTCTAACATTTTGGACCTATCATAAACGAAAATCTCTGTAAGATTTTAGAATTCTGTGTAACCAACACTTTGCAACCGACATGTTATTTATGTTAATTGATGTTGCAATATATGATATAATAATAAAAATTTTAATATGTAATGTTTATATATTTCTATACTTCATAAACACTTTATCATTCAAAATAATATTATTTCAGCAATATTTCATTCAGTCTGCTGTGCGATTCCATTGAGCCCGGCTGTTGAAAAGTTAAACGTTCCCACGTTTTTGAACCTCACGTTTTGTTACAAGTACTACACACGTCAAAATGTGAACAAGCTGAAAAAAAAGATACTAAAAATATCTTTGATTTTTTTTCTCTAACTCCTTTCGCCAAATGTGAACCGAAGTAAACCCACTCAACAACATAACCAACACCTTGTCTACTACTACTACTTCTTCTTTTTCTTCGTCTCTAGCTTTACTGGCTCTTTTCTGTAGTTGGCTCTAACTCCAAGTCTATTTTTAAAGCTGGTACTTGAAGCCATTGCTGCCATATTAAAGCCACGTTTAATGCCATTTTTAGCGCTGTCTAGCTTGATCCTGCTTTGGGCACAAAATGCGCTCAATATTAACCCTAGTAGAAATTTTACTAGGGTCTTGAACGGGAACTGCTCCACTTGTCATAACCCATCCAGTCATGTCTTCCCTAATAGGGTAAATTTCTACTAGAGATACAGCAGAAAAAAATCATCAATCTTTCATTTTCTGCCTTTAAAATTTTACAATATTTTATAACTTGCTACACATTTTCCTCAAAATTCTATTTATCTCCATGTTTCCGAAAATATACCCTTAATATATTAGTAAACTTTTAATAATTTTATCTCGGGTGTATACTTTAAATTGCACAAAAGAATGTGTTGTCGAAAAAACTTTTTCTTCGTAGAAGCAAACCTTTACTATTTGCTGTGTAATCTCACAGATTAATTGACCCTGACGTCTTCTCGAAAATAGCTTTAGTAAACAACTTATTGGAAATCCCCCAGAACGTAGTAAATCCCAATTATATAAATGAGTGCCTTTACATACGATCAATAATATAATAAAAACACGTTCTACAAAAAACAACGCCTATAATATAAATCCAAGTCTGAACCAATTGACGAATACGCGAACCGATTATTGAGTCAAATGATAAGCTTCATAATTACTCGAACGGGGACTTTTTCTGCTGAAATATTGTAAATTATGCCTAAAAATTCGTAGTATTTTATTTAAAGATTTTATTTTAAGAATTTATGATGATACTTATTTTGAGTTTCATTTTATTCTTGTAATTTTTTAATGCCTTTTGTTCTAACAAATAAAAAAAACTACTTCTAGTATATATTTTACGCATATCACTTGTTTTTATTGAATTATGTTTAATTTAATTTTTATGTTATTTTTACAATTATTATTTTGCTTTTAGCAAAATCAATTAATGCTGTCAGCAATTATATTATTAGGCCTCAAAAGAAAAAGCAAAAAGAAGAGCAGTAGAAAGACAAGTGGCTGGTCGTAGATACAACGGAAGTGCGAACTTTTCCATATATTGCTTTTCGTTTGTTTTGTTTTTTTCGCATGTTGTGTATATCACATGCATGGCATTCATTGAGGAAAATTTCAAAATTGTGGTAACACCACACAATAATTGTATGTTATCGAAAATGGGCAGCACTGTCTGCTGTGTGTGATGCGTTGCACCGGCAACAGCGCAGACGGCGTCCATTAGTAGGGCTTCCCCTCGTGTTAATTTCATTTATTCACTCTCAGATGCAGACAGACAGACCAACCGACAGATAGACAAACATGCCCATAATTTGTGGAATTTCCGAGGGGTTTTTATTTTACTTTATTTTTTTCTTGCTGTTTCGTTTATTTTGCATCGGACTCTTCACTGGATTCGCGTCAATGCGCTGTGAAGCTTAGTCACAGAATGGAGATATAGTCGAGAAACAGAAACAGATAATGGCAAAGGTTTTGGTTGTGATTTTGGAAAAGTCTATTGGGGTAGCCAATGAAAAATTGTTGTACAAGACGAGTCAGAAGTTTAGATAGAATAGGTGATATAATGGGAAATACAATTTTTGATAGAAGTTAAAACAAAAATTGAGATTACGTAGAACAAACTTTTTAAAATAATTGTGGTATTTTGGAAGCTAATTTTTGAAAAAATAATTTTTAGAAAAAAAATATTATGAAAAAATTTATTTTTCGAAAAAAAATTTTTTTTTTTGACAACATTTTTTATTCGGACAAATTATTATTCTTTTTTTTTTTTTTTTTTGAAATTATCCATATGATGAATCTGGTAGTATGTCAAAAATCATAATATTTAGGAATACAATCATCATATTAAAATTTTTTTTTTCTGTGTAGAACAATTTGATGATTGTAATAATAACAAGATTCGTATATGATTCATAAGATTAAAAATGTGTAACATTCATGTTAAAGATAAAACGGAAAAAATTTGATACCGGAATTTGCACTCTTGAAGATAAAACTAAAAACCATATTATTCACTATATGGAAACAGAGAAAATTAATGTCGTAAAATTTGCTACGGTTATCTTCTGCAATTCAGATTAGATTATCTGACGTCAAAATGTTGATTTTCGTTGGATTGTGACCACGATTGAGGTTTTTTTTTACTAAACCATTTAAATAATTCGTATAAGACAATATTTTCACTAAAATTACAACAAACATTGCTTAAATTACGTTTCCCACTTTACCCTAGAAAGTATTTCCAAATTTACCACAATTTCGCAATATCGGACATAACCATTTAAGCTCCATTTAAGCATTGTTGAAATATTTTAAAAACCTGTTTGTATTTCAAAAGATATTGAAATTTACCACATTACCCCATGTACCACTTTACCCAATTTGTTAATCTACTATATTTTAAAAATAGGGATGTAAATTTTGACCTTATTTGACTTGATTTTACTACATAATGTATTAGTTGTTCGTTTTTTAAATGTTGCAGAAACTGTAGAATGTATTTGTTTTCTGTTTTTTAATTAAATTTTGTATAGAAATGCAATAAATGCATGTACTTGTTATCCATTTATATGAACAAACATTTAAATATAAATACAGAAACAGTTAAAAGAATAACTACAGAAAAAGTTAAAAGTATAAAAAAAATAAAAGCATGTCCGTCCCACATTAATAAAATTATAATATAAAAAATAACCAACCAAAAAATGAAAATAAATAAAATATTTGTCTTAATTTGTGCAAAGTGTGGCAACGCTCCGACAAGTGTTATGCAAGTCGTCAAAGCAATGTTATTAAATGTAAACTTTTTGTTTATTAATTTTTTTGTATTTTTTTTTGCAAATATTTATAATAATTTTAATTAGTTTCCTGCCAGCAACGTATGTTTGTAAAACCGCCTCAAACAATGAAATCTGTTTTCTGAACGCCTCCCAATTAAGCGTTCATTCATAAAAAAAGCGCTCAATGAAATCAAGCGTTGAGACATGCAAACGCTTCAAGTTTTTGCACGATCATCAGAGCAGGCAGCAGCGCAAAATAATAAATAAAATTAATTAAAAATAATGAAGAAAAAATAATACAAAAATAAGTGATGATTTCAAAATTTCATATAATATGCAATACAAAAGCAACAAAAAAAAACAAAAAAAAATCAATATGATCCTCATGATCTGCAGCCGCCTTCACAGCACTGCCAAACTCAACTGAAACCAACTTCATCACTGAAGACGATGACGACGACGTCCAATTAACCCAATTCTGTCAAATGCAAAATATTTCTATATAAATAAATCGGTAAAAATCTATTGAAATAAACGAACATCAGACAATGCAAGAGACAAAAAATGAAGTAGAAGATGAAGTGGGTTGTAAAAGGCGATAAAGTGGTAGAAGGCGAAGAAGCAGAAGCTTTTGAGCTCAAAATAGTATTACGGGGTTTAACAAAAACCAAAAATTGCTGATCAATGATCGTTATGAAGAGTTTTGATGCTGCTGTTGCTGCTTGTCATAAACTTGGCCCAAACGAACGCTGTATTGCAACATGGCTTCAAAGACTTTAAGTGACTGCATAGTAACTGATACATAGTTTGCACAATAACCAAGACACAAAAAAATATATTAGAAGGTCTTTGAGTTAAAAAATTGTAATTCACAATTATTACCAAAAAATGAACAAGCCAAAAAATGTAAGGCAGAATATAAAAAATTAACCGCATTTAAAACCTCTTGGAATCAATTATTTTTTTAGTAGTTTAACGCATAACTGTGAACTATGTTCGAGAATTCAATAATGAAAGTGATTACTTAACACCTGTAGATACAAATTATAATTTTTTTATAACAAAATTCTTTTCTCAGTTCCTAAGATAAAAAAGCATTACGCCATAATTTCATTGCGAATGTGTGACAAACTGTTGCTTGTAACTGGCTGCTATCAGTTACCCAAAGCATCCGGCAAACATTTGTATCTGTGAGATACATTCTGTCGACTGTTCCCCCGGTGTGCGCCTCTTGTATTTGCTCATGTTCCACACTAAACAAAAAAAAATTGATTTTCTATGCTCTTTGTTGTTTGCTGCCTTTTGGGGAAACATTGAATTGCTGTTAGTTATAAATTCAAAAAAACTGAAAAAGATACTAATGAAATCTAGAATCTTCAAAAATGCGATAACATTTCATTGCAATCAACGCATCAAATCAATGGCAGCAACAACAAGCACAATATCAAAAACAAAAAACGTAAGAAAAACCCACAACAAATTTTCAAGCGATAACATCTCACACATAATACATATATCGTACTATGTGCCCTGATAATAATAAAACCCCTATGCGTAGCATAGCGCAACAAGAACATGTCGCATGACCAACTTCAGTTCGTTTCTCAGTTCGTCGTTCAGTCGGTCGGTCGGTTATGATAACTTATCAGTGACAATAACTACTTCATTTCAAAGTGACACTAATAAAGTGCGTGTCAGAGGGGAGAGGGTGTGTACTGCAAACCTTATGTGAGACCGCGAAATATGTTGTAGTAGTAGAAAAAGTCAAAGGGGCTGCAAATTACAAATCCAAAAAATAAATAGATGCGGGCTGCATTTAGAAGATCATGTGAAAAAGAAAAACAAAAAAAAAAGAAATAGAAAATGTTGGTGGGCGTAGGATTCAATACATTTTATCCTGCAGCGCGCGCATAATTGGTAGAATTATTGAAAAAAGCACCTACTGTGTTTTTTGCGGTTGACTGCGCAGTGAAAACATCTGGAAAAGTTGGGCTTCCTTGGTGTATTTCAACATTCTTCAAAATCTGGATGACGCACTTTGCGGTTGGACAAAAGTATGAATGGGTTTTTGGTATTTTTACTCTCAGAAAGCAGTAATATGATAACATTAAATTAAATTTATTATATTTCGTTTTGAATAATTTTATAAAAGCGCATAGAAAAATTATTATGTAGCTTTTTATTTTTAAATTTTAAAAAAATATATTTATTTTTACGTATTTAAGTATTATTTAATTATAAATATATTATGTACATGCAGAAAAATATATCGTACAATTTATCTTCAAGAAACCCTAAAGTATTTGTAAACACCGTTTATAGGAAATAATCATATTGTTTGTTTGCCATAAATGATATTAATGTTTAGTATAAGAAATTACATGTTTGTCCCAAATGCTCCAAATATAATTCTGTTTACACCAAATACATATAAAGTATTCACCCAAATATTTCAAGTGTTTTCAAAAACTTCTAGTGTTTGCCAAATATATTTAGGTTTTCCCCCAAAGTTCTAAATAGTTGGCCCTAAATGATATTAATGTTTCGTACAAGAAAGAAGATGTTTTTTCAAATGATCTAAATATATTTAGTGTTTCCCCCAAATACCTATAGTGTTTCCCATAAATACTTAAAGTGTTTCCCACAAATATTTAAAGTGTTTCCAAAAACTTCTACTGTTTGCCAAAAACATTTGTAGTATTTCCCAAATTAGTATTTATTTATTTAAATTTCTTGAAAAGCATTTAATTTAATTTTATAACATTTTTCCTCCGACTATATTATTAATTACAAAAAAAAAGTTTGCCATCATGCTATTGAAATGAGGATGAGAAATGAGATGTTTGTTCCAAATGCTCCAAATATATTTAGTGATTCCCCCAAATATCTATAGTGTTTCCCCAAATATTTAAAGTGTTTCCACAAATATTTGAAGTGTTTACAAAAACTTCTAGTGTTTGCCACAAACATTTGTAGTATTTCTCACATTAGTATTTAATTAATTTTATTACATGTTTCCGCTGACTATATTATTAATTACAAAAAGAAGAAAACAAAAGTTTGCCATCATGCTATTGAAATATATGCTGATTTCTTTTTAAACAATTTTTATTTATACATTTTATGCAAATTTAACTTATTTTTCTGATACATTAATTTATTTTTTCCATCCATTCTTTTTTCATTCAATTTCCTTTCATTTATAGGTATTATTTAATTTTCATTATTTTTCGTTTATATTAATTTAGTTTTTGTTTTTTTTTTATTTATTATCATTTAAATTTATTAGTACCTATTCATTTTTAATACTTTACATTTATTTATCTTTATGTTATCTTTTTATTTAAATAAAAATTTGCTCAGGTTTAATCAATTCTTTGTTATTTCCTTTCTTTAGTTTTTATTAATTTTAATTAAAATGTATTCACTTTTTTTAAATCATTCATTTTTATCAATTTAATATTTTATCATTTCTTATCATTAATTATAATTCGTTATAATTCATTTTAATGCATTATCATTTATAAAAATAAAAGATCTTATCTCTTACTATCGTTAATGTTCAATCTTTATTTATAAAAATGTTTCAATCACTTTCATTTTGCATACTCATTCAGTTAATTTAAGTTGTTTTCGTTAAATATTTTAATAATATTTAACTTAATCCATCTCAAGCACTACACGGTGCTTCCATGGATTACAGAAAATTCTAATTTTCATTTCAATATCATTTCAATAGTTCACAGTTTTTGGTAAACTTACTAAGGCTAAATTTTGAAATTGGACATTTTTACGAAAAGAGAAAATGCAATCATTTTAATTTGATAAATGAATTTAGTGGTTAAAATCTTAAAATGTAATACGAATATACTGAATTATAAACGCAATTTGTTTATTTATGATTGTTTTTTTTTTTGATTATTTAAAAATTTTAAACCATTTAAACATTTTATAATTAAACTCCATATCAATTTAAACAAGATAGTTAGAGTTTATGTTTTGAAATGTAATATGTTTTGAATCTTTTTTTGGTCCGGTTATAAAAATACAATCCAAAATTGTTAAAAAATGTACCAGAATTTTTAAACATATATAAAAAAAATTTGAAGAAAGTAAAAGTAATCAAAATTTTTAATCGATGATTCAATTTTCAATTCTCAATTTTCAATTTCAACTTTAAAAATGCATCAATTAATATTTATAGTATTAATCAACAAACTCAAAATTTAAGTTTTTCATAAAAATGTATTTTGTGACTTTTCTTTCTACAACGACGATATATTTTGAACACTTATTGGAATAAAAGCATTCTTTGTTATATCAAAAATTGATTTTACAATTAATTTTTTTTTACAATTGGCGTATTCACAGTTCATCGTATTTTAGTATGGTATTCATACCATGTTGTATATATACGATACAATAACAAAGAAACGTCAATTTGTTGTTGCATCCCTTATAAAAGTGGTATGTGTTGTATTTGAGATAGCCCTAATGCATGTTTTTTGATGTCGTATTTTGCGCAATGAAGAAAAATTGTGAAATTGAAGACTAATAGTGCACATTAAATTTTAATTTATTTGTTTTACTTTGCAAATCGAGGAATATTTATGATAATTTAAAAAAATCCAAATTTTGTAAGAATCAGAAATATCTGAACAAGCAGAAAAGTGGTGCTCATAGTTCAATTGCCGTACTGTCGTATTCGTACAATGTCGTACCTATACCATGAAACTATGAATACGCTAAATGTAAAGTTCTGTGGTTTTTTTATTCAAAAATGCAGCTGAAAAGGTTATGAAATGCCCATGGTTTTTTTAGAAACGTGGCGACGAGCTAAAAAACTTAGTAAGCAGAACCTTAGAATTATATTGAAATGATGCCTATTTGAATACCCAAGTAACAATTCCTACCAGTAACCAGCCAGTTTTACTAGTCACTTGTCGATTAACTCGCAAACTATGTCACGCACTTTCCGACCAGAAACTAGCCAACCTATAACATTTCCCTACCAGTAACTGACCAGTTCTTGACTAGTTTTATTGGCAGGAATATACACTTCAAATCACTACTAGTAACCGACCAGTTTTTGACTAGTTTTACTGGCGAGGATATACTGTATTAGCTAAAATTCGATTATTATAAAAAATAATCCCTACCTGCTGTTCAGAATTCTCTTTAAAAAAGCCCATTAAAATTGATCAATTTACAAAATACAAAAAAAAAAGAAATATTTTCTAAACAATAATTTTAAAGTATTTTTTAGTATTTAATTATTATTTAGTATTTACTGATTAAAATAATAATTCATCCTATTGACCAATTTTAATAGTAAAATAAATCATTAACCATGGTATTTTTTAAAATCACTTTTAAATTCACACATCTTTGTCATAAATATTAAACAATTTCCAAAATTATATTTTTAATTTTATTCTATAAATTTTTTTCTATAAATGAAAATTCAATTTATAAAGCAGTCATGGGCTTAAAGTTCATGCATCTGATAAATTATATATATATATTTTTTTCTCATTACAAATAATAATAATAAAAATAAATTACAAAAAAACAGCAATTAATACTGTTATCGTATCTGCGCTCTAAAACACATGTGTATCTTATAAATACACAACTGAATACATCGTGCACATGCAACTAATATAAAAAAAGACTAAAATAAAATAAAGAGAATGAAAAAAATAACAAATATAAAAAATAAAATATTTGCAAAAAAAAACAAAGAAATAAAAAATAATTTTCAAAATTTAAAAAAAAACGCTTATTTACGGTTTTTTTATTTGCAATTATTGTTGTTGCTTTTGCTGCAGTCGTCACAATTTTTCGTTGGCGACATTTCTATCGTGCCAGAAACAGTGCAGAATACAGCACAGTAGCAACAAAAACTAAAAAATAAATTTCAAAAAAAACACAAACAAATATTTTTTCTTTTTTTTTTATTTCTTTAAATATTTCTTCAATTATTAAATTTATTTCGTTGATTTCATTTCAGCTTTTTGCTGTTATTTGTAGCTATTTTTGTAGTCTTATCAAAAAAAAGCTAAAATTTAATAGAAGAGCCAGCAGCGGCTAGAGCGTGTTGTCGCTCGCTTGATAAGAAGCTATACATTTTTTTTTGTACTTCTTCTTCTAATCAAAAACGACAAAAATACAATTACTGCAGCAACAACAACAACGAAATTAAACAGAAAAAAACTAACACACATCATTAGAAAAATAAAACAACATCATTTATCAAAAATTGGAAACAACAAGCAACATTAGTAGAACCGAAACATAGAAATTTTAAAATTAAAAATTAACAAAATGTGCTGGAAAGTAAATCAAAAAAAAAATGGGTCTTGTATCTGGCAAATGGTTTTTTCCAATTTTTTCATTTTGCTTGTGTTATTTTCCAAAAATTGCTTTCGACTCTTTTTAATTGACTTTTTATTTACTACATTTTATGAACTTTGCGCCAGTATCTTTTGGATATACGCGCGCGCTTATCGAACGCACACACACAGGCACATCACAAACACACTTTGATTGCAAACATAATTCTGAGAAATCAAATATTTTGCAGTATCTTGTATATGTATATAATTTATATTTAGCATATTTAAAATGTTTGCAAAAATTATCTACCACAGAAAAAAAAACAAAAGAAAATCATTAAATTTTAAATTTGCACAACTGGTCCGGTAGATCGCTATTTCAGCCTACAACAACAACGACAATCATAAAAAAAACTTTCTAAGTTTCGCTTAAATTCATTATGCATTTTTTATTATTAACAACACAGCAACAATTCAATGTATAACAGCTGTAGATACACGTAGAGCGCTACAGATACAAATGTATCTATAGCTGTATCTGCGGCCGCGCAGGGCGCTTAACATGCGAAATTTCACCCACACTCAGCACGATCGATTAATCGATCAGCGGCGAATGCGTTCACAATTGAACAACAATGAATTTAACAACAAAATACGAGAAGCGACGCCATAAAAGCACAATTAAAATGCAAAATGTTGTTGGAAAAAATATATACAAGAAATGAAATAAAACAAAATCGATCGAATACAGATACAGTTTAACATTTTTCTTTTCTACTCGTTTTCCTTTTTTTTTTTTAATAGATAGTAATTGTTTTTGTCTGGTTGGTGCGCCGAAACAAAAGAAGTGAAGGGTACCGCCAATGCATGTTGAATGAAGAAACGAAGAAATGTTGAAAGAAAAAAAAAACACGAAATAAATAATATAAAAATTATAAAAATGCCAACTTTCTATTTTATTTCAAAAACAAGACTAGCGTAAAAAACCCAAACACAAAATTTAAACTAATAAAATAGAAATAATTAAGAGCTACAAATAAAACCAGTTTAAATAGTTGAAACTTAGCGTTTATATAAATGTGTCAAACTAAAGAGTTGAAATGACAAAAATTATGCAAAAATTTCAGTTAGTTAAAAGCACCATTAATGCAAAACCAATAAAATGTTTTTGAGCAATATTAAATATATATTGAATAAATTTTCATTTCATATAATACAAAACAACATATAGGAAAAAACCTAACTAAACAACGTATAAAAATAAATTTCTTGATAAGCAGAAATTCAAATATTATTAAATATTATTATGCAACTAATGGTATTTTTTATTATATAAATAATGATGCACTCGACGCGACACAGACGATACAGTGCTCAGATACAGATTCAAATAGAGCTACAGATACAAATTTAGTTTCAATTTAGATTCAAATTATGCTGCAGCACATATTCCGATGCTGCTAACTTAGCTGACCTCTAGATAACAACATTTAAGAGCAGTTTTTATGGTATATGGTGCGTGCTAGAAAAATGATAACGCCAAAAATGAAAAACAGACATATTTCATATAATATGCATATGTATAAACAGATTGAGATATCGGGGCGGTGACTAAAAGATACAGGCTGAAGATACAGCACAATAGAAAAATTATCTGCGATCTGTAGGCTTCAACATTCTAATCCAGATCTCATAGTCAGTAGTCATAGTCAATTGATTGTGGCATGATTGTAGCAAATAAACTATGATTGTGGCTGTAATAGTATGATTGTTAAGATCATACTTGATTGTCTCAGTTATTCCCATTTTATAAGTTATTATGTAAAACATGATTGCAGCAATGTTTGCTACAACAGAGTTTCACTTAGAGAAACATTATTACAACCATAATAATTCCTATCATTTTTCTGTTTTTCTGTGCATCTCGTAATTTTCTAAATATTTGTATTCTTTGCTATTTTTTTGACTGATTTCTTTTGTATTCTTTTTAGAATACTTTAACTAATATTTTGAAATAAACCCAATGAAATTCGGGTGGTTCTGACCGAAGTTATGACCAGTCAAACGCAAAATATATAAATTTTAAGGTGTATCTATTATTTATTGCATCACATATATGATTTTCATAATTCAATGAAAGTATATAGTATATGGCAAACTATATCTATAATTTTATGAATCCTCTTACTTTGTTTTGCAAATCACTCTTTTATTTTATCTAAGGTTAGGTTATTCAGCGCCATTTTAAACTTAGTTTAAACTATTTCATATTTCTGAAACGTCTATAGTTCCTTATCAAAATGGTCCAATATTTTTAAATTTTGCAGACAGACGAACAATTAATATAAGAACTTTTAAATATGTGTGATATGTTGAATAAATATTAAATTAAATAGAATAGAATACATTAAAAAAGTTTAAACTAAGTTTAATTCGTAAATGTCACTGAAAACTGGACCTAAGAGGTCTTTTTTCTATAAACAATTATAAAGTTTTATCAGAAAATCAAAAGTTTTGTTAAGTTTTATTTTTGTTTTATGTTAAAAATTCTTTATTTTTCACAAATACGAAAAAGTATTGGGCGCAACGAATGTCACATGAAATGCATGTGACGAAATTTGTTGCGGCACATTTGCAATAGTGGCGTCAACGAATCATAATTTTACACATTTTACCAATTAGCAATGAAACCCTATAATATATTCTAAGTGCTTTTTTATTAAATGTTAAAGTTTAATTTCTTTTATAACAGGTATTATTAATAACAAAAAGTGTTTAAATTGTCCCTACAAAACATTTGATTTTTAAATTCGATATAATTTTTAAATTCGATATAATAATGATACATTTTAGATATAAGACTCAAAGTATTTGAAAATTTAATTGCGTCATCTATATAATTTTTGTCAAAAATAAAATTTTCTGAACAGATTACATTTTTTTATGGAATATAAATCCATTTATGATATCATCTCGATATCGATAACGACAAAAACATCGATATCGTTTGAGACAGGTTCGTTTTTATCGAAAACCCTATAGTTTTCGTATCATTATAGATTATGGAAAACGACAATTTGAGCCTATAAATGATATCGTTTCGATATCGTAAAATTATCGTTTGGTTTGCTGGGTAAATTCATTTATGATATCATCTTGATATCTATAACGACAAAATCAACGATATCGTTTTAGACAGGTTAATTTTTACCGAAAACCCTATCGTTTTAATTTTAGATGACCGAAAATGATAATTTGAGCCTATAAATGATATCGTTTCGATATCGTAAAACTATCGTTTGCTGGGTATTATTGAAGAGAAGAAATTAGGAAAAAATCTTTCCATATGTATTTTAAAACATTTCTAGGCTATGCGGTGAGTTCTAAAATTTACATTCAATGAAAATTAAAATAAAAAACAAAATACTTCCCGAACCGCAAATAACGAATTCGATTGATTTAAAATTTGAAATTCTTTTCAACCCTACGAAAATGGACACATACATGTTGAAATGTACCCAATGAGGATAGAAAGTTAAATTTGTTTGTACAGCTGATTGGGTTATGATCAGAAAAGTATTCAATGAAAATTTCCCTTTCATTATGTCGATACAGAACAATTTATACCAGGGTATACCAAATTATTGAAACCCTGATAACAAAACGGCGAAACGTTTTCGAAGTTTGTAATATTTCGAAAATGATATAGTTTTCGGTGAAAAGAATGATATCGCTATTTTTGTCATTATATTTATCGATGTTATATCGAAAAAAAGTAAATTTTTAATAAACAAAGTTAATTTGTTCAGATAATTTAGATTTTTCAGATAAATTGTAAAGAGCACATAATTTAATTTCAAAATTTGAGTTTCATATCGAACATATGGTCGTTGTAGAATGAAAAGTCACCAAATACATTTTTATGAAAAACTTAAATTTCGAGTTTGTTGTTTAATATTATTAATATTATAAAAAGTAATTGGAGTTTCTTTAAAGTTGAAATATCAATTGATAGATTTACATTTTTGTATCATGTGGTAAACAAATTTGCGATCATAGATTAAAAATTGACAAATATATAAAGATTTTTGTAAATGAATATTTGGCATTTTGAAAATGTATTTGGTGTCTTTTCGTTCTACATCGACGATATATCATATCTCGAATTTTAATATATTCGTCAAAATGAGAATAAATTCTTATTACTTACCGGATCTAAATCGGAGTCCCAAATATCCTTCAGGTCCCCGTCGTAAAACGTCTCCATATTGATGATATCCAGGGTGCTGAGCTCGCCGTACGGAATTTTGAGGCCTTTTCGTAACAGTTGGGAGGGAAGCAACAAAATGCGTTATACTCGCAACACTGTGATTCGATATGGCGCCGTTATATATTCAAAAGCTGTAGGTTCTTTTTTCTTTTGAAGAAGAATCCACAGAATTCGTAGCACTTTGAGAAATTTTTGTTTTAAATTTTCAAACCCTTTTTTTCATTGGTGATCAAAGTTAAAATGTTTACAACACTTTTAATTTCTATTTTATTTACACAATATAGTTGTTTAATTGAATTTTAATTTTTTGTTAATGCTTTTGAGTTTTTGTTGGGACTTGCGTTTTGACATTTAGATAGACATATATTTTAACAATATTTTAAAGAATAAAAAATGTATTTAATTTTTTTGTAATTAGTAATTAATTTGTTTAGGTCGTTTTTAAGCAGTCAGTAAATTTTTTAGAGTTATATTTAGTATTTGTGCGCACGTTTTAAGTACAATTTTAATTAAAGCAATAATTGTGCACTGTGTTTTGAAATAATAGGAATTACAGCAACTATATAAACTGCTTCAATTACGAATTTAGCAACGACTAACAATTTCAAGTCGGAAAATAACAACAACCTGTTGCAGTTTAACTTTTTCACTACGTAGTGATAACGTTCGATTTGCAATATTTTTTTTTGTTTTTTGTATTTATCAGATACTTTTGACTTTTTTTGTATTTATTTGATACTCGTTATAATGCTTATTATCTTCTTATTTAATTTTTTTTATTTTTTGCACACATTAAATTGTTTGCGATTTTTTCAACTACTTGTTGCTTGATTCAGATTTTAAATTCAACGCTTTTCCAATAGCGCCAACAATCTAATATATACTTTCACGTCACGCAAGGCACTTCAATTACTGCAGATACTTTTCGTTAATTTTTTGTATTTTTTATAGTTGAATAAAATTTATAATAAAAACTTTGCACTTTATGATTCGTTTTGTATAACTGTGTTGTACTTTGTATAGTTTTCACATTAGATTCAACTGAATTTCGTTCAAATATTTTGTATCTTTTACAATATGTTTCTCTGCAATTCGCTGGTAACTGCGATGTTTTTGTGAATTATATTTTTTTACTCTCTGTATAATTATTATTTATGTAAATTATAATTTATTTATTGCATTGAATGAATTAATTAACTTTTGTAAAATTTCTTAGATTAACATGTCAGCCTTCTGCTTAGTGTTTGCAGTACTTCGACGAATGACGTCTCTGAGTCAACTAAACGAAGGCAGCAAGCAGCGAGGAGAAATTCTTGTGATTTGGTTGCGTTCGCGTTCGCACCGTTTGCCGTACTTCGTGCAAGTATCTGATGGCTGCGCCGCAATTCACGCCAGCAGCAGCAGCGGTATCTCTTGCTCAGAGTATCTAAGCCTGTGTGTAAGTGTGTGTGCAGTTTAAGTGTGTTAGTCTAGTACCTCTCACTTAGTATCTGAACCCTCTCTCCCACTTGTTGCCTCATATTCGACCGGTCTCTTTTTATTTCTCTACAAAAAGAAACTCACACACACTCGCACACACTGACTCTCATCGTGACTTGCCGCCCTCTTTTCCTCCAAACGCTCTCAGCAAGGACGTTGAATGAGCTCAACAGTTGGTCACTTCGCTCTATCAATTCCGTTGATTCACTTTTTATAATATTATAAATTTTCTTTCAGTGATTATGTGTGCTCTGCTCTCCCAATACGCTGTTCTCTGTAAACGGTATCTCTTCTTAACCTCAGCCAGTTACCATTGGCAACTAAGAATGGGTTTTAACCACTCTTTGGTTCCTCATATAAGCTGGCGATAAATGTGGTCTACCCAATGTAGTTTTTTAATTTCTCTATGTGGTCCGTAAGATTACATTAGTCATATACACAAACCCTTTGAATACTTGTCATACCATAACTTTTCTGGTATACACTATACTCATTCATATCTTTGAATACCATACCATACAGAAAATTTTCTTATATTTTTTCTTATATTAAAATGACATATCCCAGCAAAAAAACGATAATTTCACGATATCGAAACGATATCATTAATAGGCTCAAATTGTTGTTTTCGATAATCTATAATAATAATACGAAAACGATGGGGTTTTCGATAAAAACGAACATTTCTAAAACGATATAGTTGTTTTTGTCGTTATAGATATCATAAATGGATTTATTTTCGATAAACAAATTTTATTTGTTCAGAAAATTTTATTTTTTTGACAAAAATTATTAAGAAAATGCAATTAAATATTCAAATATTTTGAGTTTTATATCTAAAATTTATCATTATTATATCGAATTTAAAAATTATCTTCAAATAGTTTGTAGGGATGTTATAAAATTGTTCTACTCCATACCATAGATCCCATTATTATTTGTTTATTTTATTTATATTTGTTATGTTTTACAATTTAAATGACATTTGTTTGAAATATATAAAATTTATTTTATTACACACCACAACTTGTGAAACAAACCATACCGGACAATTCCATAATAGTCCAGACAATCCCAGCTCATTCCATATTACAATGTATATTTATACATATACCATACCATTCCATTCTATAATATTCCATATCATATTATACCATTCGCGCATATTCCATCGTAACCAATTAGCCCGTTTTGATTTTACTATACCATACCGATAAACATCAAACTATATCATTTTTCTGCAGATCGTGTCATATCTATCCAAACAACATAAACCCTATAACTATTATATACACTAAGAAAAGAAGATGTTTATGAGAGTCTTGCTGCAACCATTATTTTAAATTTACGCCTTGTAGCAAATATTCAAACATCCCATAAGTTTCAATAAAGTTGCAGCAAAACTATTAATATTTTTTGAATATGACATTTATGCAGATAGTTACGAGATGTTTGCCACAACAGCAATGAAAATTGAGATATTTACAGTTGATTGATAGCAAACATCCTGAGTTCTTGGACATTTGCTGCAAAACTTTTGAGGCATTTTGACATTTAACTACCATAAAAAAGGAAAATGGCGTTCTTTTTCCTTACGCTCAATTTATCCACAACAATTAAGTAAGTCCAATGGTGTAAAAAAGTCAACTTAAATATTACAGTTTAATGGTAAAGTGAAAATAAAGCTTCCTGGGATTGAAATTATCCAGACGTGATGGAAAATATTTCATTTCAGAGTTTACTGTGATGACAACATCGCCGGTCGGACTTGGTTCTTATGCGAAGAAATCTCAAGTCGTTGTAAAATTTTACCTTCGAAGGATTTATAAAGACGATGGCGAAGTGTCACCAAGTTACTGTTTTAATTCCAGAATAAATAAAAATATATATGAATCATTTTCTTTCAATTCAATAAAAAAAATACTCCGCGATTTCTAATGGAGTACCTTTTCCAAATTTTCATCAATTATCTTCCTATTTGTAAGATGTTTAATTGATGGTTGCTATACATAATCGTAAATTTGAAAGATGGTTGCTAGAAATATTTATCGTATTTGACGGATGTTTGAGAGATGGTTGTCTCAAATACGATCTAAATAATTTGTAAATAACTTGATATTTAGGGCTGTGATATTTCTGGTAATCATCTTTGTTTTCTTAGTGTACTATGCAGTATCTAATACAGTATCATATCATGCCAAACAATTGAACCAGGCCAATATCATTGTAGTCCAGATTACTACTAATAAGCAAATGCATGAACAAGACTTATTAGAACAGTCTTGATCTACGTAGGGTCGTTCTTGTTCTTGCATCGGCTGGTCGATCTTGTTCTCGTTATTTCTTGCAGATTTTAGAAGTAAAATTGTGTTATACATAACAAATTCAGGAAATTTTGTAAATTAATAGACATGTGTAAGCACATGGTATTAGAATCTATTAATTCCAACAATTTGTTTGCTCCATATGCCATTTTTGGATTAATAGAGTTAGCAATTACATGTAATTGATTTACATATCCTATTTATAATTCCATTATTCGTGTTTTCTCCTAATCCACAATTTATCATTTATTTAACATTGTTTTGATCCATACACCACTTTCTTTTGTTTTGGATATGGAGCAAATTATCCATAGAAAAAGGAAATTACCATAACAAGAAGAATGTACTTTCGGCAATATGTGATATTCGAGGTTCAGCTTTTTGTGTCTGTCGACGGACCATTGTTTTTATATCACAACCAACATCCCAATATAAATGCCAAGTTTTATTTATTTAGCTTATTTCGCATACCTAGACAGTTCACCGAAGCTTTTTGCATGAAGCCGTTTGCCCGAAAGCCGTTTGCACGAATTATACGTTGCCCGAATTGTACGTTTGCCCGAATGAACGTTTGTCCGAATGGTCATTTGTCCGAATGTATATTTGCCCGAATGGTAGTTTGTCCCAATGGACTTTTGGTCGATAATGATACCATTTGCATATTTGTGATTTTTTACAATTTTTTATATTGGGGAAATCGATAGCGGACTTCTTTAGAAGTGGGCCAAAATCGAATTTTTTTACCAAAATTTGTTACTGCAGGAATTGTTAGCGGCTCCAATGGCACCATTTGGAGCCTGATTTTCGATAATCTAGATTTTGAGAAAATATTTCTCAAAAAAACCATATTTTTAAAATTTTCAATAAAATATATGTTATTTATAATTTTCTTTTTAAAATTTGTGTCAAATGAATTTCAACCGAAATAGATATTATTAAAATTTTACAAATTTGTTTAAGGAATGTAGAAAATATTTTGGATCATAATATATATTATAATGGTTTTAATATTTTGTAGGTCATGGTCCACTTCAAAAGTACCATTAGACTTTTAAAGAAATCCGCTATCCGTAATAGATAGATAGTAATAAAAAAATTGTTGGTCGAAATTCGGGCAAATGTTCTTTTGGGTTGCGGGCGAAATGTACATGGTCCCTTATTTTGTTCTATGTTTTTCGAGATTTCCATGTTATTGAACATTTATAGAAAATATCGATCTTGTACTTGCACTTTCAAAAACTTCAAGAACGATAACATGAGTCTCTACTCAAGAGTTGTTTGCTCATCATTACTATTCTATTCTATTCAATCTATTCTATTCCATTGTATACCATATCTGTTTTGGTTTGACCATACGAATTCATACCATTTCATACCATACCATTCCGCACCAAAAATATTAATTAAACTATACCAAATTCATGCGAAACACATACCTTACCATACCCTAAAAAACAAAATGGTCATGAAAGTTTTGCTGCAACTATCAGTTCAATTTTATATCTTATAGCAAATATTTAAACATGTCATAAGTATAAATAAACTTGCAGCAAAACACTTCGTATATTTTATATATGATATATATGCAAATGGTTACAATATGTTTGTAAAATGAAAATTTCTGATTTTGTTGATATAATTTTGTGATCATTTTTGGGCTAATTGGTTTTAATGCAAATAAAAGATTTAATTTCATTTTTTCTCCGACGTTTCGCTGCTTTTTCTGATATTTACAATAGACTCACTGCAAAGATTCTTACTTACGGTATATTTGCAACAAAACTATTGACTTATTTTCCTAAAAATCAAAGGTCGTTCTTTCTTCAAAGATTCCTCAACTATCTTTATATTTGTAAGATATAAGTCTCTAAGTAAGATGTAAGTCTCTAAGTGAGTAAAGTCAATTGATGATTATGACTGTAATATTTCTAGTAAACATATTCGATTTCATAGTAAACATAATATATATGTAGCAACCTAAATAGGCATTCACTACAAACTACTATACTTTTAAATTAAATAATATCTTTCGATTTGAAAGAAAGTGCTCCTTCGTATCATAGATAAATGGATAGATACGGTGCAAAAAGTAACATATATTTTTGAAAACCCATTACCAAACAACATCCATCTACGGTACAAAGTGAATGTCTTATTTCTGGTGAATCCGGTTTCACACATTCGTATATTAAACATTTTTAATTGCTTCTTGTGTAACACAGATACTCAGATACACAGATACAATACACAACGACACGTTATACTCAAGTATCTGTGTCTGACTATCCATGAGAGCAAATACATGAAACTATGCATAAGTTTAGAGAAAGAAATAAAAGAACCGGTCTCTATATTGGCTTTGGCTGCGGGAGAATCGAATTTGATTACAAAATCACACGGACAACGAAAGAATATGAAAGTCAAATTGAGCAGTGTTGCCATATCTTTGATGATCCATATAAGGCATGCCCAACAAGTGAGTGAGAGAGTTATAGATAGAAAGAGAGAATGGTTTGAGGAAGTGGGTGGTGGAGGTGAAGAGAGGTCACACTCGCAAACACTTGTTGATCGTGCGGGCGTTGTTTTTGATACTTTGTAGAGAGAGAGTATCTGGAGACAGCGAGCGTGATAGTAAGTACAAGTATCTTTAAGATACAAATTACAAATAACATATAATTGTTGAGTAATTTGTTACAATAGTAACAATATTTGTGTTCAAAAATGTTTATTATTATTTTAGAGTGCATTCGCATAGTTGCAGTTACATAGATACTTCATATTTTTGAAGGTATATTTTGCCTGCATTACAACTTTGATTCTCGATTGTGGGCATTAACTATTTTCCGTATATATTCTCTGGTTTTCTGAGGGTAAAGGGGCTTTTGTGGGCTGCGACATACAAACATTGCATGTATCTAGATACTTGCTATATGAGTCAAGCAGCAGCGGCCGCAGCAATTGAAACAATTGGGCTTGGAACAGAATGGCATGGCATGAAACCGCGTGGAATGCCGTGGAATGTTTGCATATTTTCATGATCTGCAAACTTTTTTTAGGTCATTGTGTTGTTTTTTTTTCTTTTGTTTTCATTTATTTTATTTTTCTTGTAGTTTTTTTTTTGTAATACTCTGTTCGGTTTCTTTTTGCTGCGACGACTGTAGTAGTTATTGAAAATTTATTTTCCATTCTGTCGAATTGAAGGCCTCCAAAATCGTTGAAGGCTGTAAATGTGCAACGCGCAGTGTGGCATTTGGTATTTTGCAAACGGTTTTTTAGGTTTCTGAATGAAAACTAGCAAATGTTCAGAGTTGGTAACGACAAATGGAATGTGAGGGTGTGGTGATTGACGACAAACGATATTCACACGTTGTCTGAACCTCATATATCGTAATTAATAGTGGTTTAGAAAGTCCAAACCCCTTTTTGTAGAATTCTTAAATCAAGTACTAAACTAAATTAGTTCTTAGAATTCTTGGCCATACGTACTTATTTAAAAATAAAGCTTAATTGTACTTTGGAACCACTTTTAAAGTTCACTACAAAACATGAAAAAAATCAAAAACTTGTAAAGTCAGTAATTTATTTTTTTTTGTATTTATTTTGCTGTTTTACCAAGAACGCACTTTTTGGCCATCAACTTCCAGCATATGGGCATATTATTCGAAAACTGCTGATTTAAAGGGTTTGTGTTTTGCTTATGCTGGAAATAAATTTATTTCATTATGTTTTATGTTTGGATATTATTGAATTTTTACATAAGAGCTATGGTCGTAATATAATATTTTTTTAAATGTACAGGGTGATGGCTCTAAACGTGTTAACTTGCCAAATAAAATAATAAATATTTTTATATTTTTGTTTTTAATTACACTAACAAAATAAAAATGTTTTCATGTTTTGTTTAGTATAAATTTAATCTATTTGGATACCATTTAAAATATGAGAATAGATATCAAAAAATTGGAAATTTTTAACGATATTTTGGCGTATGTTCTGAACAACCATGTATCATTACTTTATTTATGATATTAAACACTGCAAATATAGATTACTTTTTATGTCATATTTGGAATTTAAAGTATTTTGGAAAACTGCTTTTGAAAGTCTGAAATTCGATATTGCAACAGAAGCAAATGCTTCTTCAACAGATACATTTTAGTCAAATGATTTGGTACAAAAATCAGATGAATACACCTATCGGGACTTGAGAAATCTCATTTTTAACTTCAAAAGCTAGTAAAGTCTAAATGTACACTAAGAAAACTAGATGTTTATGAAAGTCTTGCTGCAACTGTCCTTTTAAATTTACGTCTTGTAGCAAATATTCAAACATCGCATAAGTTTCAATAAAGTTGCAGCAAAACTATTAATATTTTTGAATATGACATATATGCAGATAGTTACGAGATTTTTGCTACAACTGCAATGAAAATTGAGATATTTACAGTTGACTGATAGCAAACATCCTGAGTTTTTAGACATTTGCAGCAAAATGTTGAGGTATTTTGACATTTAACTACCATAATAATGGAAAATGGCGTACTTTTTCCTTACGTTCGATTTATCCACAACAATTAAGTAAATTCAATGGTGTAAAAAAGTGCCCACTTAAATATTACATTTTAATGGTAAAAGTGAAAATAAAATATCCTGTGATTTAAATTATCAACACGTGATGGAAAATATTTCCTTTCAGAATATACTTTGATGATAGCATCGCCGGTCGGACTTGGTTCTTCTGCGAAGAAATCTCAAGTCGTTGTACAATTTTGCCTTCAAAGATTTAAAAAGACGATGGCGATGTATACCAGGATGTACCATGTACCAGGATACTGTTTTAATTCTAGAATAAATAAAAATACGAATTCTAATGGAGTACCTTTTCCAAATATTCATCAACTATCTTCCTATTTGTCAGATGTTTAATTGATGATTGCTATAAATAATCGTAAATTTGAAAGATGGTTGCTAGCAATATTTATCGTATTTGACGGATGTTTGAGAGATGGTTGTCTCAAATACGATTTAAATAATTTGTAAATAACTTGATATTTAGGGCTGTGATATTTCTGGCAATCATCTTTGTTTTCTTAGTGTAGCATTGTAGTGGGGCTGTGGGACATTTAAAATCTAATTATTTTGTATAAAAATCAGAAAAATCCATCCAGCAGGACTTGAAAAATAACATCGTTAACATTTCAACATATTTAAAGCCGTAGTCAAAAACAATATTTAAAAATCGGTAAAAATCCGACATTTTAAACTAACTAATAACTAACTAATAAACTAAACTAAGTATGCCGGTTTTATAATATTTTTAAAAAATAATAAATGTAGTTCCAGATATGACGACTAATAGTAAACTATTTCTTAATTTGAAGTGTGGAAGCTGTGATTTTCTGAACCGAATACAACAACGTGTGATATATTTAATTGGAGATACAAATATTCTATTCTCTATCGGTTCTCTTGAGCACCGAATGAAAGTAAGATGTGTAAATGCATGGTCTGATTTCACCAGTTTGTGTTTTCTGTCTTTCTACTGGGGAGTCGTAATTCGCCTGGTTGATGCGTTGGACTACGAGCGAAAAGTTTCTGGTGTGCTCGACTACGAGTCGAAAGTTTAACGGTTCGATCCCCAGCGACTGCCACATCTTTTTCATACACCCCAAAAACAATTTACCTAGTTCAAGTAAATATGGGAATTATTTAGCTCCATAGAACACATTTCTTTAAATCAAGCCAAATTTTCTTGTAATCAAAGAAAATGTTCTTAAATCAACAATTTTTTTCTTCAAATAAAAGAAATTTGTGTTTCCGTGAAAGAATAATTTTCTATAGTGCCATTTTATTTCAATTAGGTAGATTTTTTTTTCATTGTAGAAAACATAATTTTGCACGCATTAACATGTATGTTTGAAATTTTATGTAAACATAATATATAATTGACTGATAAATCATTTGTAAAGAGGGTTGCATTGAGACTTGAACAGTGTTGTAATGAGCTTTGACTTACATTATAATATCCCGGAAACATTTTAATGTTGCCCCTTAAAATGGAGTATGTTCTAATGGAAACATAATAATTACTACATCGAAACAAAATAAATATTTGAACCGAAACATAAATAAGTTCAAATGAAAACACGATTTTGAACGACCTGAATATAAATATGTTTCCAGTGAAACATCAGTTGTTTCAGTTCAAAAAGTAGTATGTTTGCATAGAAACATATTTAAATATTTTTGGAAAGAAATCCTGAAAATAAAATAAAAATAAAATGTTGTTTTTTTATTAATTTGTGTTAAAAATCTTTAAACAGACACAGTGGGAACTTATAATAATTGAATTCATATACAAATTTTTAAATGCATATATAAATAATTAGTTTAACACTGCAAGTACAAGTGACAGTATCAATGAATGCACAATTGCACCAGCATTCGCTAAACCAGACGATCCAGACTGGCTTTATATTTGGTACAGTTACAGTTGATCTCAGCACAGCACATAGCGTAGGCAAGGAATATACGGAAGCTTTTGTAAAAAAACATGCCAAATTCTGTTTGAAAATCGAAACACAGATTTTTATTTGTGGTTTTTTCACATTAGTTTCAGAAATTATATACTGCACTATATTATACTCCGTTACTATTTGTACTTTTTGTAACACAATTTATATATTTATTTAATTTACAAATAACAAAATTATAACCGACGCGAACACGTTTTCTCAACGAACAACATAAGACTCGTACGCAGAAAATGCCGATCACCGAGTGCTCAACGAGTGCCAACTTCGTATACAAGAAGAATGTTGCAAGAATACATTTATTTAAATCCAATATCTTTTTTTGTTTGTTTTTAAACATCAATATGTTCAAACGATGGCAAAAGTTGGCGTAGGTAGAAAATGCTGCACAACGTAGCCAACATCGTCAGTCGATAAATTATCGAATTAAGACGAGCGTTGCGAACATACGTTGTATTTAGATTTGATTAGCATTTTCTGTGTTTCGAAACATAGTTTTAAACATGTAATTTGCTAAGAAATATTTTGTTCAAATGCAATTAAAATTTTATGTTGGTATTGTAACATATTTATGGTAAATTTGACAGATTCTGATGGACAATATAATAAAGTTTACACGTGAACAAAAATAAATTCAATTTGGATTATAATATAATTACACTTCATTCCTAATACATGGATGGTAATTTCGTATTACTTTTTAATTACATTCAAAAATATTCAAAAAATCTTTTCTATTCGTGTAGATATTTTCAGGATTCGTATACCTATTCGGTGACCTATGCACCATTTTAAATGGTACCCACGCACATTGTCACATATGTGTAGGAGGGATGTCAATCCCGGACTATTTTTCAATCCCGAAATTTCGGGACTAAAAAATTTGAATCCCGGGAATCCCGGGATTAGTCCCGGGGTTTACTGTTAGTTTAATCGAATTCAGATTTTGTAAAAAGATTTATTCTCGGTCAAATGGATTTTATATGAATGAAATTTGAAGTACGCACAATTTGATTGTAATGAATGTGAAAAATGTTAGTTTTAAACCCAAATGATAAAATGTTAGGGTCTTCAATTATATTTATTTATGTATTTTGTTATTAATAAAGGTTATAAAGGTTACATTCAGAGAAAACGGTTCCAGTTTTATCGCTATTCGAAACCCGGATTTAATTCGCCAGCATAGTTGATAGTAAATCTGTCTTCAAAATAAAAACCAGTTGGGAAGGTTAGATCACATGGGAAATTTTAAAGTAGGTGTAATTATGATAGTTAGGATTATCAAAATTATAGTCGGTCTAAGCCGACTATAAATACCCTACACATATGTGTGGTTACCATTCAAAGTGATATATAGGTCACTAGGGTATACGAATCCTGAAAATAACTACAAACATTCAATCGCTGAAGAATTTCCATTCATTTGATACCCATATTTACAAATGGGTAGGTGTACCGAATTTCGATTTTTTTTTTTGTGAACCACAAGTCTTTTCGCCGGAAAACATTATTATCATGTATTTGAGCATGATGTCAATATATATTTGACCAACAAAGTTTACCTAAGCACGTATACATAAAAATTGATCTTTATGTGTACATTTTATATGTGGTATTTGAACATAAGTGGTCGGATCATAGGTCACCATGGACCGATCTCGCCAATTTTTTCGCACATACAGCGTAGGTATATTAGTAATCTAAGTTATAAGTTTCATTTATCTAGCTCTTCAATTTTAAAAGTCTTAGGGATTTCAACAGACAGACAGACAGACAGACGGACAGACAGACGGACAGACAGACAGACGGACAGACGGACATCGCTAAATCGACTCAGGAGGTCATGCTGATCAAGAATATATATACTTTTCCATACCGGAGATGCTTTCTTCTGGGTGTTACAAACGGCGTACCAAACTGAATATACCCTTTCACTCTTAGTGTAGGGTATAATTAGTTTAATACAAGGCCGTCATGATATTATATTTATTTACTATTTTTAAGTACTTTCTGTGTTTCGAATCGAAAGATTACACTGTTCGGCTCAAAATACTCCCTGTTTTCATTCATATGTGCTGATGCGAACTGCGTTTTTATACCCTACACTAAGAGTGAAAGGGTATATTCAGTTTGGTACGCCGTTTGTAACACCCAGAAGAAAGCATCTCCGGTATGGAAAAGTATATATATTCTTGATCAGCATGACCTCCTGAGTCGATTTAGCGATGTCCGTCTGTCCGTCTGTCTGTCTGTCCGTCTGTCTGTCTGTCTGTCTGTCTGTCTGTCTGTCTGTCTGTCTGTCCGTCTGTCTGTCTGTCTGTTGAAATCCCTAAGGCTTTTAAAATTGAAGAGCTAGATAAATGAAACTTATAACTTAGATTACTAATATACCTACGCTGTATGTGCGAAAAAATTGGCGAGATCGGTCCATTGTGACCTATGATCCGACCACTTATGTTCAAATACCACATATAAAATGTACATATAAAGATCAATTTTTATGTATACGTGCTTAGGTAAACTTTGTTGGTCAAATATATATTGACATCATGTTCAAGTACGTGATAATAATGTTTTCCGTCGAAAAGACCTGTGGTTCATTAAAAAAAAATCGAAATTCGGTACACCTACCCATTTGTAAATATGGGTATCAAATGAATGGAAATTCTTCAGCGATTGAATGTTTGTAGTTATTTTCAGGATTCGTATACCCTGGTGACCTATATATCACTTTGAATGGTAACCACACATATGTGTAGGGTATTTATAGTCGGCTTAGACCGACTATAATTTTGATAATCCTAACTATCTTAATTACACCTACTTTAAAATTTCCCATGTGATCTAACCTTCCCAACTGGTTAGTCTTTTTTTCCCTATACGTAACGTTTTTAAGAAAAACGCATTTTATATTTTTTCCATTTTTCACTGCATTTTACAAACAAAATTTTATATGAAAAGATTAGACAGCTATTGATTTTAAATTAATACGGTTAAAGCCCAGGAATATTTCAAAGAATGTTATGGCATTAAGTCCACTTGAATATCGTTTATGGTTTGCTTAAAATAATCTGTTAAATTTGAAAAATTTAGAAAATAAGGGCAATTTATGAAATTATCGGAAAAGAATATTTAGTAAAAAATAACTGTTATATTTTAAATCATTGGTAATACTAGAGAGAATACCTATTTCGACCATGGTATTGCTTTTTCTGTGTCCTTTCTACTTTTGGAGTTACATGCATTAAAAAAATTATCTGTGAATTAAAATTTGTCTTTTAAATTAATATAATGAATATATATTTATTAACATATTTTTATAGAATTTTCATTCTGGAGATATTGCAACAGAATATATTGATGATGTGAATGAAATATAAGGCATTTTATAAGATTTTAAATTATGTTATTTAAAAAGAACGATTGAAGTATCGATTGAAATTAATTGATATTTTTTGTAATAGTACAAAAAGTACCAACACAGTTTGCATTATTATAGAACATTATAAATAGTATGTATACAAACCCTAGTACTTAACAATTTTTATCATATATTTAGAAATAACACTAAAATACTGCTATAATTAATATTTTTTAAATAAAAAGTGAATTATTTTTATACAGTTGAAATTCAATAAAAAAACTTATTTATCTCTAAAATCAAAATGGCACCGAAAAGTAATACCATTGTCGAAATGAGTAGAATCTATAGTAATTTTAATATTTAAAAATAATAATAAAACATTTTATATTAAATATGATTTTCCGGTGATTTCACAAATTCTTTTTATTTTAAATCAAAATGTCACCGAAAAGTAATACCATTGTCGAAATGAGTAGAATCTATAGTAATTTTAATATTTTATAAGAATAATAAAACATTTTATATTAAATATGATTTTCCGGTGATTTCACAAATTCTTTTTATTTTTTTTTCAATTTTTAAGCTTTAACCGGTTATTCCAACCAAATCTTAAACGACATTCAAGTTGACTTGTTCATGGACAATAATTATTTTCATTTTTATTTAATGGCTGTTCAGTCTTTTTATAAAAAAAAGTTTTTTTTTTAAATGCAGTGAAAAATGCAAAAATAATAAATTGCATTTTTCTCCAAAACATTACGTATAAAAAACTAAAAACGCAGTTCGAATCAGCACATTAAAATTATGTAGAAATGATATGAATAAATACAGGGCTGAACAAAAGTGCTAATTTTGCCGAACAGTGTTATTAGTCAAAAGTGACGTAATTTTTAAAAAATTGTGAATTTGTTAAAAGCATGTAACTTATTATTATTGACGTCAGTGTTTTAAGATTTTAGTCCATTAAATGTTAGATTTACGTTTTCACGAAATGTGTATAAAAACATTGAAAGACTTTTGAAAAAACTATTAAAAATTGATCTACTAGCGTTTTTTGTAATCCCGAAAATCCCGGGATTTAACGATGAACCCGGGATGAGTTTTTCGGGACTGATTTGACTCAAATCCCGGGATCCCGGAATCCCGGGGTTGACATCCCTAATGTGTAGGGTATTTTTAGTCGACTTAGACCGACTATAAGTTTCACAATTCATATTAACATTATCACACCAACTATCACAATTTCCCTACTTCAAAATTTCCCATGTGACTCTTACTGGTTTTATTAACGGTTCCGATTTTGGTTCCAACAATTTAAACTGGGACTAAAACCTTTTGGAATATCGTTTCCGATTCTGGTTCCATGATTTTCAAAATAGCGGTTCCGGTTCCGATTCTGGTTCCAACAAAAACAATTATATGAGTTACGATTCCTGTTCCACATATTTATTTTTAATAACGGTTTCGATTCCAAAAACCGAAATGGTTCCAGTTCTTTGCGGTTCCTGGTTCCAATGGCATAAATATAAAAGTTTTAATTTTAAATTGTTGACTTTGACAGACTTAGCTATTCTTTTCACTGTGTAATAATTAGCAAACGTTTGCTCTGATTATTATATGGATATCCAATATGAGATTGATTAATTTAATCTTATAGACCAGATAGTGTTATAATTAAATGGCTGTTAATCTACGTAGTAAATTTATGGAGTTGACCTTCAGAAGGTATTTTTGATTATGAAATCATTAGCAAACTTTTCTTTACGCTACTTCAAATTTTCAATATAGACAACAATAAGTCATATTTTGAATGCATAGCGCAGAGCAGTTCTAAATGTAGCTGTGAAAATTCCCAATGCATAGCGTCACTCCGAGTGGCGGAGAGTTGCTCAATGGTCAAAAGCAACCGCTCTCTAACATCTCTGCGACAGCGGCACAGCAGCAGCAAAAAACCTAAACGGTATATACAAGAATAAAACTAACGGACTTTGTTACATTTCTTTGAGCTGCGTTAGTCTGGCGTGTGGAATGGTGAGGTGTGCTGCGGTGTGGTGAGCTGAGGTGTGTTGAGCATGAAAAACGCTGCCAAGCGCGGAACGGAATGCCGTTCATTCAACCAGCGACAACAGTGACCGCAGTACCAGCAACTGCCGCTTGATGGCGCGCCCGGCAACGTGAGCACAGTTGGAATGTGCGCCGCCGCGCTCTGGCAAATGGCAAAAAGTTCGGCATTAACTGCAGACCGGGCTTAAAGTCTTTGTGTGTGTGTGTGCTTCTGACTGAGAGAGTGTTTAGTTTAGTCACTGCCTGTCGGATCGCATTTTCGTGAAAGGAAAATTTCGCGCAGTTACATACAACGCGCGCGCGTGCAGTGGACTGACGTCAAGACCCGAGGTGGTGCCGCACCTTCGAGAGTGGTTTCTTGACGTCTGTCCATGCATTGCCAGCACGGGCACAATTACGAATGAAGCCTTTGACAATAGTTAAAAGTCCAAATTGTCTTGTACTGGCAACAACAACCACAACGAGAAGAACCGACGACCACCAGGCGCGTCTGCAGCATGGCGAATGCAACAAGTTGTTGGCCCAGAAGCCGGTTGGCATTACCAGCGTGAAGAGAGGCTGTTGGATAATAGTTTAAAAATTGAAAATTTCGGTTTCGAGTTTGTTGCCAATGCCGCGCCACATTTGAGAGTACTAAAGAGCGCACTTTAATTTGAAGAGAAATCACAGCGAAGAGAGTTACCAATGAACTTATGTGAGCATCAAATGCTACAAGTATTGCGTGAGTAAAAATTATTAACATTTCAGTAAAAAGTCTATATATAAAAAAGTATTGAAATTCTTTTATAACCAACTCTGAAAATCAAGTTCGACACTTTAAATTTACTACAAAATGTTTAATTATTTTAGTTATTAAATGATTGACATAACACTAATGCATATTGTGATATTTACAATAGACTCACAGCAAACCTCCTGAATTCTTTAATATTTGCAGCTATTGACTTCTTTTGACATTTGACTACTATAAAAAAATTGCGTACTTTTGTACTGCAAAAAGTAGTCAACTCAAATATTACATTTTAATAGTAAAAATAAAAATAAAATTAGCTGGTATTGAAATTTTCAACACTTGATGAAAAACGAGTTGGGAAAGTTAGGTCACATGGGAAAGTTCGGTCACATGGGACGAATTTTTATAGTCGGTCGGGCCCGACTATGGAATACCCTACACCTTTGGTGGGGATATTAACCCTCAGAATATTATTCATATATCAGAAATTTACGTCTTATATCCCCATAATTTAAAAAATTTATATAAAGTGTAAAAAACAAAAAAAAAATTTTTGAAAAATATAATTGGGCGAACCACGCCTATATTTAAAATTTTGAAAGGCTAATATTCCATAGATTTGATTTTAATAATTTACGAATCAAATTTCCACTATGAAAACCCGGGAAATAATGAAAAAAAAGTGGGCGGATCACGCCCATTTTTGGGCCACATATTTTTAGGTGAATTCTAACAATACCTTTTAAATTTTATAACTATACCTTGAATACTTTTCGAGTTATTAGTTCCGAAAGAGTTTTATAAAAGTGACTTGTATGGGAGGTGGGCGTGTCCGTTCACCGATTTGGCTCATTTTCAAACTCAGTTCCTACTTTTGGCTAAAATATATTGAGTCGAAATTTCATCGCATTCTGATCAGTATTTCTCAAGTTATTCTGTATTCGAACAGCAAGACAGCAAGACGGACAGACAGACAGACGGACGGGCAGACGGACAGACGGACATGGCTAAACGGACTCGGGTAGTGATGCTGATCAAGAATATATATACTTTTCCATACCGGACACGCCTCCTAATGGGCGTTACAATATATGCACAAAGTTAATATACCCTGTACCTCATAGGTGTAGGGTATAATGATATAATTTCAGAGTATACTTTAATGACAGTATCGCCGGACGGACTTGTTTCATCCACGAAGAAGTCAAAAGTCGTTGTAAAAATTTATCTTCGAAGGATTTATAAACACGTTGGAGATGAATAACAAGGATACTGTTTTTATTCTAGAATAAATAAAAATCGATTTGAGATCTTTTATTTCAATTCAATAAAATATACTCCGCGAATTCTAATGGAATACCTTTTCTAAATATACCTTAACATCTTCATATTTATAAGATATTTAATTAATTTTTGCTATACGCAATTCGAAAACCGCATCACGATATCAATTCGCATCCGGGTTTTACTCGCATTTGAAGTGCAACTGCATATTACTTTTTAATATTTAGAAAATTTTATATTTTTTTTGCGTCACTTTTAAAAACCAAGGAGCAGAAATCTCACAGATGATGAATTCGAAAATGGCTTTGCGGATAAATTCTTCCGTAAATTTTATTGTTTTATGAGGTATATGTGCAAAAGTGGGCGGAACAAACGACTACGCTCATTTTTAATACCACAGACAACTGATTTGTTGCGGCAACCAACTAAATTGCCCTACCGAATTATTCTGTTTCGGAAACTTGCTGATTAAGAGGTTGTACCAACCTCCTAGTCAGCAAGAATGAGATTGTGCTAACCTCCTAGTCAGCAAGCATGAGGTTGTGCCAACCTCCTATTCAGCAAGCATGGGGTTGTTTAAACCTCCAAGTCAGCAAGCATGCCGAAACCTCCAATTGAAATTTTATTTTAAGAATATTTTTTTATATTGAAAACATATTTATGTAAAGTTTTCTATATGTATTTTTGATGCGTAAATATGTCATGCATACAATTTCAAAAAATATATCAATAAATTCCTGTTCCCTGAAAAATAAAAACAGTATGAAGACACATTTAATATTTTATTTCATCATAATTAAACAGAATAAAATACTGTTTATAATGCCACATATGGTCACATATTTTTATTATATTTCACTAGCTAAACAGCAATTGGTATTGCATTCATTCATTATTTTATTAATATTCATATATTTATTTCGCATTTTTAGTTAATTAATGAATTTCTTATTGTTTGCCACTTGTGAAAATTTTGACGTTTATTTATTTATTTCTGCATGTATCCATAATTTTTGACAAGAAACTGGCAACCGAACTGCTGATATACATTAGGTTGCCGTTTGTCATTTATTTTGTTAATACAATAACGTACTCAGTTGCCATAACAAATGCACGAATGTCAAATTTGGCAAAATGAAAAATGCAATCATGAGGTTACGACAACCGAACGTGCAGTTGCGCGGACTAACATTTCGGTTAGAGTAAAAAATGGTACGTTAATTTTACAACAAATGTATTTCGGTTGCAACACTGAAACGTTGGTTCAATTAACGTCATGCCAAAAGAGGATTTTTCTGTGTGCAGAAAATAAGGGTTCAATTCTAGATTTCATTGAATTATCCCTTTAAGACATACATACAGATATACTGACTTACAGTGGGACAGCCAACAATGTTTATAATGAATGTATTGAGTAAAAAATAGTGGACCGAAAAAATACTGAACACTTTTTTTCGGAGCTTTCCAAAATATTAACTAAAAAATTATCATATTTATGATTTGTTTAGGAGCACTCAAATTAAAATTGTTTCTGGGTGCTGAGAAAAAGGAATCATAAAAGTTATATATTGTAGAATGTTTTAGGAACGATCCAAACTATGACTTATAAAAAAAGGAACGATTATGAGCGCTTTAGGAGCCTTCTCAAATAAAACGCATATAAGCATCAAATTAAAGAGCATATTCGAATCGCACACACCCTTAGTAGTCAAATATGTCTCATAAAATAGTCTCATTCATGAAAAATATGTAACACTAAGTTATTATTATTATACCCAGGTAATAATAGTTTGGCGGTATAGTCCACTGAAAAACAAAGGCCGAGCTACATCACCATTTGAGCTGTGCGTGTAATATTTGTACTCAAAGTGGTGGGACCTACAGTTTTAATGCCGAATTCGAACGTCATGGTGAAAAGCTTTTCATAGGAAATATTTACTCTCGTAGGTTTGCCATTGACTGCCAAGAGATTGCGTCGTATAGAAAAATGTTTTCTGTGAAAAAGATGTTGACAGTTGATGGCATCGAACCCGGGATTTTCGGCTCATAGTAAACGTACTAACCAATCCAGCTAACGATGCTACATAGGTAGCTGTTACCTGGACTAATTTATGATAGTTGATGTGTTTTGAAGTGTGTGTCTTAAAACCATAAAAAATATGAATATTTTAGGTGTATTTAAAATGATCATAAATATAGGGATAAAAGCGTGCGCTGTTGTACCCAGCTTTCGGGAGACATGTCTTTTGAGTACTCTAATATGTATGTTTCAGGAGTAATAAAACTCTCATAAATGTGAGAATCGTCCCAGGTTTTAGGATGAAAACGATGAAAAAACGAAATAAAATATTTTCCAAATCATCCCTCGTCCAAATCTTACGAATCTTCCAATGTCCAAAACTTCCAAAATCAATTACCTTACTTCAATACTTTAATGGATTTCTCAATCCTAATGAACGAAATTATATCTCAAAGAAAAATATATTTTGAATAATTTATAGGTACTTAATGATTTATAAAAATACATAAAAATACAAAAATTTATCAAATAATACATAACCCTTTTTCATAAACATGTCCCGATTACAATATTAACAGATGTATCCGCCGGCTAATAAACGTATCCTCAGTTTGAACCCAAAACTTTCTTTAGCCTGTCGACCGATTTTTGCACTAATCGTTTAGGTACCTGTTGCTTAAAATTTTGACTGCCGGTCCGTTCTCACTGTCAAAACAAATAATTGTTTTGACAGCGATATCGTAAAGCCCAAAAGGCTTACAAAACGTCAAATTTGTTTTTTTTAGTGAACGGTGACCCGGCAAAGAGCCGAACAGCTCAAACTTCAAGCAGAGATCATAACCGCAGATCATCACACTGCGGACACAGGCCAGTTTATATCATTACAAAGAGACGTCATAACAACAAACACACAGATTCTCATAAAACCTACCTGTAGTGTTCAAAACCTCGAAAGGTCATTAAATGGAAATGAACGTCGTTGTTTTTCGATCAGTTTCACCATTGTCTGTTATTTGATAAAAATTAAACTAAAAAACATAAAACAAAGACGATGCGATACTCAAAGAAGAGACTATTTTTAAAATTATGACAGAGGCACCTGTTAGCTTGGTATTTATGCTAATAAGGCTGTGATATTAAGCAGCCAATCTAATGAGACGATATGCCAGAGGACGTTGCGATTGTTGCAGGCGACTCTTTTACTATACTTTTATAGAATTTATTATAGTAAATTCTAGTCAAAACAAGTTTGTGATTTAATATTCTGGCTGTATATATGCTGCAAGATCTGTGATTTTTCCACATATTCACTTTTATACCACTCGAATAAGGGGCGATTATGATGAAGGATTTGTTTTCTTAATACAAACATAACTATTTTTGTGGTCAGGTCTTCTTTTTCATTTCTTTAGGACAACACAACACACCTACACAAAATACCTGTTATATAATTCTTCATTATTTACATAATTCTACAAAATCTATAATGATTGATAGTGCAAATTGGCGAGCGTTTACAAGGACTATTAGAATGGCAATTATCTCCGATAAATTGTGTCAGGTTAAAATTGTCCGCTCTTCCGAATTCGCTCGATTTCTCTAGATGTTGGTCACTTGTATACTATCGTATACAAGTACAAGTATAAATGTGGTAACCAAATAATTCTCCGCCAAAACAACTTTTCTCAAAGACAATTTTTTCTCAGACTGCCGCAGAATTATTCACAGTAGAAATCTTCCCCGTAAAATCCACATAGAACGCTTTCCCGTAGAATTCTCAACGTAGAATTCATCCCAGTAGAATTGTTCCCGGTAGAATTCTTTCCTGTAGAATTCTTCCCCTTAGAGTTTTTCCCAGTAGAAATTGTAGTGTGGTGGGTTTTAATGTAGTAAGTTTCGGTGTGGTGAGTTTAAATGTGGTGAATTTTTGAGTGGTGAGTTTAATTGTGATTAGTTTTGGTGTGGTGAGTTTTAGTGGGGTGAGTTTAAGTGTGGTGAATTTGAGTGTGGTGAGTTTAAGTGTGGTGTTTTTAAGTGTGGTGAGTTTTAGTGTAGTCAATTATAGTGTGGTGGGTTTTAGTGTGATGAATTTTAATGTGGCTTGTTTTAGTGTGGCGTGTTTTAGTGTAGCGAGTTTTAGTGTGGTTAATTTTATTGTGGTGAGTTTTAGTGTAATGAATTTTAATGTAATGAATTTTATTGTGGTGAGTTTTAGTGTAGTGAATTTTAGGGTGGTGAGTTTTAGTGTGATTAATTATAGTGTGGTGGGTTTTAGTGTGGTGAATTTTAGAGCGGTGAGTTTTAGTGTGGTGAGTTTTAGTGTATCGAAATTTGTGTGTAGTGAGTTTTAATGTGGTGAGTTTAAAAGTGGTGAATTAATGTGGTGAAATTTTAGTGTAGTGAGTTTTAGTGTGGTGAGTTTTAGTGTGGTGAAATTTTAGTGTGGTGAGTTAAAGTGTGGTGAATTTTAGTGTGTTGAATTTTTGTGTGGTGAGTTTTAGTGTGGTGAGTTTTTGTGTGGTGAGTTTTAGTGTGGTAAGTTTTAGTGTGGTGAAATTTTAGTGTGGTGAGTTTTAGTGTGGTGAATTTTAGTGTGGTGAGTTTTGGTGTGGTGACTTTTAGTGTGTTGAATTTTTGTGTGGTGAGTTTAAGTGTGGTGAGTTTTAGTGTGGTGAGTTTTAGTGTGGTGAGTTTAAGTGTGGTGAGTTTTTGTGTGGTGAGTTTTTGTGTGGTGTTTTTTTTTGTATTTGAGTTTTTTGTTTCATGTTCGTTGCTGGTGAAAGTGCCGAGTTATATCGTGTTTAGGTTGCATGGGAGGTGCCACGCCTCTTTGTCCAATCCCGCCCATATATAGTCTATCATTCCTTCCAGACCATACCGCATCTGTGTTAAAAATTTCAAGAAAATCGGATCAGCCGTTTAGACGGAAAAGCGGAACAAACGTGATTGCTTTTGTTTTTGTATTTTTGCTTTTGTTTTGTTTTCTGCTTTTGCTTTTTTGTTTTTAAATTTTTTTTTGTATTTAAGTTTTTTGTTTCATGTTCGTAGCTTGTGAAAGTGCCGAGTTATATCGTATTGAAAGTTTAGGTTGTATGGGAGGTGCCACGCCTCTTTGTCCAATCCCGCCCATATATAGCCTATCATTCCTTCCAGACCATACCGCATCTGTGGTAAAAATTTCAAGAAAATCGGATCAGCCGTTTAGACGGAGAAGCGGAACAAACGTGATTGCTTTTGTTTTTGTATTTTTGCTTTTGTTTTGTTTTGTGCTTTTGCTTTTTTGTTTTTAAATTTTTTTTTGTATTTAAGTTTTTTGTTTCATGTTTGTAGCTCGTGAAAGTGCCGAGTTATATCGTATTGAAAGTTTAGGTTGTATGGGAGGTGCCACGCCTCTTTGTCCAATCCCGCCCATATATAGCCTATCATTCCTTCCAGACCATACCGCATCTGTGGTAAAAATTTCAAGAAAATCGGATCAGCCGTTTAGACGGAGAAGCGGAACAAACGTACAAACGTACAAACGTACAAACGAACAAACAGATTTATTATATTAATAGGATTCCCAGACTATTTCCGCCAAACACACATGAAAGTTTGTGGGTAGCCTATGACAAATTATCAAATTTTATAGAATTTCAATCCCTTTCGATACAAAATCCGCCTTTATCTATTTGAAATATGTCGACAAAATATTTTAAAACTGCTTTGATTCTGTCTGGGTTAGTGAGTAAGTTTATAATGATCAGTTTCCATAAATACGAAAAGTACTAGTGTAATTTTTGCCAGTATCGTGATCATTGTATGTTTACTTGGTCATAATTTGAACAGTTTCATGACCATTGTCACCTTCTCGAATAAAGTAAATTTTCAAATATGGTAGATAGGGAAAATTGAGACATATAATTCCGGAAAACATCTTCACCATATGATGAGGAACTATTTCGAAGACACTTGGTCTGAATACACCAATGGAGCGGCGTATATCCTTTAATAGATCCTATTAGACCACCCGATAATATTTTGCACACATGAAAAAATCGACCATTACGTGAAACATGGAATCATTTTAGGAGTTTGTGTGTAGATCAATTCGTTTACGGTTTCTATTTGAACTGCAAGTGCAAGTGATATTTTCCTAATAAAAAATATCTCACTGAGTATGGATATAAAAACGGTACACGCAGAGAACAAATTAGTTTGCAGCAAACATAATATATATTCAATCATAAATTTAATGACTTTAATTACCTGTAACATTTATTTACATATTTTTCAAATTGTTTTGTTGTTCATTTCATAATTTATGATTATATATCGATGTTAAAATAAAAGTTTTAAAAATTTTGAAATTCATGAAACTTAGATCTAATATAATATGTTTGCTGCAAAACATATTTTTTACCTGTGTGTACTATGAGATTTTAAAATTCAATTTAAATTTATTATAATAATAATAATAATAATAATAGTTTGGCGCTAAGGTCCTGTATAGAACTTCGGCCAAGCTCTCTCACCATTTGAACGGTGCGCGTTATATTTATATTATTCGAAATGGCGGGTGAGAGCTTTTCATAGGCAATGTTTTACTCTCGTAGGTTTGCCATTTACTGCCGAGAGGTAGCGTCGTATAGAAAAATGTTTTCTATGAAAAAACTTTTGGCAGTCGCTGGGATCGAACCGCGGACCTTTCGGCTCGTAGTCGAACGCACCAGCGACTTTTCACTCTTAGTTCAACGCACTAACCAGTCGAGCTACCGACACTAAATTTATTAAATGCATATAAAAGCTGTACACGAATTCAGACAATCATTTCGTATTCAAACTCAGTAATGTCTCAGCTATGAGGTACATTTTGCAAATATTCGACCAAAAATTTGATATGCACTTGCTCTACAAATGCAAATAAAATCATTTAACGAATTGATCCAGAAAAACTATGTCTGAATAACGCTTAAATCGATTGAGAATTCATAGAGTTTCAACCTTTTCTTTTGGCGTGAAAAATAGATATACGACATAAAAAAAAATTGGTCTGTTCAGACTAAGTTGTCCTTTTAGGTCGATCACGGAGAGAAATGTTCTCATAAATACGCAATAATTTTGCAAAAATGAATCTTAATATCCTGCTAAGAATAAGTAATCATAATGATTTGGTTTTTATTCATAATATATGATTATAGTAAAAATCAATTATTATGATTAATTGAATAAAATCATGCGTATATTTGCTTATGTTTTATGTATAATATATTCATAAGTCTTTAGTAATTGGAATAGGTTCTGGAATACAGTTTATACTTCATCATTCATAATTGATGATTCATCATTCATAATTGATGATTTCATACATTGTGCCAAATAGCATCCAGATGGAAAAAATCTTAATCATGCAGAATAAAATGAAAACATTGTATTTGAAAATATAATAAGTCAGGAAAAAATACTTCACTTTAACATATCGTCACCTGAGAATTTGTTTAGCTCAAACGCCATTTTTGGGTGAATGGAGTTAGGAATTGGATATATATGACTTTTATATTATCTTTCTAATGCCGTTATTCGCTTTTCAATATCTCGTATCAAATCTGAGATATTCAGCTTGGACTTTGCTCCCAATCGCAATTTTGCTCCTATTTTAACGCAAATGCAAATCTTGTTTATCGTTTTTCTCGAAATCGACTCAATGGCGTATAAGCCATACAAATTCTCAGGTGACAATATGTCTGTTAAATTTCTTTTCAAATGATACATTTTCACTTCATTCACTCACTTAAATAGTTTTCTGACTGGAACTACGATGTGGGTTTTTCAAACTGAAGTGAATTGCGAATTTAGAAAATTAATATGCAGTAAGTACCAAAAGTTATGATTAAATATTCATAATTGTGATTTTATTGATTAATAATAAAATTTGTTAAATTTATGAATCCTATTCATAATAAATACATAGTGATTTAGATTTTTTTTATCCATGAATTTTGAGCATTACACATAATTCATGAATATAATTCATAAATGAAATAATTCGAAAAAAAATATGTTTTATAAACGTCTTATTCATAAATCATCAGTAAAAAAATTTTACCGTGTGGTTGATCGCTTTTGTCATTTCACACTATAGTTTTTCTTACTCACAGAAGAAACAGGTTCAACATTATTCCAGGCAATCAAATTATACCGGGGGGAATGCTCATGTACTTTTATTTTGTATTCGGACAGATAAACACTTCCCAGTATGCCATTTGTTTCGATATCGTTACGAGATCAATGGGAGAAAACGGAGAATTTAACCCGATATCGTACACTTTCTCGTAACGATATCAAATTCTTCATTAGACCCTCTTGGTAGGTAGGTATCGATGCGTAATGTCGGAGTTTTCATGGTACGTGATATTTTTCAAATTTTAAATGATATCGAAAAAAAAGTAAAGTTGGAGATTGCTTCGAAAAATTTTGCGATATTGTTGCGATATATATTTAAATATCGTATCTTGTCAAATAAATTTTATGTACGAGAAATTTGAAAAATTAGAATTAGAAAGCTTCGAGGCATCGGAGGTCTCCGAGATATGACAGATTGGGTTTAGTTTAACAATTTTGAACTTTAAACGAAAGATGGCCTAAGATGGCTTTATTCGACTCAGAATACCCATGTTATAGTAGTGAAAAAATTCTTTTGACGTAGAAAAACGATATTCGATTGACCATTCTAGGGTTAATAGAGTACTACTTGAAGTATATAGGAAACAAGGTCTGGCTATATTATTCAAATCAGCACAATTAACAATTATTTACTGTAACCATAAACAATGACATGTAATTGCCGAAAATATCAAGAAAATACAATTTGCATGTTTAAAGCATTAATGTAACCAGATTAAGCCGTGGTACCATTTCTAAAATATTAATATGCAGAAAAAGCCACTTTTCTGTTTTAAAAACATATCACACAAGAAAAAATCACAAATGAGGAGTATGGGGAAAGGAAGAAGAACGATCGAATGAACGAACGAATAAGTGAGCGAGTGAAAACCAGGATCATGCATGCAACGTTTTATTAATTAGGGTCACACGGCATGGTATGTGAACCCAGTTACCAAACAAGATATCACTGTCTCAGCAACCCTTTCACATCGATCAAAAGCTAACCGAATGTGAACCAAAAAATCAAAAAAAAAAACGTGAAATTAAGGAAAGTAAATCAACAGCACGTTCCACACGTAACCGCAATGGAATCAACTGGAGGAATGAACAAATCAAAGGTCGGCAACGGACAGACAAAAGGGCGGACACACCGGTCGACTTAAATACGGATACGTTTGGACCTTCATTCGTGAAATAATGTACCGTTTTGGAGACCGCAATCAAGTCCATCTTAAGCCGTGAATTTTATTATTTTCATTTCATTTTTTTTATATAAATTTGATTGGGTTTTATGCTTGTAGCGGTTGCACTTAAATGTTAGGGATTAAAAGACGCTGTTGTTGGAGTAATTGAACTTTGTGAAGTTTTTGTTGATTTAGCGATGTTTAATGAATGTGAATGTAGCAATAATGTAGAGAGTATTTGCAATTTTTTTTCTTTTCACAAGATAACTTTCGGGAATTATGTTAAAATATATGTTACGTGAAAAAAAGGTTTTTAAAATTATAATTGTACAGGTAAAGAGGTAATATAGAGATGATTTTGAAATTAAGTGCTCAAAACATTGTCTTTATCTGTACCTTTATATTGATGTGGACTAGCGATATTTAATATTTCGGAAAATTGCAAAATAAATCTCGTGTAGGCAACCGAATGCAATTTTTCAAATAATATTCCAAACTTGCAATCAAAAATATTGTATTATACATACATATGTTTGGGTTAAATTAAGGTAAATTTTTTTACAAATGGATCAGAAACAACTTTTTCGTCTCACATTTCTGTAACTTTTCTTGTAAAGAGAAAAAAATTATCAGATTTTAAATATTATTTTATTTTTGAAAATCATACTTTAAAATCTAAGGAAAGATTAGCTCACTTGAGAAAATATATTTTTTACTATTAAAGAGATAAACATGAAAACGAGTTTTATTAGGCTTCCAATCTCGAAATCCCGAAGAAAATCAGCACCGAAAATACCGAAATGAAATCCAGCTATTGCTGAAAAAAATAACGTGCAGATGAAACGAAAATTACTAAATTCTAAATTTGCAGTCACAGGAATATATTCATTATTTTGTAATAGACCTTACACGCTGCAAAAAAAAAGGACTCTCTCAAACATAATTTTGCAGGCATTATATATATCTTTGGAGCTTTATGGAAACAAAAGAATTATTGCATTGCCAAAGATTATTGTAATAATAAACAAACCTATTTTTGTTTTTCTTCCAAACATTTTTATGTTCAGAGAGAATAATTTTCAGCGTTCTTGCAAACATACATATGTTTGAATGTGAAAAACATTTTATTTACATGTAAACATATTGATGTTTACATTTCATATTAATTTAAAAAAAGTAAATTTAGTGCATACATTTTTTTTTACACAATTTTAAATTTTTCTATTTTTTTAAATTAATTTTTTTTTTATTTATATATTCTCTTATTATAAACTTAAACTTTTTTTTTTTATTACACTTATTTTATAATTTGATAATAATTTGATTTCCATCTATTGTTCCTATTTTGAGTTCAGTGATTTACGGATAAATTGGATATTTCACAAGCAGCCACTATCTGGTATTAACAGTAATTGGCGGTACTTAAACAAATTCTTCCACCAAAAAGAACTTTTGAACTATATGAAAAGTATTAATGTGAGTGTTACTGAGTGCTAAAAGTATGCAGCGTTGTTATTTAATTGTGACATCGTAATGCCAAACATACATATAATCAAAATAATGCTATTATTATTTTTATATTCGTTGTCACCCAGTGACAATCACGAATAACAAAATACATATAATTCAAAGAACTTTTTATTGACGTTGGGTGTGTTAAATAGCAGAAATATCAAACATACATATATTATTATCTGATGAAAAATATATATTTCTACAGAAACATAAATATAGTAAATTCATGTAAATCCGCGATTAAAGCAATTTATATTTAAATATCGTATAATAATATCTCAATCTGAACAAAATAATAATACAATTCAATTATAATGTAATTAGATATTACTCCCAATATTTATATGGTGATTTCGAATTACGTTATAATTACATTCGAGCATATTCAAACAAATCTTTCTATCCGTGTACATATAGTAATATCTGATGAAATATATCTTTTTCTATAGAAACATTAATATAATGGATTCATATAAATCGGCGCTTAAAGCAATGTATGTTTAGATATCGTATATTAATATTTCAATCTGAACAAAATAATAATACAATTCAATTATAATGTAAATAGATTTTACTCCTAATATTTATCTGGCCCAAAACGCAGCCTATCCGAAAACAAATGAAATCAAATACTTTTAATATTTTTTATAAATGTATCTAAAAGTACACCTTTGTGGTAAGATTTTCTATGTAAATAAAAAATTTTGTATGCCTTGTAATTTAGGAGTTATGAACGTTTAAAATTGTTTACTACGTTACATCGTACGATGAAACGTAGCAAACAATTTTAAACGTCTATAACTCATAAACAACAAGCCATACAAAAAATTTTAAATATATAGAAAAGCTTACCACAGAAGTGTACTTTTAGATACTTTTATAAAAAAATATTAAAAGTATTTGATTTTATATGTTTTCGGAGCAATATATGTTGAAAAATGCGTAAAAATGGCAAGTGATAGGCAAGTGAATGGCAAGTGATAGGCGTTTTGGGCCATATGGTGGTTTCAATTACGTTATAATTACATTCAAGCATATTCAAACAAATCTTTTCTATCCGTGTAATGTTAAATGTTTGTTATCTTACCCAGAAAATAAATCATAATGAATTCATGGTATTTTAAAAGTAAAACAATTATTTTTACTATTTATATTAGTCAATAGGATGCATATCATTACACCCAGAAAAAAATTCCCCCAAATCCCATTAAAATTGGTCAATAGGACAATTATTGATTTAATAGTATACAAAAAATAAATCTTTTCATATAAACTTAATGACAATGTCATGGTATTTTCTAGTATTTAATAGTATTTTCCGATTAAAATAATAATTTATCCTATTAACTATTTTTAATAGTAAAAAACTATTATTTATATAGTATTTTTTTCTGGGTGTAGAGCAATAACAATCAAACAATTAATAAAATACTTTGATGGTACCATTAATTTTTTAATTCGCTCTGAAAAATATAATATTTTTTATGATACCTACCTATAGTATACCTACTAATATAATATTAGTAACTTCAATGTATAATATACATATCGATACCTTACAGGCAGAACAACATAACCAACCTTTTTGGGAATTTTTGTTTTATTACGGCCATTCCACACCAAATCGACCAGTGATTGGAACTCACCTTCTTCGATTTCAATGTAATTTTTGATAAAGGGCATTGAGACATGCAATAACCAATTTTTTTTATTTTTTCCGACCACTACTTCCTGAGATACAGTGGCTCGAAGTTGGAAAAAAAGGCCAAAAATCACTTTTGTATGGTTGTTCATATTTAAATATCTCTTGAACTAGAAATGCTAGAAATTTCATTGATGGCTCGATATTTAAATATGAACAACCATACTGATTTTTGGCCCTTCTTTCGAACTTTGAGCCACTGTATTTCTGGAACTAGTGGTCGGAAAAAATAAAGAAAAAATGGGTAGTTCATGTCTCGATACCCTTTATCAGTTGCCAAAATTTCATTTAAATCGAAAAGGTAAAATCTCAAATTTGACTTTATTGGTCGATTTGGTGTGGAATGGCCCAGTATAGTTTTGGAAATCTCTTTTTGAGTATAATGTCCCTGCAAAGTCATATTTTTTAATTTGGCGGTCCAAATTTAAAATAAAACCAAATAACACTTATTATCGTAACTACATTTTTGATAAATATTGGTTACGATACAATTATTAATTATTTTTAATTCAATTCTGCGCGCTGTTATAAGGCTTATCAAAGGCATTTGAACTATAAACCCAATATTTCAGACATATTTTATGTTTGTAGATACATACGGACTTTTTCATCTCAGAATGGCCATATAATTGTTATATTTCTTTTAGTGACTACTTCAAGTATTTTTAACTGCTTATGTATTAATGGTAGAAAATCTAAAAATAGGAGTATTTGTAGAGAATATGTCCACCTCATAATATAAAATCTTAATTTATTATATACTTTCAATGCATTTTCCACCATACATTTTTATGAAACATGTTCGAAAATGTTCCTATATGTATTATTTCTCTGTTGTAATTTACCCAAATTCAGAATACTAAACACTTTTTTTTATAAGACCTTTTTACCTTTTGCATCGTAAGTAGTACTATTGAACAATGTTTCGAATTAATTTTATATATATTTTGGAAATTGGCCCACTCTATTATTGTTAATATTATTATTATCAACTCATTCAAAGGATACTTTACGAAAATATAAATTAATAAAATATGGAACTAGTCGATTTTGAGACTTTTTTTCCAGCTTTTTATTGGTTACAAACTCTTTCCTGCCTGTAAGGTATCGATATGTTATTAAAATTTCGAAATTCAAATCCACATATAGAAAATGACACATTTTGCAGGTTTATACAACATTTCATGTATGCTTCAGTTTCCAGTAATTTAGCATGTCTAAATATATTCCTGAGAGGGATTTGATGTATAAAATATTTCGTTAAATAAAGAAAGATTTAATATAATAATTTTTACATTGAAATATGTACCAATTTAAACTAGCAGAATGACGCACAAAACGAACATGTTTCTATACGTTTTTAAGTTTTTATATGCCATATAGTGAGAAAGAACATAAAAACAATAGTATTTATATCTTATATTCATAATTATTAAAATTATTAAAATATTGGTACTGAATTTTTCAAATACTTTCAAATTAATTAGAATACCGTTGGATAAATATGAACAAAACGATTAATACAAAAGGATTAATACCGTAAAATCAATGGTCGTACCATTAGTACTTAATGGAATCCCGGGATTCGTTTAAACTCCCGAAAATATGAGATTGTCAAAATACTTCGAGATTGGAACCGCTACTTCACAAAAGTTTCTGATCAAGAAAATTAAATAATTTATCTTTCTAAAACCCTTTATTTGATTATTGTTACGGTTTCTTAACCATATTGCAACCTATTCATCAATGAAAAGTGTGGTTAATAGGAAATGATAATATGTCAATAGGAAGGAGGGACGATGGAGCAGTGTCTGTGGATGATATATTTGAATTGGGAAATATCAAAAATGTCGAAACAAAGAGACGCAGGAATTCATCTACAAAACTATAGTGCAAAAATCATTAGTGAAAATCACATAAATTAAGGTACACTATATAAAATCCACTTAATAAATGCATTTGACGTCAATCGAGCCCTTGATCTAAGTGCCGCATTTTTAAAACTTTCAAATTAAATTTTTCACAAAAAAAAATAATTTAAATAAACAAAAAATATATTAATTTAATTCAGACAACAGCAAATAAAAAAAACACTGAATTAGTTATAAAATAAAGTCGAAATTGTGAACATTGATGTTGTTGTTTTGAGTATGCCTAATGAACAGGTAAAACCTGTCCTAAATGGATTTTAATTTCACACACAAAAAAATCCAAGCATTCGGACCAAAAACGACTTCCAAATCTTTGATCTGGAGAGGCGCGGATCACTTGATATAAAATTAATGCGAGTTGAAGCGCTGAGATCACTCGAACGCACATGAAATTCACCAAAACGAACAAAAAAAAACAACAATGAAATAAATAAAATAAAATACGATAAAAGACGAAAGGAGAAAAAATAGAGAAAATCAAAAGAAAGAAAAAAAAAAGAAATCAAACCGAATTAAAAAAAAACTTTTCGATAGAATATGCAAATCAACAGCAACAACAAAAGTCAATATAAAAGTCAACAGGTTGAAAATGACTTCAAAATAAAAGATACCCAAAAATTATAAAAACAATAATGAAAATAAAATCCCAACTTAATGCCGATCGTGCCGGTCGATTGAATAAAGTGCGTGCCGTGCTAGCTGGCTACCATTTGACATAATGTAACCGAAAGAGAGCGCACGCATATGTTTTTCATCTCAAGACTCTTGGTCGATCGATGTAAAAACGAAAATTAATTTTGGCCTAAAGGGAAATTAAAAAAAAAACTAACTTGTTCGATTTGCGGGAATTCTACGAAAAACAAACAACCCAACGAATCAAATGAGATAATGAAGATATTTGGTGATCAATTGCATAAATTCATCAAATAAAAACCACCAAATAAATAATTGTTCTGGCAGAATACATTTAGAACCAGATGATATATTGTAGTAGAAAACTTTTGAGTTATTAAACGAGTTTTGGTTTCAGTGCATAAAAACAAATATTTTTTCAAAACAGTTGTATAATTCGGAACAAATATAACTGATAATAGTTATAAACAAATTCAAAGAAATCGATCAAAGTCATTTAATATTATCGATATTACCCGATAATACTGTTTCTGCTGAATCGCATAAAACTTGGTATTCTCAAAATATCTGTATAAAATTCCATTAGAAAACATAAAACTTTGTATTTTTTTATTTTATTATAACAATTTTGGTAAGGGAGTTATGGGCTAAATGGACACTTTTTGGGAAATGATTATATTGATCGTTATTGTAATGACTTAAGTCGAAACTAAGTATACAGTTGGATAGATGAATTCATTAACTGAAAATGTTCCATAGACGTTTAAGATTTACAATATTTAGTTTCCACGAAATAAATACAAATGAGACATAACCTCAAACTTGCATTTTTGAAAATGGGCTGAATGTACTGCTGATATCGTTCTATTCGTACTCATTAATTTCAACCACGGTAAATACTTTGATCACAACGCTTAATTTTCACATTTTGGCTATCTACTGTCGTAATGTATTTCGGTCGACTTTACCACCGAAGACTTTATATTTTATATTATTGCCTTAAAAACATATATTTTTTTCTGTCTAATATACAGCTTAGCATAAAGTAGATCCCTGTTTCCCAAATTCAACTTTTCTCCCGTGTTGAAATTGCCGCAATCTCCCCAACTATGAGCTCATTTTGATATTTATTTTAGTGCTATGTGATTAATTGATTAACTGAAATTCTTATATATTGTACTGCCGACTTTTCAAGTAGTTGTTTCTTAAGATTTTTATTAAAACAAAATCACAAATAATGAGAAACTTTATTTATTAGAATTACAATTAATCGAAAATATCTTTTAATTTTGTTGTAACCTTGCAGTATAAATGACTAGTTGTATACTAGTATTGGTCCAGTTCTGCGTAGACACGCATCTAGCCTGAATTCGACCCCATTTCCATACAATGAACTGTAATTATGTCAATGTACATGTCCTACGATGTGTCAATTGTCCCCTCTTGCATTACATTTAAATAGTTTCTTAACTAGTTTCTTTAATCTAGTGTATAGAGTAATTTTTAACATTCAGTCTATAAACTAGTTCCTTTAATCCTACATTAAACTGGTTACTATTTATCAGTTGGAACCCTGGAAAAAATTACTGGTATTAAATATAAGACGATTGACATAGTCAAGCGCATCAGATTCCAGCGGTTTCGATGTCTAGGTCATGTGGAACGAATGGATGAAATTTCTTAAATCATATATAATTATTTGTATTATGATTAATTGAAATTCTCAATAACCGATTAATAATAATTTTATTACTCGAAAAACTGTATTAATCAAAAAATGTATTAGTCGTGATTAGTATTTAATGGATTATTTTATTAACCAATTAATCGCAGATCCGTAGATGGTATCACTTTTGTACTTTTTCTTGCAATTGTTTGTAGATATAAAATTATTATTGAATAAACTTCAGAAAAATACGTCCATGTATGTTTTAAAAAATTACACTAGTGTCTAGTGACTAGACAACAAATTGAGGCATTTATTATTTATCAACGAAATTCAGACAATTTTTGCACTTCAAAATTCTAATTACGACCTCATACATATTTTTCTCAAGTTTTTGAGTTATTACTTAATACAAATATATGACAATTCCCGTTTTTCGATATATTTAGGACTTTAACTTTTTGCAGATTTGAATTTTTGATCTTTAGTATTCCATTATGTTGACATAAACTACATGAAATTTGGATTGATCTAAGCTTCTGATTAAATACAAAAGCACTTATACGTTTTTTGATTTAAGTTTTCTTTTGTGATGCTCCTTTTAATCAATGTAATTTTTGTCATTAAATAATTCATAGAAATTACAACAATTTAGAGGAGGAAACATAGAACTATAGATCAAGATATAAAATATATACTCTTATTTAATTATAAAAATAATTATGAAGATAATTTTACCATAAATATGTTTTAAAACAAACATAATTTTTTTAATTTCATTTAAATAAAATTATGCTTATCCGTAAAGCGGTTTGTTTAATCATAATTATGTTTCAAAACAAACAGAAAATAAATTTAAATAAAACTTTCGAATTGTTCTCGACAGACTTAGTTGACACTCACTCATATGTATTTTCTGCCTACGAAAAACGAAGTATTTTGGATTTTTTAAACATAATGTTAATCAACGTAATATTAATTCGCAGATTTTTTTTTACAAATTAACCAACGCTCAGGGGATGCACCCTATTCATGCAATGCACAGTGTTGATCGTAAGAAGGGATGATAGGTTAAATGTAGGGGGGAAAGATGGAGTCGTGTCGGTGAATGTTTGTTTTGAACTTGCCAATATCAAAAATGTCGGGAAAAACGGATGCAGGGAGATTGTTCCACAAAAGTTATTTAACTAGTCAGAACTAATGATGATAAAGATATGCATATTTACCCAGTGGGAAATATCATCAATACCCAGCAGGAAATGTCACAAATGATTCCTCAATGATTCCCCTATGTCAGGTCAGAAACATCGATGACCGATACCATTTTCGCCCTGCACAGTTGTAGACATATTTATCAATGACAAATTTTCTAATGTCAATGAGGCCATTTCCTGCCCTCATCTGTAGTCAAAATTTCGGTTATGTCATGCTTATGAATAGAACATGTCATTATTTAAAATAATCAGGCTCTGACGAGGCCCTACCGAGATAACAAATCCGGTACACGATCTCATTATAACGTAATATGTTTTTCCGACAGATTCCAGTTTAATAAAAAAAAACAATTAAATTCAACATTCCGCCATTGAAAAATTCGTCTGATCGGAACCATCAACGATATAGACAATGTAAATTCCACTATGGTGATAATGAAATGGTTTCATGGCATGCTTACTCGAAGAAACCCCGATAATTTTCCGTTAGTACATCGGGAAAAATCTTCAATTCAAACATAAATTCATCGGTAATTTTAAAATTAGTTTTATTCCTACAAAGACAATTGTTAAAATAAAACCAAATCAACGTTTCGTAAGGTAATTCACATATACAATACAAGCACTATCTTATTTTATCGTATTTGGTTTTATTTTTAACAATTTGCATAATTAACAAAAATCCGTTAAAATATTCAGCCTAGGCATCGAATATAAACGTTTTTTTGTGTTATTTGTTTTTATTGTAATTTGTAAATATAAAATGATAAATACCATTTTTGTATTTACAGCAGTTTTTTATGTGGTTGTCGTTAATTTAACATTTGTTATTTTTGAATTATTAATAATTTTTCGTGCGTCAATGAACTTTTTCGCCATGCTGTATTTTATTTTTTTTTTACATCAGTATTGAAGTTATTAACATCTTTTAATATTTTATACCTACGATTGTTAAATTTGATACACTGTCGGAAACGTATTTGCATATATAGTTCAATTTTTATGACATATTGAATTAGCTAATAGATTTTTTAGGTCAACATTTATATAATATGTTATTAGGGCATTATAAGAAGAAGTGCAGGAAGTTTAATTAATTCAATGGGTGCAATGGGATTTATCTAAATTTCTGATTTCAAAGCATTCATTTTTAAAACGTCTATAATTACTAAACTAGTATCGATAAATAATCGAAAAATAATCGATAAATTTTATAATCAAGCAGATAATGAGAAACCAGTTCATATAGCAATTTAAATATTGCTGATACGGTGACAAAAGACGAAACTTAGTTTAAAATAAGTTTAGTTTTAAATTGTGAAAAATTGTACCTCAAAGGAAAAATCTCCTAAAAACCAAAGAGGCTTCGTAATCATTTCGTAAAGTTGAGACAACGTGATGTTTAATTTTTGAAAACTATAAAAAAAGTAATGATTTGAAACCAATATGCGACTGTCAATTAAAATCAATTAAATCATCTCATACACTCAATTTGAAACAAGATTATCTTGAAATGATTTTGGATGTGAATAAACTGAAGTTTTCGGCACAAAACAAATCGTTTGTGAGATATAGGTAATATACACAGAAAAATTAATTGAACCAAAGTTTCAGTGTTGCAAATGAAATACATTTGTTGTAACCTCATGTCATTAAAATGAACGTACCTTATTTTACTATAACCAAAATGGTAGTCCGCGCAACTGTAGGTTCGTTTGTCGTAACCTCTTGAGTACATTTTTCATTCTGCTAAAATTGACATTCTATAATACATATCGTCGTTGTAGAATTAAAAGTCACCAAATACATTTTCAAAATGCCAAAATTCATTTACAAAAATCTTTATACTTCTGTCAATTTTTAATCGATGATCTCAATTTTACCACATGATAAGAAAATATAAATCTATCAAGTCATATTTCAACTTTAAAAATGTATCAATTACTTTTTATAATATTAATCAACAAACTCGAAATTTAAGTTTTTCATAAAAATGTATTTGGTGACTTTTCGTTCTACAACGACGATATAGAAACTTTACATACATTAGTTTTATATAAATAAATAACTTTGTTAAATGAAATTTCAATTTGATATTTAGAAAACCTCATGCTCAGCGACTAGTAGGTTGCGACAACCACATGCTCACTGATTTGGAAGATGTCACAACCTTATGATCGCCGATTTGGTGGCTTTAACATGTTCACCCATTTAGAGCTTGTCACAACCTTACGCTCACCAACTTAGAGGTTGCCACAATCTCTTGCTCAACGAATAGGAGGTTGCCGTAACCAAATTAGGAGATTGTTGTAACTTTTTAATCACTTGTTGCCACAACCGTATGATTGGTTAGGGCAATTTAGTTTTCTTGTGTAGAAATACAGTTTTCTAAAATTTACAAAATTTTGCGAATAAAATTGGTTGATGTGTATTTGCAACTATCTCATAAATCTCAACGGAATTTAATAATGACAAAATTTTAACTAAACAAATAAATAATTTTTTTAAATAAAATCACTATAATTTTTTCTTAGATGTTTTTTTTTAAGAAAATATATGGCGCTGCTAAAAAATATATAACAATAAAAATATCATAAATTATCATAAATAAACGTTAAACTAAATCTATTTTTTGCATACCCTCAAAGCGTAAGGTCCCTTAAATCGATATCTTAGATTTTCAGTTATCATGAAGCTAAATTGAAAATCATTACAATATTTTCTATACAAAATTTTAATTATATGACATTTTAATAGTTTTTCGTAGTTAAAAGTCGATTTTTGGTTTAAATAATTAAAATTAGTATAATTGAAAATAATGAATGGGTGGATCCTAAAGTTTATTGCCGAATCCGAACGGCGGGTGAGAACTTTTCATAGGTTTGCTCTCGTAGGTTTGCCATTTACTGCCGAGAGGTAATTTTTTCTATGAAAAATATGTTGGCAGTCGCTGGGGATCGAACCGGGGACCTTTCGGCTCGTAGTCGAACGCATCAGCGACTTTTCGTTCGTAGTCCAACGCACTAACCAGACGAGCTACCGACGCTACATTTAGCTAATATAAATGAGTTGGGAAAGTTAGGTTACATGGGTAATTTCGGTCTCATGGGACGGACTTTTATAGTCGGTCGTGCCCGACTATGGAATACCCTACACCTTTGGTATACCTTAATTTAAAAGTTCTTAATTATGCTGAACCCCATCGCCCTCATAATATTATTCACATATCAGAAACGTACATCTTATATAATTAAAAAAAAATTAAAATAACTAATAAAAAATTCAGAAAAATAAAAATGGGTGGACCACGCCTATATTTAAAATTTTGTAAGGAAAATATTTCATAGATTGGATTTTAATAATTTCCACAATAAAAAACCCGGGAAATAATGTAAAAAAAATGTGGGCGGATCACGCCCATTTTTGGATCACATATTTTTAGATGAATTCTAACAACACGTTGTAAATTTTATAACTATATCTTAAATACTTATCGAGGTATTAGTTCCTAAAGTGTTATATAAATGTGACTTGTATAGGAGGTGGGCGTGTCTGTTGACCGATTTGGCTCATTTTCAAACTGAGTTCCTACTTTTGGCTAAAACATATTGTGACCAAATTTCATCGCATTCTGACCATTATTTCTCAAGTTTCCTCGTATACGGACAGCAAGACAGACAGACGGACATAGCTAAACGGACTCGGGTAGTGATGCTGATCAAGAATATATATACTTTTCCATACCGGCCTCCTTAGGGGCGTTACAATATCTGCACAAACTTAATATACCCTGTACCTCATAGGTGTAGGGTATAAAAAGGCATAGGTCGTACTCTTTCCTGTACACGCAGAGAAAAAATAGATCTCCCAAACAAAGTGTATGATTGGAGAAAATTGCAAACATACTATATATTTAGGACATGTTAAATTTATAAATTCCTCTGAACATAATAGGAATAACTCTGAACATATTATGTTTGCACGAAAACTTCATAGTCCAAACATAATATATTTTGATGGAAAAATAAATATGGTTCGGCCGTGAATACATTATATTATCCGCAAACATATTATGTTTGTTTCTGATATTATTTTATTATTATACTAAAAGTTTTGTTTAAGTTGAATATTTTTTTTTAATATAATGATTTATTTTAGAAATATACTTACATTTGAAACAAAGAGTCCCAATGTAACACCACCATCTCCAGCACAAAGAGCGATAGCCTTATCGGGATACATTGGTCGTGGTTGATCTAAAGGTTGAGGTCTTCATTCAGTACATCTTTACAAGAAAAGATGCTATAAATATAGAAAATATTGTTTAATTAGATATGGAGCAAGTAATAAAAAAATAAAGCAAATAATTTATTATCCAAATATAAAATTATTTGCAAATTAATCTGCAAAGCATATTATATTTTGCTAAATAGATTTAACTTTGTACACACAAAATGAGCACGTTCGAACTATTTCAAACAATTATTAAGAAACTCCAATGGATACTCTATAAAAGGCGTCACCTCAAATATTACAGGAAAGAAAAATTTGAGGACATTTACTTATGGCTTTTTAAAAGTGGACGTAGTACCATACAAGTAGAATGCTTTAAAATTTATTATATGTGAAATATTCCAGTAACAGTGATGAAATTTTATAAAAAAAACTGTTTAGGCTGATAATATCATTATTAATCACTTGTTAAAATTTCATCTTGATTCGACAAGTGATCATGATACCTAATTTGACTATTGAGGTTTTCGCCAACTTAATCGCTGTCCCACTGTACGTCTCACAGTGCAACGTCGCCACACAAGCAAAAAATAGAAATATTGATCGCAGAAGTTTGAAATTTGCACATTGCCTTTTTTTAATAAAATAAAATTATGGTCAAAAAATTGGAAAAATCGGTTGATGTTCACGCCCACCTAAACCTAAAACTTAAACGATTATTTCTCGGACATTTAAAGAGATATAGTAACCAAAATCAATATTTGGATGTTTTATTATATTATATATTAATATTAAAGGGTTTTTCAATAAGAGCGCTACAACAGTTTTTTTCAAGGATTTTTCAACAGGGGACGAAACGACGCCATATTTCTTGGCGCTCTTTTGACATTTCTCTTCAGTAAGGTTTGCCATTTCATGATGGAAAGATATACGAGCCAACAACGAGTCGAAATTATTAAAATTTACTACCGAAATTCGAATTCGTATATCTTTCCATCATGAAATGGCAAACCTTACTGAAGAGAAATGTCAAAAGAGTGGCAAGAAATATGGCGTCGTTTTTTGTCCCTGTCGCTCTACTTTTGTAGCGTCCATGTTAAAAAACCCTTTATAAAAATGGGCGAAATTGGACAAGAGACATGCCCACCTCCCATTGTAACGTACTGTTACGTTTGTCATTAGTTAGGCATTTAATGAGAATAACAATGAAATACATATTTTTTTTTAATATTGATTTTAATATAAATATTGATAAATATAGAAAAATGAAAAATATTGGATAATATACACGCCCATAGTAATATCATGTTTTAATATGGACAAAAAAAAAGCTCTTCTACGTGACGAAATTACAAATCAATATTTAATTTTGAAAAAGGCATCTGGCGAGCGAGCCCATTTGTGGGACGAATTTCAAAAAATCCATTTTTAATGAACGTAACGTCGGAAATTGAACACCCTGTCCGAATTTCATGTTCCTAGGTCTAACCGTGAACATTTTTTTTTAAATTTCCTTTTGGGTGTTATAGAAAAAAAAATGTTCATAACAAAAAATGAATATAACAAAAAAAGAATCATCCAAATCGGTCCAGGCGTTCTCGAGTTTTTGCGAAACTAACGCACGACAATTCATTTTTATATTTATAGATATCACGTATTTTTCACTGGAGGTACCACTGGGATATAATAAAATATAATAATTACACTCATCGAAACTTCAAGTATTAAAATTGGTGAATTACTTTTTTAAAGATGTTTGAAATTTGGACAGGGTGTTTATCTCTTGACATATGTGTGCACTACGAAGGGATTTTTTGAAATTCACCTCCTAAGGTACACAAATGGGCGTGGCAATATTGAAATTTTAATGAAAAATATCGGTGTAATAAGGATAAGCACAGTCATGAAATTTGCCTCAGTGACGTATATTGTAGTTCTTTATCTTTTTTACAAATGTGGGTGGAATTTGACAAAAGGGCGTGTTCCTTTCCATATGACTAAAACTACAAAAATGTTGTAACTCCTTCCCAAGTAACCACTTTGTGGCAACTTAAGTGATAGCCACACAGTTGCCATTAAAGTGTTTGTTCTAAATCATGCGAAATATACTTATTTGCCACCCAATTGCCAGTCAAAAAGCTCCGGGGCGAGGCTTAGTTGCCACAAATTTTGATCCATTAAAGTTTTGGTTCACATATTTGGAACTTGAACTGTAATTTTAACTTGAACTGTAATTTATGTGTAGATTAAATATAAACATAATAAAGATCTTACGCACTGCCATTAACGTAAATGTTTGTCCTGTAATAAAAAATAAAAAATATGCATGGCATAATAAAGAAGTCTTTACGAACAGAGTTTTCGAAAAACTGCAACTCTAATTTAACAAACGGTTCAAGATTGGGATAGAGCTTATATTCTACACCCTCTAATTTTTACGCGCACACAAAAAAATGCAATTTGTGAAAATTTATTAAAATTGTGATTTTTCTTTATTTTTTAAATTATGCTTTTGCGGATGCTTATTTTTGCAACACGACTTTCCATAAACATATGTAGTGATGTTATTAATATGTCGTGTACAATAATATACATTTATTAAATTTTAAAGTTAATTAGCTACATTATATATAAATATGTTCCTATTAGGTTCTTCATTCTATACTTGCCACATATATGAAACATAATACATTTAATAATTTGCCACTTTTTGCCACCTAATAGCAACAAAGTTAACTCCGCCCTTTATAGTATATGTTCCATTATCAGAATGAATGACTTATATATCACAGCATTGTGACATATTATTGCGTATGTTCCATACATGTTATTAGTCACCTCTTTGGGATTACATATAACTAGTATGCAACACTGGTGTCAGTGGTAACTTAAAAGGTACACATATGCCACAATAGTTTGTAGTAATTGTCGAGCCGTGGTTGCTTGGGTTACTTACTAAAATTAGAGTTATATAAATCGAAACTAAGGTTTACATTACAAAGTCCAATCGTCACGTAGAATGCGAGCGGGATTGGATTAAAGGGCGTGGCACCTCCCATATAGGTAAAACTTTAAAATTGCTATAACTCCTGACATACTAAGAGTTGAGTTATAATAGTGAAAACAAATGTTCATATTTAAAACTCCAATCGCCACGTATAATATGGGCGGGTTTTCAAAACGGGGCGTGGCATCTCTCATATAACCAAAACTTTAAAATTTCTATAACTCTTTACTTACTAAGAGCAGAGTTATAAAAATCGAAACAAAAGATTATATTAAACATTGTAATAGTCACTTAGAATGTGGACGGAATGGGACAATGGGGTGTGGCACCTCTAATATAACTAAAAATGTTAACTCCTGATTTACTAAGAGCAGAGTTGTACAAATCGAAACGAAGGATCATTTTAAAATGTTTACTAGTAAAGTAGAATGTAAGCGGGATTGGAAAATGGACATGGCACTACGTTCAATTTGAGCGGGAAAAATAGTGACTATGCTTGCACTAAAAAGGTAAAAAGAGGCGTAAATGTATTCGCACTTTATAAACGATATAGTTTTGCAATTACAAAAACTTATCACGGGCGCAGCTGTGCACGGGTTCAGCTAGTATTATAATATATTGTACCAATTTTCCATTTTAAAATGTGTTTCGATTTTCAGTAAAAATTTCTATTAAATACCCCTTTAAAAGACTAAAACCTACAGTATATAAAAATGCAAAAAACAACAGTAAAACTATTAAGGAAGTGAATTTGTGCGATCACCTGCTTCAGTAACTCTGTGAGTGATGCGCCCCAAAAATAAAAAACCGGCAGCTAAAATGGTTCAGTTGCTGTTTTTTATTTTTTGTTTTTTTTAATTATATATTATTTTTTCTATTAAAAGGCTTAATACAAACTGTTGCCATGTTATAAAATGCGATTGGAGCTTGTTTTTCGGTGGTGGTTAAATTTTTGCATAATGCTGCTTTTAATTTTTGCATTTTTAAGATACTTTCAAAAAGTGGCAAATTTGGTGAAGGTTTCATTTTGTTGGTCTTTGTGGTTGTTGCATATTTTTTGTTGTTGCTATTTTGTATCTTGCACAAATGTGAGAAGTTCAAAATGAAAACCAACAAAAATGTATATATTTAAATGCAAAAATACTAGTTTCTTATTTATAGTTATTGTTGTTGCCAAAGTAAAACAATAGTTGAAAAAAATTGCTCCAGTTAGGCGCGTGCATCACGCTACGCGCGTGTAACAGTTTCAAACCCAGATAGAGGAATAAATTTTATCGATTTTGAGGCACGATCGTCGATGTACCTACAAAATTATTTTACACCACCCAACCCACGACTTTGGTTGAATACAAAATTCATATACGACAAATTCATATAAATTTATATTTCGTCGATACAGATACTACATTTCAATTCAATCTTTGGCAGATACATTTGTATCTTTTGCATACAACCGCAACAAAAGCAACTGTTTAAACACTTTTTATTGTTTTATAATATTCTGAAGAGTTTATTTCACTGAAAGTGCGACAACAGAATACTACACATATTTAAACAATTTTAATAAAAATGCTCAAATTGAAATGTATCTGATAAATGTTGTTTCTAGTATATCGAAAGGGGTTCAAAACAATATCAGCCAACAACTGCAATAAACAGCTGTTTAAATGTACGTTTCATTTGCGTAAAAGAAAATACGATCTTTGTTCTTTTTTTTTGTTTTTTTCTTTGTTTTTTTTATAAGTCTTGCTATTTATTTTATAATTAAACTTATGTTTAATTATTGTCGAATAATGTGATATAAAGTGTCGCATTCTGACATACATTGCCCAGAACAATGCATGGCTTAAATATTTTCAATTTTTAATATATGTACCAATAGATCATCATTGAATCAATATTTAACTTTAAATCTATAAAACTTGTTATTAGTTTAAGTATTTTCGGCAGTTTATTAATAATATTTGTTTGTTTAAAATTCAGCATGTGACTGGGAAACATGTGGATTTAAGTTTTGAAAAGTCTGTTATCAGCAGGGTTCGGTATAAAGATTAAAATCTTTGTAGTTTCAGTAAAACTGGATACGATTTCAAGATATTTATGATAATTTTTGAAATACTATTATTTTCGTAAAAACACCAACTCAACGTATAAAATGAGATTTTTTTTTTGATTCATTTCAGTTTGTTTAAATTGTCGATTTCAATTTTTGTCGAAAAATTACATACTTCTCTCGATATTCACAAAAAAGTAGTACTGCACCAGAAAAAGGACATACATTAATTAAATAAAAATGTAATGAATTTAAATACTTTTCGTATTTTTTCATTTTCCGGTCACTTTTAATCACTCACCACATGATTAAACAGACGGCTGAACAAACGCTTGGAAAAACAAACGGTCGTACGTATTGTGGGTTTTTAAACCACTCGGATATTACCGGGACTAACCTAATATACCCTTATGAAATCGAGATATCTGATTAAAACACATAACAATTTTCTATTCTGTTGAACATTTTTAAACAACAATTATTTAAATAATGTCTTGTAATTTAATATTTATGGTTTGATGTGTGGATTTTATCTGAATTTATTAATTTTAAGCTGTACGTTGAGCGTACTCCCATTTGAATATGAAATCCAATAAATTCACATGTTAAATGTAGATATTTGGAATATGAAGTTAGTAAGGATTATGCAACAAAAAAAAACTCCATTATAAATAAATAAAAATGTCTTTAAAATAAATACATATATATTTAATTTACATCCGAAATATGTATTTGTTTTTAAGGACTGCGTCGCATAAAATTGTCCGCTACAAAAATGAAAAAAATCTAGAAATTTAGTAATCGAATTTTTATAGAATAAAATATTTTATTTTGCAAATTATTTTTAGATTTAAAAAAAAATATAAAAAACCAGAAATTAATATTTTTTAATAAAAAGTTTTAATTTTTCCGGAACCCCTTCCATTAATGTTGTAATGGTAGTGTCCGACACCCTCACAGCTGCAGAAGACCACTTTCTTTTAAAGTCTTGAAGGTCTTTGGCCACTTTTTTGTTGTCTTCATCTCCCTTTTTACTAAAGCCCAGTATCTCTCAATCGGCCTAAGTTCTGGACAGTTTGGTGGATTGGCTTCTCTAGGCACCAAAATCACTGCATTTTGTTGGATCCACTCTAAGGCCGGTTTGCTGTAGTGACATGAAGAGAGGTCAGGCCAAAAAAATGTGGACACTTCATGTTGGCGTACAAATGGAAGCAATCTCTTTTGCAAGCATTCCTTCACATATATTTCGCTATTAATTGTACCCGATGTCACGAATGACCTGCTCCTTTTTCCACAACTGCAAATTGCCTGCCAAACAAGGAATTTCTTTGGGAATTTTGTCATTTTTTTGATTTGAATTTTTCAGAGATATTTCCTCGAGAATCGGCTGTATAAAATTTCTGTCCAGGTAGCTGAGAAAAGTTCGCTAAAACATAAGTTTCGTCGTCCATTATGCAGCAATCGAATTTTAAAAAAAAATCTTGGTTCAGCTAAAATCGTTGTTTTGCGGTTTCATTCTTGACGGCATTTCTATCCGGAACTTTTTGGACCTTGTACGTCTTCAGCCCAGCTTCTTTCTTAGTCCTGCGCACGAAAGATTCTGAGCAATCCGCCTTTCTCGCCAATTTCCTTCCGGATATGCTTGGATCTTTCTTTAAAATATTCACAACCTTCTTCGACTTTTCACGATCATGTGGGCCTTTTTTTTACCAGAACCTTTCTTCCGATCAATACGCGGTTGATAACGCGAGAAATGGTCTTAGGGTTAGCTCCTACCTCCTTGACAATTTTTTTAAAAGACCAACTAGGTTGATTTTTTAAAATATTTGATTACCAAAAATAAGATACAACAATTATAAATATGAAACAAGATATTATGTATAGTACATATACAACTAAAGAGTATTACTCACAACTTCAAGAAAAATATACATTAGACTGATTCAAAATCCACAAAATGATAAAATGTTTCAAATCAAAAAAATAAAATTATATAATGGGTTAATTTGGGAATATCCATTCGACAATGTAGCTAATAAAGTGTTTAGAAAATGTGGTTTAATAAATATTGAGTAGTTTAAAGTTCATTATTTATGATTTACAAAATCTTAAAATATTTTATACTAAATTTTAACGAAAATTTGATTTTGAATTGTAATATTAAAGATAGCTGATTAATTTTTTTTGTAAATATTTTTATGCGCGTTAATCCATGTAAGGACCACTTAAGGATATAATGCTCATAAAAGGATTATTTTTGAAAAAACAATTTTTTTGCACTTGTTACCACTTGTTAAGAAATGGTGGACAAATATGTAAAACTTGTATACGTTTTTTAGTGGATATACTGAATAGATAAGAAAAAATGTTTTTTTCATAAAACCACAAAAAATATCATAGTATTTTAGAAAATCCGACAACGATTTTTTATTTATTTTGATATTAAAATATTCGGGACATTTTCTTAAATATTTTGGGTTGAGAGTGTTTTAGGCTAGGTCGTATAATTAGTAGATAGTTAAATTATGCACATTTAACTATCTACTAATTATACGATATCTGAAAATATAGGTGTGATATATCATTTTAAAGATAATTGTATTTGCAATAATACAAAAATGTTATTCGAAACTCGTTAGAATAAAATTACAAAAAATTCTACAGTTAAATTTACCATTGTAAGAAAAAATCTACATTTTATGTGTTTTTGGCAAGCCATGAACATTTAACGGTTAACACAAAATTAATAATTTTAAATAACATATTTTTTTTAAATGATTTAAAGTTAAGGAAAGAAGAAAATATAGTGATATATTTTTTATACTTGAAGCAATAATAATTTAATTGAAAATGGTCGTTAAAAGTCCAAAAATGTCCTTTAAGCTCTTTGTGCAACATCACAGGATCTTATTTTTTGGCTTTTAAAGGCTTGTTCTTAGTTTGAAAGATCCTGATTTCAGAATGTCGACGCGGAGCGAAAGAAAAATTAGTTCTATATTTTCTATACAAATTTGAATCAGTCTAATATATATATAAATATATAACTGAATATATATATAAAGAAAGATAGAAAGAAAGAAAGAAAGAAAGAAAGAAAGAAAGAAAGAAAGAAAGAAAGAAAGAAAGTAAGAAAGAAATTACAAAAATATTTTCCTGAGGATGTTATGGAAACACTCAAGTTTTTACGACTCAAAGGAATGAAAAGCATTTAAGTGTTGCTTTTCAGTTAAAATAGATATGAATAATATGGCTGCCTATGGTAAAACGATAGAGATGGCATATTTTCTGATGAACAGACTGAACAGAATACAGGCGGCGAGCAAAAAAAAAATGAGAGAGAGCGATCATTGAAGAAAAACAACAAATTTGCCGTTCGGCACCTTCATCATGTTTCTGGCAATAAGAAGCAGTCAGAAAATTATGTATCTTCTCAGAAAGTATATATTCCTCTCTGCAGAGTTGGCAACTTTTATTTTCGCGTTTTTATTTTCAAAACCAAAAAGATTCAGTTTGTTCAATTAGTTCGCATCACTAGTTCTCATTTCTGTCAGATCCTTGGGTTTTTATTTTATACCTTCTCATAATTATACCTTTCGTAATACGTTCATCGTGTGTCCACACGAATTTGAAATAATTAAAATAAAAACAAAAAATAAAACAATAATACAGTTTCTGCAATATGTCGATAATAAATTTGTAAAACATGGTGTAGTCACTTTAAGTAAAATAACTACAAATGTATTTAAAAACTAACAAAATGTAGTAGACCTACATTTTTTCAAAACAAAGACATAAATTACTACAGTAATTTTCACGGTGTGAGAGTTTTTGTCTAAGTTCTATGGTGACTATTGTGGTGTCACTCACAGAAAAAATTTCCCAAAAATTTCACCAACTACCTGGATTCATTATATTGATGAATTCATTCATTGAATTAAAATCGTGTCTTTTATTTTCAATATCTTTTTTAACATCATATATCAAACACAAATTTTTTCCATTTACAGATTTATTAATTTATAATTCTTTTTATGGATTTATAATATTTAATTGATAATTATTCGAAGACTCCATTTCATCATATTAATGAAAAAGTGAACATTGTATTGATGAATTTTGTTCTCCAATCCATATTAATTTAAATATCATAAATCTTATAACAATTATAAATAGGTCAATGGGTAAATGGAGACCAATTTTTGTTTGAAATTTTATGATATAAAAAAATTCAAAATGAAAAACCCTGAAAAAATACGATTTTAGTTTAATGAATTAAATCATCAATATGATGAATACTGGTTTTTACCTTAAACATCAATATAAAAAGTCTCAAAATTATCACAATTCCTCTCTATTTAAAATCGATATGTATTATCAAATGTTTTTCTCCAAATATTATCGAAATCTTGAGCACAATTTAAGTTTGCTTCAAATAGTGAATTATGTACTATGAATTAAATTTTGTATGTAAAATCTACGAACTAATTAATTTTATTAAAATTAAAACAATATTTTATACAAATTGAAGAAATTGAACAAAATTTATAAAATGTATTTGTCAAAGAGTCAGAAAGTTTCTGGTGACTATGTAGTGAGTGGCATGTATTAATCAATTTGATAGGAAATTTTGTTCATTTGAGTAAACACATTTATAACCAACGAACTAATTTCCTCTACCTCCTCAGAAATAATTGAAATTTGGTACAAATGTTTTACTTTTTACATTATTATTAATCACTGAGGAACCAATACGAATACACCTATGGAATTTAACACAAATGTGAAGAAGAAAATCAGCAATAACATATATGTTTTTTAAAATGTGGATTTTTGAGAAATCACTTCCCAAAATATTGATCAAAGTCAAATGACCTTTAACCTTTGGAAACATAAATCAAATCATATGTCATATTAAAGGTCAGCTTAATGCTTTTTAAATGACCTTGTGTGTAAACTACTTTTTATGATAAACGCAATTAAATCAACACACCTTTGTGATTATTAACTATTTTTACACTTTTGAAGCCGCCATATATCGGGAGTCATATAAGCTAGAGGTCCAAAATTTTTAATTTTTTCTTAGTTTAGTATGAGAAAACATTCACATAAATTGTTATCAATTTCAAAAAGAATGACGTTCAAAATGCTTATTTTTTTGTGGAATATCCCATTTGGTTTAGTGCATAGACAGACGGTTGCTTCATATTTAATTCTTACTTCTGGCCCTTTTAAACCTATATTTTTGAAAACTCGTGTAATCTATGTGTTCCGCAAATTGACTCATTTAAACCTCAAAAACTCCTGAAATATATTTTCGACTGGGCAACAACAAACATAGCGATCATCAAACTGACTCTAATGATTTGTATTTGTATTGTTCTTTGTTTTTGTTGTCCAAAATATTTTCAACACATTCTTTGGAAGCCATTAGAATAAATTAAGCAGCAGCGCCGGACACAAAATTGGTAGTTGGTAGCGTTTAACATGAGCGCGAGCGCAAATACGCTATAGCTGTTGGGCCAAGTTAACGAAAAGGCTTAAGCGATTCGATGCGAGCGCGCACTTTAGCGTTTTAGGCAGGCAGCGGTGTGGCGCGCATATTGGCGAGGCGATCGCGGCTTTGCGATCAATAGCAGTCAATACGAAGACTACGAAAACCGACCGAAACGGAGAAGAATTCATTGACCTCTGCGCAAAGTGGTCAACAAGTGCCGGGCTTAGTGGAGGCGCAACGCAACGCACCGCACAGGACAGAATAGAGTCACAGCCAAAGTGTGTGTGAGTGAGGAAGAGAGCATGAGTGAGAGAGGGCAAGTGGTCTAAAGAGTGTAACGAACGAAAAAGTGTTCTATTGTCTTCTATTTTTATTTTGTTTTTTTTTTGTTCTTTTCATTCCAAAAAATCATTCGTAATGATAGCAAAATAATTTATTGATCCCATGTTATGTGTTTAGGGTCCCCAGTAACCACATGTATTCAAGTGGATCTGTTCGAATCTGTTTGGATTTTTGCCATTTGGTTGGAACAGCTTAAATACTTGTTTATGAATAATAAAACATTTGGTTTTTTTGTATAAAATGTAAATAAGGTGAAAAAAAAAGAAATAAAATAAAATTTAACCTTTTGGCAGTCACACATTTGTCAATATGTGCCGACTGTCATACTGTCTAAGACAATATTTATGCGATTTCACAAAACCAATTATTTTTCATGAATATATGTACAATATTTGGTATCACAATATAATAAAACATATTATAAGTCTATGGGGGACTATGGGGGCGATTATCACAAGGCAACGTGTCTGAGTGCTTCAACATGGCGAAGCCAGCGCAATCCTTGTCGGTGTCGTCTCAAGTCAACTCACTGGTCACCAGAATTGACAAATTGTCAAATGGTGACACCTCCACTTCGGTGGAAGTCCTCCTCGTGGAAGTCCCTGGAAACGGCGCTCTACACCACCCGGTGTAGAAGTCGGCTAAAGTGAGTGGCGAGCATCTCCCTCAGAGTGAGGGTTCGTGCGTTGGGTTTGGGTCCCACCACGGAAAAAACCTATGCGCCCAATGAAAACAAAAAAGAAGCCTCGGATAACGACCGATTACAAAGATGACGACCCACGCAAACGTTTTAAGGACCATGATTTACGGATATGCACCTGGAATGTCCGGACCCTTTATAGGGAAGGTGCCTCTATCCAGCTGGCAGATGTCCTCGAAAAATATAAGGCTGACATCACCGCTATCCAGGAGATGCGATGGACGGGACAGGGCTGTTCGAAACAAGCGTCCTGTGATATCTACTACAGCTGCCATGCGGAGAGACACGAATTTGGATGTGGATTTGTGGTCGGCAAGAGACTCCGCCATCTTGTCTCTAGGTTCACGCCCGTGGACGAAAGGCTGGCAACAATCCGCATCAAGGCTAAATATTTCCATATCAGCCTAATTTGTGCACACGCTCCGACGAACGAGAAAGATGACGAGACAAAAGAGCGCTTCTACGAGCGCCTAGACAACGCATACGAGCGCTGCCCCCGCCACGATATCAAAATCGTGCTAGGCGATTTTAACGCCAAGGTGGGCAGAGAAGCCATCTATTGTCCCACAATCGGAAAATTTAGCCTCCATGCCAACACTTCCGATAACGGAACGAGGCTAATCGACTTCGCCGCAGCACGAAACATGGTAGTTAGTAGCACTAGATTCGAACATTTCGATATCCACAAGGCCACATGGTTGTCGCCCGATCAAAAAACTCGAAATCAAATTGATCACGTTGTGATTGACGGAAGGCACGCTTCAAGCGTGATGGACGTACGCACTATCCGAGGTGCCAATATGGACTCGGATCATTACCTTGTAGCAGCCAAGGTCCGCACACGCTTAAGCGCTGCGAAGAACGTACGGAACCAAACGCAGAGAAAGCTAGACGTCGGAAAGCTGCAATCACAACAGACAACGCAAGCCTTTTCCACTCGACTCTCACACCTGCTTAGACAAAGCACTCCTCCTCTCGATGATATAAGCGCGCAGTGGAATCATATCTCCTGCTCTATGCGTACGGCTGCCGAAGAGGTGCTTGGATTCCAACGCCCCCTGAGGAATCAGTGGTATGACCAAGAGTGTCGCGCGGCCACTGCAGAGAAAGACGCTGCGTACAAATCCACCCTGCAGTCAGTAGCTACGCGAGCTGCGAAGGAGCGATACAAAGAGAAGAGGAGGGAAGAGAGACGTCTTTTCAGGCGTAAAAAAAGCGAGGCAGAAAGTGTGAGTGTGAGGAGATTGAGATGCATGGGGACAGGAATGAGGCTCGAAAATTCGTCCAGAAAATAAGACGCCTAGCCGGAGGTTCAAAATCCGGAGCCTCTTCCTGTAAAGATGAGAACGGGAATCTAGTGACAGATATCCAGAGCACACTGAAAATATGGAGGGATCACTTCTCTAAACTGCTGACCGGTGATGATGACTTCAATTCCACCGATAGAGAAGCAAACCCGGCAACCCCAGTACTTGATGACGACGTTGAGATTCCGCCACCCGACCATGACGAGGTCAGAACAGCCATTGCTCGGCTGAAAAACAACAAAGCCGCAGGTGCTGATGGCCTGCCTGCTGAATTGTTTGAGACCGGAGGCGAAGAGCTAATAGAGAGCATGCACGAGCTCGTAAGCAGAATATGGTCGGATGAAAGCATGCCAAGTGACTGGAACCTCAGTGTACTCTGCCCAATCCTTAAGAAAGGGGATCCCACTATCTGCGCCAACTACCGTGGGATCAGCCTACTCAATATCGCATACAAGGTTCTATCGAGCGTATTATGTGAAAGACTGAAGCCCATCGTCAACAGACTGATTGGACCTTATCAGTGCGGCTTCAGACCTGGAAAGTCCACCATAGACCAGATTTTCACATTGCGCCTAATCCAGGAAAAGACCCTAGAAAAACAGGTCGACACCTACCACCTATTAGTCGACTATAAAGCCGCCTTCGACACTCCGATAAGGGAACGATTATACGCCGCAATGTCTGAGTTCGGTATACCTGCGAAACTTATAAGGCTTTGCAGGATGACCCTGAGCAACACACGTTGCTCAGTGAGAATAGGAAAAGACCTCTCCGAACCATTTCATACCGAACGAGGTTTCAGACAGGGTGACTCCCTATCGTGCGACTTTTTTAACTTATTGATGGAGAAAATAGTTCGAGCTGCCGAACTCCGTCAAAGCGGCACTATCTTCAACAAAAGTGTCATGCTGCTCGCATATGCCGACGATATTGATATCATTGGCAGGAGCACACGAGCAGTCAGCGCAGCATTCTCCAGATTGGAGAAAGAGTCGCGTCGAATGGGTCTAGCGGTGAACGAGGACAAGACGAAGTTCCTTGTGTCAACAAGCAAAAAAGAGTCCGTGCGTCTTGGACAAAAAGCTGATTTTGACACCCACAAGTTCGACATTGTGAAGGACTTCGTCTATCTGGGATCCAGCGTAAACAGCAACAACGACGTCAGCCTGGAGATCAAACGTAGAATAACTCTTGCCAACAGGTGCTACTTTGGGCTCAGTAGGCAATTGAGAAGCAGAGCCCTCTCTCGCCGGACAAAAATAACGCTCTACAAGTCACTCATCATGCCCGTCCTACTTTATGGTGCAGAAACATGGACGCTGGCCACCACCGATGAGAGAGTACTGGGAGCGTTCGAGAGAAAGATTCTCCGTAAAATCTTTGGCCCTATCTGCTTTGCTAACGAGTATCGAATCAGGATGAACCACGAGCTGTATGAGTTATTCGACGACATTGACATAGTCAAGCGCATCAAGATCCAGCGGCTTCGCTGGCTAGGTCATGTCGAACGAATGGATGAAAACACTCCAGCCAAGAAGGTGCTTGAATCGAAACTCGAAGGTGGACAGCGTAGAAGAGGGCGTCCAAATCTGCGTTGGAAAGACCAAGTTGAGGACAACCTGGCAACGCTTGGTATTTCTAACTGGCGTCAGCGCGCGCAAAGCAGATCCGACTGGCGCGACTTCATCTCAGCGGCCAAAACCGATCCACGGTTGTAAGGGCCATTTAAGTAAAGTAAGTAAGTATAAGTCAAAATTTGTACTGAAATCAAAATTTTAGACTACTGAATTCAAATTAGTTAAATTTCGTTTCAAAAATCTACAACATTTATTAGAAACGTCCACTCCGCCAATATCCCTAGTAGAAATTGTAATATGTTCTTGGTCGGGAGCTGAAAAATTGTCATTATCCGACCACACGGATAAAAAAAAATTCTTCAATATGATGAATTTATTCATAAATATTATGAATTTTTCACCAACTACCAGATTCATTATATTGATACTTATATATATGAATTGATATTATATATGTATATGAACAAAATATTCAATACAATGAATTTGAATTGTCATATTAATGAATTTGTTTAAAAATAAAAAATAATTATAAAATAATTCGAAAAAAAAGGGTTGTAAAAATTTTATTTAAAAAAAAAACATTAACAAATTTTAAAAAAAATATCCGAAAAAAATGTTTCTGACAAAAAAAATTCCGAAAAATAAATTGTCCACAAACATTTTTTTCGATTTTTTTTTTTTAATTTTTTCAAAAAAAAAATTTTCTAATTTTTTTTTTTTTTATAATTTTTTTATAATTATAACTTTTTATTAATAAAAAGTTATAATTATAAATAAATATATTATAAAACATTTTACTAATTTATGCATGTCGAGCAAGCATTATATAAGTAATAGCATACAAGAACTACTTGAAAACTGAGAAGTACGGCCAAAATGAAAGAAAAATATTTTGATTGAAATTTCGTTTAATGAACAGCGTTCTTCAATATGAAGATTGTATTTTATATTTTGGTTCATTAATATGATGAAACGTATTCTTCACATACAGTTCATCATATTGAAGAACACTTTTTCGACAGTTACCAAGCATAATAATCAACGTAAATATAGCAACAGACATTAATTGCATTCATTAATTAATCCAGCAATGAAATTCACTAATTTAATGAAAACATTTGCTATATTTCGTTATATAAGTAATTGCGTCCGATCATATGAATATTTGTACGTCATTGCAGTAAATAAGTTAATGCGCAGTTTTAGCAAATATAATTGCTGAAATAATTTGCTGCATTGACGTACAAAAATTCATATTAGCAAACGGAATTGCTGAATTAACGAATAATAGCAAATGTTTTCATTGATTTAGGGAATTTCATTTCTGGATTGATTAATGTATGCAATTAATGTCGGTTGCTATATTTACGTCGAATATTTTTTCTGTGTAGAAAATCCTCGTTTGTCATGAGAAGAAATTAGTTGTAACAAACAACCTCAATTTCGGTTAAATTGAAATGAATATTCGGTTGGTACCTGAATTATAAAATTTTAAAATTTTTTTTTCGGCAACAATAAACGACTTAACAATGGAAAGAACCGAATAAGTCGGTTGTGCAATGAGTTGGTTGTTGCAACAAATTTATATTTTTTTTTTTTGTAGGGTTCTTTGTAAACGTCAGTTTTTTGTACATTTTTCTATTTTATTGAGTTCTGTTAAAATACCCACATTTGACTGGCAATGGAATTTTTAGGATTTCAAATTGAGCAAAGGTCAACTCCTCAAAAATTGCGCTATTGCACAGAAAGAAATCTTTAATATGATGAATTTATTCATAAATATTATAATTTTTTTTTTTCAAACAAATTTTTGATCAGTCATTTATCAAATTGAACACAGTAACCAACACGATTTTTGCATTGGTCATTCCATTTATTAATTTTATATAATTCGTTGGCCAAAATCAGTCTGCATACATAATTTTACAATTTATCTTCATTTCATAATATACGACACCAAAAAACATTCCGCAGAGCTACTCTCATATATAACAGTTCTGGTATTTTATAAGCGATGCAAGAGAAAATTGATGTTTTTGTGTTATTGTGTCGTATATTTACCAACTTGGTATGAATACCAGACTAAAATTACGACAAACTGTGAATACGCTTATTGAAATAACATCAACCAAATTTTGTTCATACAAAACAATCAGTATAATGCACATAAAGTGTCCCATTGCTTTTTAAAATTAAAATATTCGTACTTAAATTTATAAAATTTTGAAATTTTCATAAAATGTCCACTTTAATCCGAGCACATTCCAAAATTTACGTAATTTTCTAAAGTTTTGTCCACATTTCAACAACACTAAAATATTCGTGTACTTGGCATCACTGCTTCAAACTCAATATAACCTGCTATTTACGCTGATAGACAAAATATGTAGCACTTTTTGAACAGTGTTATTTTTCTTATTTTATTGACAGTATTTTCTATTGTGATCATTTGCTATTGTCACCAACTCTGATGCTTTCAATCATTGTGGAAGCAGCTGTCGTCTACAGTATTTTGTATTATTGTCTAAAAAATAATATTCGAATGTCATGTGAAAATTCAGGTTAACTGCATGATTATTAATTACACATCATCCATCGTCGTATGAAATTAATCAAATTAATACCTGCCGGAGATCCTTACAACATTCTTTGAGGCAAGCAATTTCAAAACTGCACAATTGAAAATTATTTATAAAAAGTTGATTTGTCATTTTTCAATGTATCCAAATAAAAATAAAACAAACGCATTGACAAAATTTTACTTTCATTTGCGAATGTTTAAAATTTGTAAAAACAGAAAACCAAAGGTTCAAAAAATGAACTTTTTAAATCAAGGAATTTCGATGTAGAATTTGTTTTTGTGATTCCATGTTACTGTTTAGAATTCGTTCTTTTGTACCTATGTTAATTTTACCTAAATTTTCAAGGACTAAAAATTAAAATTGTCATAGTTTTCCATGTTTAAACAAAAAAAAACTTTTAAAACCCGCCTGCAAAATACTATTTCGGAGGAGCCATAGTGATAATTATTTGGCTCTATTGTGGTATCCTGAGACAAACGTTTTGAACATTTTGTATTTATGCAAACTTCAACTCTACTTCTTTAAGAATCTGTTGAATAATAAAAAAACTGTTTTTTTAAAATACGACATACCACACTTTTAATTATAAACCGTACACTCAGAAAAAAAACATTCTTAGGGTGTGTGCGAATTCGACTAATTTGCTGACTAAATTAAATTTTATCGGTAATGCAGTGTTCGATTTTTCAATTTAACAAATTTTCGAGCAGACTAAATTGAACTAAATTGGATGACAGCAAACAAATATATAATAATCAATTGATTATGGACTATATAATTACCGGTTAACGAATGGAGATCAAATGAAAAGTCGTTCAATTTAGTTCAGTCAGCAATTTAGTCGAATTCGCACACACCCTTAAAATAAAAATGCAGATTGTTAAAATATTGTTAGAATAAATTGTGATTTCAAGAATGTATTTACACCAAATGCGATTAATCATAAATTGAGTATTTGAAATTGTTACTTTAACTATAATCATTCTTAATTTAACAATTTAACAATTTTCAATATTCAATAATCATAAATATCTTTATTCTTGACTTAAGTTCGTCGCGTTGTTAGGAACCTTTAACACACATAAATTCTTTAATTAAAGTATAAATTGTTGGCATTACAATTTTTTCTGTGTCTAACTTAAAGTGTTTTTTTCGGTATACCGATTAAAATAATAATTTATCCAATTGACTATTTTTAATATTAAAAAAAAACTGTTAATTCTGTGGTATTTTTTTCTGAGTGTCTACACTATAAATCTTTAAATTTGCAGTTTTAAGTTATGGATTCACCAATAAGGTACAGCGTATATTAAGTTTGAGCATATATTTTAATGCCCCTTAGGAGGGGTGTTCGGTAAGATAAAGTATATATATTCTTTATCAGCATCACTACCCGAGCCCCTTAAGCCATGTCCATCTGTCTGTCTGTCCGAAACCATGGTAACATGAAAAATGCTGGTCGGAATATAATGAAATTTTGTTTCAATATTTTTAGCCAACAAAAAAAATGGTCCTATCTTCTGAAATAAGCAAAATCGTTTCACGGAATGTGAAATACTAACCTTATAGATCTGCACATATATTTAAAAAATGGACCATTTTTATGGTTCCTATATTTGGACCATTTACTAGATATTCAAATAGTTAACTGGAGCTACTTATTGCGTTCCAGCGACTAGTCCAATGATTTGGACTTGTGCTTGGGGATGCTATTATAAACCAATTTTAGTTTTATAAAATTATCTCCTAAATACAAAAGTTATTGCAATTTTCTAAAAAAAATAATTTTAATTTAACGCAATTTAATGTCGACCTTAAAATAGAGTAAAAAATAATTTGTCGGGCTCTAGGTCTACCAAATGCACTATGTATTTTGCACTGGTTCAAAAATAATAACAGTAATTGACAAAAAAACCACCGTACAGCTGTTTCGGAATATTCTGGAAATAATATTATGAGGTTTTTACCAAAACGCGGCACAAAAATCAGATTTCTTTTGTATTTTATTGAGAATACTTCAAGTAATATTTTGAATATTTGTATGTTTCAATATTTTTTGAATTTCTAGAGTTTAAAATAAGTTTTTTAATAATAATATATAACCATAAGTTATGAAATGAATACCAAAAAAAAATTAAAGTTTTATTTAGAAGTAACAGACAATTAAATTCGAAAATTTAATGACTAAAAACATTAATATAATGTCTGCTGTAGTATTTTGTAATAAAAGAGCAATAAAAAAAAATTGGGAATTTTATAAAAAAAAAAAATTAAATGTCTGTTGTTTTTAGAATTTTATATATATTGTTACGAAAAGAGGTAATTTTCCCCACTGTGCAAGCATTCAACAATAATAAATGAGACGCAAGACAATTCAGCGCACTAAGCAATGTGTTAGAAAGTGACGGAAGATCATTCAGCGTACTGAGCACTGTGCGAGAAAGAGATGGAAGATCAGCACATTAAAACACATGAGTGCGAATGAGATGCCAATAGCATGCGTCATTCACGAAACGAGTAGAAGGTTCTCGAAACAAGTCGAAGCTTGTCGAAACGTGTCGAACTGATGCATGCAGTATATAAGGGAGCCGCATCTGAGGTACCGCACTTCAGTAGTGATTGTGGTCGAGGGCATCTCGTGTGATAATTGTCAAGTTAAATTGTGGACATGCAGCAGTTGTTAGAATTTGTTATTAGTAAAGTTGTTTATTAAAGTGAATTAATAAAGTTAATTGTTATAATTTAAACCAAACATAATAGTGTTTTTATTTTATACACAATCCAAATATACGACTGTAACAATATATTAGTATTTTTTTGTGATTAAGCTTATAAAATTTAACTTTTCCTATTGATTTAGAGTTTTTGTATTTATTTTTTCAATTGCGGGTTTTCAACTAATTTTTTGATTTTGCTTATTCCTTTTGATTTTTAAATTTTGCTTAATTTAGTGTTTAACTACACACAAAAAATAAAAAATGTTTGCAAACTCATTTCTAGGAAATAATCGAAGTGTTTCTCACAAATGATCAGTTGTGTTTCCCACAAATAATTGTAGTGTTTCCCACAAACATGAAAAGTGTTGCCCACAAATACGAAAAGTGTTTGCCACAAATATTTGAAGTGTTTCCAACAAATATTTCAAAAGTTTGTAGTGTTTGCCAAAAATACTTGAAGTATTTCCGGCAAATATTTGTATCCACGTTTATTCGTGCAAGTGTTGCATGACACGGATAAGTTCAATTGTTCAACTGATGCATCTTTTGTGACAAGCTGTACGAATTTTGCGGCAAACACTTTCAATGTAGCATTTTTCCGAGTAGCTATCAGCATTTAGGACAAACACTTTTGAAATAGATTGCGTTCTGGAAACACTTAGTGTTTGCCATAAAGAAATATCATGTTTTTATTACTTATCTCAAACATGTTCATTATTTACTGGTAACAAATGAGTATTTGGGAGTAAAATTGAAGTGACTTTTATAAAATGTTCTTAGGAAACATTTTAAATGTTTTGAAAAAATTAGATATTGTTTTGTTGAAACACTTGAATTGTGTAATTGTTTGCAAAAAGCCATTATTATTTACAACTAACAATAAGTATTTCTGGCAGCCAATATGTATTTACCAGAAGTAACCGATAGCTTCCCACAAGTATTTTATAAACATTCCTTTTTTAGAGTGTATGTGTTTTTTCTTGCGGTTTTATGTTTTGTCTTTGTTTTTGTATTTATTTGTGTTTTTTCCTTTTTTTTTTTTTGTTTTTTGGATATACTTTTTTTAATTTTTTTTTTATTTTGTCTTCCTTTTGACTTTGTGTTTTGGATTTATATTTGCGTTTAATTTTGTTTTTCTTCTTTTTCCGATTTTGCGTTTTTATTTTTGTGTTTTTGTTTTTACTTTTTTTGTGCTTTGCATTTGTGTTTGATTTTCGCTTTTGGATGTGGGTTTGTTTTTGCTTTTGGTTCTACGTTTTGATTTTTGATTATTCACTTTGGTTTTTGCTTTTGTGTTTTTACTTTGTTTTTTTTATTGTTCATTTTATTGTGGTTTGTTTTTTATTTTGTGTTTTTTGATATTGATTTTATTTTGGTGTTTTTGCTTTTGTTTTTGAGTTTTTGATTTTGTTTATGGGTTCTTATTTTGACTTTTGTGTTTTTGATTTGTTTTATGTATTCGTATTTTTGCATTTGGTTTTTTTTTGTTTAACTTTGATTTGTTGTTTCTTTTTATACCCTACACCTATGAGGTACAGGGTATATTAAGTTTGTGCATATATTGTAACGCCCCTTAGGAGAAGTGTCCGGTATGGAAAAGTATATATTTTCTTGATCAGCAGAACTACCCGTTTGGCCATGTCCCTCTGTCTGTCAGTCTGTCCGAAAACATAGTAACTTGAGAAATTCTGCTCAGAATACGATGAAATTATGTTCCAATATGTTTTACCAAAAAAATGGTTCCGTGTACGGAAATGAGCCATATAGATCAACGGACACGTCTACCTCCTATACACGTCTACCTCCTAGACATATACAATTTTAGGAACCAATAGGAATTAAAAAAGCATTCAATATACAGTTATAAAATTTAAAACGTATTGAATTTACCTAAAAATACGTGTTCCAAAAATGGGCGTGATCCGCCTACATTATTTTTTCATTATTTTGCGGTTTTTTATAGTGTAAATTTTACTAGTATATTATTGAAATCATATCTATGAAATGTTAGCCTTACAAATCTGCATATAAATTTAAAAAATAGGCGTGGTCCGCCCACTTTAATATTTCTACGTTTTTTAAAATAAGTTTTTTTAAATTATGGTGATATAAGATGTAAATTTATGATATGTTAATAATAATCTCAGGATGTTCAGCATAATTAAAAACTTAAAATTTTAGATATACAAATAAACATCCAACATTAATGTTGCCACCAACGTGTAGGGTATTCCATAGTCAGGCCCGACCGACTTTAAGTTCCGTTCATGTGACTTAACTTTTCCCACTCGTTTGTTTTTACATTTGTTTTTGTATTTGCGATTTGCTTTTGTAGTTTTAGTTTTTGTTTTTTTTTTTTGTATTTGAGTTTTTTTTATGTTCGTAGCTGGTGCAGTGTCGAATTATGTCGTTTTGAAAGTTTAGGTTGTATGGGAGGTGCCACACCCCTTTTTCGAATTTCGCTCATATATAGCCTATGGCACACTCCGGCCCCCATAGTATACAGTCAAATCAGACCAGCGGTTTAGACGCGTGATGCTGAACAAACAGACAGACCGAAAAACCGACAGACAGATAGGCGGCCACACAGATCGACCAACAGACAGACGGACCAAGAGTTTTATTTTTTTATATTAAGGGCAAAATTTCATAAACAAATGCACTAAAAAATCACATTTAGCCTTCCTCTGATTGACCATCAGATTTTTTATTACTTTTGCATACAACATTTTTTTTATAATATAAAATAATTAAATCATTCGTTTTTTATTTAAAATATTTTTCAAAAAATTGCGTACAATCGCAGCAAATAATATAAAAATCCGAGATATTTAACGCATTCATTTTTTGTGTGCTCTTTTTGTTTTGCATCTTTAATTTTATTTTATTTTTTATTTTATTTTTTATGATTGTGCATTTCATTGACATTTGCCAAAAAATTTTACGATTGTTTATTATAAAAATTTGTGCGAATTCATAAATTTAAATAACGTCAAGTATCCGGGGCAATAAATAAATCAGGTTTTTTATTAAAAAAAAAACTGCATAAAGTTAAAAAAATACAACTTAAAATCATAGTTGACCTTTTTAATTTATATGAAAATATTTTATAACTCAGATTCACATCTAGAAAAAATAAGATGTTTCGAGTATGAAAAGAAAATCTGGAATTAAATTTTAATTCTTTTGGAATACACCATACACAAATGATTTCGCATGTATTCAATTTCAAATTAAATAATTTTGTGTGCGGTACAGAAATATTGGGTCTGGAATTTTTCTGAATTTTTTTGAAATGTGACTTTTCACATTTCAAAAGTTAATAAAAATTTCTTGAAATGTATGTGGTAATGAATAAAACAATTTTATTGATAAATTATCTGAAATCTCGAAATTCATCGAATATAAAACATATTGACTTAAAATATTTTTAATTTATAAATATAATAATTTATAAAATTACGTATTTTCGCGTAACTGCGAAAATACTTTTTAACAAATACACAAACCATTCGAAATTTAGTTTATTTCCACCTTCGAAATTCAAAAAGTAAAAAATATTTAGCGTGTGCAATAACCTGCATTTCGAAGGTTCAATTCGAAAGCGAATTGGTGAAACGTCGAAAAATGCAGCAGTGATGCATTTAACAAAAATTAAATTGGGAATAAAACTGAAATAGGGATAAGTGGGTACTTTTATTTCGGGTAATTGTAAATATTGTAAATTGTAAAAAAAAAAAAATGATTTTTTTTATATTTTAGAAATAATAAATACATTTAAGTACTAATAAAAATACATTTTCTGTATTAAATTAATTGGTCTTCGTTGAACAGTGTAAAGCCTTAAAATTAAGTAAGTGGTTTCCATTTTACGGAACATTTTTATTAAGAGCGAAATATATGACTACTGCACAGACTTTTTGTGATATTTATAAAATATTAAAAGTTTAACATCTATGAAATATGTGAATATTTGCAGCAAGGCTACACACAAAAAAATCCTGTGGTGGCTTTCACAAATGAATATTTGTTAACGTCTCATTGTTGCAATAAACATGTTTTTTCTTATTAAACAACGATTTTTGAATCTTTTCTCTTCCAACCAAAATTTTGTTATCCGTCATTTTTCTGTACTTGTTATATTAACTAATAATTGTAAATTTTACAAATTTTCATTTATGTATTAAACTAAAAAGATAGTGTCGAACAGACTAAATTTGGACATCTAACAATATAAATTCGTTTATTATATAAATTTAAGTTCTTAATGGAACAAAAGTACTGTATTAAAGAAATAAGACAATTTGTTAATATACACCCAGAAAAAAATACTATATAAATAATAGTATTTTACTATTAAAAATAGTCAATAGGATAAATTATTAATTTCATCGGAAAACACCATTAAATACTAGAAAATACCATGACATTGCCATTAAGTTTATATGAAAAGATTTATTTTTTGTATACTATTAAATCAATAATTGTCCTATTGACCAATTTTAATGGGATTTGAGGGATTTTTTTTTTGGGTGTAACAATGAAATAACGGAATTGTAAATATAACAAATATTTTTTGTAGAGCGTATATTAACAAATATATGTTACTTTCACAACTAGAACAAAATACGAAATGTTATCTTTGCGACTATCGTTTTTCAGGGAACTTAAAGGTTCTTACAAAATTTATCTATTAAGCATCGTATAGATATATCAGAAAGGTAACTTTTTAAAGTAAACTAATCGGGATAATACCCACATAGTGGCACCTCTGAACTTCATACTTCAAAGTTGGCATTCATTTTTTTTTTTTGCTTCGTCATACCGTTTGCTGTTAGCGTTTTTTGTGCTCCGTGTATTTTGTGGGGACAAAAATGTCCGATTGATAGTAAAAATATTAACCGCGACGAGTAAATTGCTTTTATGAATTGCTGCAAAAACTGCAAATTGAAAATGTTCGTGGGTAGTTACTTACTGCAGGCTTCATTCTACCGTGTGAGGAGGTGTCTCAGGACGTGGCTGTGACAGTAGCAAACAGTGCAGCTAAACTAATTTCAAATAAAAACGCATTTAAATTTAAAACATAGCTTTTGGTTTTTCATTATTATTGTCTATTTTTATATTTACTTAAGTAAATTGATATTAATTGATATGCATTAGTTTGTTATTAGATTATTTCTATCAGTTTTTGGGAAAGTAAATAATCGAATGACAACCTAATACATTGATAATAATTTGTTGTCATAGTGTATTGGTAGTTAAAAGGGTTAACTAAAAGCTGCATTTAAACTATCTTATCGGCTGTCTGAAGGACAACTTTCTGATGGTATCTTTTAATAGTTGACTTAAACATAACTTTTTAGTTGTCTTTTCGAGAGCTAAAAGTCAACACAGAGGATGTACATGACGAACATGATATTGATATCAAAAAATCAATATCAAGATGGCATACTCAGTTTTCTTACACGATTGCTTTTTACCATCAGCAACGGCGAAAAACCTACTTGGTAAACTGGAGAAACTGGAAGTACATGAAGAACATGATATTGATATAAAAAAACCAGGAAAAATGATTAAATTAAGATGGCATACTCAGTTTTCTTACACGATTGCTTTTTACCATCAGCAACGGCGAAAAGCCTACTTGGTAAACTGGAGAAACTGGAAAATTCAGATGAAGGCGTATATAGCTCCTATCTGAAGTAAAAGCCAGAAGTGACAACTGCACCATTAGATGGGGAATTTAATTGGCTACAATATAGCATATGCCCCTTTCGTAAACGATTGCTTTTTACCATCAGCAACGGGGAAAAACTGACATGACCAAGTTGGTGGGTCCACCACTAGATTCTATACCAAGTACATGGCCGACATGAAATTGGTATCAAAAATCAGGAAAAATGAGTAGATTAAGATGACATACTCAGTTTTCTTACACGATTGCTTTTTACCATCAGCAACGGCGAAAAACCTACTTGGTAAACTGGAAGATTCAGATAAAGGCGTCTATAGCTCCTATCTGAAGTAAAAGCCAGAAGTGACAACCGCATTATTAGATGGGGAATTTAATTGGCTACAAGGCCCTTTCGCAAACGATTGTTTTTTACCACCAATAACCAAGAATAATAGAATAATAAGATTACGCATGTGCACCCTGTATTGCTGACGTCAAAAAGTATGGAATATCAAGTAAAGGAAATTTAAATTTAGACATTTCATAAATACAAATATTTATTTCATTGAAAAATATTTTTTTTTACATTTTTGCTGAAAAAAGTTGGTGGGAAGCAGGCTTCCGGCAGTTTTTTTAGTGGGTAAACAACTATCGTGCTGATTAAGACATTGCTGTACATGGGCATGGGTGAATGGCAGTTAATTTAAAATTCAAATCTAAAATATATATTTGTTGTCCTGACGGACCGGAGCTACACAAATGCTGTTGAATTATTTTGTTTTTAGAGCATTTCGATGGTGTTTTCATATCTTTTAGTTTTGATGGCCGATTCAGTGCAGTTTTGCACACATATCTATTAAGCACACGCAATTTTTTCAAAAATAATTCAAATATTTTGTTTTTTTTTACAACAACGTTCTGACACAATGAAAAAAATTACAGTTGTCAAAAAACTTCTACGTACATGCGCAGAAGATTCAAGTTTTGAACAACGTTCTGCGCAATCTTTGTTTCTATTATTCTTGACCAATAACGGTGAAAAACCAAGAATAATAAAATAATAAGATTACGCATTGCGCATGTACACCCTGTATTGCTGACGTCAAAAAGTATGGAATGTCAAGTAAAGGAAATTTAAATTTAGACATTTCATAAAATACAAATATTTATTTCATTGAAATTTTTTTATTTACATTTTTGCCCAAAACAATTGGTGGGAAGCAGGCTTCCGGTAGTTTCCTTAGTGGGGGTATCAACTCTCGTGCTGATCAAGACATTGCTGTACATGGGCTTGGGTGGATAGCAGTTAATTTAAATTTCAAATCTAAAATATATATTTATTTTTCTGACCGGAGCTACACAAATGCTGTTGAATTATTTTGTTTTTAGAGGATTTCGATGGTGGTTTCTTATCATTTAGTTTTGATGGCCGATTCAGTGCAGTTTTGCACTCATATCTATTAATCTATTAATCACACGCAATTTTTTCAAAAATAATTCAAATATTTTGTTTTTTTTTAACAACAACATTCTGACACAATGAAAAAATTACAGTTGTCAAAAAACTTCTACGTACATGCGCAGAAGATTCAAGTTTTGAACAACGTTCTGCGCAATCTTTGTTTCTATTATTCTTGGTGAAAAAATAGTTGTGTGGTTTAAGAAAGTTGTCTTTATGAACTAAACGGGACTTTTTATTCTTTCAATCTATTTTTGTATTAAGCTTGGTAATTGTGTGCACCATAATAATGCTAGTTAGAGCCACTAATATTTAGTACAAGGCTCTAAAATGCATATTAAATATATTTAAAATGCAATTTTTTATGTCTCTGAAACACCCTGTTCATTTTCTCAATTTTTGGTCGTCCTCTTTGTGCTCATTTTTCGTTGCTAACTTTTCGTCGCTATCTTTGCGATGGTACCATTCATTGCCATTCAACATCTGGCAGCAGTCACAACGGTCGTTTGTCGATAATATTTTGTCCTTTGCTTCTTCTTACCAGGCGGCGTGGAAATTTCTTCATCAACATTTTTGCCATTCAAGTGAGTATTGAAAATTTTTTGAAAAGTACAGAAATACAAAATGTTGCAATAAACAAAGACCAGCAAAACCAATAATAAAAATCAACTACTGCAACAACAACTATACAGTGTGTGCTTAAAATGTTTTGTGAACATTTAAAAGTAAAAAAAAAAATTGCAAAAATTCTGTATTTTGTTTAAATTGTGTAGTGCAAAAAGTGCTACATTTTAAAATTGTTACGTCTGCGTTTTAAATTGTGCTAAACAAATTAAATTTAAATTAAATTCAAAGAAATAAAAACCGTTTTATTGAAAGTTCAGCTGTTGTAACGTGGAAATCAGTTAAAAATCGATAACGAAGTGAGTGATATATACCGTTAAAGCATGCTCGGACAGACGCAGAGCGACCGAGTGATGGCAGTACGACGAATGACAGCCGCATGGATTCGATTCGTCTGGCCTCAGCTGTCGGTTAATCCTGAATTTCGCAAGAAATTTGAAAATTTTCGCATGTTTGTGAAATACAGCTGCAGATGAAATACAGCCATAGATAGACAGCCCGACAGACAGACATACAGACGTCGCCTTATGCAATGCTGACGGCGGCAAAGTCCTTGAATGAGGCCATTTCACGGTCGCAACGTTAGTGACAATGAAGGGGTTACCGCCAGCTGCAGGCTGTTGCGTGATGACAGGCAGCCGAAGTTGTGCTGGACAGGAAGCATGACAGTACTTTCTATAGTTACATAAAGCCCGTTCTTAATTCTTGGAACAAAGTGCGAGCCGCTGTGGAAGCGATAGATGTCACAACAAGTTTTGGTGGCTGTACCTCTTTCCAGCAAAACAAATTCAAAATTTGTTTTTAGCAACCGAACTCTTACGTCAGCTCAACGCTGCGCAGCGACGACGACGGCGGCAGACGCAGATGATGAATCGGCTAGAAGCCACCACAAAGTACTTTTATTGTAGGCAAATTGCGCCCTCATCGCTTGCCTCCCCGCCGCAAACAGAAGAACATAAGAAGCCGGTGCCGTGATAGTTCTGCTTGCTGTTGACTATCTCCTGCCCCCATTGTTTAGCAAGGTATCTGTGTTTCTGTGTGCGACGGCGGTGCGTCGGCAAGAGCAACCCGCGCGCTCTGGTTCTGTGCTCGTTCGTTGTTTCCTGCAGCCAGAGCAACATTGCGCGCGCAAAAATGTGTTTTTGTCTTCATTTGCTTTGTGCGATGTTTCATCCCACTTGATGTCACGTTTCTGCTCACGCTTTGCCTGTTGTCGCCCGAGCTGACGGACACGTTTCTGCGTCGTTGTATTTTTCACTTAACATCACCATTATCTCGGCTACCGTAGCTGCCTGCCTGCCGCTGTTGTTGAGTCATGGCGACAGCCGTCTATTAGTGTCGCTGTTTCTACTGCTGTTAGGGCATCAATGATTGAATCCGATCTGCATTGATTTAATGCAGTTATGTATTTAATTTGTTGTTGACACAATCATTAATTAATACGTCAAAGTCTTTGAATTTTCAGTTTGGTTTGGCTTATGTCAGCAGAATTATTGCAACGTATTTCGTCAGCCACGGTCAACCATTAAATTGAAAAATGAAATGTGTATCGCATTGCGTTAAACGCCCCGGTTGGAAACGGTTTCCGCAACGTGTGTTTCACTTTAAACTAATTTCAATTTATTACAAAAACGCTTCAATCTAGGATGTTTTTGTGAATTAATAAAATTAAAGTTTTTTGTTATTTTAATCCCACTCTACTATTAACACATTTATCCATTATCTATGGCTTTTTAATTAACTTTTATTTAAGTCTGATTATTCAAGTATGACTCATATTTGATAACTATAACGAGAGATATTAAAAATAATGTAATTATTATCTACAAATTTGAAATTACCTACAAATTCTCCTAATGAAGCCTGTGTCACAAAGTGATTGTAAAATAATGTTATTGATATTTTTAAATTTGAAAAGAAGTTGTATACGAACTTTCAATACATTACCCAATACTATTTTTTCCCTGGACATTCCACATGAATTCTATATAATTCACTGGTGCTGATTTTGACTGCATACTCAGTTATTGTTGATATTCGTGACGTTTTTGAGAAAATTGCATTCGTAATTTTAGGATGTTCTCGCCCACTACTTATGTAGATTAAAAAAATAGTGTATCTACTGAAAATATTAAAAAAAAAACATTAAACGCAATTTTAGTTGCAATTTTCAAGACTAATTTAAGTATACTAATAAATGCTAATATTCCAATACATATTTTAGATAATTGGATCTAACCTTGGAAAATTTTATTTTAATTATTTTGCGCATTTATAAACTAATGATAGGCGAGAAAATTATTTGTGGATATGCATAGTAGAGATGTCCAAAATACATCAATATTTTTAAAACACTCGATATATTGCTTCGATACATCGATGTTTTCCGATACAATATAATCCTCAAAATCTATTCGACACATCGATGTATTTTTATGATTGTTAAATTCATATTAGAGAATCGAAACTAGCTAAATTTAATTAAATTTGATTATTTATGGACTTTTATTTGAAATTAAACACTTTAAATTACCATTTGCTTCATACATAGTGTTCGTGTTTTTCTCAAAATGACAACATGAATTTAGACATTTTTGTTGCCCAAAGCATTAATTATTTTGTATAATAAGAAAATGTTTCAAGTCAAACACTTATTTATTTTAACCTAATATATTTTATTTTGGTTATTTGACATATAAAAACTTGTAAATTCTTCATCCAAATTTAAACTATTGTCCAAGGATTGCAACAATATAAACGAATAACGGTTTCGATTTCGGTTTTTTCCGCGTTTCGGTTACGGTTTTGGTTTTAGATTTTTATTACGAAACGGTTTCGGTATACCGGTTCCAAGTTAAGGTTTCGGTTTTGATTTCGGTTTTTGTATAAAATTTCTTTTTTTTTCCATAATTTTCAAATAATTTAACATTGTTTATATTGTGCTAAGTTATGTTCAAATTGTTATATTGGGGTAAAGTGGGAAACGTAATTTAACAATGTTTGTTGTTGCTTTAGTGAAAATATTGTGTTATATGAATTATTTAATTGATTTCATCAAGGAAAAAAATTCAATCGTGACCTCAAGTCAATGAAAAGTAACATTTTGACTTCATCTGAGATATGATCTGAATTGCAGAGGAGAGCCGAGAAGCGAACCTTAAATAAAAGCAAAATGAATACATCGGTAAATGTTCTTAAACTTCATGAAAAGAAGAAGAATTATGTACAATTTCCATCCATAAAACGAAAGAAATTAAATGTAAACAATTCAGTGAACTGCAATATCTGCAAATAAATATCTGCCTTTATACTTGAAATGTTCGAACTTGCACTTTATTTTCCGTATTAGTTACTAATTTTTTCTTGTATCACCATTGTTTTTTTGTTACCTTATTATAAGTATCATTAATATATATGTCCGAAATTTAAGTGTTTTGAAAAAATCATTCAAAAATCAATCAAACTCAGACTTATAAATGGTATTCTATTGAATAGATCATTTAAAAGAATTTAAAAATTATTCAAATGAACTTTTCAAAACTTGTCCCACTTTATTTTACTAATACAATAAATAAAAAACAATATCATTCAAAATTTAATCATTTTTTTAACAATAAAATTGTGCTTGGAGTTGCTGGTGTTTTGTTGTTAATTCGATTTACCGATACAAATTTATTTTGGGAACTCTAAATTTTATTAAATGACATTTAAACATGCCTTGTACTTAAGATCTTCTATATAAAATAAAATATGTTTCCTGTTTCTTTTTATGCTTTTTTAAAAACCGTTTTAAACCGGAATAAAACTGAAACCGTTTACTTCGTTTTTGGATATCGGTTTATTTCTGATTTTAGTATAACGGTTTCGGTTACGGTTTCGGTTTTAAAAATGAAACAGTTTTAAACGGATATCGGTTTCGGTTACGGTTTCAATCCTTGCTATTTACCTAAATATTTTTTCATTCGATGCATCGAAAACATTGATATTTTTATTCGATACATCGAAAACATCGATGTAACTAGTCGATGTATCATATCGACCAAAACATCGATTTTTTTCAGATGGACATCCCTAATGCAGAGCATAGACTATAAACCTTCCAAATTACTAACTTTTTTTAATTGATTTACTTTTTAAAATATGCCCCGAGAACATAATTTTAGTACTCTTCATATATAATCCATTTTCAATAAAAATACGTATGCATGTAATCTGAAAATATTATTATTTCATATTTAAAGTATGCCTGAGTATTATGAGTATTCAATAAGACTCATTGAATACTCAGTTATTTCCTATTTCGTAGCCGTTTTGAGAAAAATTTGAGTAAAAAGTTAATTTTTCGGTAATTTATATTTAAAATATAAAAACATTTTAAACGCTTACATTTTTTGACCGAAACTGTGTTGATATGGAATATTTTTAAAATTAGAACCGATGAAAAAAAGTTTGTATTTGTAATCGTTCGTTTGAAATATGCTCTACATAATCATAAATCCTTTTCCTATTTTTCATTAGATCCAAAAATTAAAAAACAATTATCCGAAAAAGTCTAAAAAATTTAAATTTTTCGAGTTTATATTCAAATATCTTAAAACATATCGGAATATTTGATTTTTTTCGAATATTCTTGACAATTGATAGAAGAATTGCGTTTACAGTATTTTTTTGAAAACTAGTTGTGTAAGAACTGTATTTTGTTATACTAAAAGTGGATGAAATGGTCTAAAATTGCGATAACAATTTTCTTAAAAACCTTACGTTAGAAAAAACAGTGCATGCAGTAAAAATCAGCAAACCTTAATTTTATTAAATTGATATATGGATGTCCAGGGGTTAATTAAGAAATACTCTTAAAATAATCAAAAATTGTAATAGGAAAAACTAAGTTTGCAATCAATATTAGCACTCGAAAGTTTTATCGAATGACATATTCATGTTTTGTTGAGTAGTGTAATAAGTAAGAAATAAATCGTAGATATAGATGCAAACTATAACCAAAAGTTTTCATTTGGTACCTCATTTATTGGAAAGTTTTAGATATCGTCGTTGTAGAACGAAAAGTTATCAAATGTATTTTCAAAATGCCAAATATTCATTTACAAAAATCTTTATATATCTGTCAATTTTTAATCGATGATCTCAATTTTTTTAACACATGATAAGAACATGTAAATCTATCAATTGATATTACAACTTTAAAAGTGCATCAATTACTTTTCATAATATTAATCAACATACTCGAAATTTAAGTTTTTCATAAAAATGTATTGTGACTTTTCGTTCTACAACGACAATATACAATAATTTATAAACAAATTTTAAAATGTTTTAAAGAAAATGAATTTTAAATATTTAATAATTTCTTACCGATAAAAATAATTATTTGAATTTAAAGAAATAGTGTTTCTTGGTATTTCAGTTGTTAAATCAAATCTGCAATGTCGTGTATAATAATCAAAAATTTGAAGAAATGTTCTTGGAAAGAATGAATTTTGTTGTTTTAGGGTAATAAATTAATTTTTGTATATAATAAATCAATGCCTCTTAAATTTCGCTCTGTTACGCGCAAAACGGACATTTCTTTGCCTACCCTTTTATGCGCTCTCGTACGATTCGTAGTGGTTAAATGGAATGGGTTAATAGTATTAGTAGTTGCGGAAGAGCAAAAGAACAGTAATGAAAGAGGGAATGTTTTGAGCTGCTGTTTTCTGTACCGTCCGTTGCGTGAAGGTTGGCAGAGAATAGCATCCGACAATATCAGAGAGTGATCTTTGGCCATTCATCGCGCAAACATCATACATATTTAATTTGTGTTAACTTCAGTTTTTATAGATCAAGATCAATTTGTATAAACATAATTTATAAGTACAGTAATCGGTGTGGTACCTATTAAAAAATAAAAATCAATGGAAAGTGTTGAATGTGAATTAAGCGAAGAGATTTTGGTTTGTTTGGATTTTGGCATCTTGACGATAGAACATACTACAAATAATGGAAGCTTCTGAAGTTTACTAAAATGAATATTTTCAATATTTCATTAATTGGAAATATGGATCTGCTATAATACGACACGTATTTTGGACTATTAGTTAATTTTTGTACCTTAAGACTTCACCGTTTTTTTATTTTTACTGGGGATTTGTAGTCTACAGTGCTTGTGTGTATTTAGAGGTATGTGAACCACTTCAATACTTTTGTATAAAATTATTAATTGCAATAATTATATTAATTAAATATTATTGCACAAAACATTTCTTTGTAATTTTTTAATTGAAAAATTGTTTATAGGTTTTTCAAAGAATTTTATAAATTAAAATAGCAGCCGAGTACCAATCAATTTCGCATTAATAAAAATACATTGTGAGCAGAGTGCATATAATCCCAGCAGGAATTGTCTTCTTAGACGACAATATCATTTATTATGTAAAGGAGCCGGGAAAATGCACTCTACTCCAATTGCTGTTTTTTTTTCTGAAAAATAATTAAAGAATGTAGAAAAGAAGGAAACGATAAAATAAAATTAATTTTGATTGTAAAGAGTACAAAATAGGATTTTTGGTAAAATAGTAGTGATAGTGATTTATGAGAATAAAGAAAGTAAAAAAAATTAAAATATATTATTTCTTCTTTTTAAAATATATTTCGAAGGAGAAAGTGTTTAAAAGGACTGTCCTTCCAAAAGAAGGTGGAATGACCACCGTATTTTAGGGATGTCCATGTGAAAAAAACATCCATGTTTTCGACACATCGAATGAAAAATTATTAGATAAAAGAAGATTTTATAAGTTTTTATTTGTCAAATAACCAAAATAAAATAAATAAGTGTTTGATTTGAAACTTTTTTTATTATATTTACAAAATAATTAAGGCGTTGGGAATCAATAATGTCTAAGTCCATGTTATGTCATTTTGAGAAAAACACGAAAACCAAGTATGAAGCAAATGGTAATTTAAAGTGTTTAATTTGAAATAGAATTCCATAAATATACAAATTTAATTAAATTTTATTAGTTTTCATTGGCCAATATGAATTTAACAGTGTTTCGATATATCGAAAAAATACATCGATGTATCGAATAGATTCTGAGGCTTAAATTGCATTGGAAAACATCGATTTATTGAAGGAATATATCGAGTGTTTTTAAAATATCGATGTATTTGAACATCGCTACCATATTTAGGTTTGACATCGTCTATAATACTCATAACCCTAGTAGAAAATTAGCAGGAACAGATCGGGTTATGTCACTGATAAATTCTATGATCATTATCTGGTCATGATCTTAACACAATATCTACTAAGGACAATGTGAACAGTTGGTAAATGTCGTCAATACCTTGCTGGACGAAAATGCTTTCGGTCGTCAATATTTCTGACCCAACATTGAGAAACCATTAAAAAATGATTAATAAATGTTCGCCCTGGGTTCTACTCGTGGTCGTTCCAGTTTTCAAAATCAAATCGCATGCAAATCCCTACATTATTTTTTCCCGCCTCAATGCGCAGTTGTAATTACAATAACAATAACCAAAAAATAGCAATAACAACAACTACATGCTATTTTCAATATACATATCAATTTTGTGTTTAAACGTTTTGTTGTAATTTCGGTGTATTTATTGTATTTGCTTTGACAACAACACGCTTCAAAAGTGGTGGCAGGCATTGTGTTTGTCGTTGTTTTCCACCTGGCTGAATTGTTTTATTGTTGTAGTTCTTATTGTTGTTGCCTGTATGCCCGACGACCTACTGCGCAACAACTGAGAGACTCTCTCGCGCGTAATACGAGGCAAGAATGTGGAAGAACGTAGAACAACAAAACAGCAACAACACAAAATGTTTAAACTGAGTCAGCTGAGCGTTCGCCGTCCGCCGCCAATGTTTCAGATTTCAATTCTATGAGTTTCGTTTATTTCTATATATATGACACATGAGGCAGTCAGTCTATATGTTGCATATGCGAATTATAAAAGGGTTTTTCTGTAACCAAACATTTTTATATTATTTTTAGTTTATATTATTAATTTTGTATTTTTATAAAGTTTTTGTTATTTCCATAATTAGTTGTATACATATTATTAATAATCAATGTAAATAAAAAAATATTCATTAGAAATTGAAAATTTTCTTGGTCCCGTTCACAGCGTTCTCCGTGCTAAGTTTTTGTAAATGCAATATTATATCTTTTTAAATTCCGGCCCTTTTGCCCTTTTTATTGCATGCCTACGTCGCCATTTTTGCCCGCTCACGTGCAACGCTCTTTGTCCAATCCCGTTCACATTCTACGCGAAGATTACAATTTTGAATATGATTCTTTGTTTCGATTTTTACAACTCAGCTGTTAGTAGGTCAGGATTTATATATATTTTTAATGTTTTGGTTATAAGGAAGGCGCCCCGTTATACAATCCCGCCCCCATTCTACGTGACGACTGGAGTGTTAAATTTGAACATATTATTTGATTTTTATAACTCTACTCTTAGTATGTCAGGAGTTATAGCAATTTTAATGTTTGGGTTATATGGAAGGTGCTACAGCCTGTGGTCCAAATTTGCCACTCCCATTTTTGTACCTTAGGCAGCGAATTTAAAAAAATTCCGCCTGTCACTGGAATTCTTGATGATTTTTGTCGACTTCGTTTTACGTTTTAAGTAAAAACTGCATCACCATATTATAGTCAGTAATTTTGTCGAACTCGCATACACCCTAAAGAGCTAGTTTTTCAGTGCTAGTTGAACTTTGTTTAAAATTAATCGATTTTTTCAGTGAACTTCAAACTTCGTTTAAACTTTGTTTAAAAGACCGATGCTGAAGGTTTAAACTACGCTTAAACTTTCAATGTTTTTGATATGAAACACGTTTCACTATTTTCTGTCGCATTGTTGTTTCACGAATTATTATTATTAATAATTATTTTTAATATAGTTAAAATTATTAATATAGTGCACTTTAGTTGCTCGTACTGTTGCTAAAATTTAAAGTTAAATTAATTTTATTTTTCTGAAATTATGTTTTTATTTATTTATTTATTTATTTTTAAATGACATTTATCAGTAGTCCAAATCGAGAGAATTATTTGTCATTAGCCTGTGGTGCATTTCCTGTGGTTTCGGACGGGACATTCGTACGCTTAAAAATTTAATATCTCGAAGGAAAATAAATGAATTTACATGCTTTGCTCAAGTAGTATTTAAAAAGGACTAAACAATTGCAAAAAATTAGAAAATTCTATACGGTAAAATATATAAATTAAATAGTGGTCGTTCCGGACGGAACAAAAACGAAACTGCATCGAGGTTCATATGGAAATGCCAAAAAAACATAAAATTTTGCACATCAATTATTTTTTGAATTATTTGATAAAATAGCTGAAATCATATGCTTTCTTTTTATATTTACACTTTGTTCTTAAATTTCCTAGTTTTTTCATAATAAATCTTAGAATAATTCCGGACGTGACAAAAAATTCCGTTTAGAAATTATCAGTACGATTTGTATTCTAAAAATACTTTTTGCGTACAATATATATATTTTTTTTTGAAATATCTCAGAACATAGCTGAGACAATTTACTTAATTTTTTGGTTCTTAATGTTTACAGTTACTTCGTAATAAAATGCTGATCAATTCCGGACGTTCAGTATGAAAATTTACTACGATTTTTCGCTAAAATAATTTTGTATATGACGAAATGCAAAGTGATGTACTATTCAATTTTCCAGGTTTTTTTTTTTAAGATTTTAAATTTGTTTTACTATTTTTGAAAAAAAAAATGGATATTTTATTTATACTGTAGTTTTACATTTTTGGTACTCAAATTCCGGACGGGACAGATTTCAATTAGCTGTCATAAATTTTCTAGAATTACTTGGACATCAATGTTTACATTTTTGAAAATGTCGAGAAAATTCAGATATAGGAACAGAGGATTCAACTATTTAAAAAATATTGTTAGTTTAATATGATAATAAACGGACGGACGGGACAATAGGTGACCATTATACAATAATCAAAATTTTTTAGTTATTTTAATTTTAATGCTTATTTTTAAGCTTTAGAAATATTAATTAATTTTATAGTGTGTATTATTATCCACTTTATATAGGACCATGTTTTTTACCCTTTTAAGCTAAGCTCATGAAAAAAACCCTTACCATTAGTACTTCATGCTCTTATCACCACATGTCTTTCATTGTATTTTAATCGTCAGTAGAGCTCGTGTGAACAAAAATACATTTCTTCAAATTTCTAGCAACCTCGAAAACAAATTCTTATCACTATATAATATACATACGTATAAGTTGTAGCCGCAAAATATTAGAAAACTTACGTCAATGATGGATGGATGGACTGAATGAATGCACATATGTTGTAGACAACAGACATAGCGACAGACGTATACAAATCAATCAAAACCATAGCAAAAAATATACTTGATAAATTTTCCAGCAATTTTGCTGACAAACGTTTGTGTTATTGTGGCAATCATGACACAAAGTTATGAAATTAATCAATGGAAAAACTGCTGTCGCATCATCACGCGTATATAATTTTCTATAACGTTACATTCATCTTTGAAACGTAATAAAAGTGCACCAGTCCGTCGACGTCGATTCAGTTTAAATCGTTCAATTAACAGTATTTGTTTTACATAACAAAACAATGCGAAGTTCGCATGGCACAAGGTCACGTTTGAGGCAGGAACCTCATTCAAACTGTACCTATTGTGATTGTCATTGTTCAGATTTCAATTCATGACACTGCACTGAAATTAGAACAATTGCAGTTGTCCAAATTATAGTGTCAGGGCAGTATTAACTGGTTTGAACTGAAAATTATGTGAGGTTTAGCATAATTTCTAAATCACTACTTGATAAAACTTTCGTTTAGTTACATTGAAACTATTATTGGAAGAACACGCGGTTTTTAACTGTATTCCCCATCAAATATTTAAGTGTAAAATATAATTAATATAAATATCAAAAGTACTTAATAAGTTAAATAGTTTTTCAGGAATTCTTATTGAAAGCTGTGGGTATGATAACATTTCTTTATAAAACAGAGTTAATGGTGAATTTTGGATAGCAATAATTATTATGAAAACATTTTAAGGTATATTTTAGTAATTGGTTATTTAAATTGCGTCAGCACAAATTTCGCAATGTAGAACAGTTTTGTTTATGTAAGTATTTATTTCTAATTTGTGTGACAATGCTGTGGAATTATTAAATACATTTTTGATTAAATTATATTTCTATACCCTTGACTAAGAGTGAAAGGGTATATTCAGTTTGGTACGTCGTTTGTAACACACAGAAGGAAGCATCCCCGGTATGGAAAAGTATATACACTGACTCCATAAAGTCTCCATACAGATACGACAATTTTACATATCTCACTAAATAATCATGTTATGAGTTTTAAGTTAGAAAAATTATATTTTATTATAAAGGTGCACTTATAAGGATATAGTTTTATTACAAAACATAAATATATTAATTTAAATTTAGGAAGGATAATTCATTTTAATAATAATTTTATTCGATTCGATTATAATTTTATTATAATTCATTTTATTCGATTGATACAAAAAGTAAACCAAAAAAGTTTCCGTACAGTATAGTTCATAGTTTCAAAAATATTTTTTCTATAAGAAAATATGCACTTTAAAATGCATCCTTTATTCATAACTACTTGATTTTTGGAATTAACCAGCTTAATTGTTGTTTCGGACTCGATCTTTTCCCACTCCTCAATTAGTACCTCCTTAAGCTGATTTTGGTTGGTAATGGTGTGCTGTCGATTTTTTTTCTAAGTGGTCTCACAAATGTTTCATTGGGTTGAGATCCGAGAACTCAAGGGGATGCTTTAAACTATTTGGGACGTTGTAGGGCAACCACTCCGTCACCACTCCAGAGGTGTGTTTGGGATCATTTTCCAGCTGGAAGTGGTAAAAAGGCCCTGTACCCCATTTAATGACACTATATTGTAGATTTTTCTTTAAAAAATTTAAATATGCAAATTTATCCATTCCAGTATCTATGAAAACAAGATTACCTACTCCGAATCAAGCCATGCATCCATATAACATCAATTACTGGCACAAAAATTCCCATGTGATCTAACCTTCCCAACTAGTTTTTATAAATTTTTCTTATCTATTCTAATTTTTAGATGTAGGATTTTTATTATTTTAAACACAAGTGACTGAGCTCAAAACCACCAAACAGAAAATAGCTCTACCCTGAAAAAAATCATGGTTGGATTTAGTTCTATATGTACAAGTCTGATCAATTCAGTCCAGTATTTATGACTGAATTATATGAACTATTCAGACATGACTCCTCAGCACTGAAGTCAATCTCGAAATGTTGAATTTATTCAGACGACCAAAATGAAAAACTGAATTTTATTAATTATTCAAGTCTTAAAAATATCTTTTATTAATTTGGAAGGAATCATTTTAGACCTGAAGTAAAAACTGAAATTGTAGTCAAAGTACAGCCCTGAAAAAAGTAAAAAAAATATTTGTAAAATTACGTTGTAGAAATTAAAGTAACCAAGTAGCAATTTTGAAAATTTGAGTTATAGAGGTTTTTGTATATTTATAATAATTAAAAATCAAATATTCACAAAATATAATTTTTATGTATGGGAGCGACTTCGTTTCTATGTTCCACTGGCACTGCGTTATAAAGTTATTATTGTTTAAAATTATAATTGAAGAAGTTATTGGCGAAAACTTTTAACTATTAACCCGGAATCTTTGTGACCGTCTTTATTGGTTTTTATTAAAGTTTTGTACAGCAATTGAAGATTGGAAAAATCTTGGTTTTTAAACTGTAAATTAAATATTAACTTTGAATTTAAACTGTATGTAGTGATTTTTAATATTTTTTTCTTTAAAACTACATAACATAGAAAACCACGACACGGTAACACATTTCAAGCATGGAAAGGGGCTTTTAAACCTGAATTCAGTCCTGAACAGACCTGACATTTTCGGCTGGAAAGGTTCCGTAGCACAGGTTCAAATCTGGAGTGGGATTAGGTTAGGTGAGGCGTCGAAAGCCTAACATAGACCAACAAGGTCTATAGTGATACCAGTTCTCGTTAGAGAAAATCGGAAGAGCATCCTACGCGATTTTGGTCCATTACGAATGATCCGGTCATTAATGATAACTTTTTTTAGTTTGTAGATACTTGACAACTCATCTAGTGAGTTATAGGTAGAATGTACAAAAGTTGCCATTCTGCACCTGGCTATGCAGAGAAGATATTCCAACGTTTCTTCTTCATCGGGCTCGTTGTAGTTTTTTCACCAGTTGTTCGTTAGCAGCCCCTTCTTGTATGCATGGTGACCAATGAGACAGTGTCCGGTTAAAACCCCGAGCAGTAACATTTTTGGTCGATTTTCCGGATAGATGGTCTGCCGTTTTTGAATAGCTACATTTTCTGCCTGAAATATGCTGCTAGATTTAATATAAAAACTCGCCCCCAACTCCATTTTCTTGTTTAGAGCTGCCTGTACATACGATGGTTTATTCTTCCATGATAGCCACGATTCTTTTGACGGGAATCTAGTTGTAAATTTCCGGTCGAAAGGTTTTTGAAGCAATATAATCTGTGGTGATATTCGAAATATTGTCAAAAATTGTGATATTCGAAGCCATTCGATTCTTTTAGTCGTAATACGCTTTTGTACACAGATCTCTTTGCAAAAAGATTTGACTGGTTCAGTGACTCTGATGATGATGTTTTGAGATGAGGAGGGACTAACAACAAGAAAACATTTTTCTATACCGCGCTACTTATCATGTCAATGGCAAATCTACACCCAGAAAAAAATTCCCTCAAATACCATTAAAATTGGTCAATAGGACAATTATTGATTTAATAGTATACAAAAAATAAATCTTTTCATTTAAAGTAAATGGCAATATCATGGTATTTTCTAGTATTAAATGGTATTTTCCGATTAAAATAATAATTTATCCTATTGACTAAATTTAATAGTAAAAAACTATTATTTATATAGTATTTTTTCTGGGTGTACGAGTGTAAACACTTCCTATTAAAAGTTCCCACATCGCCGTTCAGATTCGGCATTAAATTGTATGTCCCACCACTTTAAGTACAAATATAACACGCATTGCTCAAATGGTTCTTCAGAGCTGTAGCGCCAAACTATTTTTATTATTATTACGAGTAACGTCAGTCACATGATTTAAATTCAAAATTATAGAAAGATATAGGACCTATTGCAAGAAATTTCATGAATGAATTGGTGGACATTTGTAGGGAAATTGGATAGGACAATAGCCTTTTATTTCAGACTTGGGAAGGAGTTTTTAGTTATGAATTCAGGTCTGTTTGACGCTGCAGTCCCAAATATGTTGTTAGCCCCAGAACAGTTTTGAATATGAGACCTTTCGGCTCGCAGTCCAACGCACTAACCACAGAGCTACCGACGCTATAAAATCTGTACATCTTACTATTTCAGTTAAATTATTGAAAGTCCCCCATAAGTTCTGAAACTATATTTCAATAAACCCAGCACAATATTTCGTTTTTGACCGATTTTTCTGTTACTAAACCGATTTTCAGCCTTAAAAACACGAACAAAATAAACAAAAAATAATTAAAAATATCACCATAACAATCTTTGCAATCAGCTCCCTATTCTTAATCCACAAACAAATATTTAGATCATGATAAAACTGGAAACGATACCGAACCATTTTTAAAACTGAAACTACAATCTGAAATTTACAAAAAAAAAAAGATTGAAAATATATGTTTTATGTATTTAAATATTACCCAAAACAAATGTAATGTATCTTCTTATTTATATACTAAATAAAAGTTTTTCTTTTTTCAGACATGTTTCATTTTCTTCTGACGAGTAACAAATTATGCTGTCCTGAACGCCAGGTGCGGCACTCCAACCTTCGACTTTGACACATCTAAATCTGCAATAAGCGCATAAAATATACCCTTTGTTATTAGTAACTTTAAAAAAAATTAGAAATTATTTGAAAAAAGAAACCCATAAAACTAACATTTAAATTTTCTCACTATTATAGATAACAGTGTCAAATACAACAGCAACAAAACCAACAATTGCCACCACAACAACGTTTATTACTTCTTCAACATAACAAACGAAGAACGTGGCACTTAAAACGTTGATATTTAGAGACCAGTAAATCAACCAAATATTAAGTTTAAGCCAAAACCAAAAAACAAAAACGAAAAAAAAGATTTAAATTCATACTTGCGGCGCTCATACTCAACTTGGTAGTCCTCAGAAACTACCAAAAATATATTTATATAAAAAAGTGTTTGCTACAAAGCCAGTCACAGCACCACCGCACTACGAGCTGCTACCACCACTCACCTCACTACCTCTATTAAGCATTAAGAAGCTATTTGGTCAAATTTTACTGTTCGCGGGCAACATTAGCGTTTAGCCTGCGGTCAGGTCAACCCATTGTTTTGTTGTTGTTTGTTCTTCTGTTAGAACCACCGTCATCATTAGTATTTAGTGGTTAAATCGTAAAAAAATATATTCTATATTTATTTTCTTACCACGGTCATTTGTACACTATGAAAATATCAAAAATGAAATTTAAGCGCAAATTTGGCTGTTTAAATATTTGAAAAAGCCTCCACTTTCTTCGAGTATTATTCAAGTATAAGTTTCTCCATCCAAAAACACACCCCACATACATCCATCATACTCTATATATATTCTTCTCTCAGCTTCCATAATTTTTAGTTACATATTTGTTTGTCGCTGCATCGACGCTATTCCGAACCCATAATCGTTTCCCATATAAATTGCATTTTTTGTATCACCCCTTTCAAAAAAGAAAAACACAAAACGTTTAAAAAGTATTCCATTTACACTTAAAACAAACGACAAAGAAAAAAAATAATTAATTGAAAAAGTTGTCGATTCCTGCGTGGAATCCTTTAGGTTCTTGTGTAAATTAAACGCGTCTAAGTAGTAAAAGAAAATAAAGTTAAAACGTCCATCATGATTCCGTATTCGCCGGACTTGCTATGGATGGTCATTCTTGGCTTTATCATTGCATTTGTTTTGGCCTTCGGCATTGGCGCCAATGATGTTGCAAATTCATTTGGAACGAGTGTTGGCTCTGGCGTTTTGACCATACGGCAAGCGTGCCTCTTGGCGACGATTTGCGAGATCTCCGGCGCTGTTTTGATTGGTGAGTATCGCCTGTGTGCTATCTCTCGACAATTATCTTATTTTATTGAATCTTTTATAGGCTACAAAGTATCGGACACTATGCGCAAAGGCATACTCGAGGTCGGCTTGTACGAGGGCTACGAGCAGGAGCTAATGCTCGGCTGTGTTGCCGCTCTGGCCAGTAGCGCCATTTGGCTGCTGGTCGCTACATTCCTGAAACTGCCCATCTCAGGTACGCACAGCATTGTTGGCTCGACGATTGGCTTCAGTTTGGTGGCACGCGGCACGCAGGGTCTCAAGTGGACGACACTGGCCACCATTGTCGGCTCCTGGTTTATTTCGCCAGTGCTCAGCGGCTGCGTTAGCATTCTGCTATTCTTGGCCATTCGCAAGTTTATTTTGCGCGCCAGTGATCCGCTGAAGGCAGGCTTTCGATCGCTGCCGATTTTCTATGGTGTCACGTTTTTCATCAACTTGATTAGCATTGTGCTGGACGGTCCGAAATGTGCGTAACAACTGTCGGCCATTTGATTATTAATTTCACATCGTTATATTTGATGAATCAATTAACTTTTACAGTGTTGTATATGGACAATATTCCCACCTGGATTGCGGTGGTCTCTAGTGTGGCTTTGGGTCTGATTGTGGCACTCGTCACGCAATTATTTATTGTGCCGATGCAGAAACGCAAAATCGCAAAGCAGCTGCGCACCAAGAATCCCGTCAAGTTTACGTTCGAAGACTCTGTTGGTAGGTGTTTCGTTTTTTAACGATTAAAATTGGTTTTATAAATGAACATAGTATTAAGGACTGCATAAGAATTAATTCCCCATCACATTGTTTCCTATATGTTTTTTAAAAATCATATAAAACTAAAATTTTATATAGCGGGTTTTGGAATTAATGTCAAAAAGTTATATTTATATCTTCTTAGAAGTGAACTCGTCCATAATCTTAAAAATGACAAGCAAAAAGGAAGTAAGAAAATGAAATGTGTGTCAGCAACACTTTCAGTGGCCCTACAAAAAATATGCTCGGGAACTTTAAATTGAACCAAATACTATTTTGACGGTAATAAATTAGTTAAAATAATACCTGACCAATACACAAATTCTGGGAGAAAAAGGGGATATGTCCAAGGAAAAAAATTCAAAGAATATCAGTGTCTTGTTCAAGAAGAATCCTAACCTTTCAGACAGAAAAGTGGCCAAACAAGTGGATTGTTCGGAGACCTTTGTTCGTAGGATCAAAAAAAGATGAAGTGAAGACAATTTCAGACAGAAATGTGGTAAAGTAGAATGAGGAAAAAATTGTGCCAACAAATTAAAAAGTGAATTTTTGAATAATTCAAGTACCACATAATGGACGACGAAACGTACGTTTTAGCTTATTTTTCGCAACATCCTGGTCAGACATTTTATACATCAGATTCATGAGGAAATGTCGACCTAAAATTTAAGACCAAGAAGCAATTGACATTTCCTAAAAAAATATTTTGATTGGTGGCCAATCTGCAGTTGCTGCAAAAGAATCAACACCTTCATCACCACGGACACAATAAACTAAGGCATTTGCATTAAAGAATGTTTGGGGGAAGAAATGACTGCCATTCTGGTGTAAACATGAACTGTCTACATTTGTTTAGCCTGACATATGCACAAACAATAACGTCATGTAGGTGCCACGAATAACAAATCCACCAAATAGTTCAACCACCATGTAGTTTTCAGTATGATTGATTAAATTATAATTTTTTTGGGGTACTTCCTAATTTGAAGATTTGGCCTTTAAAATAGTAACAAATCTATCCACTCTTAAGATTATGGTATTAATTTTTAAAATTCCATGGTTAAGTCATTTCATTAATAATTTAAACTGGCCTTAGTCAATTCGAGCAAAACTTGTATTATGTTTTTTTTTAAGTTCCATTTTATTAAAAAATGTTGTTCAATAATATTCCTAATACTCAAATCCTAATGTGGAAATAACATTATTGAACGAGGATAATTTCATTTCAAATCACTATTACCCTTATTCTAATTAAAAAAAACTTGAACCAAACGCAGGATAAAATTATTTTTAATTCCAAAAAGATCTATCTTTTAAAAATGTTATTTCCAAAAAATGGTATGTGAAATTTCAGTTCCAAAACATGTTATTTCAAGTTTAAAAGCATTTATTAACTTATATACGGTTCAAAACCGATTAATTTAAAAACTAGAATATACTAAAGATATGAAAAAGATCAAAAGTGTAAAAGACACTTTGGTTCAAATTTGACCCTATCATGGTGTAACAGTATTTCGCCTTTTACTCTAAACAGAGTTCGTTTCATGTAGCACGTTTTGGAAATGAACATCTCAATAGTAACTAAAATAAAATGCAAATACCATTTACAGATTTAAAAAAAAATTCTGTAAAAAAATACATCCAATTATAAATCTTTAATAAGTATTTTTATATATGAATTGTTGAATTTTTTAACATTAATGTTTAGCAATTGCTTACCTTGATTTTTTACTTGAATATTTACGTACTTTCGTATATTCGTACTTTAATATGTTCGTTTTTTAAACTATATATATATTTTTTTTTAATTTCTCTACATTTCTCTGCTACAGAATCATCGCCGTCCGGTAGTCCTAAGAAAAATCGTCGTCCACTGTCCCTAGTAAGCGATGGCAAACAACTGCCCGCCATCGCCGAGATCACTGAGCTCGTCTCGCTGACCGACAACTCGCCCAAGACGTTCAAGCTCTCGCCTTACAGCGCCATGCAGCAGCAGGGCAACAACGGCAATGACAACTACAAAATCAATCCGGAGATCATTAAGAAGGCGGAAGATCTGCTGGGCAAGGCTAGTTTGGACAACCCCGATCTGACCATCACCAGTCTCAATTTCATCGATGAGCAACAGAACGGCGTTGGTTCAGTGATGCCAATGCACGGCAAAGGTGGCAATTTGCAAGATTACTTCCAGCAGGGACAACTGTTGAAATCACCACAGCTCGATGCTGCGACCAAGAGCAAGACCAGCGCTGCAGAGACCTGTGACGGTGCCACAACTAATGGCAAAACAGCTGCCAACGCAGTTGATGCTACGATCATTGAGCAAAAGATGCCGGTGAACGAGAGCGGCGCCAGTCTGGACATGCTGATCACCTCGACGCTATCACCGAACTCCAGCAAAGTGCCGCTCATCGAGAGCAAGGAGGCGATCAACGAGTTTAAGGCCGCTTCAGCGCACGTCGAGGACGAGGAAACCGAGGAGGTCTCCATGCTGTTCTCCTTTCTGCAGATACTGACTGCGACCTTTGGCAGTTTTGCGCATGGCGGCAACGACGTTAGGTAAGATATTTTTTTTTTTCGCAAAGCGAACACTGCACAAACTCAAATGTTTTTTCGCCGCAGCAATGCCATCGGTCCCTTGATTGCTTTGTACATGATCTATCGCGAGGGTTCTGTGATGCAGAAGGCTGAGAGCCCCATTTACATACTCATCTATGGTGGCATCGGCATTTCGATCGGCCTGTGGCTGTGGGGACGACGTGTCATTGAGACCATCGGCAACGACTTGACCAAAATTACATCCTCCACGTAAGCACACGGCATGTGGCGCATAGAAAGCTTAATTCCAATCTATCTCTTATTGCAGCGGCTTTACCATTGAAATCGGCGCCGCCATCACCGTGCTGCTGGCCAGCAAAATCGGGCTGCCCATCTCCACGACACACTGCAAGGTGGGCTCCGTCGTGTTTGTGGGACACGTCAGCTCGGCAGGACGTCGCAAGGCGCAGGCGCTAGAGAAAAGCAAGGCCTCTGAGGCAGCAGCGGTGGCGGCGGGAAACTCCAAGGAGGCATTGGCCGCATTAGAGGCAGCCGCAATTGTTGCACCCGCCGAAAGTCAACCGCAGAATGCGCGGGCCGATGGCAGTGTGGACTGGCATCTGTTTCGCAATATTGCATACGCCTGGATTGTGACGGTACCCGTTACCGCCATACTGAGCGCGGCCATAATGTTCTGCCTCTGCAGCATAGTGCTGACCAGCAGTTAAGAGTCGTTGTTTTTCGATCGATTGATAAAATAGCCAGATCAGCATCTTACTATATAGATTTATATATATTATATATTCCAACATAAATATGGACAACATTATTCAGCGTTAACACATGTTTGTTGTATTTGTCAGTTGAATTAGAAGCAAAAGAGTAACGTACTTAAGAACGTCTTTGAGACAGCCAGCCAGTCAGTCAGTTAGTCAGTCAGCCGTTTGTCTGTCCGTTTGTTTTTAAACAATCAACATTATTTTTGATATTCCATGCGAAAAGCAATTTTTACTATTTACATAAAGTCTAAAAATACTTAATAAACAAAAGAATACTCCTCAAAGCGCAGCGCAAACAATATTGATGTATTTAAAAACACAGGCATTTTAAATTGTAACTTTTGAGCTGCGCTCCACTATTAAAAGAATTGTATTATTTATTTTTTTTTCTTAAATTTTATTGCAGCATTTGTAGATTTACGCCCCCCCTTTGAATTGTTATTTTTGCCCGCCCAACACCCTTAGAAAACATAATTTATTTGTTTTCAAAAAACTCACATTGTTAAAGTAATAAAAAAACACATAATTGCAAATTATTTCAAATAAAACGAAACATGTACTTGTTACAGAAAAAATTCCAACATATTTTATTGAAAATGTATTTTATTACTTAAGGCACGGTAAACCGTGTAATTATAAAGCAACGGTTTTAATCATTGTTGCCCAGCCTTCTACTGTGATGTTTTCTTATGGCTCGAATACACAATAGAGAACTTAGCTAGAGATAGAGAACCGTAGAGGTCTATGTTTACACATTTAGCTCTATCTCTAGCTATTTTCTGTATCGTGTAAAATCGCCTTAAGTGCTGCAATGAAATTATTGCAAAAGCATCAGAAATCGACAACTGTTTAAAATCAGGATTGGTAACGCATTTAGCAACTTGGATTTTAAGTACAACACAGATGGATATGACACAAATATTTAAATTTTGCTGTTTTTAAACCAAAACAAATACCAAACTGGATTTAAGTTGATACAAGAATACTTTTAAATTTGTGTACCTAAAATAAATGTAATACAGTGAAGTTTGCAGTAAAACAAAAAAGTCCGATATACATTTAGCTAAGATCAAAATTTATGAAATAAACACTTGAAATTAATCATGCTAAACCGTTTTATTTTGAAAAAAATAGATACTTTATTATTAATCACTCGATTTATTAGCGGTTTACAAATTGAAAAGATAACTATTTGAAGTATTTAGATTTAGTATTAAATAAAAACTACTAAATGTAAAATATACATATTACTATAGATATAGATAAAAAGTATTTACTTTAAATTTCATTACCTACACTAAGCAAACAAAGATGTTTCAAAAGTATTACTTCCCTAAACATAATTCTACTTGCAAATTATGCAGGTGAACTATTTTAAACAATTTGTAATGTTTGGAAACTTTAAATTCAGTTAATTCAGTTAATTGGTTCTGATTCACAATACATACACACAGAAAACTGATTTGTTCTGGAAAACAATTGCGCTACCGAATATTCGGTCGAGGTAACAACTGATAAAGTATTTGTAACAACAGCTTAATTCGGAAGAATGAGTTGTGGTAACATCAAAGTCGATAAGCCTGAGGTTGTCGCAACCTCCAATTAAAATTTTATTTAAAGAAAACTGTTTTTATATATAAACTTTTGTACGTTAAGTTTTTTATATACATATATTATAGATGCGAAAATTTGTCGCACACACAATTTCTAAAAGTATACCTACTAATTCCTATGCCCTGAAAAATAAAAACAAATAGCGTATTCTTAATATAAAATATATTCAAATATTCATACACCCAAAAAAAAATACTATATAAATAATAGTTTTTTACTATTAAAAATAGTCAATAGGATAAATTATTATTTTAATCGGAAAATACCATTAAATACCAGAAAATACCATGACATTGCCATTGAGTTTATATGAGAAGATTTATTTTTTGTATACTATTAAATCAATAATTGTCCTATTGACCAATTTTAATGGGATTTGAGGGATTTTTTTTTCTGGGTGTAATATAAAATTAGCCCAATAAACATTTGACCTTGAATTAAATTGGTTTGCAAGTTTAAATCAAGTATTTTTCTCAATTTTGTGTGTTGAGAATAGCGTGGAGAAACGTTATTTAAAAAGTTATAAAATATAGCATTCTCCATCAAAACGTCTTTTAACTACACCCAGAAAAAAAATACTATATAAATAATAGTTTTTTACTATTAAAAATAGTCAATAGGATAAAGTATTTTTTAATCGGAAAATACCATTAAGTACTAGAAAATACTATGACATTGCCATTGAGTTTATATGAACAGATTTATTTTTTGTATACTATTAAATCAATAATTGTCCTATTGACCAATTTTAATGGGATTTGAGGGATTATTTTTCTCGGTGTATCCATCCTGTTATTCAAATTATATTCCAAGGTATAACTAACTTGAAATCTACACGCATATCGAAGTTGAAGGAAACTTTTTCTACAATTTAAAATATACTATTCACACAAAAAAAATATTATCTTGGCGTTCAGTTGTTTTATCGAAAATTCATTTGCATCTACCAAATGTAGTCAGCCTCAACTGAAATTCATTTATGGTAAACAATGGTATGAAGCGTAACCAACTATTAGTTGAAGCAACTGCAACATTGATTGGGGAAACAAACTTTTAATCCATTTACAATTTTTTTATTTCCATTGCTACTTCAACTAAATTCAAAATGAGACAATACCAATATTAAGTTGACTTAACAGATAGTTGTATTAGGTTGTAGCAACCAATATTTATTTGATTCAACTGCGAAATCAGTTGTCTTATATAAAAGCAATGCCAAAGCTGGACAACATCAGTCACACAAGCTTCAGATTTTTCACTCTTTTTTTGTGTGATACGTGGCACGTGTAAAACAAAATTTGGAATTGTTTTGAGATATGTTCGTTTTTACTGTTCAGTTTTTTCATGCCCAAATACACTGTTCTCAACAAGTAGAATACTATTTTACAGAGTACTGCTATTGTGTTTCTATATATTGTATTTATATATGCAGCCCTAGCGCTCCAACGTGTTGCAAACACGAAGTCAGCAGCACAACGAGTCATCGGCAATTTCCGATCTCGGGAACACTGTTGTGATGCTGACTTCGTGTTTGCAACACGTTTGAGCGCTAGGGATAGGTAAAATGGCCGATTTCTTATAATTGAATTGCCTATTACAACTAAACAAATTGGTTGTGTCAATTGTATTCATTAGTTGTGTGAACTGATACGCGGTATTGCAACAACTGAATCAGTCGAATGTTGACAGAACTAATTAAATCGGTTGGCAAAAAGACGGTTGCCCCAACTAATTCGTTCTTTGAGTGTTATTTCAAACTAAGCTATACACTTGTTAATGGCTTGAATTTTACCCTTTATTTATAGTTGATATTCACACATTTACCTAAGTACATAAATAGCTTAATGGATATATGATATTCATATTAATCTTCACAATAAAATTACACTAGTTTGAAACTTGATGTTGATAATAATTCTCAACATATTCGCATATTGCATTTATCCGAAATCTAATAAAAGGGAATTTAATAGTGAAATGGGACATACATGTGAAATCGGAGAAGTATATTGATAATAATTTCCGGGTCTTCTTGGTTTGATTTTCATAAATCAATAAAAGACACATTACGAAGCGGGTCTCCGAACACATGATTTAATAATTGAGATGCAACCATTGTAGAATTTTGTAGATAATAATAAAAAAATAATATGGCGGGTACAATTGAGGCTATTTATTTATAACATTCAAACTATATAACACACATTTATTACACAAACATTGATAAATATATTTTTTAAAAAAATTTTTTAAAAATTTTTTTTCATTTTGAAGTCTGAAAGCATCGCCTTCGAATATAAATAGAAAAATATAATTAAAACATACATTTTACTTCAAATCAATCTCAAGTCAATTTCTAGATCATTACATGTGAAGAAAGTATAGTTTAGAAATAATAATTGTACAAGTTGTTCTCGAGTTTTTAAATAGTGTAGAATATTCATATGTTAGTGAACTTATAGAACACACATTTTTAGCCCAAATTAATATTTATTATTAAGCTGCTATCAAGTTGATTTCACAATGTTTGATATCCACATATATTTACATTTAGACTAACTTGATTTAGACACTTGATTTTATACTTTTTAATATAGTTACTATAGGTTATATAAACTATTTATGTATTTATACTCAAGTCTTTATAATTTGTGATTTCGACTTTATTATTAAAGCTTGGGGAATAGTCGAAAAATATTATTGAAAACAAGGAAAATCAAAAAATATTCGCCAAGGCTTGACGAAATGTTTATTGGGAGGATTTTTTTGAAATTATCATAAATATTCCTCGATTTCAAAAGAAAAACAAATAAATTAATATTTTATGTGCACTATTTGTCTTCAATTTCACAATTTTTCTTCATTTCACAAAATACGACACCAAAAAACATGTATCAGGGCTACTCTCAAATACAACACTTCATAGTGGTCGGACTTATATGGAGTGAGCGGTTAAAAATACTTCCAGTGGAGATATCAACGTGAAATTTTGGTCACGGCTTCATAAAAATGTTAGAATTATTCATTGATAAAATGGGCGAGTTTGTAACACTCCCCACCCACACCCTGCCACCTCTTTCCACCCTGTATAATAAACAAAAAAAATAAAAATTTATGAAATTTGTTTTTTAAATAATAATAATAATAATAGTTTGGCGCTACAGTCCTGTATAGAACTTCGGCCGAGCTCTCTCACCATTTTGAGCTGTGCGTGTTATATTTGTACTCAAAGTGGTGGGACCTACAGTTTATTGCCGAATCCGAACGGCGGGTGAGAGCTTTTTCATAGGCAATGGTTTTACTCTCGTAGGTTTGCCATTTACTGACGAGAGGTAGCGCGGTATAGAAAATGTTTCTATGAAAAGATGTTTTTAGCCCCAGTCCAGCCTTGAACCGGGGACCTTTCGGCTCGCAGTCCAACGCACTAACCACTGAGCTACCGCGGCTATTTTAAAACCTAACAAGTACAAAATATGAAAAAAAAAATAATAAAAAAATTATAAATAAAACTGTTTTAAAGCCATATATTTCAAACTTAATCAAGCAAATCAACAACCATAGTACCCTATTCGGGAGGACATGATCATTCATGGTCAGATCATTTTAGGACATGCTTGTTATATAACTAATCGTGTCACGAGAAGCTAAAAATACAATAATCAGTTCCTGATCATGACCCTAGTACATTTTCTTCTAAGGAAGCTGTATCAAAAACCTGCTTTGGTCTAACATAAAAAATGGCACTTTCGGGCAGATGATATTAATACTTTAGAATCTTAAAATGTTGACTTATATTAAGATATAAATCACATTGAAGGGTTCAGGGGAGTTGCAACAATGAAACGTTGTTTGGAATGCATCTACTACAAATATTACATTTTAGATGGTGTTAAAAGGAGAACATCTCTTGAATAAAAGGAAATATGTGATGTATAAAAATCACTAACACTTTTGCTGCTGTTCATTTTGGAATTACTGTAGCATGTATATTTTTTTGCGGTGAAGTTGCAACAACGCTATTATACACATTATGTTTTCAAAATGTATGTTGTAAAATTATGTAAAACGAATTTAATTAAAATTTTAATAAAAAGTATTAAAGATTAAGTAAGAGGACTACGTATGAAAAACATGTAGAAGAGAATTAAAATTTATTAATATTTTTATTTTATTTCTTTGTTCTCTGTGTGTAGGAATATTAATTTATAATCGAGGGGATGGAAATATTTACATGTGAAATAATTTGTGGTTTTTCATTGTCACTTATTTTATAATAAAACCCATATTCATCAATTTATGAAGAGGAAAAATCGTTTTGCTCCCGAATTAACACCTATTTTTTCTAATTTCAGTTAATTTTTTTTTTTGAGAGTTATTTCGAGCCAATAAAAAAATCGTCTATAATAATAGTTTGGGCTACAGTTCTATATAGAAATTCGACCGAGCTCTCTCACCATTTGAACTGTGCGTGGTGTTATATTTGTACTCAAATTGGTGGGACCTACAGTTTATTGCCGAATCCGAACGGCGGGTGAGAGCTTTTCATAGACAATGTTTTACTCTCGTAGGTTTGCCATTTACTGCCGAAAGGTAGCGTCGCACGGTGAACAAAATAATGAAATATTTGAACAAAACGCCTTTTTTTATTTTTTATTTTTAAATTTTCAATTTTTTTTACGGTTACATACATAAAAGACCCACGAAGAATAATCTGTAACTTATAACATTAACAGATTAAGAGATATGAGCCTTCAATGTTAGGAAAAAAATTGCATTCCATACAAAAATATATGGAAATACATATTGGAGAATAACTAAAATATCCTTGCATATCCTCTCAAATCATTAAAATTGTATTTAGGATTTTACAAAATATACATTCTGAGAAAAATGTAGCTTCCGGTTTGCTCCGGTTTACAAGAAAATTGTTGTGAAATACTACCATTTTCGTTAGAAATTTACTTATTTGATTTAAAGCGTTTAGTGTTATAATTTTATATGAATTAAACCTACAGATATCCTTCACACGCGCTAACTTTTTTCTAATCACAATTAATGTGGTAAAAAATAAAAAAAAATTCATAGCGATGTCTTTCCCGGATTAAGAGAAATTACGTGTCAAAAATTACCATTTTTTAATCTAATTTCATACATTTGTGCATTTTTTGTAAATTTATTCCAAGGACTTTATGCGATATTCTCTTGTCGCATTATCTTTTCTCTAATCACAATCAATGTGGTAAAAAATAAAAAATATATCATTCCGATATCGTACCCGGATTAGGAGAATTTACATGGCAAAAATTAGTATTTTTTATACATTTGTTCCTCTTTTTGTAAATTTATACCAATGACTGCAAGCGATATCCTTCATTTTCACTATTTTTTTTTTAATCACAATCAATGTGCTAAAAAACGAAAAATATATCATCCCGATATCGTTCCCGGATTAGGAGAAATTCACTTGGCAACAATTACCATTTTTCATACATTTGTTCCATTTTGTAAATTTATTCCAAGGACTACAAGCGATATCCTTCGTTCGCACTAACTTTTTTCTAATCATAGTCAATGTGATAAAATTTCAAAAAAATATGATCCCGATATCTTTCCCGGATTACGTGGCAAAAAAACCAGTTTTATTCTAATTTTTTTTGTAAATTTATTTTAAGGACTGCAAACGATATCCTTCGTTCGCACTAACTTTTTTTTAATCACGATCAATGTGGTAAAAAATATTACCCTGATATCGTTCCCGGATTAGGAAAAATTACATGGCAAAAATTACCATTTTATTTCCTAATTTCATACATATGTACCTTTTTTGTAAATTTATTTTAAGGACTGCAAACGATACCCTTCATTAACACAAACTTATTTCAGATCACTATCAATGTGGTCAAAAATAAAAAATAAATCATACCGATATCAGCTCCAGATTTTAAAATATCACATGTCAAAAAATTCCACAAAATTCTCGAAGTTAAATTATTTATACATAACTTTTGTGAATCAATAGAAGACATTTTGTAAAGCATAACAATACCCCGATATTTTTTTATTAAGTAAAAAAAAATCAACGAAATCTACCGATTTGTTTTGAAGTTATATCATTTTGTTCAAAAAAAGTGCTTTTTTGTTCACCGTGCGTCGCATAGAAAATTGTTTTCTATGAAAGAGATGTTGGCAGTCGCTGGGGATCGAACCGTGGACCTTTCGGCTCGTAGTCGAATGCACCAGCGACTTTTTGCTCGTAGTTCAACGCATTAACTAAATGAGCTACCGACGCGTCTATAATAATATTCAATATTATAGATATAATTTTAGAAAATATCTTGTTACCGAGTGTTAGTGGTGAGTTTAATTTAACCACTCTCAGAGCCGTAAGTCAACAAATGGCCAACAGTAGAAAAAGCTCGCTCACAAAAGCCTCAAAAGCTCAAAACTAGTGCTGGTTAGAGATTCGAATATGTAGTTCAGCTATATAAAGCACAAGGTACGGCGAACCCCAGAGAATATAATTTATGACCCCTTTTAAAATGTGTTTTATATCCTTCAATTATAATATTTTTAATAATTTTTGATGCATTGAAACAAAAATGTCTGAAAATTTACTCACTTAAGTCAAATTTTTTTAAAGGTAAGTAATTATTTGCTCACTTTTTTTTAAATAATTAAATAAAGAATAGTACGGATTATACTCAAAAAATTACCGAAATTCAGACAAATGTAAATGATTTTATATTAAAACATTTTAGTTTGATGTTTTTATATATATTTTTATACATTCGATATATTTTATACTCATATTATTACCAAGAACAAATATATTGTGCAAGAAATCTGAAAATGTATACAAAAGATAATGTGGCCATTATCCATTATTGGAATTCATTAAAAACAATGATGTGAAATAAATCAAATTGTTTGGTTACTCAATTTCTGATTAATTGATTAATCAAGAATTTCTATTAATTAGAACATTGATTAATTTGATTTCTGATTAATCAATTAATCAGGTTTCTGATTAATAAAATCAGCATTTTGATTAATCAAAATTTCTGATTAATAAACTTCTGCGTCACAATTATGGTACTTGAAGTAAAACTTGTATTTTTAATTATCGTAATAATCAATTTTCACTTTATTTAAGTTGACAAAATTTTCAAATAGTGTTGAATAAATTGTATAATTTTCAATTAATAAAAATTGTAATTATCCTGATTAATCAGAAAACATGATTAACCGATTAATCAATTATTCGCGATTCTGATTAATGAAAATATTGGTTAATTGAATAATCGCACAGAAGTAATTAAAAAATATATTTTTTTTTTTCAAATTATCGGTTAGGCCAGATTTATATTCACAATTCTATATATGTATTTTAATTTTTATTTATTTTTCAGCTGATGTATTTTTTAATTATATTGAATAATGAGAACTTAAAAATTTAAAACTTTATTTTTGTTATATTGATAATAAAGTTGTTATATATAGTAAATGTTTTATTGAGTATTAATTGATCATTACTTGCTTAGTAACATCAATTGAATATTTTATAAAACTAATTAAAGTTCTCAAAATCTCCCGTTTTATTACAACATTTTCAAAGGCAACACTGGTCTTAGCCAACCCGAAGCAGTTGATGCTGCCGCCTGGCCTGCCACCAACTGTTTTGGCTCAAACGCGTTGTATGGCAGTCAAGTTTTAAACGTCGCGGTGTCCGGTTGTGTTTCGCGTAAAACCCCTCTACGAAGTGCGCTCAAAGCGCAAAGTGTAAAAAATATTTAAAGTCTTAAAAAAACCTGAAAGAAGTGCGAAAAACAAACAAGTGCAATTTACAAGTAGAAGAGGAAGAAAAAGCAAACAGGCCTCTTACTCCCCCCGCAAAGTTACGCTGTACGCTGCGCTTCATTGGCTCTCAGACAGACAGCCAGAAATACAGGCAGTCCGACAGACAGACATACGTGTTGCAAATTCAGGCCGAGAAGCTTATTTTGTGACTTAAGCCTGGTTTTTATTGTGAGTTGAATGCATTTTTGTTTTTTCTTATATGATTTATAAATATATAAAAAAAAATCAATATTTGTTAAAGGTAAATTCATTTTTTAATTACTGTCTTTATGACCGGCCCATTTGTAAAAAAATCAGTTATTATTTTAAAATTTAGCCAAACTTGTTTTGTTTGTAATTTTTGTGAGATCAGATTCGATCTTTTGTTGGTCACAGTCGCAGTCAGTGCAGCAGCAGCAGCTGTTTACTGCCAGGTACATTTTGGGCCAAATCTAACAACAAAGTTGCACCCATGAACGGACAGTGGGCCGTACCAACGAATGGATCGGGCGAGCATAGACCGACACTTTACAGGAGGCAGCGAGACCATGACTGCATTGGAGCCAAGCGCGTTGTAGCGTAATATCTTCGTTGGATCGGTTAGCCTAACGTACACGTTCTGTGAATTAAAGGCGTGCTACGTTCCATTCCGTGCCGTTTGGAATTTGAACTCGATCAAGCGATCGGCGCCAGTTCGATAGGTTGGTAGTTGGTAACTAGGGTTCCAATCCGAAGCATTTTGACAATACCGGGACTTTCGGGATTAGAAAAAATATATCGGAATTAGTCCCGAATTATTGGAAATTACAAGTAACAAAAACTAAAATACAGTTTTATTAAAAAAATAGCAGGATAACAAACGGTTATAATCAAGGTTTATTAAAAAATGATGAAAATATACGAACGGCAAATTTTGAATTTAGTAGTTTTTATTCTCCTCGTTATTTTCATTGGTAACCCCGCGATTTCATATCGTGATTTTCGGTATTGATGTTCTCCGGAAGTAGAGTACAATTTTCTTGTGCTAATTTTTTTTGTATTTTGTCTGAACATAAAAAAAAATAATACTACATACTGTATTTAATTTTATATAAATACAGTATGTACTAAAAATTATTGCATATTTAGTAAGAAAGGGTTTTTCAATAAGAGCGCTACAAAATAAATAAAACAAAAACGGTTTTGGATATCAATGAAATTCTTCATTCCTGTAAAAGTACGTTCGATGCCATTATGTATGGAACTCGATTTCTTTTGCATGGCCACCACGGGCACGCTTGAACTCAATTTTCGACGGTTTTCAAGCATAAATCGGCCGATACTGCTGCAATTTCCCGTTCGATATTCGTACGAAGTTCATCAATCGTCGCTGGCTTGTTGGCATAGACCATAGACTTGACGTAGCCCCACAGGAAATAGTCTAATGGTGTCTAATGATGACTCTGGAATACGTGTGAATTGCTGTCTGACCAATAACGCATATTTTGTTTATTGACGAAGCCATTCAGGCAGAAATGAGCGGCTTCAGTTCTTGCGTCAATTTGATTTTGTAAGGATGTAGGCCAAGATCTTTTCGCCATTTTCTTTTTAATTTAATATTAAACGAATATACTAAAATAAGAGCTATTCATAAATTTATTAACTTACGATGTCATATTTTTGATTTCTACTCCATTGCAGGGTTGAAAATAAAAAAGACTAGTAGTAAAAATTAAGTAGTAAAAAAAAAAATTAGTAGTAAAAATTAAGACCATAGATGTTTCATTTTCGTTTCAAATCTACTAATATTAAGATAAATTGACAAAATTCTACATAGAATGACCTAAAATTTTAAATAATTACAAAAATTACCTAACGACTTAATAAAGCCAAAAAATGCCAAATGCATTAATAAAAACCGAGCTCTGTTGATAAATATATAAAAAAATAGTGAATTCTTATTCAAAAGTTTGCAAAACCATGACTCCAACGTATCCTAACTTTTATTTTCTCCAAAATAAATTTTCAAATGAACTAAGCTAATAGAAAGCTAATCAAAAGTTAATCAATTTGCAATATACCAATTTGAAATTTACTTTAAGAAACCTTATCAATTATATTTTTGAGCTGGAACATTCGTCACCTATTGACTTTTCTATAAAAATATTATTTTAGTTCGAAGCTCACATCTATTTGTTTTAAAATTTTATAACTTGAGAATGAATATCTTTTTAATTTATACGCATTTTTTCAAAGTTTTTTATTTTTTAATTTTGAATATCAATTAGTTGCAACCCTGTATTTTGGTAAATTTAATTAATTGGTAAATTTAATTAAAAGATTTGCTTTAAAATTTACCGGTTGAATTTAGCTGGTGAAATTATTTAGACAAATCTTCTCTAGGAGAATCGACACACAAAAAACATTTATTCTTTTTGTGGGTGATATTTGCGTTCCAGTAACGAATACTCCATCTTTTACCCTGCAGAATTTTTCTATACAACTTGGCACTATCATTCAATATTTCATTTTATGAAATGCAGACATTCTATTGATGTTTAATATGTTCAGCAAATTGACACATGTTTCGCATTCTAAAAATTGTTCTTTCTCAACGGTCGCAAGATTACGCCTATGATAGGGGAAACATGCTAGTGATAGCAACATTTTTGAAGACTTATGGTATATTTGAGGGATTAAAATCGTAACCAAACCCGATAACCATTTAAAAATAATCTTAATCTTAATAATAAAAATAAAAATCGATTCCAAAACCAATATACCGGATTTAAAACGGTTTAAAAAAGTATGGTATTCATATAAAAGAAATTAATTTTAGTAAAAACATTTGTTTACCATTTTTTAAATTGTGTGTGAGTGTAACTATAAACAATTTTAAACATTTTTTTTTGTCCCTTCTTATTTTTAAACTTTTTTCGTAAATTCATTCGAGAAAAATACAATACTTAAATATTTGTCACATCGATATCGTATTATTTTTTGAAGAAATCTTGTTTTTTTTTTGATATCGATTCGAATTTGTAATATATCTCTTACAGAGAAAACTCCTACAGAACTCATTGATATCTACAATGTAGGTCAACACTCAATATCGCTACGGTAAATATTAGACATCTGCACAAATGCATTTGAAACCTACTTCAGGACATTAATTTTATTTGAAGACATTTACTGTCGCCGACTCGATCTTGAAAATCAAATGAATGTGTTGCTCACAATAACAAAGAACAAGTAGTGTCAAAACAAAACACAAACAAGACGAAGTTGTAGTGAAGAGTTCTATAATGTTGTGCAATAATTATTCAAATACTGAAATCAACTGCTTATGACACTGAGTACTCGGCGCATTTTACATTTTTTTACCATTCTAGTTTTAAGGAATTTTCATTAATATTGAAATATAGGAAAATTCAAAAGGTATAAGAAAATCATGTAATATTTTATAGTAAGTTTTATATTTATAAATTTTATTGCTTTTTGGTCAATGCGTTGTTTTTGTCGTACAACATTTTTTTAACATAATGTTTGTTGTATTTTTTATAAACACATAAATACCGATAAAACCATACTGCCATCGAAGTGTCATTTGGTTTTGTTTTTCAAAACATTGAATGTCTTGAAAAAATATGTCAATATGTCCGATATGGTGTAAATTGTATTGAACTCTTAAATGGCATAATGGGAAATGACAAAATGTTCGTGTATTACATAAAATACATAATCTAAACAAATTCTTTAAAATGTTTGTCAATAAATAAAAATTATTGAATTATCGAAAATATCTCATACAGTTTTCGTATATTGCAACAATTTTTATTATTATTATAATAAATATCAAAAAAATAATTTATATGAGAAAAATTTGATTAATTCTAATCACAGGATAAGCAATAGCAGTATTTCTTATCCTAAAAATCATTGAACGGAATCAATAGGATTAACTTAAATATATCACACCTTGGTAAAGTTTTCTGTGAAATGCTCATATGGTAAAAAATTGTTTTCGAATTATTTCAGATTATAAAAAACGTCAATTTGGACCTATAAACGATATTTCTTCGATATCGCCAAAATATCGTTTGGTTTGTTGGAAATTCACAGAAATATGGACATTTTCAAAATACAGAAGGAAATTGCTAACTTAACATAAACTAAAGATATCGATTAACCTTTTTTTCAGTGCAATAGTTAACATAGGGGTCATTCTACGTTAGAAATATCAATGTTGACACGAAGTCTTCCGAAATAAATATAATAAAACCATATATTTACTTTTTGAATTTCCGAACAACAACAAAGTTATGTTGTTTGAAGAACAAAGTACTATTTTACATAATCATTTATATCTCTCTAACCGCTCAATATATTTTTATGAAGTTAATGGTTTATATAAACTTTTTGATCATGCTTTCATGATTGCTTTAATTTCATATTTTGCTCGGAAGACATTGTGCCAACATTGATATTTCTGACGTAAAATGAACCCTACCTTTTTGACTCCTTAGATTATTAAGTATCTACTTTATTATCAGCTACTAATTTTTATATTGATGAAATAATAGATTTTTTGTCTGAGTTTGCATTAAAGCAGTCCCTGTGCATCAGTACGTTTTGTTGTTGTTGTCATGATTATTGCAAAAACTAATTGAAAATTCAGAAACAACAACAACCACATACATAACGAAATCGTAACAACATAAATTCTGTATTTTTTCTCCACTATTGCTTCATTGGAATCGAAAGTTGTTTGGCCTGTTTGAGCGCATGAAAAGCGCGCGATCGTGTACAACCGACGAAAAGGTGGTCAGGAAGCAAAAACAAAAAATTCCTTGCAGCATGGCAACCCTCCACACCAGCCTACAACTCTCCACTACTCTTAGCACCCTCCAATCATTCATTGAAATATGGAGGATGTGGGGGAGGGCGGCAGTCTAGAAATTGAAATTGCGTTTCAATTGTATTTCAAGCGAGCTTCGCAAAATGATTGACAAAGAACTGGTTTTTGACGGTGTGGAATCTGTATCGACCAGTCATATTGTTGTTGTAATTGAGATTTGTTGTATTGTTGTTGTAACTACTGGCGCATTACGCGGTTTTTCTTAATTATGTTGAGCGTTTCATAAAAATTAATTAAATATGATTTTTCCAGATATAGTCTATTTTATCTAAATTGTTATTTGATCCATTCAGGGGTTTAGAATCAAATATTTTTATTTTATTATAATTTATTTATTTTAATTAAATTATTATACTTTTTTTAATAAAATCTCCTAATCATAAATAATAACACAGGGAAACTTCAAAAAATATACTTCGAACGAGATATTTCTGAAACCTTTACAAAATGTGAAATTTTGTAGTAGAGGCCTTTTTATAGTTTGTGTAAATGAAGTTTGTATAAATGTTAAAAGTTATATTCGGCCTTTAATATCTCTACTATGCACTGAGCATTTTAAATGTGTTTGGTCATTTTTTTATATTTTCAATAAGATTTTTAACATTCATTAAAGTATTTTTATTATACACAATTAACAATATTATTAATAACATTTATAATACTGAAAATTGGCATAAGAAATACTCAAAAGAACAAACTCTGTATTTTCGAGAAACATCCACACAACACACCTCAGTTGTTTTACGACTCAATTTATTTATTAAATGATTTATCTTTCTACTACTTCGTTAACTTCCACTCACTCACTTTAGAGCAACCAGTAGTAAAAATAATATTAAAAATAATAAACTATAGGTAAAAATATATTAAGAACAAGGCAAACATCTATGCGCAGTAATAATGCAGAAAATATTTACATCGCAATAAAAATCAACCAGAGTCATTTGAAAACACCGTGAGATAAATGATATAAAATAAAAAAATATTTAATATTTAGGTACAACTTTTTAATAGGTATATATTTTTGAATACACACACAAAAACGTCGTATATGGGAATTTCCAGAGAAACGTCAACCACGACCGAATAATTGAAACTGCTCAAATCTTTAAAATAACGATGGATTTGGAATCTTAAATATGTGAATCTAAAAATCTGAAAAGAAAATTCTACTCCGTTAATGGTACCATACAAAAAAATGCTCATAAAGTTACGTTACTACAGCATTTGTAAATACCCTAGTAGAAATTGTAATAGGGACATTACAGGGAACTGATCATTGCATTTTTTCCTTGTCATAACTCGATCAGTGACATGACGATCATGAACTGAACATTATCGTGTATACCCTAATAGGGTAAATTTCTACTAGGGTATACCAATTTTCATGGTTTTTGAGTAACCAAATCAACTAATTTTAAAGACATACAGATTCAAAATTTTATTTTTTGATTTTTCAGACAACTCTAATTAATAATTCTAAAGCTTAAAAATAATCATTGAAACTAAAAGAACGGAAAATTTTTGATTTTTGTATAAAGGTCGAATAGGTAAAATAGGTACCGTCTGGAACCAAAAAAATACATTTATTATCATTTTAAACTAATAATTTTTTAAAGAGTAGAATCCTCTGTTCCTAAATCTAAATTTTCTCTATATTTTCAAAAATTTTTTGACAGCTAATTGAAATCTGTCCCCTCCGGAACTTTGAGCACCAAAAGTGTAAAACTACAATATAAAAAATATCAAAATTATATTTAGCAAAAAATCGTAATGCAAATTTCCATACGGAACGTCTGGAATTATTCTTCGATTTATTACGAAATAACTGTAAACTTTATGAACAAACAGCCTAACCAATAAACGAAATAAAGTCGACTTTAAAGAAAGTATCAGCTTTTTGACAAACAAATATATGAGAAAATTGTCGAAAAAGCTGAAACTTTCTTTAGAGTCGACTTTATTTCGTTTATTGGTTAGGCTGAAAGTGTTCATATGCAAAAATATAGTAAATTGTCTCAGCTATGTTCTGAGATATTACAAAAAAATATATTGTACGCAAAAAGTATTTTTAGAATAAAAATCTTACTGATAATTTCTATACGGAATTTTTTGTTCCGTTCGGAATTATTCTGTGATTTATTAAAAACTATAAAATTTGGGAACAAATTGTAAATATACAAAGAAAGCACATGATTTCAGCTATTTTTTTAAATAATTCAAAAAAAGAATTTGTACGAAAAACTTTCTGACTTTTTGGCATTTCCATATGAACCTCTACATGCACTACCGGTTTTGTCCTGTCCGGAATGAAGACTATTTAATTTATATCTTTTGATCTACCTTATAAAATTTTATAATTTTTTGCAAATGTTTAGTCCTACTTGAGTAAAAAAAAAATCAATTGAATTCATGAATTTTCCTTCGAGATATTAACATTTTAAGCGTACCCCATTTATGGGTTACCGAACGGTACATTCGTACGTTTAAAACATTAATATCCCGAAGGAAAAAACTAAAATCTATGGCTAGAAAAGAATCCGGACTTTTCAATAGGATTTCTCGGTTTCTCTGCCGAGAACTGCTAAATAACCTTTGTGAAAAAAATCTTTGATTTGTAAATGGATAGATATGATTGTTATTCTGGGTTTTGATTTCATAACCGAACTTTTGAATATAACCAAAGAAGTGCCTGATAAAATCTATTTTGAATGTCTCCTTAAAACAGGACAACTCTTCAGAATCTAATAGATTCAATCAATGTCTACCGCTTTGGAATTCAGCATAGATTCGGGTTGTATTAAATTTAAAGTTTCGGCGACTACATCCAGAAATATCATTAAATTATTTTGCTCTAAATGAAGACTTATGTAAATAATTTCAGTGGTGAACAACATATTAAGGTTGTTGACCGCTGAAATTATTTATTGCTGATCACTAAATATTTTTTTTATCCACATGGTTTTCATCGTATATGTGAAATTTTTCATTTATATTTACTTCGTTCATATTTAATATTTTGGATCATTTCATTAACAACTTCTTCCGATTCTTAAATTTTCAAAAAATAAATCGTACTCTGAAAATTGCAAATATATTTCCTAAGCTATATATAATTCGTATTAAAAACATAAATATTTCAGAATAATGCACGGAAATCAATTAAATCCAAAAAAAGTCCAATAATCACTCATTTTTTTAAGTGGAAATCCAAAAAAATCCGGATCGATTTTTTCTATGAAGCATTTTGTCTATGAAAAAGATGTTGACTGTCGCTGGGATCGAACCCGGCACCTTTCTCATGGTAGTCGAATGCATCAGCGACGTTTTGACTCGTAGTCCAACGCACTAACCAGTCGAGCCACCGATGCTACAATATAAATCGTCTTTGTAGAACTTAAAGTCACCAACTACATTTACGAAATGCCAATTGTGCATTTAAAAAAATCTTTATACATTTTTAAATTTTTGATCAATGAGCTCAATATTTGTACCAAATGATCAAGTGAATCTATCAATTGGTATTTCAACTTTAAAAATGTGTCAATTACTTTTTGTAATCATAAAAATGTATTTGGTGAGTTTTATTCTACAACGATGATATGATACATACAGGGTTTAATCAGACCTGAATTTTTCAGAACTGAATTAAATCGTTAATTTATCTGTGCTGAGCAATTTTCTGCTGGGTTATAAAAATACCGATTTGAACACATTCCAATGTTTATTGAATAAACGTGCTGAATATGTTGATGACCGATTTTCAGATATGATATTTTCTGTTTAAGATTTTGTATGTTATAACTAAATATAACAGAAAAAAAAGACAAAAAGGTAAGTTATTCTTTAAGAACAAAGAACAAACAAAAAACCAATCATTCAATCTTCCAGCATTATCGTAAATTTAAAAACACATATATATAGCCAATTTAAACTACTGAGTTAAACAAATATTTGATTTAATATACATTAGAACCTCAACATATCTTCAAGATTTGCGAATTATTTGCCTCTATCTGCTTGTTGTATGAAAATCTATGTTGCCACATCAATTAATTATACTCAACGATTGAAAAAAAAAAACAGAAATTACTACAATAAAAAAGTAAACTTGGCATCTCTGTAGTTGGCAGTTGTCGGTAATTTTCTTAGACACTCCTTGATTTTTTTTGTTGCACTAAAGAATTTCATGGTAAAATTCCATTTGTTTAAAACCAGATTCTTTAAATTTGTATTTACAATATAAATTTGTTTATTCACTGTGAACCATTTGACGATCATTGTTGAGTTCAATAATAAAATGATACTTTTCCATATGAAATTCAAAATAGTTTGAAATTTTTCTTTAGAATTTTTGTCAGAAAAACTAGATTTATCTACACAAATAAAATTTATTTATCGCAAAAAAGAAACCTTTTTGATATTCTAGATAGTTTATTTTTTCCACGAAAATCTTATTATTTTGTTACTTTGGACCTACAAACGATATCATATCTTTTGACTTAAATATGAATAATGTTTTATCAAGATAGTAAAGATGAAATGATTTATTTTCTGTGTACATACGTGGTTGCATTTGTCAGCCATGTCAGCCATTAAATCCTTCTCTCTTGAATCAATAGCTACCGTGTGTGGGCAAAACTTAAATGTCAAAATTTAAAAACCATGAAAAAAATGATTGCAAAATTACATTATCGTTTACATTCCGACGTAGTTATATTAGTTTGTTTATTGCGAAGAGTGGGGGGAACAAGAACATAAACTCGTTACTTACCGACAGATATTTTATTACTTACAGATATTTTTATCTTAATTGTCTAAATGTTGAAACCAAAAAATAGCAAGAATTTGTATTATGTAAATTACAGGATTAATATAAATTAAAATTGTTTTTTATTTTTCTATTTAGCAATATCAGTAAAAACTAAAATGACAATAAACGATATTTTTATGATTTTCATATGGTTACACACAGAAAAACGACAACAATTTATACTTTGATTCATGGATTTATGGTGGTTAAAACGTTCCCTACAACTCTTTGTACTTAAGTCAAGAATTGAGATAAATAGATATAAAATTGTTAAATTGTTAAATTAAGCATGATTATACTTAAAGTAACAATTTCAAATACTCAATTTAAGATCAATCGTTTTTGGGGTAAAAATACATTTTGTTCTAACAATTTGTTCTAACAATGTTTTAAAAATTTAAATTTTTATTTTAAGAATATTTTTTTTTCTGAGTGTACCACACTCAAAATAATACATGCATAAAATACACAAAAAAGTTAGTTTACTGGACGAAAATATTCGTAAAAACGATCCACGAATATATTCATACATAGTACGAATGAACTTTCGTAATGTTATGAAATATATTTATGTTTATATTTGTATATTTTACGAAAATCATTAGTGAAAATAATCCACAAAATAATGCGTACATCTGATGAACTCACATACTCTGTGTCTCTCTCTCATACTTTCACATAAAACCAGTGTGGCCAGATTAAGCGATTAATCGCCAATAGGGCAATATTTTTATGATGCTCGCGCTTTTTAATTTGGAAAAAGCGCCCCGCGGTTTTTTGCGCTCTTTTATAAGAATTTTTTGAAATGATTAGACATTTTAAATTACCGTTTTGAGAACTTCCTTCAACATAGTCGGAATGAGTCACCAACAAAAATCTAAAATAGATTGATGTTGGTAACTCTAACGTCAATATCATTACACTAAAAAATATCCGTTTTTCGGAATATCATACTAAGGATATTCCGATAGACTTCAAAATTCTAATTAGTAATTTCGTATTTTCAGTATCAGTGACCGCCAATATGGTTTCCATAGAACCAGATCCACAGGTGACTTGATGGCGGTCCTCTCCGAAAAGTAGAATAATTGTGTTCACCTTTTCGGGGAGAGCAAGGCTGTTGCTCTCGATATTTCCAAGGCTTTTGATCGAGTGTCGCATAAAGCCCTCGTTTCAAAACTAATTGCATTTGGTGTCGGGAAATCTTTTACTCGATTGATATCGAGTTTTCTCCAGGGTCGTTTAATACGAGTAGCGATGGATGGTGTATTTTCAGAACAACGTTTCATTAATTCTGGAGTTCCGCAGGGTTCCGTCCTATCCCCGTCCCTATTTCTGGTATTTATCAATGATCATCTGTCATTGACTCAGAACCCAATTCACTCCTTTGCAGATGACAGTAACATTTGCCATTCATACTCGTTCAACAAGCGCCCAAACTCTTTGGAGATTGAGAGTAAAAGACGCACTATGAATGACACGCTCAATAATGACCTTAAATCAATCTCCGAGTGGGGTGTTGCAAATAGAGTAGATTTTAATGCAAGCAAGACCCAATGTTGTCTGTTATCTCACAAAAGAATGGATTCACCCCTTCCTCCCCTCTATATGGGTATTGTGGATATTTCGCAGTCGGCTGCTCTTGACGTTCTGGGCATATCAATTCAATGTGATCTTCGTTGGAATGATCACATATTTAATGTGTCGAAAGAAGCGGCCAAGTGCCTCGGTTTTTTAAAACGGTGTAAAACATATGGACAAACATCTGTTTTTAAGAAATGAATCTGTAAAAAACTAATACAAGTATTATTTATATATTTTTTTTAAAATATAAACAAACAAAATTATGAGTTAAAAAAACAGCAAAAAAGAGAAAAAATCTTATTAACATTCTATACATTTTCAATACAGTTCGCGATTTTGACTAATCAGATTTTTTTTTTACCGTAAGATTTTTAAGAAAATATTCGACTTTTTTTTTATTTTTGTAGTCCTTTTTTATTTTATTGTAGTCTTTTTTTATATTTCATGTTTTCTGTTTTTTTTTTCGTTAAATAACAAATCGTAACGATTTTAAAAATTACGAATACTGAATACTGTATTTAAAATAAATCGTATATTTTACGAATTTTAAATTTACAAAAAAGTATTTCGTTAATTGTCGCTTTGATTATTTTAAGTTCAAGACTCTAATCAACTCCATTATTATACGTTTCAGAAGTTTTAATAACAACCTTTTAAAAAGAAATAAATAATATTTTTTTAATGTTTATACAGGGTGTTTAGTTCATCGATGTCAATAATTCAGGGGATCATTATATTACTCAAAAAAAATAACAAAATATAAAATAAAATTATATTCTATGTTGTACCCTGTTTAAGTTACAGGGTGTTTTGTATATACATATTACTGACATAATCCAGTCAAGAAAATAGGTTAAATAGTACAATATGGTTATAAATGAATAACAATTTTTAACTCATGTTTTAGAACATTAAATTACCTTTTCAATGGTAAATGACATCTTTTCCATGATTTCTTCCTTCTAACATGTACGTAAATTTGAAATTTACAAAAATAAAAAATAAAATTTATACTTTGTCATTGAATTACTCAAAATTTCTAATTTATAATGATAGACCAGTTCATTTGCAGTTTTTTCTTACCAATCACAGTGATTTTCTAAAACACGATTTTAAAATTGTTATTCATTTATCACCATATTATACTCTATAACCAATATTCTTGACTAGGTTATGTCAGTAATATGCAGTAATATTCATCCTATATCTTAAATTTTGTTATTTAACATTTTCTTATTTTTTGAGTTATAGAATGATCCCCTGAATTATTGACATCGATGAACAAAACACCCTGTATGAATGTAGCTGTAGTACCTATTTTTTGAAGTTCAAATAAATACATTGCAGATGTATAAATAAATATTTAAATAAATAAATAAATACAAATGTAGTAATTTTTAATGCATATGTACTAAAATTATGTACAGAAATGCAGTTAATTTATGTAATTGTTTTCCATAGAAATACAACTACATCAATGTAGTAGTAATAAATACATTTGTTTTTGAACGTAAATCAAATGCATATGTATTTATTTTGAAAACATGTTTCATTCTTTTATCTACAGTATATTTTCGCTGTAATTTTAATGTTACGTTATGCTTGTATTTATTGGCTTTAAATGAATATTTATAGCCTAAATAACAAAAAAAAATTGATTACAAATGAATACATTGGATAGTATTTATTTGTAATCAACTTTTCACTATTGTTATTGATTAGATTAATAAACAACTCAAAATATACAAATCCCCAACTGATTCGATTTCGCCCTCTTGCCTCTCCTATATTCAAACTTAAAAAATATGTGTTAATCGTAATTAATCTGCAAAAATTAATGCAATTTAGCGCTACTTAATGCAGTCGAATATTCAACAGCCTGTGATTCATTTGTTTTGTTGTATTCGTTGTATTTTGTAGTTTATTTCTAACAAAACAATAAAAAAAACTATTAGCCATAAAAACGTGAGAAAATTTTGCAATAGCAAAACAATGTTTTGAACCGGTATTAGTTAAACAATAATAGCAAATTTGATTGCTTTGGCGATAAACGAAGATTACGAAACATTGTTGCATCAGTTGTTAACAGACGCGTTTGTCGCTTAAGTCTTTTGTTTCGGCAGCAATGAGTCAATGCAATAATAGATAGAACGTTGAAAACACAGAAGTTTAGCTGAAAAATATATATCCAACAAGAAACAAATTAAATATTTTACTATATGCGAAGAGGTTCAAGTGAAAGTCATGCTACTAGAGGTCTTTTAATAAGAAGCGGTTTGTTTTTTGGACTTTAAGACGTTTAACTCGAAGTAGTTGAAATTGAATACGTTCTATTATAACACTTTAATCATAGCAATGACAACATTTTGTTAAAGTATTCACTGACTGAAATTCACTGATGAAAAATTCAACAAATGTAAAAAACGTGTAATTTAAAATAAATAAACGATTACTGCCCGTAAATTCAGCAACTTGATTTAAAGTATACTCTTTTTCTTTGTATGTCAATTGTTTTATTTATTAAAATCTTCTTTGAAAGTTCAAATATTCGTAGTTCACATATTTATTGAAATGTATGAAGAACTAACTAGATATCAAAGTAAAATTTGAGCAAAAAGATTCTCTATTTTCAGCGCAAGCTTTGGCTTTCGGTTCATTAACTTTTGTAATGTTCAGTATGTGGTCATGATGACCAACAATTATCAGAGTCGGACGCAATGATTCAACGATTATGATTGCGGTCAAAAATCTAATCAGACGACCAGAACGACTGGAAAATCCTATTAAAAACCAAAAAGAAGTAAAGAATATCATATGTTCAGGTATAATTTTTTATAATGCGTATTGGTACACATTAAAAATAATTTCTAGGCAATTTTACGAAATATTTTTTCGTAATTTTTAATTTTGTAAAATACACGAATAATTTGTAATTTCTATTTTTTCCAAAATATTTATTACGAACGATTGGTGTTTATTACAAATCAATTTCGTAATATTATTTTTCATTGCAATTTTTTTACGAAAGAATAACATATTTTACGAATAAACTTTACATTTTACGAATAATTCGTAGAATACACGAAACATTTGTAATTTAATTTTTTTTCTTCTAAAATATTCGTATATATTACGATTCGTATATATTACGAATCAATATTTGTAAAATTAAAACAATAACAAAATTACGAATATTTCGTTTAAATTATGAAACTTTCGTAATATTACTTTTTTTACATTTTTTTTACGAAAGAATAACATATTTCACGAATGAACTCTACATTTTACGAATAATTCGTAGAATACACGAAACATTTGTAATTTCTATTTTTTTCCAAAATATTTATTACAAACGATTCGTATATATTACAAATCAATATTCGTAAAATTAAAACAACAACAAAATTACGAATATTTCGTTTAAATTATGAAACTATTATTAAACTACTATTAAATTATGAAACTAATATTATTTTTTCTTACATTTTTTTACGAAAGAATAACATATTTTACGAATGAACTTACATTTTACGAATAATTCGTAGAATACACGAAACATTTGTAATTTATTTTTTTTCCAAAATATTTTTTTACGAACGATTCGTATATATTATAAAATTAAACAAAATTACGAATATTTCGTTTAAATTATGAACATTTTTGATTAGAATTTTTTACGAAAGAAATACGAATGAACTTTACATTTTACGAATAAATTACTAAACTTTCATATATTTTGAGGCTATATGTAGAATTTTACGAAATATTCGTGCTTTTACTAATAATTAGTAAAAACATATATCCGTTGCGTCAAATAGCAACTTGGAGCTGCATTTTATCGCGGTCGCATAAAATACAAACAGTTTGTATCAAAAGTGCAAAAGTATCAAATTAGTGCATAATATTGCATATTTTTATTTCATGAATAAATTGTCATTTTTATCGTAAGTTTCTTTTAACAAAGTAATCGTGTATATTACGAAAGATTCGTAAAATGCTTCATAAAATGTACGGATGCTATCATCAATAGTACAAATACTTTCGCAAAATGAACGAATATATTGGTAAAAACGTACACACATATGCAATAAAATATTTCCTATTATGTACGAATGACTTTCGTAGATAAAATCTACGAATAATTTCGTAATTTAAACTATTACTATTCGTAATTTTATCATAAATTTACGAAAGTAGTGTATTTTACAAAGTATTTCGTCGATAAATTTTTCGTAAAATATACGAACACATTTTATTTTGAGTGTACAGAATATAACTAAAATTTCGATTAAAATTAAATTTGTTATTTTATTAAATTCTCGTTATTGTGGTTTTTTAACCTCAAGTTCAGTCCTACAACAAATCGAAATAAATGGTAGATATTAAGAAAATATTTTAAACTATGAAAATAACAAAAGATTTCAAGTCTCCAGTAAAGTTTAACTCAATATTTTAATCAATGCAAGAACCCAGCGATTTTGTCTTTCTACCTCTACTATCTATAAAATGCCCCCAAGCAAATTATTGATTGGCTTAAAAATAAATCTGAATTTAAAATTTTAATTCTGTACCAATTATAAACAGGTTTTATATTCGCTTCTAATTGTTTAATTTTTTTATTCTTTTTTAGTTCTTGTTTGGCGGTCGGTTACTTTATTCTTGATGTTGTTGCTAGTTTTGTAAAATTTTTGATTAAAGCGTGCTGAATTTATTACGACCAACCATGTTCACAACATATGCAATAAAATTTAAAATGTTTTTGTTCAGATTTTCACTTTGAAATGAATTTAAAGAGACTGGTATTTCTTCTGCTTCTTGTTCTTCTGCTTTTAAGTAGTTATGAGTAGAAATTTTAAAAGTTTTAAAAAGTTTAAAGTTTTGTTGTTTTATAGTTGATACTTTTATGTTTGTGCCAAATTAAAGTTGAGCCAAGCTGTGACTAAAGAAACCCAAATCGAAATACAAAACATTACAAAAAAAAAACACTGTCGTTTGTTGAACCGTAAAAAAGGTCAAAAGAAGCTAAAAAAAAATATTTTGATAATTTATGTAAAGAAAATTCAATTTTTTACAGTAATTCGGAAACAAAAGTCACCAAAAAATGAAGGCGGGTTCAAAAACAAGAATGTCATCATTCCAAACAATTCAAATTTCTATTTAAAACAGATGGCATCAAAATGTATCGTTTTTGGGTTAATGCTAAGAAAATTCATGAGATAATACATAACAATGTTATTTAAAACTAACTTAATTTAAATTTTTCCACAACAGTTGATGGTAGTTAAAATTTAAAATACGGCCAAAAGAGAGTGGTACTGTGTTAATGGGATGGCAGTGTTGTTTTTACTTTTTTTTTTATCATAATTAAGTACAATATGATTTTTTTGTGCATTTTTAAAGAAATTATCAAAACAAGTAAGAGGCAAAAGATATCTTGAACAACTATTCGAAATAAGTAGAAAATTATTAAAACTAAAAGTGACAGCATCATTTTTAAGATATATTTGTCAACATCTTTTAGTTCCCATAAGCAAATTAAATAATATACATAGGTTATTTAAAATTACAACAATAATTCCCACGTTTGTACTAAAAAATGTCGTGTTTCTACTCGTTTAGTTTTTGTACCCATATAATAAAGTTGCCATATTTTACGACAAATTGATTTTTTTGATTAAATAGTGAGTATTCGACAACAAATTAAAAACTAACAGCATTAATAAAGTAATACGCCAAATATATAAGGCTTTTATTTATTTTTTAAATATTAAAATATTCTAAATTTTATTTATTACAATGTGAGCACTTCCAGAAAACCTTTAACAGCGATTAACGAAATTTCACAAAAAATTTGCGAACACATCTTAGCGTTTTTTAATATAAGCATATAAGCTCCTATACATTGTGTTTGGTTCATTGATGTCAATAATTCAGAAGATCATTCTATTACTCAAAAAATAATAAAAGTTAAAATAAAATTATGCGCTATTTGTTTGAGATATAAGCTGTTTAGTAAATGCATATTACTGACATAGTTTAGTCAAGAAAATTGGTTATAAAGTATAATATGGTAATAAATGAATAACAATTTTTAACTCGTGTTTTAGAACATTAAATTTTCTTTCTAATGGTGTGTCACATCTTCGAACCCCATGATTTCTTCCTATTTTAAAACTTTCGTAAAGTTGAAATTTAAAAAAAAATAAAAATTCAAATTTTTACTTTGCCATTGAATTTCTCAAAATTTCGTTTTAAATCACCCCATTTTTTTCTAATTTATATTGATAGACCTGTTCATGCCCAATACTTTCTAACCAATTACAGTAATTTTAAACATTATATACCACATTATATACATAATTATACCGCGGCGGATCTTGTAATTTGGTGGTGGAAATTTAAATAAAAACCGATATAATTGAGAAATAATTTTGAACATTTATTAAAATTATAATATAAGATTACCTCACAGAACATATTTTTTGATCATATTTCTAAACATATATTTTTTTTTTATTTCAACCACCAAAACACAAGACGCGCCACTGTTTAATAATTTCTGCAGCATTTTTTATCAAGTTAAAATCAATGATTGATAGAAAAATACTATTTTAAATTTTTAAAAAATGGGGTGATCGATAACGAAATTTTGAGAAAATCATTGACAAAGTATAAATTTGAATTTTTATTTTTGTAAATTTCAAATTTCCGTATTTTTTAAAAAAAGAAGAAATCATGGTGTTCGAAGGTCTGATATATCATTGGAAAGGTAATTTAATTTTCTAAAACATGAGTTAAAAATTGTTGTTCAGTTATCAACATATTATACTTCATAACCAATTATCTTGATTAGGTTATGTCACACTCAGAGAATTTTGACAGATAATTTGTTGAACAGACTCATGTTAATTATACATGATACTTTTAATCATGGAAAACAACAACAATTCTATAAATTAAACAGATATTCATGTTAACTTTACATTTTCAACTATTAGAATTCAGTATCACAAAAATCACTTAACATGATCAATCTGTTTGAAAGAAAAAACATGAAATATGTTTAATTTCTGCTTAAATTTACATGATTTTTTCCCTGAGTGCAGTCAAATGCATTTACAAAGCACCCTGTATCTTAAACAGTGTCATTTTTGAGTCCTAGAATGATCCCCTGAATTATTGACATCGATAAACCACCTGTATAATATACATCCATTCGCGTGCCTCACTTTTAATGGAAGCCATCAAAGTTAGGAGAGGTAAAGAAAAATATTTTTGGGTAGAAATACAGTTTACCTATCATCTCACAAAAAAAAGGCACGACTCTCTAAATGAAAAATAAAAAATATTAGCTAACAATTTGTTCGGTTTGCCTCACTGTAATCCCATATAAAACAATTACATGGTGGGTCAAAAATGTTGTTTTAAGTGTATTTCACAGGTTAAAGATCAAAAAATTTAAATTTTCACTTCTAGAGGAACAGAGAACTTTATAAGCCACCAAAAACCCACCCTATCAGATCCGCCCACAAACCTCCTAGAAAGAAAAACAACGCACTTTATAGATAACCATATTTTACGCAAAAGGGTTTTTACTTTAGCCAAATGTAGCAAATCGACAGAGCAGTTTATGAACTAAAAAATTTTTGAAAATTATTAATTCAAATATTCTTAACAATAACATTGGCCGACATGCCCGACATTTTGACATGGTGCAGTAAAAGTTACAGCACATATTGGATACATTTTTTTGAGATATAACCCTTTTTTTAATTTTTTAAATTATTTTGATCTTTTTTATTTTTAAAATTCAAATAAAAGAAAAATATGAAATTATCTCTTTGATATTAGACACAGAATATCTTGCGTCATAAAATATAAATTTGCTTTTATGCGTAAAAAAATTTGTTTGCGAGATATAAGCAAAAGAAGTTCAAAGTTTTTCAAAAATATAACAATGTTATGAATGAAAAACGTTATTCCATAATAGACAAAAATGATAAAAATGATTTTTATGCCAAGTTATGTGGTGCCATGTATCATTTTTAAACATCCAAAATAATTTACGACTTTTGGTTTAAAAGTTATAATTACTAGATTAATTAAAGGCAACTTTTTTTATAGTTGTTAAATTTAAATTTATTGATTTTGTAAACTTTGCAGATTTAAATTTATCAAGTAAATAAATGTTGTCCTTATTTAATAGAGTATTTATAACTTTTTAACCAAAAGTCGTAATTTATTTTCTTCAATGGAGTTTTAAAAAAGATACATGGCACCATATAAAAGTTTATAAAAATATTTTTTAATATTTTTGTCCACTAAGTAATAACGTATTGTATTACCAACATTTTTAACTTTTTGAAAAAATTTGAATTCTTTTTGCTTATATCTCGAAAACAAATTTTTTTACGCATTAAATCAAATTTTTGTATTGTAGCGCGATTTTTTCTGCGTCAATTATCGAAAAGATAATTTCATCATTATCTTTTGTTGGAATTTTCAAAATGAAAGAAGATCAAAATATTGAAAAATGGGCTAAATCTCAAAAACTAGAGCCAATTTGACCAAACTGATACCATTTTCGGAATCAGCGCCACAAATGCATTCAATATTTGCTGCAACTTTTATGGCACCATAATGAGTGTAGGGCAATGTAATCAATTAAAATGTAAAATATAAAAACCAACAAATCATTTTTATTCATTTATGAATGTTAAAAGTTTTTTGAATTTACTCATGAACAAATAAATTCAAATCTTAAAAAATAACTCTACAGTGAGATATCGAATTCAAAAATATTTGTTTACAAAACTTTATCTGTGGGGCGATTCTGTAACTTATTAACGACAAAATCGATTTTTAACGACAAATATCGTTAAAATTTACATTTTTTCATGACGATCGCTTCTTCATGCCACAATTCTTGTTAGTTAACGATATCGACATTTGTCGTTAATAAGTTACAGAATCGCGCCTCTGAAATTCGATCGAAAGCTGTGATTTTATATTAACTTTTTTTTTAAAGTAAGGTAAGATAATAGAAATGCATATAAAAATTAAAAGAAAAACTTGATAAAAACACCTTATAACACGTTGTGCTTGCATTGCAAATAAAAGACTACAGCAACGAACTCGCGATCGCCCCCAAGATTCTCCTTTGATGGTTGATCAAACGACGTACTGTATAGATGCCTTGGACTCTGGCAAACTTTCTAATGCGCTGCTATATTGTAGCAACCGTTGCAAGCAATTTGACTTAATATTTCCCTAAGCGATCTTTAAGCACTTTCGGCCAAGTCAATTGTGGCTGCCGATAAATTGAAAATCATTTTTCACTGCCACAAAGACGGGAAGTGGCAACGACACACGATGCAGCAACTGTTGTTCGACGAATGTTGTTGTTGCTGCAAATATGTTGTCGCGGAAATATGTTGCTGACGAACTTGTTGCCAGACCAAATCAACAAATAAAAAAGTTAATAATATAAATAATAAAAAAAAAACAATATTCCAAAAAATTACGTCGACAGCACGAAGAAAGACGAGTGAAAAGCGCGTCCAATAGTGGAAAAACCTTTGAGTGAACTGCACGTGGGTAGAGTTGAAAACTTGTTAGTGATATGACGGGGGCAGCAACGACAACAGTCGTTGCTGTTGCCATTGCTATTGCTGCAGGAAGCACGAGATGACAAAAATGCAGATTTTGCTGCCTGTCAGGCGCACGAGCAACATTGAATGGATGCCGCCGCCGCCGCGTCGCCAAGTAGAAAGTTTGCCGGAAAAGCGTTTTTTTTGCATTTTCAAATTTTATTTTCTGCTCACTGTTCGATGTTGTCGCTGTCATTGTTGCTGCTGTTTTTATTGACAAGGAAAATAATTTTATTTTATTTAATTTGGTGCACTTGCTGTCGTGTATGTTGTCGGCCGGTTATGAAAGACGCTATAAATTATTGTTTTATAATCAGCAGCAACAGCAATTAATTGCAATGTGGTTTGTCATTATTATTGTTGTTGTTGATGATAAGGATATTGTTTTGCAATTAATAGCGTATTTTTATGTTGTACTTAATAAATGTTATTTATGTTTTAGTTATTACTTGTAATTAAAATAATTTTTGCATTATATGTAGATATACAAAAAATCACTTAAATCATTTAATAATTTGAATTTTAATTGTTATATCATGATATGTGAAATTATATATTAATTATTTTTGCAAACATGTCTACTAATCAAAAAAATTCAATGACATATTATTTTAGAAATCATTTAAAGAATGTCACAACCATTGAAAAAAATTGGTATATTTGTGACAATCAATAATTATCTTCACTGTAATAATATTAATGCTATAATCATAATTTATCTTTTTATTACGTCTCAATCATATTTTATCTCTATCTGCATTTAGAGTGATGTATTTTATTGTTGTTGTTATTGAAAAGGGATGCATGTAGAAAGAAACACATGTTTGTGTTGATCATCTTTGAAAGGTTACTATGATTGTGTTTATGGTTGCAGGCAATCATAAAATATGTCTAATATGATTCTCAATTATAATATTATGAACCTTTATATGAATATCAGTAATCACAATATGGTACTCAGTTACACATTATGATTTCACATCATCTGTGACCAATTTTGGTTTTTCAAAGAGACAATAATTTTATAATAGTTACCTACCTTATTATTGTGGAAATAACATTCAAAATAAACGAGTTGGGAAAGTTAGGTCACATGGGTAAGTTCGGTCACATGGGGCGGATTTTTATAGTCGGTCGGGCCCGACTATGGAATACCCTACACCTTTGGTGGAGATATTAATGAGGAATATTTAATTGTATACCTTAATTTTAAATTTTTAATTATGCTGAACCTCAGAATATTATTCATATATCAGAAATTTACGTCTTATATCCCCATAAATTAAAAAATTTATATAAAAGTATAAACAACTAATAAAAAATTGAAAAATATAATTGGGCGGACCACGCCTATATTTAAAATTTTGAAAGGCTAATTTTTCATAGATTTGATTTTAATAATTTACGGATCAAATTTTTACTATGAAAACCCGGGATATAATGAAAAAAAAAAGTGGGCGGATCACGCCCATTTTTGGACCACATATTTTTAGGTAAATTCTAACAATACTTTTTAAATTTTATAACTATACCTTGAATACTTTTCGAAATATTAGTTTCGAAAGAGTTATATAAAAGTGACTTGTATGGGAGGTGGGCGTGTCCGTTGACCGATTTTGCTCATTTTCAAACTCAGTTCCTACTTTTGGCTAAAATATATTGAGACGAAATTTCATCGCATTCTGATCAGTATTTCTCAAGTTATTCTGTATTCGGACAGCAAGACAGCAAGACAGCAAGACAGCAAGACGGACAGACAGACAGACAGACAGACAGACAGACGGACATGGCTAAACGGACTCGGGTAGTGATGCTGATCAAGAATATATATACTTTTCCATACCGGACACGCCTCCTAAGGGGCGTTACAATATATGCACAAAGTTAATATACCCTGTACCTCATAGGTGTAGGGTATAACGAGTTGGGAAAGTTAGGTCACATGGGTAAGTTCGGTCACATGAGGCGGATTTTAATAGTCGGTCGGGCCCGACTATGGAATACCCTACACCTTTGGTGGGGATATTAACCCTCAGAATATTATTCATATATCAGAAATTAACGTCTTATATCCCCATAAATTAAAAAAATTATATAAAGTATAAAAAACTAAAAAAAAAAATTGAAAAATGTAATTGGGCGGACCACGCCTATATATTAAAAATTTTGAAAGGCTAATATTTCATAGATTTGATTTTTATACTTTACGGATCAAATTTCCACTATGAAAACCCGGGAAATAATGAAAAAAAAAGTGGGCGGATCACGCCCATTTTTGGACCACATATTTTTAGGTGAATTCTAACAATATGTTTTAAATTTTATAACTATACCTTGAATACTTTTCGAGTTATTAGTTCCGAAAGAGTTATATAAAAGTGACTTGTATGGGAGGTGGGCGTGTCCGTTGACCGATTTGGCTCATTTTCAAACTCAGTTCCTACTTTTGGCTAAAATATATTGAAACGAAATTTTATCGCATTCTGATCAGTATTTCTCAAGTTATTCTGTATTCGGACAGCAAGACAGCAAGACAGCAAGACAGCAAGACAGCAAGACAGCAAGACGGACAGACAGACAGACAGACAGACAGACAGACAGACAGACAGACGGACATGGCTAAACGGACTCGGGTAGTGATGCTGATCAAGAATATATATACTTTTCCATACCGGACACGCCTCCTAAGGGGCGTTACAATATATGCACAAAGTTAATATACCCTGTACCTCATAGGTGTAGGGTATAAATATGTGCACATTTTTTGCATATAGTATCCATATAATTTGCATATATTTTGCATATTTTCGGAATATCATTTTGCATATAAATCCGCTCTCTAATAATAAGCATTAATGATATTTTCAGATTACAGGCTTACTTACATTTATTGAAAATGAGTTATATAAATTAATACCAAAATAATGAGGTTCACAGGGCATATTTTAAAAAGTACAGCATATAGAAAAATATTAGTAATTTTGATAGTTAGTTTGGACTATGCACTGAATAACCATAACTCTAAAAATTTTTAAACAAATTTTAAAAATATCTCAAATAAAAATCATAATTTTTTGAGTTACGATCCAAATATCATAAAAACGTATATGAATATTATAATTCTTAGTATATTAAAATTAGTTTTGATAACTTAAAGAAAAATTGCGTTTAATGTTTTTATAAAACCGGATTTTCAACATTACTATATTTTTTATTCTAAAAACTGGCCGAGAAGTGTCTAAATTTTGTAAAGAAATTTTCTTAAAAACTATACTTAATATGAAATAGCTGAGTATGCAGTAAAAGTCAGCAAAAGCGATATAAATACAATTGATGTATGCGATGTCAATGGGAAAAATCGTGTTTGGTATATATTTTACAACTAAAAAATCAATAGATGTTACTTCGGAGTAAATATTTTCAATTGTTGAAGAAATTATATAATTCAAAAGAGATCTAAAAATAGAAAAATGTGGAAATTACGACATTAAATAAAATTGTTTTGGACAATAAAAATATTTTGTTTCCTGATCAAAGAGTCGGTGTAAATGTTTTCTTGTTAAAATTGTAATGATTACTTAAGCAATTAATGTTGCCACAGCAATTATGGTACAAATACATTTTGCACTTTAAATTGATATTGTTGCCGTAATTGTTGTCATTGTTATTATTGCTATTGTGCAACAGCAGCAGCAGCTGTGCATTTCCATTCGCTCGTTTGTCTCGTGCAACATTTGCATTGTTGTTGCTGGCGCACGTTTCATTGTTGCAGCAACAGAAATTAGAAAATATTTGACATGCAATCATGATGATGTTGCTGATGCTATATCGCAGAAGATGCTATATGCGTCGACTACAAAGAAACGCAACGCTGTTTTCTATGTTGCTGGCAATCAAATTGCAGCAATTGACGTGTGCAATTGATGCAACAAGTGGATGTAAACCAGTCAAACACTGACGGACTGACTTGACTGAACTGGTGCAAAAAGGGGCAGCAACAGTGGCAACTACAACAACGAGCGACAGCAACAATAGCGGCAGCAGCAAAAACAGATAAGATATCGCATGATAATGATGCAAATTGACTTAATGGCAAATTGAGTTTAAGTGAAAGTAAAAATCTTAAGAAAAACACCACAGCAATAACAACAAATACAACATTTATTGTTGCAACAGCAACAACAACGGTAACAACAAAGGCGGCAACAACGTAAAAATTAATTTAGCTGCGGCATGCATCAGCATCTTTATTAGCGGTTGGTCGAAGTTGCAGTCCTAGTTGCTACTTCTTCTTTTTCTTCTTATGCTGCTGATTTTGTTGTTGCCGCGCAAGACACGACTACTTCTGCTGCGAAGTATCTGCGTATCTGGCAGATTGATTTGCCTATCGTCGATTGTATCTAAATTGAGTAGCAATTTTTTTTTATGTTGCTGCTGCAAGGCTTTTTATTTTGCTATTCCACAGTTGCTGCTTGTTCGTGGTGGACTTTGTTGTTGTTATTGTTGTACGTGTTTTTCATTGTTGGTTCATAGCATAGTTTGGAATGTTGTCGGCGGTTGCTATGGTTACGAATGGAAATTGATGTTGGCGCAATTTTCGGTAAAAACAAAAAGAGAAATAAATAAAAAACGAAAAACAAGAAAACAAACAAAAAAAAAGAAAACTTTTTAAATATTTAAAATATAAAATGAAAAAAGATATAAAATAAAAAAACTATTTAAAATATAAAATGAAAAAAAAAAAAACTATAAAATAAAAAAAAGATTTTCAACCATAAAATATAACAAAATCCAATACAATTATGAAATCATTAAAAATACAACAATTTAAATTTTCGAAAATTAAATACTAGCAACATGTATTAAAATTGCAAATTAATTATGAAAACATGTAATTTTTTGGCTTAAACGTTTATTAACTTTTTCACTAATCGTTATTTATTAAACTATTATTATTTTGTATGTTGTTGCCTGTAGGCACATGCATCATTAGCATCAGTTAAAATTGCAATTTTATATTCGAAAGTTCGATCGAGTGAAGTTTCATTTTTGCTGTCTAGTCGATTTCACCCACCAGATGGCGTTGTGCGTTTTATTGGCGGCAGAACAATTAGCGAAAATAGTTGAAATCGCTTTTAATGGCAGCCGTCAATATGGCCTTCAATACGAGCAACAATACGGCCAATAATATGTCTAAACTTACAATCAAATATATGTTGAAAATACACTCGGAAAGAAACTGCAAAATTAATTATAATTTTTTTTTGGAAAATATATGTTTTTATTATTAAAATTTCTCAATACGATGCATACTATTATATCAATAATATTTGAACTATTAATCTGTCATTAAGTTTGCGATTTAAAAATTATTAAATACCATAAGTATTTATGATAATAATAATAATAATAATAGTTTGGCGCTACAGTCCTGTACAGAACTTCGGCCGAGCTCTCTCACCATTTTGAGCTGTGCGTGTTCTATTTGTACTCAAAGTGGTGGGACCTACAGTTTATTGCCGAATCCGAACGGCGGGTGAGAGCTTTATCATAGGCAATTGTTTTACTCTCGTAGGTTTGCCATTTACTGACGAGAGGTAGCGCGGTATAGAAAAATGTTTCTATGAAAAGATGTTGTTAGCCCCAGTCCAGGCTTGAACCGGGGACCTTTCGACTCGCAGTCCAACGCACTAACCACTGAGCTACCACGGCTACAAGTAGTTATGATACAAACTATTAATTTTATAGTAATGTAGTATACATTTTCTTATAAATTTCAATCTCTTCTGCATTCTGAAAATAATAGATACTATAAAATGTGTATTTTTTCATATTATTTCATTAGTTTATCCTATTAAAACTAGTCAATTTAATAAATTATTATTTTTATAATTTGGAGAAATACTGAATTCTCTTATACTATGTTCTGACTGAGCCAAAATAACTTACATTTTGTGACTAATTTTAAAATTAATGATATCTGTTCACATTAGTATTTGCGTTATTTTCCGTTGTTTATTTTGAGTTAATTTCTTAAATAAATCCGTACAATTGCTGTTTATATTACTATTGTGTTCTCCGTTTACTCTAATAACTTTTTTTATAATGTTAAAATGATTATTTTATTTAAAAAAAGTTCGTAATATACAAAAACCGATCACGGAAAATTGTTTTGTTTACATTTTTGGTTGTCAAAAACGTTGAGATTATTTTCAAACATTTTTAAGTAATTTAAAAAGAATTACGCAAGTTCAGTAATTTTGTTTTATATGAGGTTTTGGATAATTTGGGAGTGCATTTGAAGTGAAATTACACAAATACTTGAAATTAGAACAGCGAATTATATTATATTAAATTATTTTTATATACAGGGTGGTCTTTTTTTTGGAATATCTACTAAGATCCACAGCACTCAGACAGACTATATCCATTGTACTGTGAAATCTATTCCCTACAATTTTGTGGTTAATATCACCACGAGCGCCCATGCCCAAGCCGGGATTCGAACCCTAGACCTTCAGAACGCAAGTCCAGCGCGCTACCTCTGGACTGCTGAGGCCGGCAGGGTGGTCTGCTTTGGGGTGCAAATATTTTAGAAACTTATTCCTTGGTTCATTTCATGAAAAAAATTGTTCTAGAGTTAGGGTCTATTTGGAACACCCAATGATACAACCGTATACTTCTACAATGATAGCCCAGAGCAAAAATATTACATTCATTTTAAAGATAATCGATCATAGTTTCTAGTAAAATTTTAATATTTGCATTTTATGCGCTAGGTGATTTTTACAATCAAAATAAAAACAATAATATTTTGTTTCAACTTTTTATAAAACTCCGATTTTCTCGACATTTTTATCTAATCTTTTATTTATCTTTTTTTTTAATATTTGAGTGTATCATAGTGTAGTAAACAATTTCTGCATACACTATTTTTATCTTTCACTTACCGTTTTCCTTGAGGAGCACTCCTTGTAATGCCCTCAAAATTATAAAATTCCTAAAAATACCATCAAATGAATCAAGGAATCAGTCCCTAAAATATTTGCACCCCAAAGCGGACCACCCTGAATGATGATGTATATGAAATGTGTATATGTACATATGAAAAATATTTTTTTATAGCTGTACCATTAAATCAAAAGAGTCCTATTATAAAAAAAAAGATCAAAATTACTTACTGTACTGATGAGGCCTATTTTAAAAATTAGCACCGATGGAAAAAATTAGTAATTTTGCTGATTAGTTTGAACATTGCTCTGCATAACCATAAATAGTGTTTTTAACAATCATTAGATTGGAAAGGCTTAAAACTCGTACAAAAAACTTTAATTTTCAAGTGTACATTCAAATATCTTAAAAACATAACGTTATATGAGCATTTATTCATATATTATAATTAGTCTTGACAATTAAAAGAGAAATTGCGTTTACGGTTTTTTTTTTTTAAACTAGTTAGGGACTAATTTTTTTTATTCTAAAAAGTATCTTAAAAGGGCCTAACATTTCGACTGCCATTTTTGGAAAAACGTTTAGTAATAGAAAAAAAGAGAGTATGCTGTCAGACTAATTATATAGAATGGATATATGGAATGTCCTTAGGAATTTTATTCTCGTTTTGTTGAGTAGTGTAAATGAAGAAATACTATAAACTTAATAGTTTCTCTCTAAATTTGAATAGACGTTATTATAAAGAGATAATACTAAAATTATAAAATTTACAGTATTGAATTGTTAAAATAATATGAAAATGTGATAGAAAACCTTTTGAATTAAATTAAAAACACGTATCATGAAATTTTAGTTGTACCATAAAGCACTAAATGTGATATTTCCTCCGAGTGTATGATCGAAATTATAGCTATCAATACTACAAATGTTTGACTGAAGTTTTGGCATTTAAACATATTTCTTTTATTATTTTATTTTTTTATTAACTAAATTGTAACGTCGGCCAACAATTAAGCAACGCCGCAGGCGCATGTCAGCCACTAATTAGCGTTTGGCCAAAATATGCTGGCTTATGTCTCGACATCTGTAGACGTGGACCTTAACCGCAAGTGATAGTCAAAAATATTTCTTGAATTTCAATGCACAAAGCCGATCAACAGCAGACGCAATAATTTTGCAACAATAATACCAACCAATTTCACTGCGCACCGATTTTTTATGCAAGCGCAGTGAATTTGTACCAATTGATGTTTGCTGTTTGTTTGATGTTTGCCAACTATAAAGAGCTACTTTGTGGCCAACAATGAAATGCATTCAACGAGATTTTAAGTGGCTTAAAGCAATTTTATGTAAGCGCATGGGGAATGTGTTCGGAACAATAATAAAAAAACACTTTCTAAGCACTTGAGATGCTGTAATGACAATATTTGTTATTTCGCTTCAGTTACAGAATAATTATAACGATTAGACGAACAAAAAATGTTATTAATTGTAAATCAGTTCGCAATTTGTTATACAATAAGTTTTAAAAATGCATAAATCCCATTGATATTCTAGGTTAGTCATCTCCAGTTAATATTTTCTAGATGTATTTTAAACCGATAGATATTTAACAGATACAGATGCAAAGTAAATTTTTAACTAAGCTACGTAAATCATGCAATTGTTAAATTAAAATGAATTAATTAGTATTTTAATAATGCCATGATACGTTAAACAATAGCAAATATTAAATTATTACAATTGTAATATTACTGAAAAAAATAAAAAGTAACAGATACATTTAATACAATTATTACTACCCTACAAACCATTTGACGATAATTTTTAAATTCGATATAATAATGATACATTTTAGATACAAAACATAAAATATTGGAAATTTAATTGCGTGTTCTTTATTTTTTTTTTTGTCAAAAAATAAAATTTTCTGAAAATAAATCCATTTATGATATCATCTCGATATCTATAACGGCAAAAACGTTTTAGACAGGTTCGTTTTTATCGAAAACCCTATCGTTTTCATATCATTATAAATTATCGAAACCGACAATTTGAGCCTATAAATGATATCGTTTCGATATCGTAAAAATATTGCTTGCTTTGCTGGGTAATAACACTATTCAAGACAATTTTTCCTACAAAAATTCGATGGATAAAATTTCAATAAAAACTGATATTAAACACAAATTTTAAACATTTTTAAAATTTGATTTTTTTTTGTTATTATTTTATGGTATTATTTGTATGTGTATTTTTAGTTATTATATTTTTAAAATTAGTACTATTTTAGTAATAATTTTGATCGTTAGTTTTTACTATGTTCTGTACAACCATAAATCATATTCACATTTATCATTAGACCTGGGGCCCTATTCTCATTTGATGAGAAATATAAAATACGAATGAAAATGAAATAAAACTATGAAAATACTTTTTATCTCATTTTCATTCTCTTTTCATATGTCTCATCAAACGAGAATAGTGCCCTAGGTCTAATGATAAATATATATATGATTAATAGTTGTACAGAACATAGTAAAAACTAACGATCAAAATTATTACTAAAATAGTACTAATTTTTGCTAAAAAAATCTTCCAAAAAAAAAAATAGTCTAAAAAAGTTAAATTTTTTGAGTTTAAATTAAAATATCTTAAATAGATTCGTTCAGAATATTCGTTTTTGTTTTGGTATATTGCAATTAGTCTTGACAATTGAATGAAATAATGCGTTTACAGTTTTTTGAGAGACTACTTATTTGTGTAAGGAATTTCAATATCAATTATCTTAAAAACGTTACATAGAATAGAAATAAACAGAGTAGGTAGTCATCACCCACGAATTATATAGAATTTTATGTATGGAATGTTCATGGGAAATATTTTATTTCTCGTTGGGTTGAGTACTGTACACAGTAAAAAATAATCGACGCAAATATGATTAATGAATGCAATTAATATCGGTTGCTATATTTACGACGATTATTTTTTTCTGTGGAATTGTCTACAGATTATCAGTTACTGATTGAAGTTTACATTTCAATCTAATGTATCTTGTATTTCTCCTGAGATTGTCAGTAACTGATTTTAGTTAGCTATTATATATAATTAAACGTTGCCCTTAGAATATCTAATTTGAGGGTACTGCGTTGTAATTTATTCAGTTATACTATAAATAACTTAAAAGATGTTACAAACATTATTATAAATTATTCATAAATATTTTATGAATTTGCTCATCTGATATATTATAGGTATTTTTAAGAAACTAATATAACTAGATAATAATAATAGTAATAATAATTGTTTGATGCTACAGCTCTACCTAAGCCGAGTTCCCTCACCATTAGAACTATCTTATATATATTCATAGTGACTAGACACGAATTTAAAATTACAAATCGACGCCTCTTACGAAAACCCACACGTTTCAATTTGCTTAAGAAAAACGGCACATTAAAAAATATTGCATTAAAACAAGCATAAATTTATTGTATCCACGAAAAGAAGTATTAATTATTTTAGCCATGAAAAACATCTCATTCACATTTTCTCCACAAACAGAAGCATAACTTTATCTTTCCCACAAATGGAAACACATTTATATTTCATCTACGAACAAAAGCACATTTTTAATTTCACCACGAATAAAAGCATATATGTATTTTTGATACAGATATCCAAATAGACAATTTTGTGGGTAAGAAGTCACAATATGTTGATGATGGAGGTGATAGTGTATTATGACCAAATTTCTTGATTTTTCATTGATGACATGGTTTGCACATTTTTTTCTGAAACTGTTCCAATAGGTATATATAAAAATGCTGGTGCGATTTGTTTAGAAACCACTTGCGTCATTGGCCTATTTTTTGAAAAATGTATTCTATTAGTATTTGACCAGAACAAAGCCCACTTGCGTCATTGAACATTTTTTTGGAAACAATTCTGAATTTGGTATTTGGTCAGAAACCACTTGCGTAATTGGACATTTTCTTTGGAAAAATTTGTTCCATTGGGATTTGGTCAGAACCCATTCGCATCATTGAATATTTTTGGAAAAATTTGTTCCTTTGGGACTTGCCTAGAAACCACTTGCGTCAATGGAAATTTTTTTGGAAAAATTTATTCCTTTGGGATTTGACTAGAACCCACTTTCGTCATTGGACTTTTTTTTTGTTCCTTTGGGAACAAAAAAAGCGGAAATTGTTCCAAAATAATGTCCAATGACGCGAGTAGGTTCTCGTTTAATCCCAAAGGAACAAAATTTTCCAAAAAATTGTCCAATGACGCAAGTGGGTTCTTGCCAAATCTCAATGGAACATGTTTGCTCTTGTGTACAAACAGTCTACTGGGATAACATTCTTGAAGAAATATATGTATATATACGCGATGCAAAAAAAAGGCTCTCCCAAACATAATTTTGCAGGCATTACATAAATATTTGTAGCTTTATGCAACCAACAGTATTATTTCATTGAGAAACATTATAATAATAACAGCCAAACATATTGTTGTTTTCGTTCAAACATATTTATGTTCAGTATGAATAATTTTCGGCGTTCTTGCAAACATATATATGTTTGAATGTGAAAAACATGTTATTTACCTGTAAACATATTTATGTTTACATTTTACTGATGCATACAAAATGTATTCACATTTTTTGTATATATAATTTATAATAATTAATCATTTTCATCAAACAAAGTTGTGACACTAAAGGGTTAAGCAAAGTTTTGTAATAATTTACTTTCAAAGTCCTTGAAAATATTCCACATATTACAAATAAACATTTATGTACTATATATCCAAAGCACGAGTAACAATTTCTTATTAATGCAGTTTTAATTTGCTGCAGTTTATACACATTATCGTGTACATGAAAATTGCATGCATCCAACAGATACAACCGACAGCAGTCGCAGAACATTTGTATCTGTGACACTTGAACGTCAGCGCGCAAGAATGCGAAGCGACCTTGAGCGCCAAAGAACACAGACAAATATAATAATCGTCGCGCATATTGTCGTTGGTAGTACCAAAAACATGTCGTCAATTTAAAGAAAAAAAAAAAAAAAAACAAAAAAACATTCACTTTCAATAACGTGCATAGAAGTTGTTGTATTGGAATTTCAAGAAAACGTATAAAGGCTGGCATTGTATCCAACGGATGCATCGCAAATTATTACTTTGTGTATTTATGAAATAAAAAAATTTTAAATTGCACAAAAGTGTTAAAAATAAAATGCTGATCTCAACATGTGCTGCTATTTTATGTACGTACTTAAATTTTGTGTTTTACAAATATTGAGTACGCATTTAAGTATCTACGAGTGCGAGTATATGATAAATAATATATCTGCTTATAGCACCGATTTGGTGGAATAATTCGTTGCCAAACAGTTGAGGCTCACTTAGCGTTTTGCTCATTAGCATCTCAAATAAACGAACGCAGTACAATTTGCATAATAAATTTTGATTTATATGCGAAATTTAGCTAATCGTCGGTGTTTAATTACTTTTCATTGTCATTATTATATCTGATCGATAAATAAATATTTAGTTAATCAATCGCAATCAGCGTGACTTTTAAGAGATATACTATATTGAATCTATTAATATTAAATATTACATAGAAAAATGTAAATACAAAATAATAATTTGTCCCTAAACTTATTTTTGTTGCAGCAAACGTATGACAACTTTCAACAAACATTACTTCAAACATAATTTTATAAATATCGATGTCTGCCAAAATAATAACTAAATTGTTTTAATTATTTTGGTAATAAACTTAAATAAGGCTACCAACTCTATATTTGGAAAAGGAAGGAGATATACAATTGCTGAAAAGTATGACGTTATAAGACTTCTGACTATCTATCTGATCGACCTAATTTTTCTATATTAAATTCTAAATTTAGTATTTATTAACTACTAGCTGGACCCGTGCACGACTCGTGCCAAGATTTTGTGAATACAAGGATATGGAGTGATTTTATTAATAATTATTATTTATATCTTCCCCGTAAAATTCTTCCCCGTAGAAGGCTTTCCCGTAGAATTCTTCCCGACAGAATTCTTACCCGTAGAGTTTTTCCCAGTAGAATTTTTAGTGTGGTGAGTTTTAGTGTGGTGAATTTTGGTGTGGTGAGTTTTAGTGTGGTGAGTTTTAATGTGGTGAATTTTAGTGTGGTGAGTTTCGCTGTGGTGAATTTTGATGTGGTGAATTTCGGTGTGATGAGTAAAAAATTGTGGTGGTTGATGCTCTTGCGTAAAATATCTTGATATTGTTATAATAACTGTTGACATACACCATCTGGAAAATGTGCCTTCTATGGGGGGTGCCCGCCTACATTTCGGGACACCGTTTAGAATGGTTATATATATCGTTGACCAAAATTTCATTAAATTTGCTATCCTAATTCCTGATATAATGTGTTTTTAATTTTTTCGGATATGTGGGAGGTGCCACGCCCAGTCCACCAAACTCACCGAGATATAGCCTATACTCTGCCCCGACCCAACATACATATTGTGTCAAAATTTGGTTCAATTCGGTTCAGCCGTTTAGACGTCTATAAGGAACATACAGACATACATTGTTTTTGCAATTCCGAAGTATACCATCGGAGCCTCCAGTTTATCTACCAATTCTCGAAGTGGCTTCGAGAAAAAAAAATCGATCTCTTAATTATATCGAAACTAATTTTTAATGATTTTTGTATTCAATTGTTTAGAAGTTTTCTGAAATGTCTACGAGAAAAAAACATTGATCTCGTTGTTATATCGAAACTAATTTTTAAAGATTTTCGCACTCAGTTGTACCTCCTTTCAGGCACATGCCTGCTTTTGTCTGCTGGATCCGAACAGTTGAACACCCTTTTGCGTTCAAGTGATTTCAGTGTCCGCAAGAATTGGGTCAATTTCATTATTATAAAAGCAAAGATGTTCGTTTCTTAGTTAATAAATGTTAAAACTCATGATTGCGACTCGTTTCCGATTTTAAAAAAATTGAATATGAAAATAATATACGACAAATTAATACAGAGTACCCAATAGGAGTAACTGATAGAAAATAAAATGCAATGGAAAATATGATTTTTTTTTTTACAAATTAATCAACGCTCAGGGGATGCAATGCATAGTGTTGATCGTAGGAAAGGATTATAGGTTAGAGGGAGGGAGGAAAGATAGAGTAGTGACGGTGAATATTTGTTTTGAATTTACCAATATCAAAAATGTCGGGAAAAACAGACGCAGGGAGATTGTTCCACAAACGTATCGTGCGACTGAAGAACGAATTCTCTCTGTAATGCGTGGTTCGGTTGAGAGCCGAGTGGACTACGAAGGGGTGGGCTTGGTTCGTTGCCCGAGTAGAACGAGAGAACACACGAACTGGTGGAATCAGGCCATGTATTTCCCTCGAACACTTACCATTGTATAAAACAGGCTTACACACCCAACAGTCCTTCGGTGCTCAAGAGAACCAATAGATGATGAAATATTTTCATCCCCTATTAAATATATCGCACGTTTTTGAATTCGGTCCAGGAAATCCAAGGAAGATTTTGAGGCCCCTGCCCAAATGTGCGAATTGAATTCCATCTTAGGCCGAATATAGGTAGTGTATACGGTGCGTAAGTCAGCTGGAGTGAAGTATGTCTTACACCGTTTTAAAAAACCGAAGCACTTGGCCACATTCGACACATCAAAAATGTGATCATTCCAGCGGAGGTCACATTGTATTGATATGCCAAGAACGTCAAGAGCGACTGACTCCGCAATACTCACAGCACCCATATTGAGGTGTGGGAGGGGTGAATCCATTCTTTTGTGGGATAACAGACAACATTGGGTGTTGCTGGCATTAAAATCTACTCTATTTGCAACACCCCACTCGGAGATTGATTTAATGTCATTATTGAGCGTGTCATTCATAGTGCGTCTTATACTCTCAATTTCCAAAGAGTTTGGGCGCTTGTTGAACGAGTATGAATGACAAATGTTACTGTCATCTGCAAAGGAATGAATTGGGTTCTGGGTCAATGACAGAAGGTCATTGATAAATACCAGAAATAGGGACGGGGATAGGACGGAACCCTGCGGAACTCCAGAATTGATGGAATGTTGTTCTGAAAAAACACCATCCATCGCAACTCGTATAGAACGACCCTGAAGAAAACTCGATATCCATCGAGTAAAAGATTCACCAACACCGTAAAGAAATTTCTTTTTGATTTTTTCTGTTTTTTTTATTGTAATTGCGGATGACATATATAGATGACGCATTTCTTTGAACCAATCAGAAAGCCCCATTCTGTCGCCAAGAGCTTCTAGAACGGTTCGATTCTGAAATAATTCTCGTAACGAAAAACCTTCATTATCTCGGTTCGATATCGGCCAACCGTTTTGGTAGGAATTTTCCTATATTATCATTGCGAGAAATGGCATCGATATCGGAAAAATTCTTCGACATTTCGCAACATTTTCGTTGCGATATCGAAACAGATTGGTATACTGGGAGATATATTACATCTTCTAGCGTCGGTAGCTCAAGGTTAGTGCGTTGGCCTGCGAACTGAAAGGTCCCTGGTTCAAGCCTGGACTGGGGATACAACATCTTTTCATAGAAAACATTTTTCTATACCGCGCTACCTCTCGGCAGTAAATGGCATACCTACGAGAGTAAAACATTGCCTATGAAAAGCTCTCACCCGCCGTTCGGAATCGCCATTAAACTTTAGGTTCCATCACTTTGAGTACAAATATGTTTAAATATAATTTTGCTCTGAGAATGCAAAATCATTGATTTTTGAATCAACCATTTTGCTTTTCTTTATTATTTAAATAATTAACTTTATTTTAAGATATTGTCTTAACGTGCTCAGGGTCCAGTCGGTACAAATTGGGGGTTTTGTACCAACAAATAAAACAGCAAACGATTGTCAAAATACATTGAGTGGAAGACGTACAGCTGTTTCAGAGCCAACCAAGACACTTCTTCGTCGATCTTTCTCTGCAGATTTTATATTTCAAGTCATTAAATGTTTCTCCTTTTCCAATGAACACAATAAGAATTATGTGCATTGAAGCAAAAACCAAAAGTAAATAATGCAAAAACTACATCAACTCAAGATTTTGACAACTTTTTATAATCTAAAAGATTCACACCATACATCTGTATAATTTATTGGTGATGAATTTGACTGAATACTTATTTTGACATACGAAATAGTAAATTTTAAAATGTATAGTATATCCAGCAAACACTGAAGCTCATATTTGAGCGTATTTCAATCTTTTTACTGAGCCTGAGCGCTCAAGCTTTCATTCAGAAATGAGTTTAAAAACATATGCGTTTCGAGCAAAATGCGTCATTCAAGTGAGATCATTTGAATAGAATCTATTTATAATCTAAAATTTGAGCCTAAAAAACATCTTCAACTGGAGCCTAAATGCAATCTCAAAAGCATCTCGATAGAGGATCTTGGAAGATCATACGCATAAACTGCCTCTAAAAAGTATTTAAAACGATTCATTAAAAAAAGAATTAATAACGCCAGAGTTCAAGTTACAGTCAGGCTCATGTACCTTGAATCTTTCTTGAATCTTTATCTTGAATGTTTATTTGACAAATATTTTAGAACAATTGTTTGACGTTTTTTTTTTTATTTCAAGAACACAATTTCTTCAATATTAAATTATAATTGCCACATAAGTGGGTCGATTTTTTTCACACGGTGCGCGCATCTCATCTAATAATAATCTGCTTCTGCAGGACACTTTATCCTCGAAGTATAACAAAATGTGAGTAAAATTGAAGTTAAATATTTAGAAGTTAAAATATTTCCCAAAATAAATATTAAAATATTTCCCAACACTTTTACAGCACACCAAAAATCAAGTTCAGGAACAATGTCTCTCATTGACAGTACAGCCTGAAACGCTGTTTCCGTGGCAGTTGGAGCTGTGAGTGGGCAGCATTTCGGGTTGCATTGAAATAATGCCATGTCGCAGCATAGCAACATGTCTCCAATGAGTTCTTCTTAGTTAATTATTTTTATAATATGTATTTGTATTAATTATCCCATAATTCTGTATTTAAAATATTTTAAAAATTAATATATTTGTTGGCCCATTTAAAATGTTATTAATTCATTTATTAATGAATCGTTTTAAATACTTTTTAGAGGCAGTTTATGCTCATGATCTTCCAAGATCCTCTATCGAGATGCTTTTGAGATTGCATTTAGGTTCCAGTTGAAAATGTTTTTTAGGCTCTAATTTTAGATTACAAATAGATTCTATTCAAATGATCTCACTTGAATGACGCATTTTGCTCGAAACGCATATGTTTTTAAACTCATTTCTGAATGAAAGCTTGAGCGCTCAGGCTCAGGAAAAAGATTGAAATACGCTCAAATATGAGCTTCAGTGTTTGCTGGGAACAAACAGAGTATGCGGTCAAAATCGATACCCTCAAATTATATAGAATTGGGGTTCATATGAAAAATATTTTTAATTTTGTGTTCTTAAATTGTTTTTCAATTGAGTAAAATGATCTGATCTATTCAAATACATACCGTTTGCACAAAACAACCATTACGTATTTTTAAATATCGGTATTATATAGATTTTCATATTTTATATATCTTTTCTGGGTTAACACAATAAGCTAAATAGTATTTTTCATTAATAATACCAGCATTATTTATCAATTAAACACAATATTAATGAGGTACTATAAATTCTTTAAGCTAACAAAATAAATTTAAAACCATTAATACTACTTTTCATAACAATGAAATAGCTAATTCTATGTCGTATATTATATACTCCCTTACTCAACGCTTTTACCATCATTATTCAAATTTTGATATCAAACATTTTTTATCTTCTACAGTATTTTCTTTGGTATCTTTGGTACGACTTGACTTTTGGCATTCTTTTTCTTCAACAACGTCTTCAGCGGCATCTCCATGGTTATTTTAACCATGATTTATTGGTTTCGCCAAATTGTTAATAACGCCAAAACAAAAACAAACCAAAAATAGTCGAATGTTTTTTTGAGTTCAACAACGTATTAAGTACCGAATTCCACATGTGTGCGATAATTGCTCTTTATGTGTGAGTGATGACTGTTTTTTTTTTATAGTATTTTGGCGATGGTATCGTTATAGCTAATCGCACAATATGCCCAATTATTGAGTACTCAACGTTGCAGACGTTAATGATTTCCATTCAGAGTGGTTTGGTTATTTTTTTCCCCATATTTACAGCATCATCTTCACATTTCACTTTTTCTGTGAATCTGTGGGCTATGTGAAATATATAAAAGTAATTGTCTTCAGAAATAAAGTTGCAGGTCTATTACGCGAGTATTATATGAGTATTTCAAAATGTTCGTATGTGATGTATATGATCTATGGATGTTCGTTCGTACCACTCGAAGTTGGCATAGTCATGAATTACCTATACTGTTCTGCAAAAGGTCCACGTTTGTTTCTCAAAGGTATCATTAATATCCTATATTATATTAACATTTATATATCAAAAAGTCATTGTTACGGAATAATAATAATAATAGTTTGGCGCTACAGTCCTGTATAGAACTTCGGCCGAGCTCTCTCACCATTTTGAGCTATGCGTGTTATATTTGTACTCAAAGTGGTGGGACCTACAGTTTATTGCCGAATCCGAAGGGCGGGTGAGAGCTTTTCATAGGCAATGTTTTACTCTCGTAGGTTTGCCATTTACTGCCGAGAGGTAGCGCGGTATAGAAAAATGATTCTATGAAAAGATGTTGTTAGCCCCAGTCCTGGCTTGAACCAGGGACCTTTCGGCTCGCAGTCCAACGCACTAACCACTGAGCTACCGCGGCTACATTGTTACGGAATGGTCCTAGTTAAAAGTTAAGATTGCGATTGGAAAATATTTATTGCATTAACAGGAATCCTGCCGAATTATTTTGTTCGTATTTTTATATAAAAACTTCATTGACTTACTAACTAGGACGCCGAATATGTTAATTATTTTGGTATTGAGTGTAAGGATATGTCAGGACAAGGTGTGTAAATGCGGTAAAAACCGATAAATCACATAAAAAATATATAATTCAAATAATTTTTCGAAAACCGAGTAAAATTAAATTTAAAAGTGGTCGAAAGCAATCATATCCGATGATTACACAATAAAATGATTTTTCTTCAACTTTACTTTATTAGTTTTTGCCTTTTTAGACGTTTTTTTTTAAATTTGGCTTCACTTTAAGACACTACCAATTAAAAACATGGGACAGAGGACAAACTTTACATTTTTGTACACACTTAGCTAAATAAGTTACGAAGAAATAATAATTGAGTTTAGGTTTGTTTGTGATTTGCTATCACCGTTACATGCGTTTTTTGTATAAAATATTTAAATTAAAAATGATTTAATAAAAGTATTAATTACTTTTTTACAGCTGTGTGTATAATGTTTAAAAAACATTCTGATAACGGAGGGAAAAACTTATAAAATCTAAAAGGAATCAAGAAATATACGGACATATAAACGGAAACATTCTTGATTTAAAGAAACAGATCCACTTAGTTATCCAAAAACTAACTGAGAGCAATTATTCTTGATTATGTAGAGGTTAATGTTTTAAATATCAAAAATGTTGATCAGTATATCAAGAATAATTGTTCTTAGTTACTTTTAACAGACAGGCACACTAATATACAGAGATCACAAAACAAAATCAACAACAAATTCATGAACACGTGTTCTTTTTGCAAAGAATACTGTAACAATTTTGCGTGTTCTTTTTGATTTTTAATAGTCAATAAATTAATTTCTAAAAATTTAGGAGAATAAATCTTGTTTACTATTTTTATAACTAAGTAATTTGCTTTCATAATATTCAGATGATAAGTTCTAGAATTTTATAAGTGTTTTATTGATATTAGTGAAATTCTGATATTAGTTTTAGAAGTTTATTCTACACTGCGATTATACATAATCACCATTATTCAAATATTCGAATTTTAAATTTGACTAATCGATAGCCGCGGTAACTCAGTGGTTAGTACGTTGGACTGCGAGCCGAAAGGTCCCCGGTTCAAGCCTGGACTTGGGCTTACAACATCTTTTCATAGAAACAGCTATTTTTCTATACCGCGTTACCTCTCGGCAGTAAATGGCAAACCTACGAGAGTAAAACATTGCCTATGAAAAACTGAAGGTTCCAACACTTTGAGTACAAATAATACAAAAACGTACAGCTCAAAATGGTGAGAGAGCTCGGCCTTAATTCTTATAGGACTGTAGTGCCAAACTATTATAATTATAATCAAAACCACAAATAAGAGTTTTTCATGGGATTTCCAAAATGGGATTGCAAAAATAAAAATAATGGCGCTACTTAATACATGGAATAACGATAGAACTAGACACCTTTAAATATCGCTCTTAAAAGTAAGAAAAATTACTTATACGATATGCCTCGTAACGAAAACTACTTAAAAAATAAAAAACTAGCATACCCAGTAGTAGAAATTTGCCCGATGCGCCATCGGGAAATAATCGGGTTTTCGTTGGGTAAGTCCTATTAGAGAAAATATGATCATTGCTTTTGCATGCCCTTATCATGCTTACCATACCAGGGTTTACATTATCTAAATAGTCAATTTTCCCGATCATAGCTATATTATTTGTTCCTCATAACGAAATTAGCATCAGACAATGCTCGAGATTTAATGAGAGAAACCCTTTTATGCTCGGGCTCTGCCAAGGCAATTGTCGGGTAAACAATAAAATGGGGAATTGCCCGATCAGTACATGATCATGGCCTAAGGTCAATACATGATCAAGACACTGCGTTACAAGGACATTATGGGCCTCGTCATATCCCGATCATCTCAAATAATGACATGATCACTTCATGGCCCTACCAAAATTTCTACTAGGGTTGTCATTCGAACCTACGTCATTCGGTTACGATTACGAAGTTTCCTCGTTACGAGAATTATTTCTAAATAGATCCGACAAAAAACCTTAATACGTATTAAACTGCACGGACAAATCCAATCTATACAAAGAGAATGGTACGATAAAACATGATTCTCGGAGTGAGTTCGAGAACTATTCAAGGCATCGAAGAATTCGAGACATGACAGACTGGCTTGAGTAAAAAACACAAAACTAAATTTATAAAATGAATATTGTAAAATTTGGCATATATTATTTTCAGTGTACGCAGTCATTTCACGCTATTATTTATCTTGATGCTCAAGCAATAAACATTTTCTATGTAAATTATGACAAGAGAGCATTTAATTTTGTATTTAAATCTTTTTGGAAGTTGGCAACTGAATGTGAACTGTGCGACAACTGGCGCTGATTCAAAAGTGTAAAGAAGACGATCGTCTGCGGGCGATAAACGCAATTTAAATGCGTCTGCGTTGTTTGGAACGTGCGTCGCTGTGGAATGCGAAACGTGCGTCGGACAGACAGACAGAAAGACGCTCAAACGCATAAGTAGAAGACGTAGAAAAAGAAATTAAAATGTTAAAATATATATTTTTATTATTTTTTAAATTTTACGTTAATTAAGTTTTACTATTTATTATTTTTTATTTTTCAGATCACTCGCCATAATAGAAGTAGCAAAGGTAAAAGAAAAGGAGTAAAAACTCATAATTTAATTGAAAACCCAACGCAAGTCAAGTGTTGAATTGGCAACATTTACAAAAGCAACAATTGTTGTTAGCACGATAGATAGATAAATAAATAATAAAAACAGCAACAGTTTTTTGTCACTTGCGACGAAACAACCGCAGTCCAAAGACGCGGTTAATTGTGTGAAGACAACAACAACAACAGCAACCACTGTGACAACAGCAATCTCAACCAACAATAACAGCATAAAAAGTCATTCAGGAAAAACGCCTGCAACCGGTTGCGGCGCGCGCACGTTTTTTTCTGCTTTTCGTTGATTTTTCGGTTCACTTCACAAACACGTTCAACCTCATTCAGCCTCATTCAACGCCGTGATTCCACGCTATTCAGTTCAGTTCCGTTGCTGCAACGAAAGTCAAAGTTTTGATTGTTTTTTATTTGATTTTTATTTTTTAAAATTTCGGTTACAAAACGCGGCTCCGCCGTGAAGCAGCGCATCACGTCACGCCGACGAGACGCAAACGAAACGGCGGTTACTTACGAAGTTAAAACAACAACAACAATAAAATAATACAACAAAATAAGAGCAACAAAAAAAAAACAACGGCTAGAAAGTGAAAAGCGTTAACAGCACTAACTACAACAACAACAACAGCAACTACAGGTCACAATTACAACAACAACAAAGAGCAGTCGTCGTGATGGAGTCCGAAGAAATTACCAAACTGGTCGATGGCGTTTACAAGGTATGTAAATAATACAAGAAAAACACACACAAAAAATATAAATAAAGCAATAAAATGGTAATAAACAGTTAAAAGTTATAAAATACCTAAAGTCCAAACCTAATGTTAAATAAATAAAATATAATAATAAACATTAATTTTAAAAAATAATAATAAACATTTCTTACATAATGCAAACCATATTGATTAAGTTACTAAACGGAACCAAATACATAATTATTACCACTGGTTCCATTTCCGGATCCACATAAAAGACTTCCGTAATGTTTGTTGTGCCTTTTTTAATTTTTACAAAGAAGTGTTAAATTATATAGTGTTCGTGGATGCAGATTTTGACCGCATACTCTTTACTAAAGAATCGTAATCAAAAATTTTGATTACGATTCTTAGTAGTCGTAATCAAAAATTTTAATTACTATTCTTAGTAGTCGTAATCAAAAATTTTGATTACGATTAGAAATAATCAAAAAGTAATTTGATTCTTAGTACATTTTTTTGATTATTTTCACGACTACTTTAAAATAATCAAAAAATAGAAATCCGACTACTTTTTTTTGATTATTTGAAAATAATCAAAGAAAGTAATCCGACTACTTTTTTATTTGTATATTTGAAAATAATCAAAAAAAAAGTAATCCGACTACTTTTTTTTGATTATTTCTATTTTTGTTAGATTTTTGATAATCAAAAAATAATCAAGAAAAATAGAAATAATCAAAAAAAGTAGTCGGATTACTTTTTTGATTATTTTCAAATAATCAAAAAAAGTAGTCAGATTACTAGTTTTTGATTATTTTAAAGTAGTCGTGAAAATAATCAAAAAATGTACTAAGAATCAAATTACTTTTTGATTATTTCTAATCGTTATCAAAATTTTTGATTACGATTCTTTAGTAATCAAAAGTAATCGTAATCCAACCTTTACAGCTCTGGTCCAAACTAACTATCAAAATTACTAACTTTTTCGATATGTTGTAAGATACATGTACAATATGCTGTAAAATTACATGGTAGAACAGAATTTTGGTATCTAATCTGAAAATATCATTAATTTTGTTATAAGTAAATGAAAGGCACAACAACAAGAATTTGCTTTAAAATTCAATATAAACCAGTTGGGAAGATTAGATCACATGAGAAATTTTAAAGTAGGGACATTTTATAGTAGGTGTTATAATAATAGTTAGGATTATCAAAATTATAGTCGGTCTAAGCCGACTATAAATACCCTACACATATGTGTGGTTACCTTTCAAAGTTGTATATAGGTCACCAGGGTATACGAATCCTGAAAATAACTACAAACTTTCAATCGCTGAAGAATTTCCATTCATTTGATACCCATAATTACATATGGGTAGGTGCACCGAATTTCGATTTTTTTTTCGGAACCACAAATCGTTTCGCGGGAGAACATTGTTTTCATGTATTTGAGCATGAAGTCAATATATATTTGACCAAAAAAAGTTTACCTGAACACGTATACAGTAAAACTCATCAGTAGATGTGTTTTGTATGTTAAATTTGAACATAAGTGGTCGGTTCACAGGTCATAATAGACTGATCATGCCCATTTTCACTGACAGACAGCGTAGATATATAAGTAATTTAAATTAGGAGTTTCATTTATTTAGCTCTTCTAGTTTTTCTGTAATCGTGATTTAAACAGACGGACATCGCTAAATCGACTCAGGAGATCATGCTGATCAAGAATATATATACTTTTTCATACCGGAGATGCTTCCTTCTGGGTGTAACAAACGGCGTACCAAACTGAATATACCTTTTCACTCTTAGTGTAGGGTATAAAAACCTGAAATGACGGAATTAGGTTCAGGTGGCGGGGGTGGTACACATACGTTACTTGGTTTATTAGGCGCATGTTAAAATTAAAGTCATAAAAAATAATTTCAATTAAGAAGCAAATCAGTAATGAGTAATATACATTAGTCATACCTATTATATATTTGAAATTTTGGTTACAAAACATTAGAGTTTGAAATGTAATATGATGATGAGACAATTCTTAATGATTTAATTTTGGTATGATTCACATATTAAATTAAAAACAACAAATATAATAATATTAATATTGAAAGTATTAATTTTTTATTTGCAAACTGTTTGTTATGTATACGAAGGGAAATGAACTTCTAAAACTGTAGAGGTATTTGGCTCAAATGAAAATTACAGTATTTCATTAATGTCAATAAAATGCTACTCCAGAATTTATCATCTAAATATTAAAGAAAGCAAATTACTTAGTTATCAAAAAAGTAAACAAGATTTGTTCTCCTTGCTTTTGAGATGTTAATTTATTGACTACACTACACAACAAAATGAGAAAAAAAGTTTGCGCAGTAAATTCCATTATTTTTGTATTATTGGAAATGTCTCGCAGAAAAAACCCATAAACTTAATTGTTATATCGAATGAAAGATAATTAAATATTTAATAAACATTTCTTGCAATAGTTTGGAATTGGTTTACTGGTTTAAGAAAACTCTATAGAAGAACTCGAAAAATGTAAATTTTGTGCATTTAAAAAATGGCGAAAAATTGAAAACGCAAAATGATGCACAGTTGGTAATATTGCAAAATTAGCCTGTACATTTTTAAAGAAAATGATGCAAAAATAAAAGATATCTATGGATACGTTTTGAGAACAGAAAAAATCATGTGAAAGCATTACAATTGGGTATTAACTACAAAGAATCGCATAATATGTTTATATCCTATACCCATGGGTTACAAGTTATAAAATATATGCGTGACTGGTATGAAAAAGTATATATTTTCTTGGTCAACATCACTTTCCGAGTCGATTTAGATTTGACCGTCTGTCTGTCCGCCTATACACGATAACTTTTAAACTGCTATTCCAAATGATGTGAAATTTATTTTCAATATATTTTAGTAGAATAGTAATTCGAAGTTCGAAAATGAGTTGATTTAGTCAACGTAATCTCTACATCCACTACGAGATATGGATTTTCTTTTTCGGATCACATATCTTGTTAAGTATTAAAGATAAAGTTATAAAATTTAAAATTAATTACAAGCAATCATCTATCAATAGGTGCTCAAAAAATAATCGTGATCCGCTCACATTTTTTATTTTTTATTTTCATGCCTATTTGTACAGCACTCAATTATATTGCTATCACATAACTTTTTTATACTCAAATGTTACCCATTAATTTTTGTCATTTATGGCTCAATTTCTTTGAAAGAGTGTGAACTAATTTTGAAAAATTAAACTTTGTGTATCACCTTAGTAGCTGCGGTAGCTCAGTGGTTAGTGCGTTGGACTGCGAGCCGAAAGGTCCCCGGTTCAAGCCTGGACTGGGATTAACAACTTCTTTCCATAGAAACATTTTTCTATACCGCGCTACCTCTCAGTAAATGGCAAACCTACGAGAGTAAAACATTGCCTATGAAAAGCTATCACCCGCCGTTCGGATTCGGCAATAAACTGTAGGATCCCCACCACTTTGAGTACAAATATAACACGCACAGCTCTAATAGTCGCCCGAAGTCCTATACAGGACAGTAGCGCCAAACTAACTAAACTGTCAACTTACTTTCTCGATTTTTTTCCACTTTTTTAAATGAATTTTTTCTTAAATTTTTGTTGAAAAATTTAAATTTTTGTTCAAGTTCTCCTTTCGAGTTCTCTTAAACTAATGAACCAATTTAAAAATGTTCTAAGAAATGTTTATTCGATATTCAATTAACTTTCATTCGATATAAGATTTGATCATATGTGTTATTTAGAACGCGAGTTATTTCCAAATATATGTGACCACCTTTATGAAAGCTCGGTCTAAAAGTTATTGGCCCATATTTTGTAAACCTATTCAAAGAAACATTATTAAACCATATTTTCGGAATAAGGGCGTCAATTTACATAATACAAAAATAACCTTCACTGTTGCGCAGAATGGCTGTTGTGTAGTGCTATTAAAAACCAAAAAGAACACGGACATTGTTTGTTGTATTCTTCGCAAAATGAACACGTGTTCATGTATCTGTTGTTGTTTTCATCGATCTTACTTTGTCTGTATTATTCGCTAGTAGGTTTTGTTTTGTTTCAGTTCGTAAACATTTGTTCTTTAAATTTAAGGTAGAAAAACAACATTATTTTTTTAACCTTAGGCATTAACAATAATAATTGCTCTTAGTTACTTTTTTGATAACTAAGTGGATCTGTTTCTTAAAATACAGAATGTTTCCATATATTCCCGTATATTTATGGATTCCTATTGGATTTTAGCAGTTGTCCCTCCGTGCAGGAAGGAATAATGGTCTTTTCAATCAACATCGAAAATTAAAAAGCTTCTACATTCAAAATTGTTTTAAATGTCATCAATGGTTATTTCACATAAAAATATTTATATTTATTTAGTATAATTAATTACAATAATAAATCATTCTAACTAACAAAAACAATATGAGTACTAGCTACCAGGGCTTACGACTCAAAACTTAAAATAATTTTATTTATTTCCCGCATAACATTTTAATTTATATTACATGATGAAACATTAATCGATTCTGCGTAAATTAAGTTATAAACCACTCAAATTTTGTATTATATTTCGATTTGAAAATACAATTCATACAATTATAACAGTAACATGACAATATTTTATTTATGACTTTATCCGCCCAATCACAAAACTAGCCACACTGTAAAGGTTTTGAGGTTTTGTAATAATACTATGTTAACCGATCGCAAAGGATATTTTTGGAATTAAGTCAAATGTTATATTTAATTTTTTGGATAAAACATGATAAGTAATTTTAATGTTTACAATACAATTTTAAAACTTGCAAAACTTAATTCTGATTAAAATAATAGTTCACCAAAAATTAAAACGTTGTAAACAAATGAAATGGGGCAATAAATATGTTTATGTTTGCATACAAATGTTCTTATTTTGTAACTCATTATCAGGGCTCGGATTATGATTACCTCAAAATACGTTAAAAATTACCATTAAAATGACCCTTGAAACTACAAAAAATTACCTAAAAATTATTTATACAAAACCGAGTTTTAGCTAATACAGCTGTGTTCAGTTCTTACCTAGATTACACATTCTATTGAAAGATGATGTAGCAAAATAATTAGTTATACTATATGGTGGATAAAGACGAGTATTCCTATTGCTACTAAATAAAAGATAGTTAGGAAGCTCTGGTGAATCTATTCTACTCGTTATTTGATCTATGTAAGTTGTATCCGCCATCTGCCTACGTTCGCCAAGAGACTTTAAATTTAGTAGTTTCAGACGATCTTCGTATGGAAGAAGATGCAAGTTATCTACAAAATTAAAACCCTTGAGAGCGAAGCGTAGGAATTTTTTCTATATTCAATGCGTCAATATGTACATTGCAGAAAAGAGACTTCAAGTATTTTCATATTTAAATTAACCAATGATTAAATAATTTAATTTATTCAATTGCATTGGTATAGGTAACGAGAAAATTCTCAAGTTTTACTTTAAGTTTAATATAAATACAGTATGTAGTAAAAAGGATTGCATATGTAGTAATATTTTATTATTTAGCTCGAAGGTAAATAAAAACAACCTTTTTTTAGATAATGCAGAATGTAGTAAAATTAAGTGAGTATGTAGTTATATTTAAACTTTAGCTTGTTATAAAAAAATACAGTATGTAATAAAATTAAAAACAATGTATAAAATAAGACAAAATGTAGTTTTTTTTATAAAAAAGTATTCAAATTTTGCTGTAGTGCAGTAAAATTGTGCTGTTATTTGCCATACAAAACCATTTTTCACAAACATCAATGTAGTAAAAACAAATAGATATAATTTAAACACAAATTAAATACCAATATTTTTATTTTAAAGACATTTTTATTTATTTTTAATACAGTATTTTTTTCGTTCCACGCCGACACAGACGAGAGACGCGTATCCATATCTCTTATACCCGATTTTCTTTCTTAATTTCACATTAATCGAATGTACTAAAATAAGAGCTATTCATAAATTTATTAACTTCCGATGCAATAATTTTAGTTTCAACTCCACTGCAGAGTTTGCAAGTAATAAAGACAAAAATAGTAATACAAAAATAGACCAAAGATGCATATTTCAAATCTATTTCAGGATTGCTTAATATCAAGAAAAATCTATGAAATTCAAAAATAATTACGTAAAATTTTAAAAAATTAAAAATTTACATAACGACTAAAAAAGTCAAAAAATGACTTATGCATTAAAAAATGACATGTCATCAAAATCCGAGCCCTGCTTATTATGTTTTCATATTAATGTTCAATATTTCATATTCATGTTTTAACATTTTTAAAAATATTCGGTTAAAACGTTGTTTAGTTTATGTTGAAACATGATAAGACACCTAATTATCTGTTTTCTAAGTGTCTAAGATTGCTTCTACTCCACCAAAATAGATAGGGTAGATATATATATTGAAAACGCCCTGTATATTATTGTGTGATCCAGACATACCCCCAATTTTAAATCAATTTTTCAAAAACAATTTTTTGTAAAATGAACCAAGGAATCAGTGCTTAAAATAATTGCATCCCAAAGCGGACCTCCCTGTTATGCAAATAACATATTTATACCCTACACCTATGAGGTACGGGGAATATTAACTTTGTGCATATATTGTAACGCCCCTTAGGAGGCGTGTCCGGTATAGAAAAGTATATATATTCTTGATCAGCATCACTACCCGAGTCCGTTTAGCCATGTCCGTCTGTCCGTCTGTCTGTTCTACTACAAGATAACTTGAGAAATACAAGTCAGAACGCGGTGAAATTTGGTTTCAATATGGTTCTGTGTACAGTAATGAGCCAAATCGGTCAACGGCCACGCCCACTTCCCATACAAGTCACTTTAAGAGAACTCTTTAGGAACCAATAACTCGAAAAGTATTACATATATATTTATAAAATTTAAAACATGTTGTTAGAATTCGCCTAAAAATATATGTTCCAAAAATGGGCGTGATCCGTCCACATTTTATTTTTTCATTATTTACCGATTTTTTGTAGTGGAAATTTTAGTCGTAAATTATTAAAAATTATCCCACCAAAATATATCCACCAATAGTGTAGGATATTCCACCTAACTTTCCCAACTCGTTTTATTCTAAATAACTAAACTTAACTTAAAGAATAATTTAATTGATTTCCACAAAAAGGGATTAAAAAGAAGATTATTTGTCAAATTAAATTAAAATAGCTAAACGATTTCTGTGTGTCGTTTTCATTTTATATTTTTTATTTCACAATTGTTTGTTTATTTTTGAAAATTTTCGATTACTTACAATAAAAGTGAATTGTAAAAGTAAAATGAAATAATAAAAACTAAAAAAACAAATTTCAGCAATGTTTTCCGAAAACGCGCGCTTCCTGTTGACGCTGTTTGACCACTTGAGCAGCAACAAAAGCAGCTCTGCAAAAATGCAGTTTAGACATTTTTGGCACCAGCAGCAGCAACAGCCGCAGTTCAACGGACGCCCATACTGTGCACCCATCCTGCATTTGAGCAGCATTTGTTGCTGCGCCACTGCGACAACAAGTTTTGCGCATCTATTTTATGCTTGCGCAATTATTGCAGTGCGCAGATGCGCTCACATCTTACTTTCGGTGCTGTCATTACGTGGTGACTGCAACATGAAACGTTCCAGCGCGGCATGCATTTGCTTCGAAATGTTGCATAAGTTTAATTGAATTACAGAGGCGGCAGCAGCAGCAACATTTTTAGAAATGAGCAACATATGCATTAGGTGCGTTAAATGCAGCAAGAAAGTGAACGCATTTTTTTCTACGACAACAACAAGTTGTTGTGCCTACTGATTTGGGCGACTGTTGCAAGTAATCAACGCGTGGCCCAAATGCTGATGCTGCTGCCGCTTTCGCGTTTTAATTAATTCCACCTTTGGCTTAATATACATGATGTGTTTCAATTGGTTAATGGTGTTGCTCGTTATGCCACAGCAACGCAGTTATTAATGGCAGCAGGAAGCAGTAGTTGCTGCAGCTACATTTGTGCAGACTCCTGTCAGTTTCAGATTTGCATTCATTACCTTAATATTGCCGTTGAAATTTATTATGCATGCTTTTTGCAAATTTGTCAGCAACTATTTGTTGCTTAAGCATTTATCATGTTTGTGCCAATGCAATTTTTAATTGCACATAAACATGTAATTGCTTTAATAATTGTCGGACATATTTTTATAATATTACTTTTTTTATTTGCAGTATAAACATTTTTAATTATAATTAACAGTTACTTTATTAAAGTTTGATGCATTTAACATTTGATTAGATCTTCCTAATAACATAAAAATTAGAAATATTTCCAATAAAAACAATTAAAAAACATTAATGAAGCTAAACCTAGCATTTTAGACAAGCTAACGGCGAGAAATATACTTCTAAAATTGAAGAAGAATTCGTCGTTAATGTGAAAAAATTGCGGCGTGTATACCTCTCAACTCAATTCACTAAACTTAAGAAGAAAATTTTACAAAATCTCGACGTATAGGGAAAATTCTGAGTAGGGGAGACCGGGGTCGACATCGGGGCAAAGTCAACTTTTGCTTTAAAACGCGAATAAGATGTCAGATCAACTTCAAATTGATACTGTACGCGTAACATTAAGTGCCACTGTTATCAATAAAGAGAAATCCATTTTGTGCTGGAACTTCAGTTTTTATGTAATAAAATGTGTTTTTTGACTCCAAAAGTTACATAGTGATAACGCAGTAAACTTGTACTTGCCATTAGAGTTTTGATTATTTATATATTTTGTTGTGAGTTTTATGTAGTAAGGGGTTCACTTCTTATGTCGTGTTGATTTTTATTTTATTTTTCCATTCAATTCGCATTTTCATGCCAATAATAAATAACTAAGTCTCGTGGGGTAAAGTCGACACATAAGCAAAAAAAAATAGTCCATTCTTACAATATAATGAGACTTGTCAATCAGTTGATCATGATTTAAGAAGTTATTGCAAAAAATAGATAAAATGTGAATAATATGAGTAATGGTCAAACAATTTCGCGGGACCGGAATAAAAAAGCACGAATAGATTTATCTTGGAATATATAATTCAATCAAATTGAAAGATATCAGAAAAAATGTGCATTCGCGGGAAAAGTAGGTAGTGTTGACTTTACCCCAGCTTATTTTCAGAAGCAGGTTTGAGGTTGTGTCGCATTTGCATTTGTTTCGTGGAAACTAAATATTGTAGATCTTTACAGTTTATGGAACATTTTTAGCTAATGAATCAATCTATCTAACTGTATTATTATTTTTGTCCTATGTCATTGGTATGATGATCAAAATTAGCATTGAAAAAAAAGTGTCGACTTAGCCCCGGTCTCCCCGACGCAGTAATAATCAGGAGACCGAAATCAACCAGAAATTATAGGTTTCATTCCAGATTCCTTGTAGAACAGTGTTTGTTCTTGATTTGGGAATCATTAATGTTAGAGAATCTAATATTAAAGAATTTAAATGTATAAGTCAAAAAAATTGTATCAAACACAATTATTACTGATGACAATTGTCCCTTTTTTCCACTTCCCGTCGCTTTCTAAACACAGAACACGAAATTCACTGAATACGAAAGTGTGACAATTGTGACTTAGCGCACTATTGTGACCGAGTGAAGTTTTTGACTTGTGCCAGAATAGAGCGGTAAATATTTATAATTTTGTTTCCTTCATAAATCACATTAAAATAATCTATTTATCATGGCATCATGATGTCATTTAGACCCAACTAATACAGCGTAAATCACTGGCAACATTCCCTCATAGTAACAACATTTACCACCAACCGAATGTGACATGTTTTCTATGTAATCGCCTTAGTTCTGTAAATTAAGAAATCGGAGGAATGAAAACAATTTGTATTCATTATTATACCCTACACTAAGAGTGAAAGGGTATATTCAGTTTGGTACGCCGTTTGTAGCACCCAGATCAGCATGACCTCCTGAGTCGATTTAGCGATGTCCGTCTGTCTGTTTGTTGAAATCCCTACTACTTAAACAATTGAAGAGTTAGATAAATGAAACTTATAATTTAGATTACTTATATACCTACGCTGTATGTGCGAAAAAATTGGCGAGATCGGTCCTTTGTGACCTGTGATCTGACCATTTATATTCAAATACCTCATATTAAATTTACATCTACAGATCAATTTTACTGTATACGTGCTTTGGTAAATTTTTTTGGTCAAATAAATGGTCAAATAAATAAATATTGAAATCATGCTCAAATACATGGAAATAATGTTTTCCGCCGATACGACTTGTGGTTCCAAAAAAAACTCGAAATTCGGTACACCTACCCTTTTGTAAATATGGGTATCAAATGAATGGAAATTCTTCAGCGTTTGAAAGTTTGTAATTATTTTCAGGATTCGTATACCCTGGTGATCAATATTCCACTTTGAATGGTAACCACACATATGTGTAGGGTATTTATAGTCGGCTTAGACCGACTATAATTTTGATAATCCTAACTATCATAATAACTCCAAATTTAAAATTTCCCATGTGATCTAACCTTCCCAACTGGTTTTTTAATTAGAGCAGTAAATGCGACTAAATAAATTGGCAACCCTACAGCAAAAGTTGCTTTGTACGAGCAGCATGTTCTGTCATTTTGTCACTGCAACACGGTCACTGACCATACTCAACGCGACTAGAAAAAAAAGAGGGCAGGGAAACCTTTCAAAGACCCAAACACTAGAAACGAATAAAAATCTATTTAAAATATTAATATCACTTTTCAAAACTTAATTTTAAAACACGGGGAACCTATAAATGTATCACTATTTCATATATAAGCAACACAGAGAAAAATTTAGATTTATCATATTTTTAATCAGGCTATACTCTACTTTTTAGTGCTATAATTATATTCTTTCAGTATCAATCAGCATTAGTGCTATTTCAAAAATTCCATATCCGACCTGAATTATATGTTTTTTATATACACGAATCTTTTAAACTCGCTGTCACCCAGTAAGACTCAAACAATGCTTTACATATACAGAGTGGTTCGCATTGAGGACTGTTTTCTTGGTTTATTTATGAAATTGTTCTAGAGTTGGGATGTATCTGGCACACACAGTATAACAGTTTTCAAAATTTACTTTAGAAAAGTTTATACAAATGTATCTTGTTTTAAAACTTATATAATTTAAAGTCCCGAACAAAGATATTACATATAGTTTACATATACTCAATAATAGTTATTTGCAAAATTTAAATATTGACATTTTATTTGGGGTACTAGGAGAAGTTTCTCATAAAAACAAAATATTTGTTTACAACTTAATATTATAAAACTCAGTTTTTCTCGATTTTTTATTATTTTAATGCACCATAATCTAATCAACAATAGCCTCGGACAATATTTTTTTTTTATTTGTAGTGCTCTCAAATACAAATAAATACACACAAAAAAATGATTGTTTACGAATTATTTGCCGTAAACAATCAAATATTTGTAGTGAGAACTCATTGTTTCCTCTTAAGACTTATAATTTTATATAATTTGCCAAAAATAATAACTGTTTCCTGCAAACATTTCAAATTATTAGTATTTGTAACATATAGTAATTTATTTGTCGTAAACACTTTAATTGTTTACATTAAACACTTTGTAAGAGTTCAATTAATTATTCCTCCTAAACACATTCATTACTTCTGTTATATTTTAATTAAATGTTTCCAACAAACACTTGTCTATTGCCGCAAATAATTGTTATTTGAAGTGTTTGCCCGAAACACTTATTTAAGAGGAAGTATTTGCCCGAGTAATTCCGAAAGCAATCATGTCGTTTTTAGTGCTGTGCCGAACCTCATGTAACATGCAACTTTTATCGCCAGAACTCACATTCGACTCAGACAAATTAACAGATTTTGTGTAATACTCATTGGAGATCATAGAGTTTGAAGCAGTTAATCAGAAAATTCGGTTAATAAATGTATTCGACATTTTTTTTGACAATAATTCACAGAACGGCGAACTCGCGTTTCTTGCTTACTCGATCACTTGTGTAGCACTAAATCGAACACAGCAACAAACCCACGTCTTCTGCTGAGTTCATTTCTACTGCAAGTGCAACAATAACCAGTTGGGAAGGTTAGATCACATGGGAAATTTTAAAGTAGGTTTTATTATGATAGTTAGGATTAACAAAATTATAGTCGGTCTAAGCCGACTATACATACCCTACACATATGTGTGGTTACCATTCAAAGTGGTATATAGGTCACTAGGGAATACGAATTCTGAAAATAACTACAAACTTTCAATAGCTGAAGAATTTCCATTCATTTGATACTCATATTTACAAATGGGTAGGTGTACCGAATTTCTATTTTTTTGTTGGGAACCACAAGTTGTTTCGCGGGAAAACATTATTTTCATGTATTTGTGCATGAAGTCAATATATATTTGACCAAAAAAATTTAGCTAAGCACGTAAACAGTAAAATTGAGCTGTAGATGTAAATTTTATATGAGGTATTTGAATATAAATGGTCAGATCACAGGTCACAATGAACCAATCTAGCCAATTTTTTCGCACATACAGCGAAGGTATATAAGTAATCTAGTTTCATTCATCTACCTCTTCAATTTTTTAAGTAGTAGGGATTTCAACAGATAGACGGACAGACAGACAGACGAACAGATGGACATCGCTAAATCGACTCAGGAGATCATGCTGATCAAGAATATATATACATTTCTATATATATACATTTCTATACATTTCTGGGTGTTACAAACTGAATATACCATTTCACTCTTAGTGTAGGGTATAAAAATATGCGAATTCGACAATATACAACATACTAAATTCATGAATGTTGTTGTACATCAAGAAGTTTTTGTTGGAAGCAGAAAGTATGTCTTGTTGGGTTAACAATGATATATATAAATAGATTAAAATCTCATACACTTGACAATTTCTTGTCTCAAAAATAACATTTTATTGTATAAAAAAATAAAATGATAACTTTTTCATCTTTGCGTGTAATGTATATGTCAATTAGTAGTTCAATACTATTTATAAATTAACTTAATTTAATACTATATTAAAGAAATAGATACAGACAGTTGGGACGGATTATTTTATATATTTTAAATTGTAACCTTATAATTTTGAATCAGATTCATCTCTTCGAAGATTATTAGACTTGGTTTCGAATTTATACAGAGTTAAACACAGTTTTTGATTTACAAAATTAAGTTCAACTTAATCTCGTTTAACTTGTATAATCATCGAGTTCTAATCTCAACTATACGAATATTGTTACTTTTGTGTTAAATCGTTAATTAAAATACATTTAATTTCAACACAAATGTACCTAAATCACATACATTATCGTGTCACATAATATTTACGTGAACGTACTGGCAGTAGTTGGCAACCCTAGTGGTCAGACACAGAGAGCATTAAGCATTTCAAAGGTTTCTTTACAGCAGAACAAATACCACAATAAAAGCCAAGTTAAAGAAAAGCCAGCAAACAACACACAGCACACCACCGTTTCATGCTTAACTGAACGAACTAGAGATATGGACGGACGAACAGACAGGCAGACATTACGGACAGACGGACGCACATACTGAGTGGACAAGTGTATGTTTGGCGTCTAATGCCAAAAAATTGGGCTACGAAGGAAGCCCTAGTACAGCGACTGCCTGTTGTTGCTGCGGATTGACACACATTGCCCATAGTCAACGGCTGCGGTGGAGCAAGATGAAGCAGCGCGTCATGCATGCGGCTAAAATGCAGGAGAAAAGCTAGTGCGAATGGAGAACCAATAATTAAGCCAAGTCAAGCGAAAGAAAACTCTGGCCACAGTTTAGCTGTGCGCTCGCTGCACTTGCTGTGTGTGTTGTCATATTGTTGTTGCTATGATTATATGCATGTTGTTGTTGTGGCTTAGAATGCCGCTCGCAATCAATCTGCTGCCCTGGAATTTGGCGCGCTGTGGCATTTATGAGGTGTGCCAGCAGCAGCTGCGGCAGCGACAACAGCAGCCGTAGCAGAACACAGCACTAAGCAACAGGTTTATCGCTGCAGTCTTTTGTTTGCACTGCGCTCGGTTGCTGTGGCCGTTGTTTCGCGTGCCAACGTGCAGTGCAAACTTGTGGCAATTAAAATACAAATGTTGCAATGGCAATGCGATTAATTATATGCAAAAAAACTAAAATTTTATAGAAACACTTCGTAACAATTAACCTTTCAATAAAAATAAATAAAACAATAAAATCAAGAGAAAAAAATATTAAGTATCAAAAATATAAAAAATTATATATTTTATTTAAATTAATTTATTTCAATTCTAAAAAAATAAAAACCATTCAGTAAAACAAAATTAATTAAACACCATTACATATAAAAACTCAAACATATTTTTTTTAATTAAAAAAATTAAAATTGTTGGTATGAAAAATATTGTGGGAATATGTTTTTATTATTCAACTTAAATTAATTAAAATAAAATATTAAATAAAATAAATTCCGATAAAATTAATTATAAACATACCTCACACTTCTTTTAGTGCAGTAAAAATTGAAGCAGTTGTTGGTTACATGTGTTTAAAACAACAAAAATTTAAGGATTTCAGACGCTATCTTATTTGAAATTAATTAAAATTTGAATGAATGTTCTCTCATACTAAACTAGTAAAACTTAAAAATTTTAGACCTCTCTATCGTTCTCGAAATATAGCTGTTTAAAAGTGAAGAAATAGTTACAAAGGTAGGTTCACATAAAAGGTCAATTAAGGTATCATTTGAAGGACATTAAACCTTAATATGACATATGGGCATTTCCAGAATATATATCGTCGTTGTAGAACATAAAGTCACCAAATACATATTTATGAAAAATTTAAATTTTTATTTTGTTGATTAATATTGTAAAAAGTAATTGATGCATTTTTAAAGTTGAAATATCTATTGATAGATTTACATTTTCTTATCATGTGGTAAAAAAATTGGGATCATCGATTAAAAATTGAGAGATATATAAACATTTTTGTAAATGAATATTTGGAATTTTGAAAATGTATTTGGTGACCTTATATACGATATATATTTCTAAAGCTTAAAAATAATCATTGAAATAAATAACTGAACATTTTTGATTTTTGTATAAGGATATCCTATTGTCACGAGCGGAACCAAAAAGATACATTTATTTTTTATTAAACTAACAACATTTTTCAAAGAATCCTCTGTATCTGAAGCAGAAGTTCCTCGACATTTTTAAAAATGTTAACATTGTTTCCTAGTAATTCTTGAAAGTTTTTGACAGATCATTGAAATCTGTCACGTCTGGAACTTTAAGTAGCAAAAGTTAAAAAAATCAAAGAAAAAAAATTTTTTTTCACAAAAAAAAAAATAAAAATAAAATATCTGGGAATTCTAATCGTACATCACTTTTCATTTCGTAATAATCATCATTTATATTGTCAGATACAAAATTATGTTTAGCAATAAATCGTAATACAAATGTCCATACGGAACTTGGCAATAATAATGTGATTTATTACAAAATAACTATAAACTTTAGGAAGAAAGTATGCATATACAAAAATAAAATAAATTGTCTCAGCTATATTTTTAAATAATTCAAAAAAAATAATGTGTACGCAAAAAGTATTTTTAGAAAAAAATCGTAGTGTTATTTTCTATACGGAATTTTTTTGTCCCAACCGGAATGTCCCGTCCAGATTTTTTCTGTAATGTAATGTCTAGGAACAAAATGTAAATACACAAAGAAAGCACATGATTTCAACTATTTTTTAAAATAATTCAAAAAATAATTTGTACGCAAAATTTGCTAACTTTTTGGAATTTTCGTATGAATCTCCGGAGCGACCACAATATAATTTATATCTTTATTACTACCACATAGAATAGTCTAATTTTTGCAGATGTTTAGTCCTATTTAAATACTACATGTACAAACAGTTACTTCATTAATTTTCTTTGAGATATTTAAGTTTTAAGCGTACGAATATTTCGTCCGAAACCCCACGAAATGCCTATATTGTATGACATAGGTGTTATAATAACCTTTTATAACAATTACCTATAATGACCTTTATAACATGATCTAGATTTTGCAGAGATTTTTTTCTAAAAACCTATATTTTTAAAATTACAAAAAATATACCTACGCACCCCATAGAGATTTGTTGCGCCAACCAACCTACAAAAAATATACCTACACACCGCATAGAGATTTGTTGCGCCAACCAACTCTTTGCCCATCCAATTTATTCTGTTCTCTCAACTGTTTAGTCGGTTGTTATTGTCAAAATGAAGAGAGTTCGAATTTCGAACTGTTTTAGAACAATTTAGTACAGATTTAGAACCATTGGGATTGTGTATAGACTAATATTTCAAGTAGTGTATAGGTTAAAATGGCTGTTTCGTCATCCAATTTGTAAACCATTCGATTGAACCGAATGAAGTTAGTTGGTACAACTAACTTTTTCATTCTTCCAACCTCATGCCAAAAGAGGATTTTTCTGTTATGTTATTCCTGATTTTCTTCTTATTGGTTTCTGAGTTATAAACATACATGTGAAATCAGTTAACTTAATTGCATTTATCTTAATAAGTAATAAGTATTTCCCAATAAGTCTTAATTAGTATGTCATATTAAAGGCCAAGGCTTAATACCTTTCAAATAACACCTCAGTTGATCTTGTATTTTAACTAGTTTTTAAGATAAACGCAATTAAGTTAACCCACTTTGTGATTTTTTAACTATTTTTTTACATTTTAAGTTACCATTTATTTACATTTATTTCTTAGTTAAATAAGGTACACCATTTGTATGAAATTTAGGTTTTTTTTGGGGATAGGGGAAATCAGTTCGTTGTTTATAATATTTTTGCCTCCTAGTTTGTGAGCCTATTTCAGCTCATTTACCAATTTCTCACTATTTTGCCCTTCATATATTTTTTAAAATTACAACAAAATAATAGAATGAAATAATTTGTCGGATGTTAGACACATAAAACGTTTCCCTTTAATACAAATTAATATTAGTGACTAAATTTGTTGGCGAGATATAGGAAAAGAAATTCAAAATATTAATAGTTTGGCACTACAGTCCTGAAGAATTAGGCCGAGCTCTCTCACCATTTGAGTTGTGCGTGTTACAGTCGTACTCAAAGTGTTGGGACCTACAGTTTAAGGCCGAATCCGTAGCGCGGTATAAAAAAGGTTTTCTATGAAATGTTGTTGTTAGCCTTGGTTTGAACATGGGACCTTTCGACACGCAGTCCAATGCACTAAACACTGAGCTACCGACGCGAAATACACAGTGGGAAAATACTATAAATGATTGTTGATTAATTTACGACAATGTGAACTTGAAAAAATATTGTGTATTTTTCGAAATAATTTTGTTGTAATGAATAGAGTAAACCGATTAATAGTATCATTTATCGTATTGACTTATTTGAATAGCAAAACCTGTTAAAATAATATAGAAAATAAAAAATAAATTTAACAAAATACGATTCAATTAAATGTATTTCTAATTAAAATACACCTCAAGTGACATCATGTTCGATATTATTATCGTTGTTGTTATTTGCAAACGTGCCGCAGCATATATTTACCTGATCATTTAACATTTATTAGTTCACTGCGCAGCACAGTCCTTGCTGGGCTTGGCTCGCAAAGGCACATTCACCACCAGCAACAACATAAAAACTTGTAAAAAGAAACTTAAAAAATATAAACCCAAAAATAACACTCATTAACAATGCCATAAAATAGCAACAACGAAATTCACACCGTGCCAAAAAAATGCCAGTACAAAAAAAAGGCTACAACAAAATGAGCATTTAGCATTAAAATGACCACAATTTTTAGAATTCGAAGGTGTTTTTTATTGTAAGTGTATTTTGAATAGTGTCCAATGGGATTGAACACAATTAGAATGAAGTCATTGAGTGCGTTATTTTTCAACATACCTTATAAAAGTACACAATTATACCCTTTAAGATGCATTATTCGTCAGTTATATCAATATTAATTGAAATCCTGAATGTTTTCAATGATGGATATCGTCGTTGTAGAGGTAAAACTTACCACATAAATATTTTCCATATACTTTTATAAAAATATAAAAACTAGGTGATAAATTTCAAAAGTTGAAATACCATTCGAAAGATTAACATGTTCTCATTAATTTATGCCAATGTTTGTCTTATCAATTGGAAGAAGTCGGATCTACGGGATTCATGAAAACCAATTATTAAATTGTAGTTGTAAACCAGGCATGTCAAACACGCGGCCCGCTAACCCTTCATCTGCGGCCCGCGAAGACTTTTCAAATAATGTTAAAAAAATATATATTTTTAAGAATTGAAAAATTTTAAATTTATTTTATTTTCAGGCGTTAAAATGATTATTATGTATTGTTGTGCATTTTTGTTTAGCGATATGTTTCCAATTTAACATGCCATATAAGAAATTAAATTACTAATCTTGGTTAAAAACTTATTAATTTATTAAAAAAAAATCAATTTTTTGTAGGGACATTATTTTGCAAAATTTAATAATGAGAGTTAGACAAGTTTTTAATATAGATCTTAATTTAAATTCTTAATTTTCATTTTAAATATTATACATGGAATTGCACAAATTGTATAACAATGATTTTTTCATCAAGTAATATTGTTTTTTATTCATCAAATTTAAAATTGAAATTAAAATTTTGAATTTCGCCGGCATATATAAAAAATATATGGTAGCGCATAGTTTTGTACGTCTAATACCGAAGAGAAAATTACATGATTGTATTTTTTTTAAATAAAAGGAGAGAAAAATAATTAAAACTTAAAAATCTATAAACTGGACCCTATTTAACAAAAACATTTTAGGAAACAGCTCCAGTATCCAGTACAGGCGCAATCAGAATAAAACAAATACAAAAATTTTGACTTTTATTAAAAAAATATCGACATGTTTTTAACCAAGAGTCTTGCCTTGCACAAACTGGAATTGGAATCATTTTATTAGTTTTTTTAGTAAGTAAAACTTTTTGTATTAGAGACATTCCACACCAAATGTACCAGAGTTGAAGATTCACCTTCTCTAGAGATACAGTTGTCCGAAGTTTGAAAAAATTAATCAATAATCACTTTTTGTGATTGTAGAAAAACTCTTGCACCCAAAAAAAAATGTCCTCAAATCCCATTAAAATTGGTCAATAGGACAATTATTGATTTAATAGTATACAAAAAATAAATCTTCTAATATAAACTCAATGGCAATGTCATGGTATTTTCAAGTATTTAATGGTATTTTTCGATTAAAATAATAATTTATCCTATTGACTATTTTTAATAGTAAAAACTATTATTTATATAGTATTTTTTTCTGGGTGCGACCTGCAAACCTCGTTTTAAGGATATTAAAACAAACTTTGTCATAACTCATCTATATATATAAAAATGAAATGTTCTGTGTGTGCCAGAGCATCACGAGAGAACGAACAGACGGATTTGCCTAGTTCTTTTTGTATTTTGTTCGTGTCAATGCAAGAGTGGTTTAGTCGGAAAAACCCAAAGGAAAAGCCGGAAAATCGAAAATATCTAAATTTGACCCTAGGACTATAAAATTTGGGCAGGGTGTTCATCTCTTGACGTATGTGTGCACTACGAAGGGATTTTTTGAAATTCGCCTACTAAGGTACACACATGGGCGTGGCAAAATTGTAATTTTAATTAAAAATATCGGTGTAATTAAGATAAACACAGTCAGGAAATTTAGCTCAGTGACGTATATTGTAGTTCTTTATCATTTTTACAAATGTGGGCGGAATTGGACAAAAGGGCGTGTCCCTTTCCATATGACTAAAACTATAAAAATGTTGTAACTCCTGACTTACTAAGATTAGAGTTATATAAATCGAAACTAAGATTTATATTACAACCTCTAATCGTCACATAGAATGTGAGCGGGGTTGGATTTAAGGGCGTGGCACCTCCCATATAGGTAAAACTTTAAAATTGCTATAACTTCTGACATACTAAGAGTTGAGTTATAATAGTGAAAACAAATGTTCATATTTAAAACTCCAATCGCCACGTAGAATATGGGCGGGATTGCACAACGGGGCGTGGCATTTCTCATATAACCAAAACTTTAAAATGTCTATAACTCTTTACTTACTAAGAGCAGAGTTATAAAAATCGAAACAAAAAATTATATTAAACATTGCAATAGTCACTTAGAATGTGGACGGAATGGGACAATGGGGCGTGGCACCTCCCATATAACTAAAATTTTAAAAATGCTAACTCCTGGCTTACTAAGAGCAGAGTTGTACAAATGGAAACGAAGGATCATTTTAAAATGTTTAAGTAGAATGTAAGCGGGATTGGAAAAATGGGCATGGCACTACGTTCCATGTGGGCGGGAAAAATAGTGACTAGGTTTGCACTAAAAAGGGAAAAAGGGGTGTAAATGTATTCACACTTTAAAAACGATATAGTTTTGCATTTACAAAAACTTAGCACGGGAGCAGCTATGTTTTATAAAATTTTATCCACCGTTTGAAATATACTCCATTGTAAAAACCTCAGACAAAATTATTGGCACGATGTTCGGACATTTTTTCGATATATTTCAAACAGACGAAAATCGCACCATTTTTTGCAAAAAAAACAAATTCGCCTGCGCCGCTTTAATAAAGATCAATGGAAATTTGATCATTTTAACTTTATATTTTATTTTACAACCGAAGAACATAATGTAAAAAATAAGCTATTTTTCTTATGGTACACAAATGCGGCCCGCCTCATCTTTTGAATTGCCAATGCGGCCCGTGATGCCAAATGAGTTTGACACGACACAACTTTACACCCTTAAAAAAATCCTATATATTCTATATATGTCTCTCAGTTTTTATACCCTACACTAAGAGTGTAGGGTAACACCCAGAAGGAAGCATCTCCGGTATGGAAAAGTATATATATTCTTGATCAGCATGACCTCCTGAGTCGATGTCCGTCTGTCCGTCTGTCTGTCTGTTGAAATCCCTACTACTTTTAAAATTGAAGAGCTAGATAAATGAAACTTATAACTTAGATTACTAATATACCTACGCTGTATGTGCGAGATCGGTCCATTGTGACCTATGATCCGACCACTTATGTTCAAATACCTCATATAAAATGTACATATAAAGATCAATTTTTATGTATACGTGCTTAGGTAAACTTTTTTGGTCAAATATATATTGACATCATGCTCAAATACATGATAATAATGTTTTCCGGCGAAAAGACTTGAGGTTCAAAAAAAAAATCGAAATTCGGTACACCTACCCATTTGTAAATATGGGTATCAAATGAATGGAAATTCTTCAGCGATTGAATGTTTGTAGTTATTTTCGATTTCGGATTCGTATACCCTGGTGACCTATATATCACTTTGAATGGTAACCACACATATGTGTAGGGTATTTATAGTCGGCTTAGACCGACTATAATTTTGATAATCCCAACTATCATAATTACACCTACTTTAAAATTTCCCATGTGATATAACCTTCCCAACTGGTTCTAGTTTAATTAGTTTTAAATGCATTTTAATATTTAATAATATCACTCATACGACCAGTAGATAAAAGATCGTAACAAAAGCAAGTAGTTATTTTTTTGTTTTAGTTTTTTTGTATAGTTTTGTTACGTAAAGTATTCTTTAAATAAGCCGATAATAATAAAAGTGTGACCACAGTTAAAAAATAAGGCTTTGGGAATCAAAACTGGCTAAGTCCATGCTATGGAATTTTGAGAAAAGCAATAAAAACGTGTATTAAGCAAACGATAATTAAAAATGTTAAATGTCAAATAGGATCCGTAAACAAACAAATTAAACATATCACAGTCTGCCATTTGATTAGATATCGCTTTGAGACCATCATTTAAACACATCTTCAAAACACCACTTAATAAAATTAATTAAGGACTGCGTCGAATAAAATTGTCCGTTACATATCTTCCCATAATGTGCTATTGCAAGATTCAAATTAAAAAAATTTGATCATAGTAGCTCTGAATTAAATGGCAGAAAATAATTTGTGTCAGTTATACTCAATACAAAATTTATTTAACGCGAAAATGGCAAACGAAGTGGAAGTGCGAGAAAATATAATTAAAATTTTTCAAAAACAACCTAGTTGGTCTTTTAAAAAAATTGGTAGGGTAGGGGCTAACCCTAAGACCCTTTCTCGCGTTATCAACCGCTTTAAGGAAGACCTGAGATTGGTCGGAAAAAAGGTTCTGGTAAAAAAAAGGCCCACATGATCGTGAAAAGTCGAAGAATATTTTAAAGAATATTCAAGCATATCCGGAAGGAAATTGGCGAGAAAGTCGGATTGCACAGAATCTTTCGTGCGCAGGACTAAGAAGAAGCTGTGCTGAAGACGTACAAGGTCCAAAAAGTTCCGGATAGAAATGCCGTCAAGAATGAAACCGCAAAACAACGAGCTAAAAGCTGAACCAAGATTTTTTTAAAAAATTCGTTTGCTGCATAATGGACGACGAAACTTATGTTTTAGCGGACTTTTCTCAGCTACCTGGGCAGGAATTTTATACAGCCGATTCTCGAGAAAATGTCGCTGAAAAATTCAAATAAAAAAAAAATTACAAAATTCCCAAAGAAATTCCTTGTTTGGCAGGCAATTTGCAGTTGTGGAAAAAGGAGCAGCTCATTCGTGACATCGGGTACAATTAATAGCGAAATATATGTGAAGGAATGCTTGCAAAAGAGATTGCTTCCATTTTTACGCCAACATGAAGTGTCCACATTTTTTTGGCCTGACCTCGCTTCATGTCACTACAGCAAAACGGCCTTAGAGTGGATCCAACAAAATGCAGTGATTTTGGTGACTAGAGAAGGCAATCCACCAAACTGTCCAGAACTCAGGCCGATTGAGAGATACTGGGATTTAGTAAAAAGGGAGATGAAGACAAAAAAAAAAGTGGCCAAAGACCTTCAAGACTTTAAAATAAAGTGGTCTTCAGCAGTTGTGAGGGTGTCGGACACTACCATTACAACATTAATGGAAGGGGTTCCGGAAAAATTAAAAAGTTTTATTAAAAAATATTAATTTCTGGTTTTTTATATTTTTTTTGTTTTAAATCTAAAAATAATTTGCAAAAGAAAATATTTTATTCTATAAAAATTCAATTACTAGATTTCTAGATTTTTTCATTTATGTAGTGGACAATTTTATTCGATTCAGTCCTTATGAATGTTGGCAAAAAGAAATCATCATTTTTTTCTTGTAAAATTTAAATTATATAATTAATTAATTAATTATTCATATCACACGCGTAAATTTCTATTCGCGTATAAAATAAATGTACGCGTAATTTGATTTGAACGCACTTAGTTTTGAATTCGCTTAATCATGATTTTCAAAATTTTTGATTCGCTTCAATTTTTATTAAATCAAATAAAATCACTACACAACACAATTTAGTAAACGAAAAAAAAAAACAATCATATTTTAAAATGCAAATTTCAAATCAGTTGCTGTAATTAAGAAGTAAGCAAATGTATTTGATAGCTTAATATAAAAATTAAATGCGTTTACTTAATTTTTTTGTTGTATCGTTAAAAAAATATGAAAAAGCTCGTAAAATAGTTAAAAAAATGATTAAAATTGAATCGTAAAAAATATTTAAAACGAGTTCGTTCACGAACAAAAAAAAAATCGTTTATCTATATATATATAAAACTCTTGGTCCATCTGTCGGTCTGTCTGTCTGTCTGTCTGTCTGTCTGTCTGTCTGTCTGTCTGTTTGTTCCAGCATCACGTCTAAACCGCTGAACCGATTTAACTGAAATTTAACACAAGCTTAAAAGATGAAACAAAAAACTCAAATACAAAAAAATATACAAAAGCAACCACACCACATTAAAACTCACCACAATGAAACTCACCACACTAAAATTCACCACACTAAAATTCGCCACACTAAAATTCACCACACTAAAACTCACCACACTAAAACTTACCACACTAAAACTCACCACAATAAAATTCACCACATTGAAACTCACCACAATAAAATTCACCACACTAAAACTCACCACACTAAAACTCACCACACCTAAACTCACCACACTGAAACTCACCACATTAAAACTCACCACACTAAAATGTCTACTGTGAAAAACTCTACGGGGAAGAATTCTACGGGAAAGAAATCTACAGGGAACAATTCTACCGGGATGAGTTCTACGGGAAGATTTCTTCCGGGAAGAATTCTACCGGGATGAGTTCTACGGGAAGATTTCTACCGGGAAGAATTCTACGGGAAAACGTTCTATGGGGCAGAATTTTACGGGCAGTCTGAGAAAAAATTGTCTTTGAGTTGTTTTGGCGGAGAATTATTATTTGGCTACTACATTTATAAAACCAATTAAAAAAAACTTTCACAGCCAAGCACGGGCCCCTGATATAAGTAATAAAAATGTTTTTTTTATATTAATAAAATCGCTCCATATCTTTTAATTCACAAAGTCGTGCACGGGTCCAGCTAGTAAGAGTATATAATCTTATTTTATGATAATAAACGATCGAAAATTTATGCGTTCTCAAATCATTTACGATTCTCGTATACGATTATTATTATATTCATAATTTACGAATATTTGCTATCATTTAAGATAGGGATGCCCAACTCAGCCCGTACGGGCACTATGCGACGTCAGCCCGCAAGGTGCTAGGTGAGAGGGTGAGAGGATTGTTAGAGTTTGAGCGAGCACAACGAATATAAGTTCGTGTGAACTGCAAAAATACTCATTCGATCACGCTGCCTCCGTTTCCCAAAAAATGCACTCAAAAATGAAAATGTTTGAATTAGAGTGGAAATATTAATTGTTGTTTGTTAATTTTTTCGAGAAAACAAGAATACATGTTCTTCGAGGAATGTACAATAGAGATAGTTGGTTTTGTCTAGAAAGGCAATATTATAAATTTAAAATGCACTCATTTTAAAAATACATATTTTTGAACTATATATTTATTATATATTTATATATATTTATCATACAACATTATTCGTATAATGTTGTATGAATTATTTTAATGAATTATGTGATTAAATAAATCCAAACTATTTATCGTAAAAATAAATTTTATTCAGTGTAAACTCACAGTCATTTGTAGAAAATAACCCAGTAGAAATTGTGAAATAGAATTTTTGACTAAATTTTTTAAAATCTATAATAAAATTATTACAAAATATTTATATATAATGTTAATTTATGTATTTTCCTATGGAGTGCGCCAGCTAATGTTTGTAGTTTTGTTTGATTAAAAAAAAATTGAGATGTTTACATTCACAATTGAAACGTACAGTTTAAAAATACTTCTAGTATCGTTAAAAATATAATGTTTATGTTGTTTTTTATTAGATACATGTAAATTATGAGTTGTTTAATTAAATGTATAAAAATAAAGTCAATTTAAGAAATGGTCAACAATTTATATTTCGTACTTGGGTTGCATGCGTAGAATTGAAGTCGACTGCACACAGTGGAACATAGTATTTAAAGTTTGTTTTAAATATTTATATTGTTATACATTATTGTATAATTTATATAAAAACGATTAATGTATAGTAGTATAATACATATTGTTAATTAAAAAAACCTCAATTAATAATTTGCTTGACACTTTGTATATTTTAGTAATTCAAAATAATAAGCAATATAAAGGTGTCCGTTAAAATCAAATCTCAAATAATAAAACTCCTAAATGGACATTTATATTTCCCGGAATTTCTAAAAATGCAACACTAAAATCTTTCGCTCATTTCTGCGTTGCAATCCCCGCTCACTTCTGCCCGTAGATATCCCTCGCCTAGCACTCGATTGCCCGTGCAGTCAGCCGCGGGCAGGTTAATTTACGATATCGTTTATGATATTTTGGCCGGCATTTTGCTCTATAATGTTTATGAAAATATATTTAAGTTATTTCCACATAAAAATCAACACGTAAAATATTCCCATACAAATTTTGCGTAAATTTCTACTATTTTCGAACTTTCCACTATTTACGAGATTTACGCAATTGATATGAATCCTCTTATTATGAAAATTTGAAATTTATTTAAAAAAAAAAATGTTACCTTCATTTCATATAAATTCTGCATAACAACGATATCTATTAGATTCTCGTGTTTTCATAATGAAGTCGAGAAACAAAAAAAACTTGAATCGATATAACAACGATAGTCAATTGCTCTCGGAGTGAGTTGGAGAACTATTTGAGGCTTCAAAGAGCTTTGAGACATGACGGACTAGGTTTGTACAGCATATTTCTTTAATCAGGATGTAACGCCAGTCTCCCATTTGATTCGATATCGGTTCGAGATTGTTTCAAGATGTCGAGGAATTCATATCGATTACGGTTTCGTATCTATATTATACTACAATTCGTGCTAAGATGTCGTAACGAGATGATAAAGTTTATACGAAAAGAAAAAAAAAGGTTCTGTATCTCATCGAATATCGAGGTTGATTCGCATAGCGATATCGATATCGTAAATTATGTATCGTATCTTTTCCTTTTTTTTTGTGTACGTTGTGTACCTTTTTTATCGCAGTTAGTTCGAGAAAAATTCGATCGTCGAAGAGCTTCGCGACATGACAAAAAATATAAATGATTTAAATATGGACTAAGCAAGTATTGCACTCAATTTTCGATTTGTATTTCAAAAATTTCATTAAATGCCACAACTTTTGAAAATGTCAAAGTATATATTAAACTACAACGAATTCGTAAAAATATAAAAATATATTGCCATCGTTAAAAAGCCGACAATATGCTACTTATGTAAATTTATTAGTTTAAAATGTAATTTATTAGTCGAAATGCCGACTGTAATATTAATTTTAATGACTGTCTGTCTTTTACGTGATTTGAAATATATCACTCGACGCACTGGATGCATTTGTGAGGTTCATGAAATTGTCATTCGTTCATTGCCGCTGTTCGTGTTTCATTTATTTTTTGTCATTTTCAGTCAGTTATACGTCATCTGCGCAAATGTCTTTATTTTTTTGTCGTTCACACACTGAATGGCCGGTCGTTGTGTAATCGCAGACATCGCGTGACAGACCAAACAATTGGCTTACTTAACATTTTCACTTGTCGCAGTGAAGGCGGGCGTATTGTGTGCGCAAAGAACAATCAAAATAAAAAAAACAAAAAAAAAACTATGTAAAACAAGAATAGTAAATAATTGTTTAAAACGTTTTGTTTATTGTTTAAGAGTATTTTCTGTAAAACGAAAAAAAAAATATAAATTTCCGCATTACGAAATCTGCACATATCGTATATTTACGATCCTAAAGTGGAGTTGACTACTTTGATTTTTATTATTAGTATTTGCCTATTAGCAACCAACTGTTAAATATTTCGAAAAATATATATATTTTTTTAACAATAAGTCGGACAGCTCAAATATTTGACAGATTCGGAAACAATGCGCGGATTGTGCGCACTTCGGTGACCTCATGACAATTATTGTTGCGGTAGCACACAATGAGGTGATTGATATCGTATTTCAAATATTTGATTTTTTTTACAAATTAATATGTTGGGGGTGTGAAATACCAAGCCTTAATGTTATACATAGCTTAACAAATTAGATGCGAAGAATGTTAAAAATGCAAAAAATAAAACATTTGTATATTGAACAATTTAAAGTTCAATACACAAAAAAATATGCTTAATCATACAAAAAACTGTAGTTGATGAAAGAATTCCTTCGTACATATGTGTAGATAAATATCAAACGTGCCTAAGTCCGCTTTTCAAAATTCTTGAGATTTTAGTCAATATATACCTTAATCCATCATTCAAGCATATTGTATTAAGTTTAGTGACTCCAACTAGATTAGTTTTGGAGGAAAAAATTACTTAAATATTCATGTTTTTATCAAAACTGACTAAGTCCATGTATTCATACAAATCAAATTTGCCTAAGTCCCTCTCAACCAATCACATTGCGATATGGCATCACTGTAAGTTTGCAAAGAACTTGTACCGTAGGAGAATGATTTTAATGTTTTATAAAGACTACAATAAATGGTCTACAATATTGCAATAACCTTCCCAATTAATTAAAAAATATTTTTAAATAATCAGAAGGTCATAAATAAATGCGAAAATATGAGAAAACTGCATTTATTTATAAATTGTGTGTAGTAGATTCACTTTCTGTCACTGTCTTTTCATACTTTTACACATGGCCGTATTCTGTCTTCCCCTGTGGCCTTAATAATTTCAAAAATATATAATTAAAAAGATTTTTTAATAACATTTTCAAATGTGATTAAGTCCATAGGCTAAATATCAAATGAGCCTAAGTCCAATATAAAAACATATTTATTTTAAATTCAACATAATTATTGGTTATTTTAAGCTTACGCAATGGTTACATATTAAATATAAATTGTAATAAACCAAATATTTCCCAAAAAAAGTAAAAAAACTCAATTTGCCTAAATGTGCTTATGTTTGACTTAGGCACGTTTGATATTTATCTACACATATGGCCCAAAACGCAGCTATCACCTGACATGTATACGCATTTTTCAACATATATTGCTCCGAAATCAAACAGTTAGTCCGCGCAACTGCACGTTCGGTTGCCGTAACCTCATGATTGCATTTTTCATTCTACCAAAATTAACATTCGTGCATTTGTTACGACGATTGAGTACGTTGTTGTATCAACAAAATAAATGACAAACGGCAACCTCATGTCTATCAGCAGTTCGGTTGCCAGTTTTTAGCCAACAATTATGGATACATGCAAAAATAAATAAACGTCAAAATTTTCACAAGTGACAAACAATAGGAAATTCTTTAATTAAGTTACATTGCGAAATAAATATGCAAATATTAATAAAATAATATATTTACAAATTACTCATTAGCTAGTGAAATATAATATAAATAAAAAATATGTGACCAATGAAAATATTTTTTTTTTATTTATTGGTTATGAGGAAATAAAAAATAAATGCATGCAGATACATGTATCCTTTCATAGTTTTTTTTTCAGGGAGCAGGAATTAGTAGATATACTTCTAAATTGTCTGCGCGACAATTTTACTCAATTATAATACATATGGAATACATAAGTTTTATATATATATATATATATATATATATATATATATATATATATATATATATATATATACATATATAACTATGTTATAATAAAATTTCAATTGGTTGTTTAGAAAACCTCATGCTTACCGACTAGGAGGTTGCGACAATCTCATGCTCAGCAACTTCGAGGTTGTCGCAATCTCATGATCACCGATTTGGAGGTTACCACAACCTCATATTCACCGATTAGAAGGTTGTCACAACCTCATGATCACCAATTTGGAGGTTACCACAACCTCATTTTCTCCGACTAGGAGGTTGGCACAACCGAATTAAGAGTTTGTTGCAACTACTTTATCAGTTGTTGCCAAACCAAATGATTCGGTAGGGCAATTTAGTTGGTTCCCGCACCAAATCAGTTCTCTGTGTGTACTAGTTCAAAACACGAAAGCTGTTTAAAATACTTTGTAATTAAAAGATAAAAAAAATTCTAAACAATAAATATGTCAAACCGAAAATCAATTTTAAATCGCTAATTTGTTAACTAATATATTATTGAGCTAGCAAAAATATAGTTTTTTATAAGGAAGTATCGATATTTCAAATAAGTGAAATGAGACAGAAAAAATGCAGCACCCCATTTTGCGCTTTTTCCAATAAAACTTGGTTTCTGTAACCTTATTTTTTATTCAATTGTAAGTTATTTAACCAATACAAAATTAGTTAATTCTTCTATTACATTTTAAATATATATAAAAAGGGATTGATACAAGAGTTCTTTAATTGTTACATTTTGCAAAGTATTCATTGTGATGGTTAGTATTGTAGGCACTATGAGAACCAGTACTATTTATCATTTGAATGTCTTTTACACAGTTTGAAACGTAAATAAGAATCTTTTGTATTTGTTTGTAAACTATTAACATTTCCAAATGAACAAATATTCCATACAAACTAATTAACTACCAATACAAAAATAAATAAATGTTGTTAATCTCTGAAATGTAACAGATTAAAGTGTTATTTCAATAACGTAATATTAGTAAGATATGTTAAATTCGTATTTGTGTAAATATAACACAGTGCTGTCATGCTCATTAGATGTCAGCTAAACTTACTTATATTGCTCAATATTTTAAATGTTTTTAAAGCTATGCTAAACAGAATTCAAATTCAAATTTGTTGCAACAGTCAATCCATTATTTGCCCCACCACTTACTCGATTCTCGTAAATGATAAATGCTTTTCATTTAAAAAATATGTAATAAGGTTTAAGAAATTCAGAATTATTTGATTGGTCTATATAATATCATTTGCTGTTGGAATGAAATATAGTAGTTTTATTATTCGAATAAATATGGTTATTACAAATAACATGTCTTTCTTTCAACCACATGCCAAACAAAGATTTATTGGTGTGCAACATTATATATTCTAATTAAATATTTTATATTATTTCTTGTTATCTTTCAATCTTTGTACAAAACGTTTTCGTTGCCATTATAAATTCTTAAAACTATTCTAACATGTTATATATGCAAATTGTTTTTTAATATATATATTTTTTTCTACTACTATTTATAGAACATACTTGAGAAATTCAATCCGGGAGCAAGACAGCTCATCACGGCTGGCAAGGGTTACCTAAAGGCTTTGCATGGTGAGCATGAATAAATAAAACTGCATTTGCTGTTGTTGAGTTTTTGCTTTCACAACTACTTGTTATTCATAAACGTACATAACTAACTGACTAACTAACTAAATGCATTCATTTATTGCCAACACAATTTTTATTTTATTTTTCATCCACCACCGCAGGTGCTGCCTCAGCCTCGCGTCTCTTCAATGAGGCATTGGCCAAGATTGCAATGAACGCGCAACAAAGTGGAACCGGAGATATTGGTAAAGTACCAAATGAAATGTTTGAAATTTTTAAAAACGGCGGGGTGAATAACAGGAGCGGATTATAACCGGTTCACAAAATTGAATTTCTATTATATACTCTTTTGAAGAAATTTGTTCAATTCTTTCGTTGCTCAACTGCATTGAGATCCATATTTCGAGATTCATATTTTGTTATTCATATTTGGAGATACATATTTTGAGATCCATATTTCGAGATATATATTTCGAGATCCATATTTGGAGATCCATATTTCAACATCTCTAGTGAAAATTTATTAAATTTAAATTTGATGATATAGCGTCTTTAAAATGCATATAAAAGCCGTCAACGAATCGATATCGGAAAACCGTTTTCTTATTCATTTTTTAGAGATGGCTTAGCTATCAAATATGGTACAGGGTGAATTTATACTCGGACATTGATGATTTACGCCTAGTGAAATGGAAATTCGAGATCTCATCCCATATTTCCCGGAGATGAGATTCACAAAAACGACTTAATACCAATTTCGCTACTTACTCCGAATCATGAAGGTTCTGAACTGAAATAACCTATATTTTGTCTTCATTTAGGTGCTGCTCTGTTAAATGTTGTCAGTGTTTACAAAGAAATACAGGAACAACAAATGAATATCGTAAGTATTGCTGTCTTCATTAAACTATGGTCGTACAACATTGTGATTCAATTTGAAATATTTAGTTAAAAGCATTTTACGTGGATTTGCTGGTGCCATTGGAAACAAATTTGGAGAAGGACACAAAAGTCGTACAGCATGAGCAGAAGAAGTTCATGCAGCAACACAAGGTCCGCATGGAGAGCTACCACAAGGCAATGTCGACCATGAAGAAGCAACGCAAGAAAAAGAGCAGCCCCGAAAACACAGAAAAAGAACTGAGGGTGGGTATATTTTTTTACTTTCAATTTCAACATTTTAGCATTTATGTGTTTGAGAATTCAAAATAAATATTTCTAAAATATTTCAAAACTATATTTCAAAACCTTTTATATTTCTAGAGTCTACAAATACTCGAGGATCAGAAAAAGAAGCTCGATGCATTCTGTGAACAAAGCTACAAAAATGTAAAATATTTTTCAACTTCCAATTAATTATACCAATTGGGTACCAACTAAATAATGCCAATTTTCTATTTAGGCCATGACACAAGAGCGTCGTCGCTATGGCTTCGTTTTGGAGCGACAGTGTTCGATTGCTAAGCACTGGGTGGTCTATCACAACAATGGCAAAGCGGTGATCGACAACAGTCTGGAGAGCTGGCAGGAAATCGCATCTTCGCGAGAGGTCATACCGCCCACGGCATACGAGACCAACTACGCCAAACGCATGGTGAGTACGAAACCACTAATAGAACCACTTAGTAAATGTGGCACATACTACTCGTTTGTCAACCATAGGAACGCATGAAGGAGGATCATGTTGGGGGGCACATGGGCGGCGGCGGCGCGCAACTCAAGAAGGCGCGTAGCGTCGATGCACCGTACGGCGACATGCGCACGCTACACGAAAACACGATCAGCAACAGTGTTAGCAGCTATGCACAGAACTCGTTGCCGCGTGCTAAGTCCGACTTCAATTTGACCACAACATCATGTAAGTTCCACTACTCGATAAATATACTTTTTACCCATGACGTTAGTCGGAAAATTGGCTCTGAAATTAGAATCATACAGGTAACACGTTTTTGAGTGTCTTATGCGTTATTAGAAAAAAGATTAACATGTAACTTGTGTTGTGTTTTTTTGGACTCTTTTAAGTTCTCATATATCAGGCTAACATCTAAAAATACGACTCGAATATGTTTGTTGGGTAGTTAAAGGTAATATAAAATATGTCCGTCTGTCTGTCACGTATAAACCGCTGAACCGATTTAACTGTAATTTTGCACCAGGACACTATAAAATCCGGAGGGTGACACAGGCTATATTTGACAAAGGGGCGTGGCACCTCCCGTACTACCTAAACTATCCAAACGACATAACTCGGCATTTACACCAGATCAGACTATGAAACAAAAAAAAAACTCAAATACAAAAGTAAAAACACAAAGACCACAACATAATCAAAACACACAAAAGCAAAAATTAAAACACAAGAACAAAAACAAAAGCTAAAACACAAAAACAAGAACAAAAGAAAACAAAATCAAAAGCATAAACACAAGAAAAAAAACTGACAAAAACAAAAAAACCACAACAAAAACCCAAGAAGAAAGGAAAACATAAAAACAAAAGGAAAAACAGACAACAAATCAAAAACAAAATCAACCAGTTGGGAAGGTTAGATCACATGGGAAATTTTAAAGTAGGTGTAATTATGATAGTTAGGATTATCAAAATTATAGTCGGTCTAAGCCGACTATAAATACCCTACACATATGTGTGGTTACCATTCAAAGTGATATATAGGTCACCAGGGTATACGAATCCTGAAAATAACTACAAACATTCAATCGCTGAAGAATTTCCATTCATTTGATACCCATATTTACAAATGGGTAGGTGTTCCGAATTTCGATTTTTTTTGTGAACCTCAAGTCTTTTCGCCGGAAAACATTATTATCATGTATTTGAGCATGAGTCAATATATATTTTACCAAACAAAGTTTACCTAAGAACGTATACATAAAAATTGATCTTTATATGTACATTTTATATGAGGTATTTGAACATAAGTGGTCCGATCATAGGTCACAATGGACCGATCTCGCCAATTTTTTCGCACATACAGCGTAGGTATATTAGTAATCTAAGTTATAAGTTTTAGGGATTTCAACAGACAGACAGACGGACAGACAGACAGACGGACATCGCTAAATCGACTCAGGAGGTCATGCTGATCAAGAATATATATACTTTTCCATACCGGAGATGCTTCCTTCTGGGTGTTACAAACGGCGTACCAAACTGAATATACCCTTTCACTCTTAGTGTAGGGTATAAAAACAGAAACAAAAAAGAAAAGTAAAGTAAAAATGAAATAAAATAAAATGCAAGAACAAAAGCAAACAAACAAAAACCAAAGCAAAAACACAAAATCTAAAACAAAAGTAAAAGCAAAAACACAAGAACGATAGCAAAAATAAAATATAAAGCAAAAAAAAACAAACAACACAAATAAAAAAAGCAAACACATAAGAACGAAAGCAAACACACAAAAACAAAAGCGCAAACAACAACATAATCAAAAACACAAAACAAAAGCAAAAATAAAAACCAGTTGGGAAGGTTAGATTACATGGGAAATTTTAAATTTGGAGTTATTATGATAGTTAGAATTATCTAAATTATAGTCGGTCTAAGCCGACTATAAATACCCTACACATATGTGTGGTTACCATTCAAAGTGGTATATAGGACACCAGGGTATACGAATCCTGAAAATAATTACAAAATTTCAATCGCTGAAGAATTCCCATTCATTTGATACCCATATTTACAAATGGGTAGATGTACCGAATTTCTATTTTTTTTTTTTGGGAACCACAAGTCGTTTCGCGGGAAAACATTATTTTCATGTATTTGTGCATGAAGTCAATATATATTTGACCAAAAAAGTTTACCTAAGCACGTAAATAGTAAAATTGAGCTGTAGATATAAATCGACTCAGGAGATCATGCTGATCAAGAATATGTTTCCTTCTGGGTGTTACAAATGGCGTACCAAATTGAATATACCCTTTCACTCTTAGTGTAGGGTATAATAAAAAGCAAAAATGCAAGAACAAAAGCAAACACACAAAAACAAAATCGAAAAACACAAACGCTAAAACAAAAGTAAAAACAAAAACACAAGAACAAAATCAAAATAAAAATAAAAAGCAAAAACACTAAAACAAAAGCCAAACAAAATAAAAGCAAAAAAAAAACAAAACACAAATAAAAAAGGAAAACATAAGAACGAAAGCAAAAACACAAAATAAAACAAAAAAAAAACCGTTGGGCAGCCCGGGTAAAAAACACTAGTAAATTTATAAATTTGTCTCGAGTAAACACTAAGGACCATACGCTAAAACATACCCCTACATAAACGAATCCAACCAGTGTAGAACATTTTTTAGAGAAGACACATTTTTAGCAACAAAAGGAAATATTTGAATTGGAATGAGACTACTTTAATTTAAATGGCGTTTATAAATAGCTTATGAATTCTTGTTTCCTGTAGCCAATGACAATTGGGATCAGCGTCCAGTGGTACGTGCACTCTACGCCTACATGCCGTCGGGTGAGAATCAACTACCCTTAGAAGAGGGCGATAAGATCGCGCTCGTGGGCAACAAGGCGAAGGGCTGGCAATTCGGTGAAAATTTACGCACTCAGATGTTCGGTTGGTTCCCGATCGCCTACACCAATGCCGAAGATGGCGAGGCCAAATCAACAAAAGCTTCATCCACGTCGTTAGTAGAACATGAAGAAAGCTACGAAAATGTGCACTTCCAACGCAATAACGGTGGCGGCGGAGGTGGTGCTACTGGAGGCGCTGTAGGACGCAACTACCACGACAGCTACATGTCCGAGTCGTTGCTGGATCCTGCAATGGAGAGTGATTCAACTTATAGACGACGCAATCATAGCGCCGAGGAATCATCGCCGACACGCATGTTCGGCGACACTATGAATTTGCGCAATCAAAAGAAGGTTCGTGTGACAAAATTTTAATTAAAATAATAAACAAAATATTATTCAATTCTACTTGTTACAGTATCGTGGCACCTCTGGCGTCAATCCGCGTCCAGGACCGCCACCCACATTACCTGCACCCGTACCCGCTGCAGCGTCATCGATGCACGCCAGTCGCATGCTAAACACATCGCAAAGCTTTTGCACGCCCAATGGCAATGGAGGCGGTGCAGGCGGCGCTCCCATGACTGACCGACGCAGCCACAAGTCGGGACAAGCCGGGCCGCAGGCGGCACATGTGAGTATACCGCTTAGACTAGCAGACACGAGTGACTGAAATGGCTTAAAATAGAATCGTTTTATTTCCAACAAAAAACAGGCAGCCATGATGAGCTCCCATTCGATGGCACCAGGCGGCGGTGCCTCGTCCTCCAAGCAAGCGGCGGCGGCGAAGACGTCGTTGCATAGCAGCAATGACAGCGGATTCGCCAATGAGCCACCGCCACAACCCGAGGTAGATTACTCAGATGAGGAGCAATCGAGTCGGGTGCCAATACGGTAAGTGTACGGATATTGAGAAGTGGTAGACAATTGAATTGCAACTTATTAAAGCCTCTTAATTTAAAAACGAAACGCATTAAAACTTAGTGTGGCTTGGAATCGTGTTCTTTAAAAAAGTTATTATTAAGTATCACAAGTTTTCTCAGTGTACCACATACAGTGTTGCCATATTGTCAAATTTAACAGTTTTTACAGTTTTTTGAGGTGCCAAATTGATTTTTTTTGTAATGTACTTTTATAACTTTCGAACTGGTAAATTTGTAATTGATTCTCATTCAATATTTTTCACTTATTCGATTTATAGAAATTGAAATCAACTACATTCCTTTCTACAACATAAAATAAACAATTATTCTTTTTATTAATCATTGATATTTCTGAGCAATAAATGTAGAGTAAAAACTCGATAAAAAAATGGATAAACTACATAAAATATTTATTTTCTAATAAATTTCTAAATTTCTAATATTTACAAGATTTCCACGAGGATTGTGTGGTAGATATGATTCGTCTTAATTAGCGTATTCACAGTTTCATGGTATTGGTACAACATTGTACGAATACGACAGTACGGCAATTGAAATGTGAGCACCACTTTTCTGATTGTTAAAATATTATGTCTTATAAATCAGCTAATAAAATTAGGATTTTTGAAATTATCATAAATATTCCACGATTTCAAAAGAAAAACAAATAAATTTACATTTTATGCGCACTATTTGTCTTAAATTTCACAATTGTCCTTCATTTCACAAAATACGACACCAAAAACATGCCTCAGGGCTACTCTCAAATACAACACTTGTGATATTTCACTTTTATAAGGGATGCAACAACACATTGATGTTTCTTATATACTACATGGTACGAATACCATACTAAAATACGATGAACTGTGAATAAGCTAATAATTTTTTTATAGATTAGTTGTCCTCAAAAACAGATTTTTTTCAAAAATGAGCCTCTTTTTTAAATATAAATATGGCAACACTGTAACTGTAACTAACCTAAATTCAAAATCATGCTAAAATTTAATTTTTATTTCATTAATTAATTTTTTGTCTTTTTTTACTTTATTTTTGTTTTAATTTCATGTATGCATTTTAACTATATGTTGTTGTTGCTCGTCATCATACTCGCATTTCTATGTCTAAATTCACCTCTACCTTACCTGCCCACCTTTTAAATAATACTCTGGTGGCAACGCTCCACCGCGTGCTTCCACGAATACAGCCGTCGCGCCGACACCAACTCACGCACATCCCCACGCGGAGAAGTCTCCTCATGGACGTTAAATCGCAATTTTCGTAATAGCGTTGACAGCCAGATCGACGACGACAATCGTCGGCGACATGGCGGCATGCGTTACGACACCATGATTGCCAGCGACGATGAAATTTTGCAGGCCTCCGGCAGCAGCATCAAACGTACAAAGTCCTTCTGGAAGTTCGGACGTCACGACGACGATGCCATACTCGCGGGAATGTCGCTGTGGCAACACCGCGATCTGGTAGTCGCGCCCAAAGTGAGCGACGACACGCGCCACAGCAAAAATGAGGTCTATCGACAACGCAGCGACAGCCAACTGAGCGATCATGAGGATGAAGACGAACGAGTTGAAAGCGCTGATGCCGACAGAAATGGCACTTTAACCAAATCAAATTCAAATCACTCGCATTCGTCATCATCGAACGAGAAGCAGCTGCAGCAGCAGCAGCGCAAGGATAGCGTCACAAGCATGGAAATGTACGACGATGATGAGAACATTTACGGCATTAGTCCAGTTGGCATGCAGAGCTCCATGACTACAACAGCGGTTGCACAACCGCAGCGATCAGCCACCACTGCCATGCACGCCAATTACACGCCTAAGTCGCGCATGAAAATCATGAAAACCATCGAGATCGACATCGAAAATCCGACGGAGAATGAGCGACTGAGCACCATAAAGCGTGGTCAGAAAGAGTACCAGAAGGAGACCGCATTGTTGCAGCAACGCCAGGAGGCCACGTTAAAGAAACAGCAGCAACAAACGGACTCCAAGAACAGAAACCCGACGTCCAACAACCAGGCGAAGAAAGGCAACAACATGATGGATCAAAAGAGTAACCATCATTTAACGTCGCAGAAACAGAAGCAGCCGCAACAGCAGCATAAACAACATCACCAACAGCAACAACAACGGACCAATCCCATGGACATGTTGCACTCGACGGAAGATGAGGGCGAAAGCGACGACAATGGCACACTGAAGATGAGCGATGTCAATAACTTCTTCGACGACATGCCGCACGAGCACGATGGCGGTGCTGGCGGCGGAATGATTATGAAGACTGTCAAGCGCAAGGACATTCTCAAACAATATTACAGCAGCGAGGATGAGTCGGACGACGTGGAACTCAAGTCGACCAGCTCCGATCCATACGACTGCATCGTCATTAATGATCATCTGGTGCGCAGCAAGGAGGAGAAACAACGTCGCCAGGTGCACAATTCATATCATCAAGAGCATCAGTTAGAGTTTCAGACATTTCGCGCAGCCAGCACAGCAACAACGCCTACCATGACCAAGTCCAAATCGAGCAAATCGTCCAATGCGCAGAGCAGTGGTAAACAGCGCCACCACCAGGCGGACGAACATCATCATCAACAACAGCAGCAGCAACAACATGATCGATACAACGGCAACAGCGGCAACAATACGCTGACCAGAAGTTCGGTGGGAAATTCGTCGGCCATGAGCACGCCAACGGCAACCATATTGCCACGCACACGTCTAATGAAATCCAGCAATACGACTAGCATGACGCTGGAACGAACACAGCCGCACAGCAGCAGCAGCAGTGGAAAACAATTGCGCGAGAATGGCGGCGACAGGAGTGACAAGGAGCATCGTTACTCAAAAACATATGGGCCATGGTACGATTTCTGGGATCCGCAGGAGCAACATACGTTAGTTAGTCAGAAGTCGGGACATCATTCAAAAATGAAATAAGTGCTTGACAAGGATGTACATATATCTATGAATAGATCAATTCACCGATGGTTAAATTCATTCATTTTGGACCGTCCCATTAAACGATCAACTTCTCTGATGAGTCTGATCAGAGCTCATTAATTAATGGGTTACTGAATGGTTCAATTCATCGATTAAACGGTTCATTCATGACTTTTTAATTCATTGATAAATTTTACCATTATTGAGTTCATCTACACAGAAAAAAATAATTGACGTAAATATAACAACCGATATTAATTGCATTCATTAATAAATTCAGTAATGAAATTCACTAATTTAATGAAAACATTTGCTATTCTTGCTGATTTAACGAAAAATAACAAATGCTTTCATTAAATTAGTGAATTTCATTGCTGTATTGGTTAATGAATGCAATTAACATTGGTTGCTATATTTACGTCGATTATTTTTGTCTGTGTATTCGGTCCCTAGTTGGGTCAATCCATTGACGAGTTCTTCCATTACGTCTATTACAAGGTTCACACTTAATCAGTAGTTTTGAACTATTCAATAATATGGCCCCCCCGCACTTCTTTCGTATCGCTCTTTGACGAAGAGTGAAACCTCGGTATACATACATGAGAGCAAGTGTATCGAAATACGAATCATATATTTACGTACCATACTCGTATCATATTCGACGCACATTTGTAATACATTTGTTTATGCCCGTAACTTCAACGAATAGATATCTATTAGTGTTCGTACCTAACAGATATCTCTTACCTATCCGGTGTTTTTACTCCTTAACTATGCGTTGAAGTTACGAATTTTTGATTACACGATAGATAACTAAGCACCTGTAGATATCTATTCGTTGAAGTTACGGGCATTAACCTTACTTAATAATCTGTACAGTTTTTAAATTTTAAATTTTACTTTTATGAATATATCAAATTTATACATATTTCTGCCTAATATACTATATATAAATAATACAGCTAATTAATCGAGCTACATATCACATGTATCTAATGTTATTTTTTGTCATATTGTTTATACAAGTTAATTTTTTTTGCAATATACATATTTCATGCATATATTAATCTAAATTGTATACATATTTTATTGTTTTAAATATAAATGTTTATTATCGTTGGTGAACTTAAAAATAAAACATTATTTTTAGTTGTAAAAACAGCATTTGCTAATTTCGAATTTATTCATATTAAGGGGATTCATTTCGTATCTTCTGCGTATCAGCGTATATTATAGACAAATTTAAAATACGAAAATTCAAATTGTATGATCGTATCAATTCTTTACGATATACGTGACCATATGAAATGATATTAAATTTTTTATTATTACCTTTTTATATTTTTTTTTCTTTTTAGCAAGGGCGGCATTTATCGAAATATATTAATAGATTTTTAAAAATCTTCGCCAGTCGAAAATCCAATCCACTCAACCAATTTTCCCAAAATCCAAACATAATAATGAATGTACTAAATACCCGTAATAAATGTGCTCAAAAATATTTCCCAACGTACACAGCGTTCGTTTGCTATACCAAAAATTTATATTGTGACAAGGTTTGAATTTCCTTTAGTTATATGTAATACACAATAAAACTATGCCAAATACCTAATATTTTTTGCAGTGCATCGCAATTTGCAACCGTGAAGCTGCGTCATACAAAGACGAACGATCGTTCGGCGCCCATGATTTACAGAGGAGGACCTTAATTTATTTTTTATTCAACTGAATAACAATATTTAACGATTTATACAACGAAAATTATATACTGAAAATTAAGTTATTATTTAATAAAAGTAATAAAAAAATAATAAATAAAAATTGTTATTTAATTGGTATTTTTTATAATTTATCACAAGGTGGCATCGACTTCCTGACTCCGACGTTGAAGTCTTTAGGCTACGCATCTTTATTTTATATTTCATATTTTATATTTTATATTTTATATTTTATATTTTATATTTTATATTTTATATTTTATATTTTATATTTTATATTTTATATTTTATATTTTATATTTTATATTTTATATTTTATATTTTATATTTTATATTTTATATTTTATATTTTATATTTTATATTTTATATTTTATATTTTATATTTTATATTTTATATTTTATATTTTATATTTTATATTTTATATTTTATATTTTATATTTTATATTTTATATTTTATATTTTATATTTTATATTTTATATTTTATATTTTATATTTTATATTTTATATTTTATATTTTATATTTTATATTTTATATTTTATATTTTATATTTTATATTTTATATTTTATATTTTATATTTTATATTTTATATTTTATATTTTATATTTTATATTTTATATTTTATATTTTATATTTTATATTTTATATTTTATATTTTATATTTTATATTTTATATTTTATATTTTATATTTTATATTTTATATTTTATATTTTATATTTTATATTTTATATTTTATATTTTATATTTTATATTTTATATTTTATATTTTATATTTTATATTTTATATTTTATATTTTATATTTTATATTTTATATTTTATATTTTATATTTTATATTTTATATTTTATATTTTATATTTTATATTTTATATTTTATATTTTATATTTTATATTTTATATTTTATATTTTATATTTTATATTTTATATTTTATATTTTATATTTTATATTTTATATTTTATATTTTATATTTTATATTTTATATTTTATATTTTATATTTTATATTTTATATTTTATATTTTATATTTTATATTTTATATTTTATATTTTATATTTTATATTTTATATTTTATATTTTATATTTTATATTTTATATTTTATATTTTATATTTTATATTTTATATTTTATATTTTATATTTTATATTTTATATTTTATATTTTATATTTTATATTTTATATTTTATATTTTATATTTTATATTTTATATTTTATATTTTATATTTTATATTTTATATTTTATATTTTATATTTTATATTTTATATTTTATATTTTATATTTTATATTTTATATTTTATATTTTATATTTTATATTTTATATTTTATATTTTATATTTTATATTTTATATTTTATATTTTATATTTTATATTTTATATTTTATATTTTATATTTTATATTTTATATTTTATATTTTATATTTTATATTTTATATTTTATATTTTATATTTTATATTTTATATTTTATATTTTATATTTTATATTTTATATTTTATATTTTATATTTTATATTTTATATTTTATATTTTATATTTTATATTTTATATTTTATATTTTATATTTTATATTTTATATTTTATATTTTATATTTTATATTTTATATTTTATATTTTATATTTTATATTTTATATTTTATATTTTATATTTTATATTTTATATTTTATATTTTATATTTTATATTTTATATTTTATATTTTATATTTTATATTTTATATTTTATATTTTATATTTTATATTTTATATTTTATATTTTATATTTTATATTTTATATTTTATATTTTATATTTTATATTTTATATTTTATATTTTATATTTTATATTTTATATTTTATATTTTATATTTTATATTTTATATTTTATATTTTATATTTTATATTTTATATTTTATATTTTATATTTTATATTTTATATTTTATATTTTATATTTTATATTTTATATTTTATATTTTATATTTTATATTTTATATTTTATATTTTATATTTTATATTTTATATTTTATATTTTATATTTTATATTTTATATTTTATATTTTATATTTTATATTTTATATTTTATATTTTATATTTTATATTTTATATTTTATATTTTATATTTTATATTTTATATTTTATATTTTATATTTTATATTTTATATTTTATATTTTATATTTTATATTTTATATTTTATATTTTATATTTTATATTTTATATTTTATATTTTATATTTTATATTTTATATTTTATATTTTATATTTTATATTTTATATTTTATATTTTATATTTTATATTTTATATTTTATATTTTATATTTTATATTTTATATTTTATATTTTATATTTTATATTTTATATTTTATATTTTATATTTTATATTTTATATTTTATATTTTATATTTTATATTTTATATTTTATATTTTATATTTTATATTTTATATTTTATATTTTATATTTTATATTTTATATTTTATATTTTATATTTTATATTTTATATTTTATATTTTATATTTTATATTTTATATTTTATATTTTATATTTTATATTTTATATTTTATATTTTATATTTTATATTTTATATTTTATATTTTATATTTTATATTTTATATTTTATATTTTATATTTTATATTTTATATTTTATATTTTATATTTTATATTTTATATTTTATATTTTATATTTTATATTTTATATTTTATATTTTATATTTTATATTTTATATTTTATATTTTATATTTTATATTTTATATTTTATATTTTATATTTTATATTTTATATTTTATATTTTATATTTTATATTTTATATTTTATATTTTATATTTTATATTTTATATTTTATATTTTATATTTTATATTTTATATTTTATATTTTATATTTTATATTTTATATTTTATATTTTATATTTTATATTTTATATTTTATATTTTATATTTTATATTTTATATTTTATATTTTATATTTTATATTTTATATTTTATATTTTATATTTTATATTTTATATTTTATATTTTATATTTTATATTTTATATTTTATATTTTATATTTTATATTTTATATTTTATATTTTATATTTTATATTTTATATTTTATATTTTATATTTTATATTTTATATTTTATATTTTATATTTTATATTTTATATTTTATATTTTATATTTTATATTTTATATTTTATATTTTATATTTTATATTTTATATTTTATATAAATTATATTTTATATAAATTATATTTTATATAAATTATATTTGATATAAATCATATTTATATTATATTTATTATATAAAAAAATATTTCTTTTACAATGATCTCCTAAGCAAAGTATTATAAATTCAGAACTAAAATTGAAAAACATGTTCGTGCTGTAGGGGTAGTATTGAATTGTCTATTATATTTTATTTATTTCTTTGAAAATTTTTAGTAGAAATATTTGATCCAAAATACGAACATGAGACGAGAATTACTTTTTCTATAGATTTCTGTAATTGAGAGTCAAAGTCACACTACCCATTAAAATAATCTTTAAAAAATCGATGATTTTTTATATTCGGGCATTTTCTGAAATTCACTTTCGATCGAAATTTGATCTCTTGACGAAAAAATTGAATTGATTTCGTTCCACAAAAATTAAATAGGAGGCTATTACTTTGTGTACTTAAATACGTAGTTGCAACTTAAATGTAAATATGTTTTTAGCAAATTTATAAATGCATTATGGTAGCAATGGTATAAAATGAATAAAGATATTCAAATTTGTTCCAATCGAATGTTTTATGAACAATAAACTTGGCCAATTTCTATATTTGACATTTTCTATATGAACTAATGGTAATTTTTTAAAGTTTTGAATTTATTAAAATTGTGCAATAGTGGTATTGACTAAATTATAAAATAATGTGAATTAAAAATGTAAATAAATATTCGATAAAAAAAGGTTGTATTTTGAACTAACGCTCACAAAGTGCCAACACTGATCTTTACGGTTTGCGGTCTAATCATCGTAAACAATTCATCGTATCGCAAGTTATCGTCTGCAAAATTCATCGTATGCACATTCATCGTATCGCAATTCATCCTATAACAATTCATCGTATAATAATTCATCGTATGCAGAATTCGTCGTATGTACAATTCATCGTATACACAATTCATCGTACACGGAAAAAAGTATCGTTCGTCATATAGACAAACGACGTACATCAAACTATTTTCGTAATATTGACGAACAAGTTAATCAATATAACGTACACGAATACTTATTTTGATGTAGCCGTTTATCAATCCCAACCAGACAAACGATGTTCAAAACCTAACTTTATGCTAACTTTAAAAAGATAACGATATCCGAATGTTGTCGTAAATGTGATGAAAAAGGTATCGGAAAGACTTACGTATGTCCGCCTCTTTGTTGACTTTTAGCTCTCGAAAAGATAACTAAAAAGTTATGTTTAAGTCAACTATTAAAAGGCATCATCAGAAAGTTGTCCTCTAGACAGCCGATAAGATAGCTTAAATACAGCTTTTAGTTAACCCTTTTAACTACCAATACACATGTAAAATATGACAACAAATTATTATCAATGTATTAGGATGACATTCGATTATTTACTTTTCCAACAATTGATGGAAATAATCAAATGACAAACTAATACATATCAAATAAATATTAAAAATAAACAATCATAATGAAAAACAAAAAGCTATGTTTTAAATTTCAATGGATTTTTATTTGAAATTATTTTAGCTGCACTGTTTGTTACTGCCACAGTCACGTCCTGAGACACTTTCTTACACGGTAGAATGACGCTTGCAGTAAGTACCCACGAACATTTTCAATTTCATAGATCCGATTTTGTAGCGATTCATAAACGTAATTTACTCGTCGCGGTTAATATTTAATTATCAATCGGACATTTTTGTCCTCACAAAATACACGGAGCACAAAAAATGCTAACAGCTAACAATATGACGCAGCAAAAAAAAAACGAATGCCAATTTTGAAGTATGAAGTTCAGAAGTGCACTATGTGGGTATTATCCCGATTTGTTTAGTTTAAAAAGTTACCTTTCTGATATATCTATACGATGCTTAATAGATAACTTTTGTAAGAACCTTTAAGTCAACTGAAAAACGATAGTCGCAAAAATAAGATTTCGTATTATGTTTTAGTTGGGATATTACGTATCGCGATCTTCAATCTCAAGATCTCATGTATATCCTGATTATACACTAACACATATGAGAATTGTGTAATGGCGGTCGTGGTGCCGCCAATAATTTAGTAAAGTGAAAAATAAATATAAACCAATAAGAAGTAATAAAAATACTTTGTTTTATTTGCAAAAAAAGTATATAGTGCGATAAATATATCTAATGTAATTTTATTTTTAATTTAAATATGTTGAATTGAATGGAATTATTATTTGATTTTATTATATTTAAATAAATAAACAACAACAAGTGAACAAAAAATGTAATTCCCAAATAATAATAATAATAGTTTGGCGCTACAGTCCTATATAGAACTTCGGCCGAGCTCTCTCACCATTTTGAGCTGTGCGTGTTATATTTGTACTCAAAGTGGTGGGACCTACAGTTTATTGCCGAATCCGAACGGCGGGTGAGAGCTTTTCATAGGCAATGTTTTTACTCTCGGAGGTTTGCCATTTACTGCCGAAAGGTAGCGCGGTATAGAAAAATGTTTCTATGAAAAGATGTTGTTAGCCCCAGTCCAGGCTTGAACCGGGGACCTTCCAGCTCGCAGTCCAACGCACTAACCACTGAGCTACCGCGGCTACGAATACGTTTTCATTTAATACTTTTTGATTAAAAACATTGTCAATACTAGTACGTTGTACATCAATTGATTAAAGAAGGTTTATAAACGCATTCGTAATATTAACGTACACATTAATTCAAAATCTGTCAATGTGTTAGTAAATCTCGATTGATTAACGTGATTTATTTGTTTGTCGTATTGATGTACAAGTTCGTTATATTGACGTCACTATTTCTGTGTATACACAATTCATCGTATGCACAATTAATCATTTCCACAATTCATCGAATGCATTTTTCCAACAAATTTTGACACAACACTTGATCTATAAGATTTATATGGAAAGTTATGACGAGAAGGCGATATAGGTGAAATAGTATTCATTTTGTGCAATATGAAATACTTGATCTTTAACATTTATAGCTGAAGTGAAAATGCGAAAGCGTCGCAAATTTTTATCTAATTGAAACAACAGCTGATATAGTACATTTATAGAAGAAGTGATAAGAAGAGAAAGTCACAGGCGAACAATTTCCAAAACATCTCGTAATTTTTGGAAAACAAAATGTAATTTTTTTTAAACAAATACAAAACTGTATAATTGTATAAATCTCCTGAGAAAATTAGCTTTCGCTAGAATCATTATTTATACGATGAATTAATTTTACATACGATTTATTGTGCATACGATAAATTGTGATACCATGAATTGTGATACGATGAATTGTGTATACGATGAATTGTGCATACGATGAATTGTGCATACGACGAATTGTGTTCGATGAATTATAATACGATGAATTGTCCGGATCCCGATCTCAACGGTTCGCGGAAAATTCATCTTAAACAATTCATCGTATCACAATTCATCGAACACATCGAACACAATATGAGATTGTCATTTCATTATACAGTAATTATGTGGCACCTCTATCTTCTGGCAGCGAGATACATGTCAGTTTTTTTGTTATTTATTTTTAAAAACAAGCAAATTGTTAGTAATATTTAATAGTTTTATAATTTAGTAATTATTATAGCTTTATTAATTTTGTTCAGATATGGGAGTCACCAACTACAATGCTCGTCAAGGGCAATGTCTTCGGACCCATTTGGATGGCGATTTATATGCAAAATTAATAAATCTATCTGCCTGTGTACGGGCAGATAGATGATGTATGCCAGCAAGCAATTCTTCATGCAGCTGTCCCAGTGTTGTTAAAATCTTGACGACACATGTGCTCGCAGAACATGACCTTTTTTGTGACATTATATTAAATTTATTGCAATTAAAAATTTTAAAAACATTTGAGTGACATTTCATTTTTATTCATTGACAATCTCGATTGTTATCAACAACAATCTCATGACATTTTCAATATTAACAATCAGAATGTCAAGCCGACAATAATATGACAATCTGATCATGAGATCTATTTTGAACATCAAGACTGTTACAATATTGTCGGAAATGACAATATATTTCTGAGAGTGTATTCACAATTCATCGTATGGACAATTCATCGTATCACAATTCATCGTATGCACAATTCATCGTATGCACAATTCATCGTATCACAATTCATCGTATAACAATTCATTGTATACACAATTCGTCGTACCATAAAGTACTTTATGGTACATTTTCTTCTGAGTGTAGCTGAAGTGATAATGCAAAAGCGTCGCAAATTTTTATCTAATTGAAACAACAGCTGATATAGCACATTTATAGAAGAAGTGATAACAAGAGAAAGTCACAGGAAAACATTTTCCAAAAAATCTCGCGATTTTTGGAAAACAACATGTAATTTTTTTTTATACAAATACCAAACTGTATAATTGTATAACTCTCCTTAGAAAATAACCTTTCGCTATAATCATTATTTATACGATGAATGAATTTTACATACGATTAATTGAGCATACGATGAATTGTGATACCATGATGCATACGACGAATTGTGTTCGATGAATTGTAATACGATGAATTGTCCGGATCCCGATCTCAACAAAGTACACGATAACGATACTCGAACAAATATCGATTACAAAATATTGGGTCTGACATTTGTTATCAGTAATTTTTTTTTGTTAGTTGTATCTCACCGGCTGTAAACAAAATATAAAAAAAATCAACAGCACACAGATACATTTATAATTAAATTCATTTCGTTGCAATGCAGAACTACATTTGGCCAATTCTGTTGCCAATATTATTTTTGGCCTATTCGCTCCCACTTTTTCTGCGCGTATTAGCCACGACGCAGTCTGTGATTGACGAGGAGTTTCATTTGCGACAGGGTCTGCACTTCTGCAACAAACGCTACGATGTGGTAAGCTCTGGAAAAACCAATAAATGATAGAAAAATCCCTTAAAAATGTGTCTTAATAGTGGGACAAAAAAATCACCACATTCCCAGGACTTTATATGTTTGCGGTGATACTGAATCCTCTTGATTTGTGCTCGGTGCTGGGACTTCGACTCATTTCACTGGCAGCAGCCACAGTGAACGTCGTGGTGCTGTTCATGTTGCGTCGTCGAAAACTGGGCGGCGGTAGCACTACTTTTGCCGCACTGGATTCATTTACGTTGGCTGCGTTGCCGCCACTGTATTTCTTTAGTCACTTGTACTACACGGACACTTTGTCGCTGACCATGGTGCTGCTGTGCTATTACTACTGGGACAAAAGCTCACATTTGCAGGCGTCCGTCTTTGGTAGGCAGTGTGTCTCTGCGATGTCCCGCCTCACTGTACTGTATGCTTCAAACTCTTGCAGGTGCTGCCAGTATTTTGATGCGCCAGACAAACGTAGTGTGGGTTGGAATGCTGTTTGGTATAACAGCACTTGATGAGTTGACCGCCAATTATGCAGCCTCACGCCACATAAAATCCAGTGAAGTTTCGTTGTTCAACTTGAAGGTGACGTTTTGCAAAGAACAAAAAAAAAAATCATTTGTTATGGATCTTTAATACTTGTAGACTTGGCTGCATATACTGACTTCGTTTAGGGTGGTGGGCAAAAGCATTTGGAATGTGCTGTGTCAGTGCTCCGGTTACCTACTAATAATTCTACCATTTTTGGGTTTTGTCGTTCTCAATGGCTCCATTGTCATTGGCGACAAGAGCGCACACTCAGCTATGTTGCATCTGCCACAGGTGAAAATTCAAACTCTTTATCAGTAGTTCTTACATTTTTTCTTTTAGCTATTCTATTTCAGCGTATTTGCGATACTCTTTAGTCCATCTAATGTCTATGTGCAACTGCGTGCGACCTTGCAATACCTGCGTCGCAAATTGCTTCTAAGCGTCATTTTACTGGGTGTCTGCATTTTCATAGTTAAGTGGAATACGCTCGTACATCCCTACCTACTGGCCGATAATCGTCATTACACGTTCTACATTTGGAATCGTTTATATGGCCGGTACGCTTGGTTCAAATATGCCATGACCCCGCTGTATGTCTTCGCATTGGCGCTGCTGCATAATGGCTTGCGTCATATGCGCGACAGCTTTCGGCTCATGTTTTGGCTGGCGGTCCTGGCGTCACTTTGCTTCCAGCGCCTTCTGGAAGTGCGTTATTTTCTGTTGCCGTTCGTCTTCTATCGCCTCAATACGCGTCCGCTGCTGCAAAAAGCTAAACTGCCACAGTGGCTGGAATTGACCTTTTATGTCGTACTGAATGCTGCTACATTTTATGTTTTCTTCACGAAGGAAATTGTATGGTCTAATTTTAAAGAGGTTCAACGTATTATATGGTAATTAATCGAATAAGGGTAAAGATAATAAAATGTTTAATCAGGAACAAGACGTTTTTTTCTTTTGTTATAATTCTAGTATTAATTTAAAATAGAAATTGTTAAAAGTCTGCGGATGCTGAATAAACTCACTCTTCCGACAAAGGTCACTAGAATATGGGATTGCAATTTAATATGTAAATAACCAAATATGTTGCATAGTTTAAGGGTTAAACTAAGTACAGATTGATGTTTTCTAGAAAATGCAATAAAACTTTAACAAAAACTGATGTTTTACATCGTGTTTATCATCTGATCCGTGGCAAAATTTTTCAATTGATTTCGATTTCCCAATATAAAAAGGAAAGGAGATGAATTAATTTAAAAAGCTTTTAATATTAAAAAAATAATTAGAATAAAGAATTGGAACTGATATATGTTTGAAACCGTTTCATTTTAATCCCGAAATACTAAACAATCCGTTATTCAAAAATCGGAAGTAACTGGATATCTTATGGATTTGGAAAATTGTTTAAATTTAAGCGAAATAACAGAAATTTTTTTAAATTTATCAAATTTCATTTTTTAAGTAAACTTATGTAATTTTTTTGAAATATGCAACCGTTTATTTTGAACCATACGGTGGTTCTTCATTTTTTTTTCTTTTTAATACATTTGAATTGAATTGTATTTGTGTTAAAGCTTAAGCGATAAGTAAATTTTATCAATAAGACTGCTTAATAAACATGATTTCATGTTGTACTCAAACATGGCAGATCATTTAATAACGTTATTATGCAAAATCAAATTCGAATCCTCTCTGCACGAAACTCAGTCCCTGGTCCGACTCTGGTGGTAGCTCAGCAGAGAAATTTATTAGTCTTTGCCAGTTGGCAGGCAGCTGAAACAAAGATTAGACCAACAAGGCTGGAGTTATAGCATAAAATAGTACCTTACCTTAGTGACATTTTCAATATCAATCGAGGTCATTGCATAGTAAATGGTTAGTGCATATGTTCTTGCTTTCTGCGCCTTCAGTATACGGTAAGTGCCCTGCACAAAATCATCATTGATGCACATGCAGTACGTTATATCCAAGTGTTTCAACTTTGTGCAGGCAGCTACAATCTTTAGTAATGTTCCATTTGTTAGTTTCGACCAGTTGCGACAGCACAGCAAACGCAGTTCCTTCATAGCGACGTACTTCTCCAGCATTTCATCGTCGTGCTCGTAATTGCAGAAGGCAAATTTCGTTAGTTTATTGTGCTTGGAAATGTCCAAATTCGTGTCCCAGTTTGCTGTCAGCGGCATGTAATAGTTGTCCACAGCGATGCCGGTAATGCATTCCGCTCTGTTCTGCAGTATGTAGTAAAATTCTGCCGTCTCGTAGATTTTATAATCGTATGTGTCCACATTGTCGATGCGACTCACATCTATGACATTATCCAGCATCACCGTTAAAGTTCTGAGTTGTTTCAGGGCCAGCACCTTATCCAACACCGGCTTCAGCACATTCAAATTCAACCGTAGTACCTGTAAATGTTGACACCTATCGATGCTATCGATATCTAGGTTACTCATTTCGTAGCTGCGTATGTCCAGCACACGTAGTTGCTTTGCATTTTCCAACAATTCCTGTAAGTACTGATTCTTCAGCTCGTAGTACTTGTCGTAATTATGATACAAATGCAACTCCGTGAGTTGTCGGAACTGCTTCAGATGACGCCCGCTGAGTGCCTGCGTGAGCCTCAGTACTTGTACGTTTGGCAGCAGCACGGCCAGGCTTTGTACTTCGCTGTCGATTGCAAAGAGATCTTCGACATTCTCCGTATCGAAGCATCGTACCTGCGGAAAGCAGTCTATATTCAGTTCCCGCACTTCCTTGAGGAAATCATGCAAATGATAAGAAATCAATTTGATTTCCTTAATAGCATCGCACACTATGTTTAGAAAGTATGCGAAGTCTTCGAAACTCAAATCAAATTCCAGCCACTCGTCGTAGCAGAGACACTGATACAGCGCACCTCGACGCCACAGCCGCTCGTAAATTATGGTCTGAAATCGGTGGCACACTTTGGACACCTGTATTTGGGCGTTCAAATCCGGCAATTGGAAGAAAATACATTCCAGACAATCGTCGGGCAATGAGCTCAGCTGCAGTTCTTTGTCGACTGGACATATAAAAATACTTAATTTATCAAATGAAATTATACTACGATGTATTCGCATATTTACGATTAGTATTTTCCATTCCATAAATTCAATAAATAGGATAGGTGCAAAATTATTCTGGTTTTGATCACGAAAATAAATAAAAAACTAATCAAAACAATTGGATCAGCTGTCTTTGTATAGAATTGCGTTTTAAAAAGGAGATGGGAAAATCTTGTCACAGAGAGTCAAATGACCCAGCGGTAAAAGTCATCATGATATCATCGATGATCTCTTGATGATTTTGTATCCAGTCACCTCTATTCTAAGTCCACTTTCCGCATTACCATTACTTTAACCCAGTCGTGTCATAGGCAGTTTGATGACTTCCATGAAAAAGTAATCTAAGGCGAATGAGGCTCCATGATTGCTTCATTACATTAATATGTTGACATTGGAAAACGGATCATCCATTATCTGACTTACAAAGTAAGTTAGGAAAAGGATATACTCTACTCCTATTTCAACAAATGAAAGTAATGAAACAATTATGGGGCCTCATTCGCCTTTCGCTTACTCTGTAATGGAAACCCAATTGGAATTGTAGATTTATTTAATCCATAAAATTATGCTACAATTTGTTTTTATAGAAAATATAATTTTGTTTCAAAAATTATCGAAAATGTCTGCTTTATAAATATTTATAAATAACATTCTTTGGGCATCTTTCTGTTTTTATAGCTTCTGTTAATAAAAAAAAAGAATAACTAAAAAATTATATAAAAGTATGTATATATTCTTCCCATAAGTCGCTGTATTCCGTTGTTATTGTTATATTAAAAAAAATCATTAAAATTAGTTTGATTTCTTGCAATCTGAATGAAATAGCACCAGACTAAAAATATGCAAGGAAACTGGTATTACAATAGTAGTTTTGAGGAAAACTCACGGGAATATGGTAGGAAATACACATTGCATAGAAGGCATTTTGAATTTTTGAAAATAAGCAGGCTCCCTTATCAGCATTTACGCACACACAAAAAAATATCTTGTTTGATGCAAACAATAATGCAAACAAATACTTGAAGTGTTTGAAATATTATTTGCAACAACCAATTTGAATGATGTGTAGCAAATGATTCAATTATTACTCGCAAACACATGTAATAGTTGTACCAAACCATTATAAATTTTCTTCTCTTTTGGTGCAAACACTCTTAACAACACAAAAGTGTTTCCCATAAATACTTCTATTGTTTCCACGCTATTGTTTCCACGCATTCAACATATTTTGTGACTTCTCCTTTATCCATGAGAAGTTAAGATTAATATGAGCCTTCCCTATTTTTTCTTAATTATTTTATTTCAAATACGTCCAACTCTTACAACATTCAAAACAAGATTGCGTAAAAACAAGATCGCGTGCGCAACAGAAATTTAATGGATTTTAATGTTGATCCCATTCTTTCGTCATGGAATTATAAGCGAAATTCTGGTTGAGATAGATACGCAGACGATTTAAAAAGATGTCAAATAAATAAAATAA